>CM038678.1:11374362-12574362 GCA_021605205.1 Aegilops longissima
ATTGGCCGCAAAGATGGGAAGAAAGCTTGGAAGGCGTCGCCATACCAATCACGTGAGAGGAAGCTCCGGTGTCGAGGAACCACTCTGGCCTCCGCCGCGGCGTGTGCTGCATGGACAGATTCTGGAGGGCAGCGTGGGGCTGGTTATATTGCTCCCACGAGGGCCCCGGTCCGGCTCTTGCGATAGCCAGGATAGGCCTGGTGTGGCGGCGGCGGCGGCCTGGCGAGGGCGCCCGCGGCGTTCATGGCGCAGCCCATGTAGGGCGAGGTGGAGTGGGCCCGGGAGCATG
The DNA here is from genome assembly GCA_021605205.1 of Aegilops longissima. Lineage (NCBI taxonomy): Eukaryota > Viridiplantae > Streptophyta > Magnoliopsida > Poales > Poaceae > Aegilops > Aegilops longissima. Next base: position 11,374,652 of record CM038678.1, read on the forward strand.
GTGCCGTGGGGGCGAAGAAACCGGAGCTGGCGGGCCTGGGGTTGGTGGAGTGGCGCGCGCCCGGTCGAGGGCGGCGGAGGAGGAACCAGCCCGGCCCACGGCCGCGGCCACGTCCATGGCGCGGGAGCCAGGGGTTACCGTTGGGGAGGCAGGGCTCCCTATGCCCTTGTCGTTGGGCCCAGTCGGCGGAGGAGCTGAAGGAACGCGGTCGTTGGTGGAGGGTCTGGCGCGGCGATGGTGAGGCGGTGGCGGTGGCCTCGGGTCGTCCGTCGAGGCGAGCGCGCTCGTTGGCTGCGATTTCCTCCATGAGGAGTCGCGAGCGCGCCTGCACGAACGAGGGGAACGGCGTCTGCATCGGAAGGAGTGTCGCCATGATCTGGAACTTGCGGGAGAACCCGCGGATGAGCTGGAGGGTGAGGGCGCGATCGGTGATGTGGTCGCCGACGTCCCCGAGCTCGTTGGCGAGAGACTTGAGACGCCGACAGTACTCGGCGTGTTGGAAATATGCCCTAGAGGCAATAATAAAAGCATTATTATTATATTTCCTTGTTCATGATAATTGTCTTTTATTCATGCTATAATTGTATTATCCGGAAATCGTAATACATGTGTGAATACATAGACTACAATCGTCCCTAGTAAGCCTCTAGTTGACTAGCTCGTTGGTGACGAGATAGTCATGGTTTCGACTATGGACATCGGATGTCATTGACAACGGGATCACGTCATTAGGAGAATGGCGTGATGGACAAGACCCAATCCTAAGCATAGCACAAGATCGTGTAGTTCGTTTTGCTAGAGCTTTTCAATGTCAAGTATCTCTTCCTTAGACCTTGAGATCGTGTAACTCCGGATACCGTAGGAATGCTTTGGGTGTACCAAGCGTCACTGGCGTAAGCGGGTGACTATAAAGGTGCACTACAGGTATCTCCGAAAGTGTCATTGGGTTGACACGGATCGAGACAGGGATTTGTCACTCCGTATAGCGGAGAGGTATCACTGGGCCCACTCGGTAGTGCATCATCATAATGAGCTCAAAGTGACCAAGTGTGCAGTCACGAGATCATGCATTCTGATCTGAGTAAAGTGACTTGCGATGCTTGAGACTGAGCGAGGTATTGGGATACCGACGATCGAGTCTCGGGCAAATAACATACCGTCGACAAAGGGAATAGTATACGGGTGTTGCAGATCCTTGACATCGTGGTTCATCCGATGACATCATCAAGGAGCATGTGGGAGCCAACATGGGTATCCAGATCCCGCTGTTGGTTATTGACACGAGGCGTCTCGGTCATGTCGCATGTCTCCCGAACCCGTAGGGTCTACACATAAGGTTCGGTGGCGCTAGGGTTATAAGGAAGACTTGTATGTGATTACGAATGTTGTTGAGTCCGAATGAGATGCCGGACGTCACGAGGAGTTCGGAATAGGAGGTAAAGATTTATATATGGGAAGTTGTCAAGCGGACAGGAAAGTTCGAGGCGTGCGGTATTATGCGGGGGCCACGGAAGGGTTCGGAGGTCCACCGGGAGGGCCACCCTCCGGGGCCACTGGGCTGCGTGGGGAAGGAGCCAGCCTGGTGGGCTGGCGCACCCCCTCCCTTGGGCCCTTGCGCCTAGGGTTGGGGGAACCCTAGAGGCGCCCCCTTGGCAGGGGCAAGCCACCCCTCCCTGCCGCCGCCCCTCTAGATGCCATCTAGAGGGGCCCCTCCTCCCTTCCCCTATAAATAGAGGGGTGAGGAAGGGCTGCAAACACCCCAAGCCAAGGCGCAGACCCTCCCTCCCAACACCTCTCCTCTTCCGTGACGTGCTTGGCGAAGCTCGCCGGATCTTGCTGCACCAACTACACCACGCCCGTCGTGCTGCCGTTGGAGCTGCCTTCCTCAACCTCTCCTTCCTCCTTGCTGGATCAAGGCGGAGGAGGCGTCGTTTGTCCCGTGCGTGTGTTGAGCAGCGGAGGTGCTGTCCGTTCAGCACTTGGTCATCGGTGATCCGAATCACGGCAGTCGACTCCCTCATCACCATCTCCTTGAGCGCTTCCACTTTCGATCTACAAGTGGTATGTAGATGCAAACTCACTCCCTTGACTCGTTGCTTAGATGAACTCATAGATGGATCTTGGTGAAACCGTAGGAAAATTTTAATTTTCGCAGCGTTCTCCAACGGTGGCATCATGAGCTAGGTCTATCGTAGTTCTCTATTGCTGAGTAGAACACAATTTTGTTGTGGGCGTAGATCTTATCAACTTGCTTGCCGCTACTAGTCTTATCTTGCTTCAGCGGTATTGTGGGATGAAGCGGCCGGACCAACCTTACGTGCGCTTACGTGAGATCGGTTCCACCGACTAACATGCACTAGTTGCATAAGGTGGCTGATGGGTGTCTGTCTCTCCACTTTAGTTGGAAGCGGATTCGATGAAAAGGGTCCTTATGAAGGGTAAATAGAAGTTGACAAGATCACATTGTGGTTATTAGTAGGTAAGAAAGCGTTCTTGCTAGAACCCAATTGCAGCCATGTAAAAGATGCAACAACAATTAGAAGGCGTCTAACTTGTTTTTGCAGCAATTGTCATGTGATGTGATATGGCCAAGTTGTGATGAATCATGAATGACATATTGTGATGTATGAGATCATGTTCTTGTAATAGGAATCACGACTTGCATGTCGATGAGTATGACAACGGCAGGAGCCATAGGAGTTGTCTTTAATTTTGTATGACCTGCGTGTCATTGAAGAGCGCCATGTAAATTACTTTACTTTATTGCTAAGCGTTAGCCATAGAAGTATAAGTAGTCGTTGCGTGACAACTTCATGAAGACACGATGATGGAGATCATGATGATGGAGATCATGGTGTCATGCGGTGACAAGATGATCATGGAGCCCGAAGATGGAGATCAATGGAGCTATATGATATTGGCCATATCATGTCACTTCTATATAATTGCATGTGATGTTTATTATGTTTATGCATCTTGTTTCCTTAGAGCGACGGTAGTAAATAAGATGATCCCTTACAACAATTTCAAGAAGTGTTCCCCCTAAGCGTGCACCGTTGCTAAAGTTCATCGTTTGAAGCACCACGTGATGATCGGTGTGATAGATCCTTACATTCACATACAGCGGGTGTAAGACAGTTTTACACATGCAAAACACTTAGGGTTGACTTGGCGAGCCTAGCATGTACAGACATGGCCTCGGAACACGGAGACGAAAGGTCGAACACGAGTCGTATGGAAGATACGATCAACATGAGAATGTTCACCGGCGATGACTAGTCCGTCTCGCGTGATGATCGGACACGGCCTAGTCGACTCGGATCGTGTAACACTTAGATGACTAGAGGGATGTCTAATCTGAGTGGGAGTTCATTAAAATAATTTGATTAGATGAACTTAATTATCATGAACTTAGTCTAAAACCTTTGCAAATATGTCTTGTAGATCAAATGGCCAGCGCTCATGTCAACATGAACTTCAACGCGTTCCTAGAAAACCAAGCTGAAAGATGATGGCAGCAACTATCTCGGACTGGGTCCGGAACCCGAGATCATCCTCATAGCTGCCGAGAAACAATATGTCCTAGAAGGACCGCTAAGTGACGCTCCCGTCCCAGAGAACCAAGACATTATGAATGCTTGGCAGTCTCGTGCTAATGATTACTCCCTCGCTCAGTGCGGCATGCTTTACAGCTTAGAACCGGGGCTTCAAAAGCGTTTTGAGCAACACGGAGCATATGAGATGTTCGAGAGCTGAAACTAGTTTTCAAGCTCATGCCGGGTCGAGAGATATGAAGTCTCCGACAAATTCTATAGTTGTAAGATGGAGGAGAACAGTTACGTCGGTGAGCACATACTCAAAATGTTTGGGTTGCATCACCGCTTTGTCCCAGCTGGACATAAACCTCCCGGATGAGGCGGTCATTGACAGAATCCTTGATCGCTCCCACCAAGCTACAAGAGCTTTGTGATGAACTACAACATGCAGGGGATGGTGAAGACCATTCCGAAGTATTCTCAATGCTGAAGTCAGCGAGAGGTTGAAATCAAGAAAGAACATCAAGTGTTGATGGTCAATAAGACCACTAAGTTCAAGAAGGGCAAGGGTAAGAAGAACTTCAATAAGGGCGGCAAAAGATGTTGCGCGCGCCAGTAAGCCGATTGCTTGGGAAGAAGTCAAAGAATGGACCCAAGCACGAGACTGAGTGCTTTTATTGCAAGGGAAGGTCATCCGAAGCGGAATTGCCCCAAATACTTAGCGGATAAGAAGGCGGCAACACCAAAGGTATATTTGATATACATGTAATTGATGTGTACCTTACCATAGTCGTAGTAACTCCTGGGTATTTGATACGGTGTCGTTGCTCATTTTGTAACTCACGGCAGGAGCTGCGGAATAAGCGGAGGCTGGCGAAGGGCGAGGTGACGCGCGTCGGGAATGATTCAAGGTCGATGTGATGCATGCGTCGGCACGCTACCTCTGCATTTACCTACGGATTAGTTTTAAACCTCAATAATTGTTATTTAGTGCCAAATTTGAGCATGAACATTGTATCGGATCTCGTTTAATACGAGATGGCTACTCATTTAAATCCGAGAATAATGGTTGTTCTATTTATATGAGAGATATGTTTTATGGTCATGCTCCGATGGTCAATGGTTTATTCTTAATGAATCTCGAGCGTAATATTACACATATTCATAGCGTGAATACCAAAAGATGTAAAGTTGATAACGATAGTCCCACATACTTGTGCACTTTGCGCATATGGTCACATTGGTGTCAAGCGCATGAAGAAGCTCCATGCTGATGGACTTTTGGAGTCTCTAGATTATGAATCATTTGACACATGCGAACCATGCCTCATGGGCAAGATGACCAAGACTCCGTTCTCGGAACAATGGGCGAGCAACCAACTTGTTGGAAATCATACATACCGATGTGTGCGGTCCAATGGCGTTGAGGCTCGCGGAGGATATCGTTATGTTCTCACTCTCACAGATGACTTGAGTAGATATGGGTATGTCTACTTGATGAAACACAAGTCTGAGACCTTTGAAAAGTTCAAGGAATTTCAGAATGAAGTAGAGAATCAAGCGTGACGAAAGATAAAATTCTTACGATCAGATCGTGGAGGAGAATATTTAAGTCACGAATTTGGTAAACACTTAAGGAAATGTGGAATCATTTCACAACTCACGCCGCTGGAACACCTCAGCGTAGTAACGGTGTGTCGAGCGTCGTGTCGCACTCTATTGGATATGGTGCGATCTATGATGTCTCTTACCGATTACCGCTATCATTTTGGGGATACGATCTAGAGACAGCTACATTCACTTTAAATAGGGCACCGTCTAAATCCGTTGAGACGACACCGTATGAATTATGGTTTGGGAAGAAACCTAAGCTATCGTTTCTAAAAGTTTAGGGATGCGATGCTTATGTCAAGAAACTTCAACCTGAAAAGCTCGAACCCAAATTGGAAAATGCGTCTTCATAGGATACCCTAAGGAAACCATTGGGTATACCTTCTACTTAAGATCCGAGGGCAAGATCTTTGTTGCCAAGAACGGATCCTTTCGGAAAAAGAGTTTCTCTTGAAAGAAGTAAGTGGGAGGAAAGTAGAACTCGATGAAGTACTACCTCTTGAGCAGGATAGTAATGCAGCTCGGAAAATGTTCCTGTGATGCCTACACCACCTGAAGAGGAAATTAATGATGATGATCAAGGTACTTCGGATCGAGTTGTTACTGAACTTCGTAGGTCCACTAGGATGCGTTCCGCACCAGAGTGGTACGGCAACCCTGTCCTGGAAATCATGTTGTTAGACAACGGTGAGCCTTCGAACTATGAAGAAGCGATGGCGGGCCTGGATTCCAACAAATGGCTCGAAGCCATGCAATCCGAGATAGGATCCATGTATGAAAACAAAGTATGGACTTTGACAGACTTGCGATGATCGTGACGATAGAAAATAAATGGATCTTTAAGAAGAAGGCGGACGCGGATGGTAATGTCACCATCTATAAAGCTCGACTTGTCGCCAAGGGTTATCGGCAAGTTCAAGGGATTGACTACGATGAGAATTTCTCTCCCGTGGCGAAGCTTAAGTCCGTCCGAATCATGTTAGCAATTGCCGCATACTACGATTATGAGATATGGCAGATGGACGTCAAAACAGCGTTCCTTAACGGTTATCTTAAGGAAGAGCTGTATATGATGCAGCCGGAAGGTTTTGTCGATCCTAAGAATGCTAACAAAGTATGCAAGCTCCAGCGATCCATTTATGGGCTGGTGCAAGCATCTCGGAGTTGGAACATTCGCTTTGATGAGATGATCAAAGCGTTTGGGTTTATCTGAGACTTATGGAGAAGACTGCGTTTACAAGAAAGTGAGTGGGAGCTCTGAGCATTTCTTATATTATATGTAGATGACATACTTTTGATGGGAAATGATATAGAACTCTTGGACAACATTAAGGCCTACTTGAATAAAAGTTTTTCAATGAAGGACCTTGGAGAAGCTGCTTATATATTAGGCATCAAGATCTATAGAGATAGATCGAGGCGCCTCATAGGTCTTTCACAAAGCACATACCTTGATAAGATTTTGAAGAAGTTCAAAATGGATCAGTCAAGAAAGGGTTCTTGCCTGTCTTGCAAGGTGTGAGATTGAGCTCAGCTCAATGCCGACCACGGCAAAACATAAAGAAGAGATGAGCGTCATCCCCTATGCCTCAGCCATAGGATCTATTATGTATGCCATGCTGTGTACCAGACCTGATGTAAACCTTGGCGTAAGTTTGGTAGGAAGGTACCAAAGTAATCCCGGCAAGGAACACTGGACAGCGGTCAAGAATATCCTGAAGTACCTGAAAAGGACAAAGGACATGTTTCTCGTTTATGAAGGTGACGAAGAGCTAAATCGTAAAGGGTTACGTCGGCGCTAGCTTAAGCCGACACAGATCTGGATGACTCTAAGTCACAAACCGGATACGTGTATATGTTGAATGGTGGAGCGAAGCTGGTGCAGCTGCAAGCAGAGGCGTCGTGGCGGGATCTACATGTGAAGCGGAGTACATGGCAGCCTCGGAGGCAGCAGCATGAAGCAATTTGGGTGAAGGAGTTCATCACCGACCTAGGAGTCATACCCAATGCGTGGGGCCGATCAAACTCTTCAGTGACAACACTGGAGCTATTGCACTTGCCAAGGAGCCCAGGTTTCACAAGAAGACCAGGCACATCAAGCGTCGCTTCAACTCCATCCGTGAAAATGTTCAAGATGGAGACATAGAAATTTGTAAAGTGCATACGGATCTGAATGTCGCAGATCCGTTGACTAAACTTTCTCTTCCACGGGCAAAAATGATCAACACGAACTCTATGGGTGTTCGATTCATCACAATGTAACTAGATTATTGACTCTAGTGCAAGTGGGAGACTGTTGGAAATATGCCCTAGAGGCAATAATAAAAGCATTATTATTATATTTCCTTGTTCATGATAATTGTCTTTTATTCATGCTATAATTGTATTATCCGAAATCGTAATACATGTGTGAATACATAGACTACAATCGTCCTAGTAAGCCTCTAGTTGACTAGCTCGTTGGTCAACAGAGATAGTCATAGTTTCTGACTATGGACATCAGATGTCATTGACAGCGGGATCACATCATTAGGAGAATGGCGTGATGGACAAGACCCAATCCTAAGCATAGCACAAGATCGTGTAGTTCGTTTTGCTAGAGCTTTTTCGATGTCAAGTATCTCTTCCTTAGACCTTGAGATCGTGTAACTCCTGATACCGTAGGAATTCTTTGGGTGTACCAAGCGTCTGGCGTAAGCGGGTGACTATAAAGGTGCACTACAGGTATCTTCGAAAGTGTCATTGGGTTGACACGGATCGAGACGAGGATTTGTCACTCCATTATAGCGGAGAGGTATCACTGGGCCCACTCGGTAGTGCATCATCATAATGAGCTCAAAGTGACCAAGTGTCCGGTCACGGGATCATGCATTCAGTGCTGAGTAAAGTTACTTGCCGATACTTGAGACTGAGCGAGGTATTGGGATACCGGCGAGCGAGTCTCGGGCAAGTAACATACCGTCGACAAAGGAACAGTATCTGGGGTTGCTTGAATCCTTGACATCATGGTTCATCCGATGACATCATCGAGGAGCATGTAGGAGCCAACATGGGTATCCAGATCCGCTGTTGGTTATTGACCTGAGAGCGTCTCGGTCATGTTCGCATGTCTCCCGAACCTGTAGGGTCTACACACTTAAGGTTCGGTGGCGCTAGGGTTATTAGGAAGACTTGTATGTGATTACGAATGTTGTTGGTCGAATGAGATCCGGACGTCACGAGGAGTTCGAGAATAGTCGGAGGTAAAGATTTATATATGGGAAGTTGTCAAATGGACACGGAAAGTGTTGAGGCGTGCGGTATTGTACGGGGCCACCGGAAGGGTTCCGGAGGTCCACCGGGAGGGGCCACCCCTCCCGGGGGGCCACTTGGGCTGCGTGGGGGAAGGAGCCAGCCCCTGGTGGGCTGGGCGCACCCCCCTCCCTTGGGCCCTTGCGCCTAGGGTTGGGGGGAACCCTAGAAGGCGGCGCCCCCCTTGCTTGGGGGGCAAGCCACCCCTCCCCTTGGCCGCCGCCCCCCTCTAGATGCCATCTAGAGGGGCCACCCCCCCTCCTCCCTTCCCCTATAAATAGAGGGGTGAGGGGAGGGCTGCAAACACCCCAAGCCAAGGCGCAGCCCCTCCCCTCCCCAACACCTCTCCTCTTCCCGTCACGTGCTTGGCGAAGCTACAGCCGAGATCTTGCTGCACCAACTACACCACGCCGTCGTGCTGCCGTTGGAGCTGCCTTACTCAACCTCTCCTTCCTCCTTGCTGGATCAAGGCGGAGGAGGCGTCGTCAAATCCCATACGTGTTTTGAGCAGCGGAGGTGCTGTCCGTTCAGCACTTGGTCATCGGTGATCCGAATCACGGCGAGTCACGACTCCCTCATCACCATCTCCTTGAACGCTTCCTTTTCGATCTACAAGTGGTATGAAGATGCAAACTCACTCCCTTGACTCGTTGTAGATGAACTCATAGAAGGATCTTGGTGAAACCGTAGGAAAATTTTAATTTTACGCAGCGTTCCCAACACGGCGATGGACAGGTCCCCTGGACCAGATTGCGGAATTCGTGCGAGGATGACGGCGCGCCCGGCTTGATTGTCGCGGAAGAGCAGGTGCAGCTGGGACCAGATGTCGAACGCGGTGCTCTCCGGGGAGGCGACGACGTCCAGCAGCTCGTCGGCGACGACTCCGTGAAACCACAGGACGACCGTGAGGTCATCGTTGCGCCAGACCGCGCTCTGGTGGAGCGGCATGGCGTACTCATCGAGATGGGTCTGCACGTTGTATTTGCAACAGATACAGTAAAAAAGTTTGCGCCACTTGGTGTAGTTACGGACTCAATTCCAGCGGCGTGTAAGTGATCTGTGACGGACGCCTTGGGAGGGCGGCGGAGGAAGACGAGCCGGCGTCCCGCGGCCAGGTGCGGGAGCACGGCGGGAACCTGCAGGACAGAACGCTCCGGCGGTGCGAAGAGGAGTCGCGGCGGCGGCAGCGGTGAGGTGGAGCAGGGAGCAGCGGTGGAGGAGAAGAAGAAGGGCCGCCTCGGGAACCGGCTCCTTGCCGCAGACGGCGTCAGGCATGAGGCGGGAGGCGGAGTAACGTGGACGGGGCAGCAGCGGGGTCGTGGTGACCACGGCGAGGCGACAACACAGGCCCTTGGCGGTGCTGTGATGGGCGTCGATGCACGGAGTCGCGGACGGGAGTGGCGTCAAGAGGCGCCGGGCAGAGGAGGGTGTAGAGGATTCGAGATCGGCAGGGGGGAGGCGGAGGAGCCGATCCATGGCGTGTGAAGTGGAAAAAGGTGGATCGAAGAAGTCGATACCAAGCTAAGTTGTATTACTCTCCACTAGTAGAAAACAGGGCTTTCGTCCGAGGCTAGTTCAGCCCATTAGTCGGTTCAATCGAGAACCGGGACCAATGAAACTATTGCCCAGTTCGTGAGCCCAAGGGGCGGCAGACCCGTGGGCCATTGGTCCGGTTCGTCCGGACCTTTTGGTCCAGTTGGTGGGACGAACCGGGACCAATGGTCTGAGTCTGGCCCACCACTATTGGTCCCGGTTGGTGGCATGAACGGGACCAAAGGCTTCCCTTTAGTCGGTTCATGCCACCAACCGGGTCTAATGGTGCTGCCTATATATAGCCCCTCAGCAAGAAGCGAGCACACTGCTCTGTTTTTACTGGCCGAGGGGAGAGGGCTTGGTGGTGCTCTAGCTCACCTCCTATGCACACAAGGTGTTCGATGGAATGCCCGAGCCACACTACTTAAGGTTTCTCCTCTCCAAGCTCGACCGCAAGCTCCATTTTCCTCAATATTTATCTAGGTTTAGCGGTCCGTCACGCCCGTCCCCGTCTTCATCGCCGTCGATCACCCGCGCCGATTTCATCGCCGGCACCACCGTGGTGAGCCTCTTGTTCTTATCTTCTTTCTGAAAGGAATAATATTATTACTTGTTTGTTTAGATAGATACTTGTATTATTTTCTTACTTTTATTATTGCATCTTATATAGTGCGATGGTTTTGGTATCCGCCCCATCGGCCCTAAATCACATCTATGATTCGGATGTAGTATATATATTCTCTTTTCATAACTATTGGTTCATTTATTGTTTATGAAAATTATGCCGACCAACGTGACATAGATTTTATTTATCTAGGAGGTTGTTGAACCGGAAATTCCAACCGACCCTATTGTCGAGAGGTTAAATTTAGTTGAAGAAGAAAACAATTTCTTGAAGGAAAACTAAAAAACTTGAGGAGGAGAAGATGATATTGGAGTTGCATGTTGCGGATGTAAATCGATGATCACAAGATCAAGATGGATGCAATGCGCTTGAAGATGAGAAAGATTAGAAAATATGCCATTCATACCGAGGCTTGGTATCATTATGTCGTTGGATCAGTTGTTACCTTGGTTGCGATTATGATCGCATTTGTTTCGCATTGAAATGTTTTACATAGTTTTAGTGTATGGTTTAATTAATTTAGATGCTCTGCAGAGCTTTATGTTGTTAGATGAGAACTATGTATGTACTTTGGTTTTAATGTGATGATGAACTTCTATTAATTTGGTCACTTAATTATCTATTCATGATGTTCGAAATGATTTTGACACATAATTATATATAATGCTTGCAGATGAACGGCAATGGATGTACGGTGACAGACACACCTCAAAGTACATTAAGGGCGTGCATGATTTTCTCAAGTGGCTGAGGCAAACAAGCAGAATGGTTTTATGTGTTGTCCATGCCCTATATGTGGGAATCTGAAGTCTTACTCGACGGAAAATCCTTCACACCCACCTGCTTTACAAGGGTTTCATGCCACACTATAATGTTTGGACGAGGCACGGAGAAATAGGGGTTATGATGGAAGGCGGCGAGGAAGAAGAGTACGATGACAACTATGTGCCCCTGAATACGGTGATGCTACTGAACATCAAGATGCACAGACGATGTGCACGATGGTGCTGCAACAAGCTAAGCTGCTGAAGATCAAGAGGAACCAGATGATGTGCCCGATGATGATGATCTCCGCGGGTCATTGTCGATGCAAGGACACAATCACGAAAGTCATAATGAGAAGCTGAAGTTCGATCGCATGTTAGAGGATCACAAAAAGGGTTGTACCCCAATTGCGAAGATGGCAACACAAAGCTCGGTGCCGTACTCGAATTGCTGCGGTGGAAGGCAGAGAATGCTGTGCTCGATAAAGGATTTGAGAAGCTCTGAAAATAATGAAGAAGAAGCTTCCAAGGATAACGAATTTCCGACAGTACATACGCAGCAAAGAAGGTCGTATGCCCTCTAGGATTGGAGGTGGAGAAGATACATGCATGCCCTAATGACTGCATCCTCTACCGTGGTGCCTACAAGGATCTGAACGCATGCCGGTATGCGGTGCATTGCGATATAAGATCGGACGAGATGACCACGGTGATGTTGACGGCGAGCCTCCGGAAGAGGGTTCTGCGAAGGTGATGTGGTATGCTCCTATAATACCACGGTTGAAATGTCTGTTCGAAACGGAGAGCATGCCAAGTTGATGCGATGGCACAGTGAGGACCGTAAGAAAGGCGAGAAGTTGAGAGCACCCGGTGACGGGTCGCAGTGGAGAAAAATCGAGAGAAAGTCTGGGATGAGTTTGCAAAGGAACCAAGGAGCGTATGGTTTGCTTTAAGCGCGGATGGCATTAATCCTTCGGGAGAAGAGCAGCAATCACAGCACCTGGCCCGTGACTCTATGTATGTATAACCTTCCTCCTTGGATGTGCATGAAGCGGAAGTTCATTATGATGCCAGTTCTCATCCAAGGCCCTAAGCAACCCGCAAGCGACATTGATGTGTACCTAAGGCCATTAGTTGAAGAACTTTTACAGCTGTGGAATGGAAGCGGTGTATGCGTCGTGGGATGAGCACAAAAGGAGAATTTGACCTAAAGGCGTTGCTGTTCATGACCATCAACGATTGGCCCGCTCTCGATAACCTTCGGGACAGACAAACAAGGGATACCACGCATGCACGCACTGTTTACTTGACACCAATAGTATATACAGGAAGCTGCAAGAAGAATGTGTACATGGGCCATCGTCGATTTCTTCGACCAACCATCAATGTCGAAAGAAAGGCAAGCATTTCAAAGGCGAGGCAGATCACGGAAGAAGCCCGCCATGCGTACCGGTGATCACGTACTTGCTATGGTCAATGATTTACGTAATCTTTGGAAAGGGTCGGCGGACTAGCTGTTCGAATGACGCTGAGAATCACGCACCCATGTGGAAGAAGAAATCTATATTTTGGGACCTACCCTACTAGAAAGACCTAGAGGTCCGCTCTTCTATCGACGTGATGCACGTGACGAAGAACCTTTGCGTGAACCTGCTAGGCTTCTTGGGCGTGTATGGGAAGACAAAAGATACACACGAGGCACGAGAGGACCTGCAACGCTTGTAACGAAAAAGAGGGCATGCCTCCAAGCAGTATGAAGGTCCTGCCAGCTACGCTCTTACGAAAGAAGAGAAAGAAATATTCTTTCAATGCCTGCTCGATATGAAGGTCGGCGGCTTCTAAATCGAATATAAAGGGAATAATAAATATGCCAAAGAAAAGTTTCAGAACCTAAAGTCTCATGACTGCCGCGTGATTGTGGCGCAAGCTGCTTCCGGTTGCATTGAGGGGGCTTCTACGGAAAAGCGTCCGATTAGCCATTGTAAAGCTATGTGCATTCCTCAATGCAATATCTCGAAGGTGATCGATCCAGAAATCGTACCAACGCTAAGGAGTGATGTGGCGCAATGTCTTGTCGGTTTCGAGCTGGTGTTCCCACCATCCTTCTTCAATATCATGGCCGCACGTCCTAGTTCATCTAGTCGGCGAGATTGTCATTACGGGGCCCGTATTTCTACACAATATGTACCCCTTTGAGAGGTTCATGGGAGTCCTAAAGAAATATGTTAAGTAACCGTGCTAGGCCGAAGGAAGCATCTCCATGGGCCATCAAGCAGAGGATGTCATCGGGTTTTGTGTTGACTTCATTCCTAGCCTTAATAAGATAGGTCTCCCTAAATCGCGGTATGAGGGGAGACTAACTGGAAAAACACGCTTGGAAGAGACTCAATAATATGCAGGGGACGGATATTCTTGGTCTCAAGCACACTACAGTTCTCTGAGAACTCTACCTTGGTGACCCGTATGTCGATGAACACAAGAACAGTCTGCGCTCCTAACACCGGAAGCGGTCGGCGAGCTGGATTACATGTGAACACATCGGGACTTTCAGCAGTTGGTTGGAAACACGTCTCGGAGGTGACAGCACTGTTTGTGATGAGCTGTACTTGTTGTCGAGGGACCATCTTGACTATAATGATTTGGAAAGGATCTGAGATAAATGGGAATACATTTTACACGATTGACCAAGATGAAAAGAGCACCAACCAAAACAGCGGTGTCGCTTTGATGCAGCAACCGACAAGGAAATGACACATATTATGGCTACATAGTAGACATATGGGAACTTGACTACGGAGTAGATTTTAAGGTCCCTTTGTTTAAGTGCAAGTGGGTCAATCTGTCGGGGAGGCGAGTGCAGGTAGACCCACGATGCGGAATGACAACAGTGGATCTGAAAAATCTTGGGTACCTGACGAACCGTTCGTCCTAGCCAATGATGTGGCACAGGTTATCTATGTGAAGGACATGTCTACCAGACCGAGGAAAAGAAAAGATAAGGAAGCGAATACATCATACAATGAGCCAAAGCGCCACATAGTTCTTTCGGGAAAAGGGACATCACGGGAGTGGAGGGCAAGGCAGACATGTCAGAAGAGTATGAAAAGTTTCATGAAATTCCCCCTTCAAAGTCAAGGCTGACCCAAGCATCCGATAAGCGATGAAGATTATCCATGGTTCTGGTGCAATAAGCAAACGACACAAGCGAAGAAAAAGTGAAGACTTTCTCCATAACTATTATGATGATACCATGCCAACTTTGTAACACACGAGTATGATACCATTGTCCGTTTTGTTCATGAACATGCTATGCCAACTTTTTCAGAGTTCATTTGAAAACTATGAATTTGAAAACCTCACCAACGAAGGCGCTCACACCGGTTTATAAGCCCGTCCCTCTACGCCTTGTTGAGCTCACAAACTTGTGATTCACACAAATTTCAAAGAATTCAAATTTTATAAAACTAATGGCACAAACAGAAAGTTTATAATTGTTCTAAAACAAATGGCACTAACAGAAAGTTTATAATTTTGCTGACCTAAAAGCAAAAATAATTAAAAAATAAAGCAAAAAACCAAAAGAAAATAAATAATGCAGAAAACAAAACAAAAAAACTTGAAAATAAAAATAAAAATAGCAACAATAAGCATTTTGTTGTAAGTAGAAACAAAATAAAATAAATAAAGCAACAAAGAAAACAAAAAAGTGTTTTGAATTTTAAAACTAATGGCACTAACGAGAAAGTTTATAATTTTTCTAAAACTAAAAGCACTAACAGAAAGTTTATAATTTTGCTGACCTAAAAGCAAAAAGAATTAAAAATAAAGCAAAAACCAAAAGAAAATAAATAATGCAGAAAACAAAACAAAAAACTTGAAAAAATATAAAAATAGCAACAATAAGTATTTTGTTGTAAGTAGAAACAAAATAAAATAAATAAAGCAACAAAGAAAAAAAAGTGTTTTCAAATTTTAAAACTAATGGCACTAACAGAAAGTTTATATTTTTTCTAAAACTAAAAGCAAAAAGAAATAAAACATAAAGCAAAAAAAAGTGCCACCTCGGGCCCCCACGGCTGAATACGACTAGAAACCCTATGGGCAGAGATTCAGGCCCATGAAGGCTTGATGAGGCCCACAGCAGCAGATGGCGAGTTAGGCCCAAAGCCTGCTTTAGAGAGGAGCTCGAGAGGAAGCCGCACCGCACCTTATAAAGCAGTGCGGCTCCTCTCAACTAGCGAGTGGGACTAAACATTTGGCGCTGGGCAGCACATGGCCTTTGGTCCGGTTGGTGGCACCAACCGGGACTAAAAAGGCATTAGTCCGGTTCGTGGCTCCAGGGGCTAATGCCGCCCTTTAGTCCCGGTTGGCGCCACCACCGGGACCAAAGGTCGCCGCTCCGCCCTTTGGGCTGCTGAAAATTGGCCTTTGGTCGGTTGGTGGCACCAACCGGGACTAAGTAGCATTAGCCGGTTGGTGCCTGAACAGGGACTAATGCCCTGCTATATCTCTAACCTTAGCAGTTTTCACCAAAATTCATCTGTTTCTTCGCCCGACGCCTTACACTCCGCGTCGCCGTGCCGCTTGAGCCCTGCCCAACGCCGTCAGGCTGGTCCACCTCGCCGTCGCCGCCCTGCCCCGGCCCGACCCGTCGCCGTCGCCTGCCCTGCCGGGCCCCAACCCTGCCTGCCCGACACGTCCTTGCGCCGCCCTGCCCCCCGACCTGCACTGCCCGACACGTCGCCGCGCCCCGCCCCCGCTGCCCTAACCCGTCGCCGTCGCCCTTGTCCTTCCTACACCGACCCGTCGCCCGTCGCCGTCGCCGCCGCCGCCGCCCTGCCGGCCCGGCCCCGTCGCCGCCGCGCCCTACTGGCCCGACCCCGACCCGTCGCCGCCGCCCCCTGGCCCGGCCCGTCCCCGCCCGCCCGATGGTCCGGCCGCGCGCCTTTCCTCTTATTTTTTGTGCATTTTATGTATATGTTCTCTGTGTATATATGTTCATATATGCAAAGTTAGATTTTAGAAAAACTTTATATATGCAAAAGTTTCTATATGCAAAAATTTATACATATATGTAAGTATATATGTATGTATAGATGTATGTATGTGGATACATGAGGGGGTGGATATACCCCTCTCCAATAACATTGTTGTGCATTTTAGGTTAGTGTATATATATGTTGATGTATATATGCAAAAGATAGATTTTAGAAAATATACTATTTTTCTATTGATGATATGATGATGTTTTTTTAATATATGCATTTGTTCATATATGTATTATTTTTTAAGTTGTTAGTAGATATCGATTTTAGGTTAGTGCATTTTATCACTGATTTTAGGTTAGTTGATCGATTTAGTGCATTTTATGTTTGTTGCATTTTAGGTTAGTGCATTTTATGTTAGTGGAGAGGAAAAAGTAAAATAAGGAAAAGGAAAATAAGTAGAGAAAGAAGGAGAAGAAGAAGGAGAAGGCGAGGAGAGGAAGAAGAAGAAGAAGAAAAAAAAAGGAGAAGAAGAAGGAATAGAGGAGCTTCTTCTCCTTTTTCTCCTCTTTTTCTTCTTCTTCTTAATTTTATCGAGGAACGAGGGTGTCGAGGATCGCCGAGGGTCGAGGGTCGGGAACTAGAGTAGAGGGTCGAGGGTCGTTAAGGGGTCAAGGGTCGAAGGTTTCAGGGTCGAGGGTTCCTATAGTGTCAAAGTATTGAAGAAATCCATGGCTTCATCATTGGCGGAAGTAACCATGGCATGATGGTGCAGAAGTCCTCAAAGTTGTTCGGAATGGAGTCAGATAGGATAATTTGCCTTTTGCTGAACTTTGTACCAAAAAGCAAATTATCCTATCTGAGACTCGCTCCAAAACAACTTTGGAGAGCTTCGCACCATCATGCACTGTTACTACTAGCCTAATGATGAAGACATGGTTTTGTTTCAACTTTGACACTTGACCTGCGACCCTCGACCCTCGGCGATCCCGACCCTCGGCGATCTTGACCCTTGAACCTCGACCGCTCGGCGATCCACGACCCTCTACCCTACATGAGCGTCGATGCCCACGTCACTTGTGGGACATAGATGTCTGTTCAACGACCCCTCCCGATAGGTTCAACACGTGGGGGGGGGTGAAATACCCCTCCTAGCTTGAAGCGTTCTCGAGGCCACCCCTAACCCTTGAAGCGTTGTCGAGGCCACCCCAAACCCTAGAGAAGCAGCGTCGAGGCCACTAATATGATTCCTTATTGTGATTAGCTAGCTAGTTCTCGTTTTCCACTAATATATCCATATCTGTCATGTTTGAATAATAATTGCCATGTTGTAAATATTTGTAGAAACTATGGACACCCCGAGACGAAGCACAAGAAGCGTTGTTGAGGGACATAATCGCACAAGGAAGTGATGCCGTCGCTCGATGATGTTTCTCAACGACAACGATGGTCTGGAAGGAGAGGGTGAAGAAGCAGCTGGCTATGATTTACATGGCTCCGATGACCCAATGCGGTGCAAGAAGGAGAGGGTGAAGAAGTAGACCGTGAGGGCGGCTCGGTGATCACCAAACCGAGTCCGGCCAGGTATATATATTAGTTAAGCCTGTCTTGACTAGCTCTCGTCTTTGTTTTGGTATATATGTACACATATTAATTAACTCTCGTCTTTGTTCTTTTTCTAGCCCTCCGGATCGAGCACAACCCGGTAAAGAGGCGAGGCCGAAGAAAAAGTTGAGCTCGGATGAAAAGTTTGAGATCATACAAATCGTGACGGCCAACCGATTGAACCCTACCGGACAAAGAAGGCATTTGTTGCTCGGTGCGGGGTTACGGTTAGGGACAAGATCGATCAGCATCCACCAATGGTATAAGCCTAGAGCGAAGACCCGAGGTGTCTTGTGTCAATGATATGCAGAAAAATGATCTTTGGGTGAGCTGAAGTGAAATTTTACCCTACCGCTAGAGGATGATCCGGAGAAGCCAGTAATAGAGCCATTAATCAAGTCTTTTGCTCTTAAGAAGATGGCAGAACTATTCAGGAATTGGAAGAAAGAACTCAATCGTATGTCGAAAAAATGAGACACCAGAATTCAAGGAAAATATGAGAAGATCAGAGATGGTGGCCCGCATTTGTGGCCTACAAGACATCGGAAAAGAGTAAAAGATGTCGGGGACAAACAAGAGAAATGCTGCGAAGAAGAAGCTTCACCATCGCGCGGGGTCGGTGGCTACCTCGTAGCCCGGCCTAAGTAGGCCAAGGCTGAGAATGATCTGCTTGATAAAGGGATCGAACCGAGACAATGAACAGGCCAGACCGTTGCGGACTTGGTTCTTGGGGCGGCGGATCCTTGGACCCTATAACAGGAAGTGCATTTGGACGGACGAACAATTGGACATACCGGTCAAGAGGCTTCAGCATTATATCGAGCAGCGCAGCAAGGGAAGTTCGTTCGAGACAGGAGAAGGGCGAGCTCACAATGGCCCTCGGGAATCCTGAGCACCTGGGCGGACACGAGGCACGCCGAGCTCCGTTCGTGGAAGGCTGGATTTCGGACGCAGAGGTTACAAAACCCATGAGAGGAGGAAGAAGCGGAGCAGAGCCTAATGCAGGCGCTGCGAAAGGGTAATGGGGCTAGAGGAGCGAGAAGAGAACGAGAAGCAGCAGATCACAACAAACGACCTGCGAAGCTTCCCCGAAGCTACCCCGCCATCTCGGCGGAGAAGCGGCGTGGCTTCCACCGAGCTGCTTCAGCCAGAGCAACATGCCTTGGCGGCTCCTGCCAGCTATCCGTGGATGCTATCACGAATGCTGAACATTGCCACCTTATGGCGCAATGGAGCAATTTGAAGGTCAAGCGGCTGTTGGCTCTGTTTATCCTACTAAACCCGACTCAACTTTTCACTGCCGGCCGATTCCGAAGGATATGCTAAGGTGATGGTCGATGAAATAACGGAGGATTTGAGGACCTCGGCTTGACCACCCTACCGGTGAAGGGAGTATCGGCTGGGTTCTGCTCGAAGACTCCATGCCTATGGCGGAAGGATCTCATCAACCTTCCGAACTGGGCGCCTCCGCCTCCTCCTCCTCCTCCGTGAGTCAGGGCACTCCGCCTCCTCCTCCGGCGAGTGGCGATCAGGGCACTCGGCCGGCTCCTTCTCCGGCGTGGCGGCACTCCGTCTCCTTCTCCGCCTGCACCGGCGCGCGAGCAGCAAGCCTCCTCCTTCTCCGCCTCGTCGGCAAGGGCGGAAGAGACCCGCCGCCGCTCCGGCTGCTCCGGCGTCGTAGTCCTTCTCCTCCGCCTCGTAAGCAAGGAAAGAAGACATCTGCTCCGTCTGCTCTGCCGGCGTCTAGCAGTACAGCCAAAGGCGGGAGGAGACCTGATTCGGTCCTTCTCTGAAGACTCGGAGAAGTTACCGTCTGAGAGGAGCGAGGAGGAAAGCGAAGATCGCGCAGACCGAAGTGGATGACTGGTTTCAAGGGTTGAAAGCAAAGACATCCACCTCCGGAGGAGAAGGTAGATCCGGTCAAAGCGAAGCGCACTGCTGCCCCGATAAAACCACCCAAGTCTCCGCGAAAGGCAACTATGAGCGCATTATTGGAAGGCATTTGCGAAGCGGAGAGGTCGGGAAGTCTTGTCGATGATCAAAGGATGAAAGAACGGCGAGCTGGGAAAAAATTGCCCAGCTCGGCGAACAAGCCGGGCAATCGTGCCCCCGCTCAAGGTGCCTGCTAGCGACATCGTCGATCCGAGGATGGTGCCGGTTATGGCAATCCTGCAGATTACCTGCTTGACGATGTACATTATGATTTCTTGGAGGTGCAGATACAAAGATACGAGTGCGGGAAGCCTCTCGTCAAAGATGAAAGCTCTCTATCAACGATGATCACGAAGATTGCATGATTGGTACATGAAAACCTGCAAAGAGTCGAGAGGAGGAGAACTTTGTATTTGAGAGTTAAAAGGAGCATGACCTCCTTGGAATTGAACTGTTGCCTATTCCATTTGAGGAGTTCTATCAGTTTTCAATCAATTGGCCCTCGATAAAACAACGGTCACCTGCTCTTCATCGTAAGTAGTACTACTTCTGTCATTAAGTATCTCTATATAACTCAGCCCTTTCATTGCATGTATTTATAAATATCCTCACTATATTATGCAGATTGAAGATCGCGAATTGAAGAAAAGACAAGTGGGTGATATTGGGTTCATTAACACATATCTCATAGATGCAACTGAGGTTGAATTTCGTGCCAAAGATACCGAGGCCAACTTGCTACAATCGTTGGTAATAAATGAACACAAAGATATAATACTCTTTCCTTACAACTTCAAGTGAGTGTTACTGTCTTGTGGCATATTCGGTTTCCTTATTAGTCCAGGTTATAGTAATGTAATATTGATGAGTTATGCATGTGTGCGCAGCTACCACTATATTCTCCTAGAGATTAAGCTTGAGAAGGAGTAGTAACTGTCTTTGACTCAAGCGAAAAGATCCCAAGGAGTATCACGGACATGACTGAAATGCTCAAGAAGTAAGTTAAATCGATCATTATCCACCATATCAGCAACTTTGTTCATTTCTGATATCAAGTAATTGTCTTCTTCGTATGGTAGGGCTTGGGGAAAATTCACCAAAAAAGCTCCGGGACTACCGAAGAAGCTGCAATTTAGACACCCGAAAGTAAGTAATATATAGTAGCATATTCCATGCACATCTCCTAGTGATTCAAGCACTAGTTTCATCAATACCATTTAGCATGCTTGCTAATTATCAGTTTGATTGACCTCTGTTTCTTGTAAAGTGGTTGTGGCAGGAACAAGGGAATGATTTCTGTGGATACTACGTTTGCGAGTCCATCCGCCACACGACCTGTGAGAGGGGCTACTCCGACAAACAATATGAAGTGCGTAAATAAAAATATTCACAATTTTATTTTATTACCATCATTTGTGTTGAGTTTCATTCATTCATATATATATATATATATATATATATATATATATATATATATATATATATATATATATATATATATGTATGTATGTATGTATTGACCCTTTCTTAAAATTAGATGTCTCGAGCGGGATGAACTCCTAGCACCAGATCGCATGCGAGCAATTCAAGAGGAATTGGCGGCATTCTTTCTTGACCACGTGATCGCTGAAGGCGGAGAATACTATGTGGACCGCGCGTCCGTATTGTAAAAGATAACTATTGTATATATGTAGCGGTAGTGTCGGATAGATATACGAGAACTTGTTGTTCGACCAATCTCTCGGAGAAGGAGAGGTGGTCGATATTACTTCTCTCTGTATGCATATATATATGTTCATGACGATCTTCTGTTTGCTTAATTACTAGCTAGCTAGCATGTCTAGCTAGTCCTCTCTATAGGTATGTATAGTACGTAGCGTCGACCAAGCACGGACAAAAGAGAGGACACTTTTCTCTATTAATTAGCTAGCTATAGCACAATATATGAAACACCTAAATTAACCCCCAAACCCCCCAACCCCCCCCCCCCCCCTCCCTTTCAAAAAAAAAACAAAAACCAGAGCCATAGAAATGCTGACGCGTGGATGCCTATTGGTCCTGGTTAGTGCCACCAACCGGGACCAAAGGCCCTCCTGCCTGGGCTCAGCGGACAGGCCACGTGGAGGCCCATTAGTCCCGGTTCTGGATTGAACCGGGACTAAAGGGCCAGGGTATTAGTACCGACCCTTTAGTCCCGGTTCATGAACCGGGACTAAAGGCCCTCACCAACCGGGTCAACAGGCCCTTTTTCTACTAGTGATTGGTGGTGATTAGATAGCGGTAATGATTATGATGATTAAATAGTGGTAATGAAGACTATGATGATTTTTAGCTAGCTAGTATACTGTTGTTGGTGATGATATGATGCAATAGTTTTTATATTAATATGATCATGATGAGTTATATATTATATCATTTATGAAAGAAACCGCAGATTAGTTTAAACTGGATGGATCCTAGCTAGCTAAGTGATCAAGTATATGCCATATCCATATTACTTGCTCACTAGAGCAAGTAATATGGATATGGCATATACTTGATCACTTAGCTAGGATCCATGCATGCATCCAGTTGAAACTAATCTGCGTTACTTTCACCTAATAATTTAACAACTCATTATAATGTAAAAAAAATCTCTAAATTAATTGAAAACACAAAATTAAAGAAAAAAACCCCAAACATTTAGTACCGGTTGGTGTTACCAACCGGTACTAAAGGTCTCCCCGCACCCGGCCCTGGCTCGTGCCACGTGGTAGCACTTTAGTGGCGGTTCGTGCCGAACCTGTACTAAAGGGGGGACCTTTAGTCCCCACGTTTTATTGCCGGTTACAGAACCGGCACTAAAGGCCCTTACAAACCAGTGCTAAATCCGGTTTTGCACTAGTGAATGTACAATCGAATCGAAATTCAAATTATGAGTAAGAAGAATTGGGCGCTGACAGTTGGACATGAGGGCCCAGCAATAGAAATAAAACCTAACATTCTCGGTAAGTTTGTTTACACATCTCGTACATGATTCTGTTGCAACAAAATGGCACAGGTGGACAATACAAATCGGAGGGCCATCAAGTTCCCTACGTCCACACGACCTGACTCACCCGCACTCGCCGCCACCGCCTCCTCGCATGCGCAGTAGACGCAGTCCACTCGAACGCCACCGCCCTCCTGTCCAACAAAAATTTCATAACAATATACTTTCACATGTAGTCTACAAATCTAAAATGGGCCTGTTTTTTTTCTTTGAGCCACAAAATTTTGCAAGTTATTTTGTTAGGTTGGAAGGTTGAAAAATTGGTATGATAAACGGAAAGGTGGGGTTCCGTACAGTTTTTGTAAAACACATGTACATGCACTGGTATGCTTTATTTGACCATTTTCAGTTCAACAAACTTTTCAACAAATTACACACACCCAAATAGTTTAGATAAATCTGTGTGTGCAGAGTCATTAACCATAAAATGAAACATAATCAACTACTACGAAACACTAAAACAGGGATCATAAAAGCTTCTTCAAGCATTCTGGTACCATGAATTACATCTAAGGCAATCATCATCATGACATTCCTACAGAGAATAACAGAACAGGGAAAAATGGTACCTTTCAACCAATAGGGCACGTAGAAGGATTGCTCCTACAAATGGAAACATGGAATAAATTTGTGCGCTCAATAGTTAGTGCCTGAGCATCGGAGTGATCATCAAATGTAAGCCATAACTGCAAATACAAAACAGGTGCAAACTGAATGTAAAGGCAGTTAAAAGTCATAATGAATACGAAGTATGAATCTCCTACTATAACAGTTTTTCACGACAAAAAGGTTCTGAACCCAAGTTTGCTACTCCACACGGCACTATACAAAAGGTAATAATCTACGGTGTTTGCGAGATACCCGTAAAATTGCCTAGTCCATCAATGTCCAGTTAAAGGAATACAACATTCCGGTTCTATTCAGCTAAGCTATTGTAAACAGGCCCATAAAACGACATGGTCCACACCACGTCGCAGTAAAATACAGAATCACAAAGCTTCAACAGTTTTGACGCGGCTGTGGATATTTCTTCCAGTTGATTAGATGAGTGGATACTGATCACATCACCTTATAAAACATCACAAAATAATGTGTGTGTCAGACACATTAAATCCAGCATCAGTAACAATATTAATCACTTCACTTTGCAGAGAAAATATAAACGAAATCAGTGTAAATGAATTTAATCCGGCGAGGTTCAAGTCAGCTCATCCACTGGTCCTAATCCAGTTTACGTGATCCACAGAAGCAAAGAAACAAAATGTCATGAACTCGCCGTATCAAACCACGCTGGCAACTAGCAGGTTGATGGACCATGCACCGATGAGCTAGACGGCTCTGCGCTACGGGAGGTTTGCTGGATGGGAGTATTCCAGGCGGTGCCACAACCGCCGAGGGAGGACTGCAGCGGGGCCAGGATCCGGCTGCGGTGCCCGTGCAGAGGGGCTCTTGACGGCGCAGATCCAGCGATGGAGGGCTGGCCGCGCTGGACGGGGATCCGGCGAGGAAGGGCTGGCGCGAGGCGGAGCTGTTGGCGATGCACATCCGGCGGCGGAGGGCTCGCGCGGGGCACATCTGGCGACGAAGGACTGTGGCGGGCAGGGCGGAGCTCTTGGCGCGGAGGAACCGGCAGTCCACGACGTGGCAAACAGCGGCCAGCGTGGTGTGGCTCTTGGCGGGGAGGAACCGGCAGTCCACGGCATGGCAAGCGACGGACGCCATGGTGAGAGGAGACGAGTGGATCGGGGATGAGACTGGATCGGGGGTTGAGACGAATGAACATATTGCGAGAGGATTTTTTTTTAAAAC
The DNA here is from genome assembly GCA_021605205.1 of Aegilops longissima. Taxonomy (NCBI): domain Eukaryota; kingdom Viridiplantae; phylum Streptophyta; class Magnoliopsida; order Poales; family Poaceae; genus Aegilops; species Aegilops longissima. The sequence continues at coordinate 11,399,374 of CM038678.1, forward strand.
AAAAGACGAATCTACCCTTTAAAATTCTAATTGGTCCCACTAAAATTATGTATCGGTCCCACCTTATATGTAATTTTCTGTAATTTTAGTTTTGTAACTCCTCGTAACTTTTATTTTCCCACCATTAGATCAGGCTTGATGGACGGCTCGTAAAATCGTCAATCACCGTAAAATATGTATTACATATATTTTTAATTTTTTTACAAATATTAGAAAAATCATATATTACAAGAGATGTTACAAATTAAAACATATTAACATAATTTCAAATTTAAAATGTTATTATAAAAATGATTTTGATTGCTACATGAGTTAAGACCCAAACCATTTTTTCGTGTTTTATATAAATGGGTGTAAAACTAATCGCAAAGATTTGTGCAGGAGAGACCCAAATATTCATAACCGATCCTCCAGCCTGTTGGGGAACGTTGCAGAAAATTAAAATTTTTCCTACTTCACCAAGATCCATCTATGAGTTCATCTAAGCAACGAGTCACGGGAGAGTGATTGCATCTACATACCACTTTGTAGATCGCGAGCGGAAGCGTTCAAAAGAACAGGGTTGAAGTAGTCGTTCTCGTCGTGATCCTATCACGGAGATCCTAGCGCCGAGCAGACGGCACCTCCGCGTTCAACACACGTGCGGAGGCGGATGGCGTCTCCTCCTTCTTGATCCAGCAAGGGGAGAGAGGTTGAGGAAGATGGCTCCAGCAGCAGCAGCGGCGTGATGATAGTGGAGAAGCGATACTCTCGGCAGGCCGCCAAGCACTCAGCGGAGGAGGAGAGGTGTTGGGGAGGGAGGGCTGCGCCTTGAAGTGTGTTGCAGCCTCCCTCGCCCCTATATTTATAGGGAAGGGAGAAGGGGCGGCCCCTCTAGATGGGATCTAGGGGGGGCAGGGAGGGCTTGCCCCCAAGCAAGGCGCGCCCCTCAGGGTTTCCCCCAACTCTAGGCGCATGGGCCCTAGGGGGAGTGGCGCCCCAGCCCACTTTGGGCTGGATCCTTCCTCATACATCCCATAAGGCCCTCCGGAGAGGTGGCCCCTCTCGGTGGACCCGGAACCCCTCCGGTGGCCCCAGTACAATACCGATATGCCCCCGAACCTTTCCGGTGACCGTATGATGACTTCCCATATATAAATCTTTACCTCCGGACTATTCCGGAACTCCTCGTGACATCCGGGATCTCATCCGGGACTCCGAACAACATTCGGTAATCACATACAAGTCTTCCTAATGACCCTAAGCGTCAAGAACCTTAAGTGTGCAGACCCTACGGGTTCGGGAGACATGTGAACATGACCGAGGCGGCTCTCCGGTCAATAACCAGCGATGGGATCTGGATACCCATGTTGGCTCCCACATACTCCTCGATGATCTCATCGGATGAACCACGATGTCGAGGATTCAAGCAACCCGTATACTATTCCCTTTGTCAAGCGGTATGTTACTTGCAGAGACTCGATTGTCGGTATCCCAATACCTCGTTCAATCTCGTTACCGGCAAGTCACTTTACTCGTGCCGTAATGTATGATCCGTGACCAGACACTTGGTCACTTTGAGCTCATTATGATGATGCACTACCGAGTGGGCCCGGTGATACCTCTCCGTTATACGGAGTGACAAATCAGTCTCGATCGTGTCAACCCAGCAGACACTTCGGAGATACCTGTAGTGTACCTTTATAGTCACCCGATTCGTTGTGGCGTTTGGTACACCAAAGCACAACTACGGTATCAAGGAGTTACGATCTCATGGTCTAAGGAAGAGATACTTGACATTGGAAAAGCTCTAGCAAAAGCGAACTACGATCTTGTGCTATGCTTAGGATTGGGTCTTGTCCATCACATCATTCTCCTAATGATGTGATCCGTTATCAACGACATCCAATGTCCATAGTCAGGAAACCATGACTATCTATTGATCAACGAGCTAGTCAACTAGAGGCTCACTAGGGACATATTGTGGTCTATGTATTCACCGTGTATTACGATTATAATACAATTATAGCATGAATAAAGACAATTATCACGAACAAGAAATATAATAATAATCCTTTTATTATTGCCTCTAGGGCATATTTCCAACAGTCTCCCATGTTGGAAATATGCCTAGAGGCAATAATAATAAATTATTATTATATTTCCTTGTTCATGATAATCGTTATTATTCATGCTATATTAGTTATTGACGAAACAACAATACATGTGTGGATACATAGACAACACCATGTCCTAGTATGGCCTCTAGTTGACCATGATGGATGGATGTCATTGTGGATTGTCATCATTGGACCATTAACGGATCAAAACGATGAATCTGATGATCAAATGTGACCAGGGGTTGATCAATACCGATAGACAAAGGGAATTGTATACGGATCGATTGAGTCCTTGACATCGTGGTTCATCCGATGAGATCATCGATCATCGAACATGTGGGAGCCAACATGGGTATCCAGATCCGCTGTTGGTTATTGACCGAGAACGCCTCGGTCATGTCTTCACATGTCTCCCAACCCGTAGGGTCTACACTTAAGGTTGGTGACGCTTAGGGTTATATAGGAAGCTTGTATGTGGTTACCGAATGTTGTTCGAGTCCCGGATGAGATCCCGGACGTCACGAGGAGTTCCGGAATGGTCCGGAGGTAAAGATTTATATATGGGAAGTCTGTTTTGGTCACCGGAAAAGTTTCGGCGATATCGGTAATGTCCAGGACCACCGGGAGGGTCCCGGGTCCACCAAGTGGGGCCACCTGCCCTGAAAGGTTGCGTGGGCCAAGTGTGGGAGGAACCAGCCCCAAGGGGCTGGTGCGCCCCACAAGGGGCCCAAGCGCAGAGATGGGTGGGAGGGCAAACCCTAGTCCAGATGGGCCCTAAGGCCCATCTAGTGGGCGCCTCCTCTCCTCCTCTCTTGGCCGCCCCCAAACCCATCTAGGGCTGGCCGCCACCCCTAGGGGTGGAAACCCTAGAGGGGCGCAGCCCTCCCTTCCCTATATATATGAGGCCCAGGGGCTGCCCATAACACGAGAGTCTCCCTCTCCAGGCGCAGCCCTGCCTCTCCTCCTCCTCCTCTCCCTAGGTGCTTGGCGAAGCCCTGCGGGATTGCCACGCTCCTCCATCACCACCATGCCGTTGTGCTGCTGCTGGATGGAGTCTTCCTCAACCTCTCCCTCTCTCCTTGCTGGATCAAGGCGTGGGAGACGTCACCGGGCTGTACGTGTGTTGAACGCGGAGGTGCCGTCCGTTCGGCACTTGATCATCGGTGATCTGAATCACGACGAGTACGACTCCATCAACCCCGTTCACTTGAACGCTTCCGCTTAGCGATCTACAAGGGTATGTAGATGCACTCTCCTTCCCTCGTTGCTAGTTTCTCCATAGATAGATCTTGGTGACACGTAGGAAAATTTTGAATTTCTGCTACGTTCCCCAACAGTGGCATCATGAGCTAGGTCTATTGCGTAGATTCTTTGCACGAGTAGAACACAAAGTAGTTGTGGGCGTTGATGATGTTCAATATGCTTACCGTTACTAGTCCAATCTTGTTTCGACGGTATTGTGGGATGAAGCGGCCGGACCGACCTTACGTACTCTTCGTGAGACAGGTTCCACCGATCGACATGCACTTGGTGCATAAGGTGGCTAGCGGGTGCCGATCTCTCCCACTTTAGTCGGAACGGATTCGATGAAAAGGGTCCTTATGAAGGGTAAATAGCAATTGGCATATCACGTTGTGGTTTTGCGAGGTAAGATACGTTCTTGCTAGAACCCATAGCAGCCACGTAAAACATGCAAACAACAATTAGAGGGCGTCTAACTTGTTTTTGCAGGGTATGCCATGTGATGTGATATGGCCAAGAAGAATGTGATGAATGATATGTGATGTATGAGATTGATCATGTTCTTGTAATAGGATTCACGACTTGCATGTCGATGAGTATGACAACGGCAGGAGCCATAGGAGTTGTCTTTATTTATTGTATGACCTGCGTGTCATTAAACAACGCCATGTAATTACTTTACTTTATTGCTAACCGGTAGCCATAGTAGTAGAAGTAATAGTTGGCGAGACAACTTCATGAAGACACGATGATGGAGATCATGATGATGGAGATCATGGTGTCATGCGGTGACAATGATGATCATGGAGCCTCAAGATGGAGATCAAAAGGAGCAATATGATATTGGCCATATCATGTCACTACTATATAATTGCATGTGATGTTTATTATGTTTATGCATCTTGTTTACTTAGAACGACGGTAGTAAATAAGATGATCCTTACACAAATTTCAAGAAGTGTTCTCCCCTAACTGTGCACCGTTGCTACAGTTCGTCGCTTCTAAGCACCACGTGTTAATCGGGTGTGATGGATTCTTATGTTCACATACAACGGGTGTAAGCAAGATTTACACACGCAGAAACACTTAGGGTTAACTTGACGAGCCTAGCATGTGAAGACATGGCCTCGGAACGCGGAGACCGAAAGGTCGAGCATGAGTCGTATGGTAGATACGATCAACATGAAGATGTTCACCGATGATGACTAATCCGTCTCACGTGTTGATCGGACACGGCCTAGTTGATTCGGATCATGTAATCACTTAGATAACCAGAGGATGTCTATCGAGTGGGAGTTCATAAGATGAACTTAATTATCCTGAACATAGTCAAAAGACCTTTTGCAAATTATGTCGTAAGCTCGCGCTTTAGTTCCATTATTTAGATATGTTCCTAGAGAAAATATAGTTGAAAGTTGAAAGTAGCGATTATGCGGACAGTAGAAAGCTTATGTCCTTAATGCACCGCTCAGTGTGCTAAACCCCAAACGTCGTTTGTGGATGTTGCGAACATCGGACATACACGTTTTGATAACTACGTGATAGTTCAGTTAAACGGTTTAGAGTTGAGGCACCAAAGACATTTTCGAAACGTCGCGGAACATATAAGATGTTTCGAGGGCTGAAATTGGGATTTCAGGCTCGTGCCCACGTCAAGAGGTATGAGACCTCCGACGATTTTCTTAGCCTACAAAGGGAGAAAAGCTCAATCGTTGAGCTTGTACTCAGATTGTCTGGGTACAACAATCACTTGAATCGAGTGGGAGTTAATCTTCCAGATGAGATAGTGATGTTTCTCCAAAGTCATTGCCACAAAGCTACTAGAGCTTCGTGATGAACTATAACATATCAGGTATAGATATGATGATCCTTGAAGTGTTCGCGATGTTTGACACATGAAAGTAGAAATCAAGTAGGAGCATCAATTGTTGATGGTTGATGAAACCACTAGTTTCAAGAAGGGCAAGGGCAAGAAGGGCACTTCATGAAGCGGCAAATCAGTTGCTGCTCCAGTGAAGAAACCCAAGGTTGAACCCAAACCGAGACTAAGTGCTTACGTAATAAGGGAACAGCCATTGGAGCAGAATTACCCTTGATTCATGGTAGATAAGAAGGCAGGCAAGGTCGATATTTGATATACATTATGTTAATGTGTACTTTGCTAGTACTCCTAGTAGCACCAGGGTATTAAGATACCGGTTCGGTTGCTAAGTGTTAGTAACTCGAAATAAAAGCTACGGAATAAGCGGAGACTAGCTAAAGGTGAGTGACGATATGTGTTGGAAGTTTTTCCAAGGTTGATGTGATCAAGCATCGCACGCTCCCTCTACCATCGAGATTTGGTGTTTGCGTTGAGCATAGACTTGATTGGATCATGTCTATCGCAATACGGTTATTCATTTAAGGAGAATAATGGTTACTCTATTTATTTGAATAATACCTTCAATGGTCTTGCACCTAAAAGAATGGTTTATTGAATCTCGATTGTAGTGATACACATTTTCATGCCAAAAGATATAAGATAGTAATGATAGTACCACTTACTTGTGGCACTGCCATGTAAGTCATAAAACGCATGAAGAAGCTCCATGTTGATGGATCTTTGGACTCACTCATTTTTGAAAAGTTTGAGACATGTGAACCATGTCTATTGGTGTATACGCATGAAGAAACTCCATGCAGATGGATCGTTTGGACTCACTTGATTTTGAATCACTTGAGATATGCAAAACATACCACATGGGCAAGATGACTGAAATGCCTCGGTTTCAATAAGATGGAACAAGATAGCAACTTGTTGGAAGTAACACATTTTGATGTGTGCAGTCCAATGAGTGCTGAGGCATCTGATGAATATCGTTATGTTCGACTTCACAGATGATTCGAGTAGATATTGAGTATATTTACTTGATGAAGCACAGTCTGAATTATTGAATGGTTCAAGTAATTTCAGAGTGAAGTTGAAGATCATCGTGACAAGAGGATAGAATGTCTATGATATGATCATAGAGATGAATATCTGAGTTCTGAGTTTTGGCACACAATTAAGACATTGTGCAAATTGTTTCACAATTAATACCGCTGGAACACCATAGTGTGATGGTGTGTCCGAACATCATAGTTGCACTCTATTGGATATGGTGCGTACCATGATATCTCTTATCGAATTACCACTATCGTTCATGGGTTAGGCATTAGAGACAACCGCACTCACTTTAATAGGGCACCACGTAATTCCGTTGAGATGACACCGTATGAACTATGGTTTAGAGAAACCTAAGCTGTCATTTCTTAAAGGTCGAACCCAAAGCGGACAAAATGCATCTTCATAGGACACCCAAAACGGTTGGGTATACCTCCTAATTCAGATCCGAAAGCAATAGGGATTGTTTCTTGAATCGGGTCCTTTCTCGAGGAAAAGTTCGTCTCGAAAAGTTGAGTGGGAGGATGGTGGAGACTTGATGAGGTCATTGAACCGTCACTTCAACAAGTGTGTAGCAGGGCACAGGAAGTTTTTCCCGTGGCACCTACACCAATTGAAGTAGAAGCTTATGATAGTGATCATGAAGTTTCGGATCAAGTCACTGACGTACCTCGTAGGGTGACAAGGATGCGTACTACTTCAGAGTGGTACAGTGATCATGTCTTGAAGGTCATGTTGCTAGACAACAATGAACCTACGAGCTATGGAGAAGCGATGGTGGGCCCAAATTCCGACAAATGGATAGAAGCCATGAAATCCGAGATAGGATCCATGTATCAGAACAAAGTATGGACCTTGGTGGACTTTCCCGATGATCGGCAAGCCATTGAGATGAATGGATCTTTAAGAAGAAGACGGACGTGGACGGTAATGTCACCGTCTATAAAGCTCGACTTGTGGCGAAGAGTTTGTAACAAGCTCAAGGAGTTGACTACGATGAGATTTTCTCATCCGTAGCGATGCTTAAGTCCGTCGGAATCATGTTAGCATAAGCTGCATTTATGAAATCTGGCAGATGGATGTCAAAATGAGTTTACTTACCAGTTTTCGTAAGGAAAGGTTGTATGTGATACAATCAGAAAAGTTTTGTCGATCCTAAGGATGCTAAAAGGTATGCTGGCTCCAGCGGTCCTTTCTAAGGACTGGAGTAAGCATCTCGGAGTTGGAATGTGTGCTTTGATAAGATGATCAAAGATTTTGGGTAGATACAAAGTTTATGAGAAACTTGTATTTCCAAAGAAGTGAGTGGGAGCACTATAGAATTTCTGATGAGTATATGTTGTTGAAATATTGATGATCAGAAATGATGTAGAATTACCGGAAAGCATATAGGGTTATTTGAAAGATGTTTTTCAATAGAAAACCTGGATTAAGCTACTTGAACATTGAGCATCGAGATCTATAAGGATAGATCAAAATGCTTAATAATACTTTCAAATGAGCATATACCTTGACATGATCTTGAAGGTGTTCAAGATGGATCAGTCAAAGAAGGAGTTCTTGACTGAATTGTAAGGTATGAAGTTAAGACTTAAGCTCGACCACGGTAGAATAGAGAGAAAGGACGAAGGTCGTCCCCTATGCCTTAGACGTAGGCTCTATAGTATGCTATGCTGTGTACCACACCGGAAGTGTGCCTTGCCATGAGTCAGTCAAGGGGTACAAGAATGATCCAGGAATGGATCATTGGACATGATCAAAACTGTCCTTGGAGTAAATAAGGACATGTTTCTCGATTATGGAGGTGATAAAGAGTTGGCGTAAAGGGTTACGTCGATGCAAGCTTTAACACCTATCCGAGTGACTCTGAGTAGCAAACCGGATACGTATAGTGGAGCAACCATTAGGAATAGATCCAAGTGGAGCGTGGAAGCAGTGTTTACAATATGACATAGAGAATTGCGAAGTACACACGGATCTGAAAGGTTCAGACCCGTTGACTAAAACCTCTCTCACAAGCAAAACATGATCAAACCCCAGAACTCATTGAGACTTAATCACATGGTGATGTGAACTAGTTTATGACACTAGTAAACTCTTTGGATGTTGGTCACATGGCGATGTGACCTATCAGTGTTAATCACATGGCGATGTGAACTAGATTATTGACTCTAGTGCAAGTGGGAGACTGTTGGAAATATGCCCTAGAGGCAATAATAAATTAGTTATTATTATATTTCCTTGTTCATGATAATCGTTTATTATTCATGCTATAATTGTATTGACCGGAAACAGCAATACATGTGTGGATACATAGACAACACCATGTCCCTAGTAAGCCTCTAGTTGACTAGCTCGTTGATCAATAGATGGTTACGGTTTCCTGACCATGGACATTGGATGTCATTGATAACGGGATCACATCATTAGGAGAATGATGTGATGGACAAGACCCAATCCTAAGCATAGCACAAAGATCGTGTAGTTCGTTTTGCTAGAGCTTTTCCAATGTCAAGTATATCTTCCTTAGACCATGAGATCGTGCAATTCCCGGATACCGTAGGAGTGCTTTGGGTGTATCAAACGTCACAACATAACTGGGTGACTATAAAGGTGCACTACAGGTATCTCGAAAGTGACCATTGGGTTGACACGGATCAAGACGGGATTTGTCACTCCGTAAACGGAGAGGTATCTCTGGGCCCACTCGGTAGGACATCATCATAATGTGCACAATGTGACCAAGGGGTTGATCACGGGATGATGTGTTACGGAATGAGTAAAGAGACTTGCCGTAACGAGATTGAACAAGGTATCGGTATACCGACGATCGAATCTCGGGCAAGTACAATACCGATAGACAAAGGGAATTGTATCACGGGATCGATTGAGTCCTTGACATCGTGGTTCATCCGATGAGATCATCGTGGAACATGTAGGAGCCAACATGGGTATCCAGATCCGCTGTTGGTTATTGACCGGAGAACGTCTCGGTCATGTCGCATGTCTCCGAACCCGTAGGGTCTACACTTAAGGTTCGGTGGCGCTAGGGTTATATAGGAAGCTTGTATGTGTTTACGAATGTTGTTGAGTCCCGGATGAGATCCCGGACGTCACGAGGAGTTCGGAATGGTCCGGAGGTAAAGATTTATATATGGGAAGTCCTGTTTTGGTCACCGGAAAAGTTTCGGGCGATATCGGTAATGTACCGGGACCACCGGGAGGGTCCCGGGGGTCCACCAAGTGGGGCCACCTGCCCCAGAAGGTTGCGTGGGCCAAGTGTGGGAGGGAACCAGCCCCAAGGGGGCTGGTGCGCCCCCCACAAGGGGCCCAAGGCGCAAGGATGGGTGGGAGGGGGCAAACCCTAGTCCAGATGGGCCCTAAGGCCCATCTAGTGGGCGCCTCCCTCTCCCTCCTCTCTTGGCCGCCCCCCCAAACCCATCTAGGGCTGGCCGCCACCCCTAGGGGGTGGAAACCCTAGAGGGGGCGCAGCCCTCCCTTCCCTATATATATGAGGCCACAGGGGCTGCCCATAACACACGAGAGTCTCCTCTCCAGCGCAGCCCTGCCTCTCCTCCTCCTCCTCTCCCTTGGTGCTTGGCGAAGCCTGCGGGATGCCACGCTCCTCCATCACCACCATGCCGTTGTGCTGCTGCTGGATGGAGTCTTCCTCAACCTCTCCTCTCTCCTTGCTGGATCAAGGCGTGGGAGGCGTCACCGGGTTGTACGTGTGTTGAGCGGAGGTGCCGTCCGTTCGCACTTGATCATCGGTGATCTGAATCACGGCGATAACGACTCCATCAACCCCGTTCACTTGAACGCTTCCGCTTAGAGATCTACAAGGGTATGTAGATGCACTCTCCTTCCCCTCGTTGCTAGTTTCTCCATAGATAGATCTTGGTGACACGTAGGAAAATTTTGAATTTCTGCTACGTTCCCCAACATCCCACTTGCACTAGAGTCAATAATCTAGTTACATTGTGATGAATCGAACACCCATAGAGTTCTGGTGTTGATCATGTTTTGCCCGCGGAAGAGGTTTAGTCAACGGATTTGCGACATTCAGATCCGTATGCACTTTGCAAATTTCTATGTCTCCATCTTGAACATTTTCACGGATGGAGTTGAAGCGACGCTTGATGTGCCTGGTCTTCTTGTGAAACCTGGGCTCCTTGGCAAGTGCAATAGCTCCAGTGTTGTCACAGAAGAGTTTGATCGGCCCCGACGCATTGGTTATGACTCCTAGGTCGGTGATGAACTCCTTCACCCAAATTGCTTCATGCGCTGCCTCCGAGGCTGCCATGTACTCCGCTTCACATGTAGATCCCGCCACGACGCTTCTGCTTGCAGCTGCACCAGCTACTGCTCCACCATTTAACATATATCATTATCCGGTTTGTGACTTAGAGTCATCCAGATCTGTGTCGAAGCTAAGCGTCGGCGTAACCCTTCTGACGAGCTCTTCATCACCTCCATAAGCGAGAAACATGTCCTTTGTCCTTTTGTGTACTTCAGGATATTCTTGACCGCTGTCCAGTGTTCCTTGCCGGGATTACTTTGGTACCTTCCTACCAAACTTACGGCAAGGTTTACATCAGGTCTGGTACACAGCATGGCATACATAATAGATCCTATGGCCGAGGCATAGGGGATGATGCTCATCTCTTCTTTATCTTTTGCCGTGGTCGGGCATTGAGCCGAGCTCAATCTCACACCTTGCAGTACAGGCAAGAACCCTTTCTTGGACTGATCCATTTTGAACTTCTTCAAAATCTTATCAAGGTATGTGCTTTGTGAAAGACCTATGAGGCGTCTCGATCTATCTCTATAGATCTTAATGCCTAATATATAAGCAGCTTCTCCAAGGTCCTTCATTGAAAAACTTTTATTCAAGTAGGCCTTAATGCTGTCCAAGAGTTCTATATCATTTCTCATCAAAAGTATGTCATCTACATATAATATGAGAAATGCTACAGAGCTCCCACTCACTTTCTTGTAAACGCAGGCTTCTCCATAAGTCTGCATAAACCCAAACACTTTGATCATCTCATCAAAGCGAATGTTCCAACTCCGAGATGATTGCACCAGCCCATAAATGGATCGCTGGAGCTTGCATACTTTGTTAGCATTCTTAGGGTCGACAAAACCTTCCGGCTGCATCATATACAACTCTTCCTTAAGATAACCGTTAAGGAATGCCGTTTTGACGTCCATCTGCCATATCTCATAATCATAGTATGCATGATTCGGACGGACTTAAGCTTCGCTACGGGAGAGAAAGTCTCATCGTAGTCAATTCCTTGAACTTGCCAATAACCCTTAGCGACAAGTCGAGCTTTATAGATGGTGACATTACCATCTGCGTCAGTCTTCTTCTTAAAGATCCATTTGTTTTCTATCGCTCGCCGATCATCGGGCAAGTCTGTCAAAGTCCATACTTTGTTTTCATACATGGATCCTATCTCGGATTGCATGGCTTCAAGCCATTTGTTGGAATCCGGGCCCGCCATCGCTTCTTCATAGTTCGAAGGTTCACCGTTGTCTAACAACATGATTTCCAGGACAGGGTTGCCATACCACTCTGGTGTGGAACGTGTCCTTGTGGACCTACGAAGTTCAGTAGCAACTTGATCCGAAGTACCTTGATCATCATCATTAATTACCTCTCTAGTAGTTGTAGGCACCACAGGAACATTTGACTGAGCTGCACTACTTTCCGGTTCAAGAGGTAGTACTTCATCGAGTTCTACTTTCCTCCCACTCACTCCTTTCGAGAGAAACTCTTTTTCCAGAAAGGATCCGTTCTTGGAAACAAAGATCTTGCCTTCGGATCTAAGGTAGAAGGTATACCCAATGGTTTCCTTAGGGTATCCTATGAAGACGCATTTTTCCGACGTGGGTTCGAGCTTTTCAGGTTGAAGTTTTTTGACATAAGCATCGCATCCCCAAAATTTTAGAAACGACAGCTTAGGTTTCTTCCCAAACCATAATTCATACGGTGTCGTCTCAACGGACTTAGACGGTGCCCTATTTAAAGTGAATATAGCTGTCTCTAGTGCGTATCCCCAAAATGATAGCGGTAAATCGGTAAGAGACATCATAGATCGCACCATATCCAATAGAGTGCTATTACGACGTTCGGACACACTGTTACGCCGAGGTGTTTCAGGCGGCGTGAGTTGCGAAACGATTCCACATTTCCTTAAGTGTGTACCAAATTCGTGACTTAAATATTCTCCTCCACGATCTGATCGTAAGAACTTTATTTTTCGGTCACGTTGATTCTCTACCTCATTCTGAAATTCCTTGAACTTTTCAAAGGTCTCAGACTTGTGTTTCATCAAGTAGACATACCCATATCTACTTAAGTCGTCTGTGAGAGTGAGAACATAACGATATCCTCCGCGAGCCTCAACGCTCATTGGACCGCACACATCGGTATGTATGATTTCCAATAAGTTAGTTGCTCGCTCCATTGTTCCGGAGAACGGAGTCTTGGTCATTTTGCCCATAAGGCATGGTTCGCATGTGTCAAATGATTCATAATCGAGAGACTCTAAAAGTCCATCAGAATGGAGCTTCTTCATGTGCTTGACACCAATGTGACCAAGGCGGCAGTGCCACAAGTATGTGGGACTATCGTTATCAAATTTACATATTTTGGTATTCACACTATGAATATGTGTAATATTATGTTCGAGATTCATTAAGAATAAACCATTGACCATCGGGCATGACCATAAAACATATCTCTCATATAAACACCTTTGCCACCGTCGCTTGGCCGCTAACATTGAGATACATGGTTTTAAAATCTACTAAATCGAAAAATCGTTTGAAATTCATAAAACTTGACATGCTATCATGGAACGGCAGCAATATGAAGTGGTAAAAATATTATCCCATTTGGGGCAGGTTGGGGTATAAGCTTCTCACAAACCAAAGCTTCTGGCAACAAGCCTCATGGTTACGGTAGGGAACGTTTCACCTTTCTGGATGAAACGATATCCGTTGCCTCTTCTTGATTTCAATTTTTGCTCTAGTGTCAACATATAGAACAACATGAGTGTTGTGTTAATTTTTGAAATTTTTCGGGGTTCGTTAGGACATTTTTATGCATTAATTGACTTTTCAATGCATTTATGTGCATAATTCAAATTTGAACTACATGCATATGCTCTAATGCATATAAATTGGTTGAAAATTCAAATCTGTCTCCTTGGTTGCATGCTTAGGTCCCATGCAAGAAATGGGAATGAATGTCAAACACCCTACCACCGTCACTCGGACACAAACATTGAGATACCTGATTTTTAAATTCTAGTAAATCCAAAACTCGTCTGTAATTCACGAAACATGGCATGCTATCATGGAGCGGCATCAACATGCCTTCGTAAATTTTTTGCCCCATTTGGGGCAGGTTTGGGTATAAGCTTCTCACAAACCAAAGCTTCTCACAACAAGCCTGATGGTTTAGGTAGGGAACGTTTCACCATTCTTGACGAAATGATAGTCGTTGCCTCTTCTTGATTTAAATTGTTTTCTCTAGTGTCAACATAGAACGACATGAGTGTTGTGTTAAATTTGGAAGTTTTGGGGTTCGTTAGCACATTTCTTATGCATTAATTGAGTTTTCAGTGCATTTATGTGCATAATTTAAATTTGAAGTACATGCACATCCTCTAATGCATATAAATTGGTTGAAAATTCAAATATGTGTCCTTGCTTGCATGCTTAGGTCCCATGCAAGAAATAGGAATGAAAGTCAAACACCCTGCCACCGTCACTCGGTCGCAAACATTGAGATACCTGGTTTTTAAATTCTAGTCAGTCCAAAACTCGTCTGAAATTCATGAAACCTGGCATGCTATCATGGAATGGCACCCGACATGCCATGGTAAATTGTTTTTCCCATTTGGGCTAGGTATGGGTATAAGCTTCTCACAAACCAGAGCTTCTCACAACAAGCTTGATGGTTTTGGTAGGGAACGTGCCACCTTTGGAGAGGAAACGATACCCGTTGCCTGTTATTGCTTTTAAAAAATTTCTAGTGTCAACATAGAACAACAGGAGTGTTGTGTTTAATTTTGGAATTTTCGAGGTTCGTTTGGACATTTTTATGTATTAACTGGGTTTTCTAGGCATTTCATGTGCATAATTCAAATTTGAACTACATGCACAATCTCCAGTGCATATAAATTGGTTGAAAAATCAAATCTGTGTCCTTGGGTGCATGCTTAGGTCCCATGTAAGAAATGGGAATAAATTTCAAACACCAGCACTATTGACTGCCGGCAAAACGTTGAGATACTTTGTTTTTAAATTCTAGTAAATTCAAAACTCGTCTGAAATTCATGAAACTTGGCATCCTATCATGGAATGGCACCTGGCATGCTGTGGTAATTTCCGTGTCCATTTTGAGAGAAGGCGCACTCAAATAACAGTCAACAAAGGCATTTTGAAACAACTAGCTGTCACTCTAACATCGCAAACGTTTTAGATAGAACACCTGTATGTACACTGACACCTTCCCCAGTAAGCCAAGGGAAAATTTGCCGAGCAGGATTTGTTCAGCTCTTCATCGCAAAAGTTTTAGATAGAACACCTGTATGCAAAGTCAGAGCTATGGCCTTCCGCAGTAAGCCAAGGGAAAATTTGCTGCGCAGGATTTGTGCATCTCTTCAACGCAAACGGTTCAGATTGAATAAGGTATGCAAAGCGAGACTTCGGCGCTAAGCTAAGAGAAAATTTGGCAAGCAGGATTTCTACCTCCCTTCAATGCAAATGGTTTTTTCGGATGACCCGTGTGCAACCACGTACAGACAATTTGGTAAGATTTGTATCTGTCATATTGGGTATATTGCCATTTGTCAAACTGAAAATATTGACATTTGTTGATCTAGTAACATTGCCATTTGTTAATCCTTGTAACACTGTGATTTGTCAAAAATATGTAGCTAAAAATCACTAGCACTATCTAATTTTTGCAACTAAAATTCAGTAATTTTGCATAGATTTCATTCATAGATTAAGTACTCATGCTTAATTTATACAAACAGTTCAACTTTACAGCAGAATCGACCAAACTTTTCCCCAATTGTTGCCAACCACGTACGGAAGTAGCTAGTTCAACTATATATACTAGCTAATTTTAAGTACGGTGTACAGTTTCACCACATCTATAGTCAGATGAACTGAACAAAATAGGCCCTAAATACTACTACAGAGGGGCTTTGTATTACTTTCGGCAGCCTCTCCTCTGCCGAGCACGCTCAGTAATAGGAAGAGGAGGAGGAGGCTACCGACGAACTGGACAACTACAATACGGTTCCTGCCTCTGCTGCACCTTCAGCGACGCTCACCTCGAACGCCCTCTACCGCTCTAGATGACCCCTCTCAAAGCGGTGGTTCTCCTCGTAGATCTCCTGATACCTCGCCTCTGCGTCAACGTGTGCCGCGGCCACGACGGCGGTAAGGCTCTTTGCGTGCTCGATGAGGCGCTCCTCCTCCTCCCACAAGAACTCGATGTAGCGCGCAAGGTCGCTGCCGCACGTGCGGGCCTCCACCTCCGCCTCCCTCCTGCAGGCGGTGGTGGCGGAGCGGGTTATGATCCCGGCGGTCGACGGTGGGCTAGCGGCCACGGCGGACGACGATGGGGTGCCGGCCACGACCACCACCTCCCGCCTTCGGGCCGCGGTGGTGGCACGGGTGATGGCCACGTTGGCCGGCAGTGGGGTGATGGCCACGGCAGCGGAGCGGGTGATGGCCCTGGCTTTTGACGGAGGTGTGGCAGCAACGGCGGCCGGCAACGGGTGCCGATGGGCACCGGCGGCCAAGCGTGTAGTGCGTGTTCCGCGCACACCCAACTGGGATGCCGCGTGCACTATACTACGTCGGGGACTGCGCCGCCGCCGCAGTGTAGCCTCCCAGCTGGAGCTGTGCTCTGATGATGGCGGAGTGGCTGAGCGACGATGACGGTCCGGTGCCATTGTCGATTTTGAGAGAAGCAGACAATATAAGCTACAGGGAGGGAGGGGAAAATGCGACGCAAGATTCGCCGGTCGTGAGGGTTTATGTAGTAGGCTGATAAGCATTGGGATTTTGGGGGATTTCACCGAGTCAGGCGGGAAGCTTGCGCCGGAACCTGCGCGGTTGTGCGGAACGGGCTCAACACCGTTTGGCCAAAAGAACGCCCCCGCGCGCTGTTTAAGCTTGCGCTCGAACATCTGCGGCAGCGGGGTGATAAGACATGCGAGACAAGGATGAAAGGGCACGTACACATGATGAGATGAACACGGACCACACTAGGGAACCCGTCGGTGATGCATTCATCAATCACAAACGGTTGTACACTAGCAAGCATTTGCCCACAACACACACGGCTTATCCCATCACAAACAGGTCGGTGGATCAACTGTATGCCACGTATACACATGGTCAAAAGGTAATGCGGTAGACCTTCTTTAACATATGTTAAAAAAATAAAATAAAAAATAAAAAACAAGGACCTCGAGGTTAAATTAGCTGGGGAAATGGGGCATTTCGGTCATTTGGATGACCGAAATGACCCATCCTGTCGGCTAATTTAACATCAACACAACTTCCCATCCAGTCACACATTCCATGGCTGCTCCAGCCTGAGCACACTTAACTTGAGAGTTCTCTTAGATGAGCTACTGGTGGAACAGCTAGTCCTTGCTGATGTAGGATGCCTCTTCGCATCCTTATGGCGTATCCGGATGACTGCCCATCCCCCAATGGCCAATACATGTTGTGTAGATAGAGCATATCACATACGTCTTATTAGAAGCAATCGTCTCTGTTATTATCGGTCTTCGCACACTTTTCTGATTACAGAACTGTTTGATGTGTATCACACACATATTGTTAAATCGAATTGTTTATGTTCGCTTATCTCAACACAAACAGTTCATCCGACTGAACCGCATGTTGTATATCGCACACACCTAGTTCTAGCTGACCGTTTCTTTTGTGTTGCCTAATCACAAACAGTTCATCCTAGTGAACTGTATGCTATGTATCACACATGCCTTCATCTGGTTGCCCGTTTCGTTTGTTACTCCTCATCGCAAATAGTTAATTGAACTGAACCGTATGCCCTGCATCGCACATGCAACTAAAATCAGAACCGTGTTTGAGGCATCCGTCATCGCAAACGTTTTGGACATTTTTGATGGTTCTCTGACACCACCGTTTGCTATTATTGCATAGCACACAGTTTCTCGAAGGGTCTCTGATCGTTGTATCGCGTTAGCAGCATCCTGCACTAGTGTGGTGGGTTGTGTAGGCCTCGAGCCTCCATTTTTGTTGATTCCACCTCCTAAAATTCACAAATATTCTAAAATAATTCTTTGTAGATTTTTATTGCATTTGCACTTCATTTCACATGGATTTTCTGTGAAACAAAAACATGCAAAAAACATGAACTGGCACTGGGCACTTGATAAGTAAGTTAGTCCAAATAAATCATATAAAAAGTTGCCAAAAGTATGTAAAAGTTGAATAATATTGGCATGAAACAATCAAAAATTATAGATACGACGGAAACGTATCAAGGGAGACATTGAGATTTGCAAAATACATACGGATCTATATGTTGCAGACCTGTTGACTAAGCCTCTTCCACGAGCAAAACATGATCAGCACCGAGACTCCATGGGTGTTAGATTCATTACAATATAATCTAGATTATTGACTGTAGTGCAAGTGGGAGACTGAAGGAAATATGTCCTAGAGGCAATAATAAAGTTGTTATTTTATATTTCCTTATTCATGATAAATGTTTATTATTCATGCTAGAATTGTATTAACCGGA
The DNA here is from genome assembly GCA_021605205.1 of Aegilops longissima. NCBI lineage: Eukaryota > Viridiplantae > Streptophyta > Magnoliopsida > Poales > Poaceae > Aegilops > Aegilops longissima. The sequence continues at coordinate 11,417,474 of CM038678.1, forward strand.
AACTTGATACATTTGCGAATGCATAGAAAAAACTACATGTCCCTAGTATGCCTCTACTAGACTAGCTCGTTGATCAAAGATGGTTAAGTTTCATAGCCATGGACATGAGTTGTCATTTGATAAACGGGATCACATCAGTAGTGGAACGATGTGATGGACAAGACCCATCCGTTAGCTTAGCATAATGATCGTTCAGTTTTATTGCTACTACTTTCTTTATGTCAAATATATATTCCTCCGACTATGAGATTATGCAACTCCCGAACACCGGAGGAGTGCCTTGTGTGCTATCAAACGTCAAAACATAACTGGGTGATTATAAAGATGCTCTACAGGTATCTTTGAAGGTGTTTGTTGGGTTGGCATAGATCGAGATTAGGATTTGTCACTCCGAGTATCGGAGAGTTATCTCTGGGCCCTCTTGGTAATGCACATCATATGAATCCTTGCAAGCAATGTGACTAATGAGTTAGTTATGGGATGATGCACTACGAAACGAGTAAAGAGACTTGTCGGTAATGAGATTGAACTAGGTATGAAGATACCGACGGTCGAATCTCGGGCAAGTAACATACCGATGACAAAGGGAATAACGTATGTTGACATTGCGGTTCGACCGATAAAGATCTTCGTAGAATATGTTGGAACCAATATGATCATACGGGTTCCGCTATTGGTTATTGACCGGAGAGGTGTCTCAGCCATGTCTACATAATTCTCGAACCCGTAGGGTCCGCACGCTTAACGTTGGATAACGATATGTATTATATGAGTTATGTGTTTTGGTGACCGAAGGTTGTTCAGAGTCCCGGATGAGATCACGGACATGACGAGGAGTCTTGAAATGGTCGAGAGGTAAAGATTGATATATTGGAAGGTTATATTCGGACAAGGGGGGAGGGGGTGTGGCCCCCTTTCCTTCTCCCTCTCTCTCCCTCCACTTCCCTCTTTCCCCCTCCATTGGAAAGGAAGGGGGGAGGGGGGCGACTAGGACTGGGAGTCATAGTAGGACTCCCCCCACTTGGCGTGCCCCCTAGGGCTGGCCTCCTCCCCTCTCCTCCTTTATATACGGGGGCAGGGGGCACCCAAAGGCACATCAATTGTCTTAGCCGTGTGTTGTGCCCCCTCATAGTTTACTCCTCCGGTCATAATGTAGTAGTGCTTAGTTGAAGCCCTGCGCGATCACATCACCATCACCATCACCACGCCACAGTCTGACAGAACTCATCTCCTTCGTACCTCTACTGGATCAAGAGTTCAAGGGATGTCATCGACCTGAACGTGTGCAGAACTCGGAGGTGCCATACGTTCGGTACTTGATCGGTTGATTCGAGAAGACGTTCTACTACATCAACAACATTAAGTTAACGCTTCCGCTTTCGGTCTACAAGGGTACGTGGACACACTCTCCCCTCTCGTTGCTATGCATCTCCTAGATAGATCTTGCGCGAGCATAGGAATTTTTTTGAAATTGCATGCTACGTTTCCCAACACGCCGCCATGGAAGCAGAGCACCTCGGGGAGGCCCGGGCTGCTAGATCCTCGCCGCCACCTTCCTCGTCACTCTCGCGGCGCACCGGCGGCTCCTCTGGTGGCGACGAGGCGGAGAGGAAGGGGAGGGGAGGCCGTCGGCAGCGGCAAGGGTTGGCTGCCCGTGTCGCCCCTGTTGGAGCGACGCGGGGGTGAGAGGGGGCTGTTGATCAGTCACATGAACCATGTTTGACGCGTCTAGTGCCACTGATCCTCATGTAGGTTGAGGTTGAGCCGTCGAGGTCCAATGTTGAATACCTAGGTACTCCTTTTGATCATGTGGGTGGCAAGGGGTGTAGGGATGCGTGGTTCGGGCTAGCGCTCTCCTTTGGTAGTGGCGTCTTTCAGACCCGGATCTAGAGGTTGTGCTTGTCGAAGTTGTCCTGTGTGCCGCGTGGTGTCACAGGTAAGCTATCGGGCAAAAGCTCCTTGCTTTGGCGCCGACGGCAGTAATGCCCGCGGATGTCACTCTCCTCTTCAGGACGACGTTGTGGTTCTCCTCTACCTGTTACCAGGTGAAGACCCTCGTCCGTCTCAGACTTGGCAACTCGTATAGCTTCGGTCTCCTAGGGTGTTGTATGCTGGCCTGCCTGTGTTATTTTTCAGCAACGTAGTCACGTGCCTTTATGTTGTTTAGTTATCTTAGGATCTGCTTTGTAAGGGACCAACCCACTACCTTGTATTATTTGGCCGTGTACTTTAGTTTTATTTTATCTATAAAGCGGGGCGTGAGCCTGTTTCGAGAGTAGTAGGGAATTAGCTTGATCGGTCGGCTATAAAAACATTTTTTTTGTTTTCTGCATATGATACTTACAAAGTTATTCTCTTCAAAAAGGAGGGTTGAATTAGAATTATAATCAAATAGGTTCAAAAAGGAGATGACAGGAGGACTTTTACGTCAATACTTTGCATATTCAACTTTTACTTCTCTTAAACTGTCCAAGATAAGCCACCACTTTATCTCTCCTCATGACTTCTGTTCGAATCTATTCCCCTTGGAATAGTTATATAGTGCATCAAAGATCTAACATATATTCAGAAGGAATACATAACTTCTGTTTTCTGCATGGATATTTTCTATGCATGTATGTTAGCGGCTTACCATACATAGGAACAGAATGAAATAATCTATTTACATGCATCATATAAGTGAATTTGAAGAATGTGCAATCGATCTAATGAACTGGATCTTGTATATATACACCATAGGAATTGCACAGTGAGTATGAACAAATTGAATGGTAAATTAGATCAGTGCTACAGGCAGCACACACATTAAGCACCATAACTTGCATTTTATACAACGTAATTATCACAATCCATCACTTGCCCTGGTAAATTAATTGGTCGGCAGACATTGCTCGCTAGAATTGCAATTTGCTAACAAATGATTGCCCAAAGGTCCATCCCTTTGGCACAACGTCATTGAACACAAGCGTATGTCCATCGGTGCTCGTTAGTCTGAAGGAGAGCATCTTTCCGTGAGGTTTGCCAGCGAGTGCCAGTTAGCGCCCAATTGCGTGCCATTGGCATCCAATCTTCAGATTCAGAGCTCTTGACATCCATGGAATTGATCGAGCCTGCTGCAGCAACATTGCTCACAAGCACAAGATTGAAATAATCGTGACCATTGATTCTGAACCTCACACCACCCCGCTTCACACACGGAACTCTGCATGTGTATGGCAGTGGTATAGAAAAAGTTAATGTTATGTGCCTCCGGTGACTGACGACTAATTTTTAAACTAATAAGAAGCGCATATATACCTTTGGTACATGACCGGGATGATGCCACCTTTATAAACACCAATCTTCTCCCAGGCCGGCTGGGCCATGTCGAAGTGCGGCCTTGGCGTGTTGCACCAGCCGCCATTGTCATTGGGGAGGGCGTCGTTGGGCGGACAGAAGTTTGTGGCAGTGACGGTGACCGTAACGCCGGGCTTGCAAAACAACGGGTCCGCACGCTTGCGGTCGCATGCAATCTTGTAACACTGCCCGCACGCGGCGCCATCATTAAACAACACGGTGCTCAGAGCGGCTGTTCGTGTCCCGTACCCTTCAGAGAAGAGATTGCCGTAACCGCATGCGCCACCTGCAGTATATAATACACATCACAAGTGTTAATAGATATAATACCTAGATGAAGTGGACACGTACACACTAGATAGACATAGGGCGTGACTTGAATGATTACCCATTGTGTCGGAGGCATCAGCGCCACCATAGAATGTCGCATGCGCCTTCTGCCAGACGAAGGGTTGCGGGGATGGCGCAGCTGCAGTGTCCGCAGCCGCGGACAGCAGTACACTGCCCACCGCCAGCAGCACCACTGCAACAACTTGTGTTGGAGCCATATCTATGGCCGTGTGCCCTCCAAACTTCTCAACTTATGGTATGTAGCTGATCCGAAAACTGGAGCGCGCAAGCTGATGAGTACGGCCTATATTGATTTGTGGCTGATGGTTGTGTGGTGATGTGGTGCTCATAATATCATGATCGTTTGTTTATATAGTCTTCACATGCGGTTGATTGTTTCTTACGTTGCAAGGCCACCCTGATTGGTGGATGAACAGCTAACGTGCAAATGTGCCTGGCCGTGCAGCCGTGCCATGGCTTGAGGGCCAATCCAGAGATATACGTATGTACGCGCAGGCACATTCCTTGAATCGTACTACGAGTGACCGTGTGCTACACCTGGTCCTTAACGTCGGCGCCGCATATCAATCGACGGTGTGTGATGATTAGGTCGTGAAGAAATCTTGAGTTGTCAGTAAGGTAAATCCATATGCACGCGCAGACATATTCCTTGAATCGTACTACGAGTGACCGTGTGCTACACCTGGTCCTTAAATATGTTTCAACCCGGCAACATTCAAGAATGTTTCAAATATTCGTAAATTCAGAAACTGTGCACAGATTTAAAGAGATATTCTCAAGATTTAAAATGCACAAGTATTACAAGAAATGTTTTTGGATTTTAATTTTTGAGATATCAAAAAGTGCCCATGAATTTTAAAATTATATCCTAAATTTTGAAAAAACTAAAAGGAAATAAAAAAACTATATGCATGATTTTTAAAAAACTAAAAACGAATTTCAGAAAACCGATGGAAGGCACGGCCCTTGAGATGCTACTTAGCGTTAAGAATAATCTTAATTAGTGTTTGAAAATGATTCCCCTTTAGAGTCAGCGTTGTGCATGAAAGAACTGGAGGTACCCATGAGATTATTATATTGGAGATCACAGAGCGAGCTGAGGTATAATTTACGTTTGTGCATGAAGAGAGAAGAAGTAATCATGTTTCAGATAGAACTTAGTGTTGGCCGCCTTGTTGGGCTTGGTATTCCATGTTATTGTAAGTTGTCCTTTCAACATTCCATTTAATGTATAAAGCTCAACAGAGTTTTCCCTCACAAAAAAGTAGACTTGTTAGAGATCCTTCCTTCGGTAACTATCCTTAGGGAAAATTAAAAAAAAAGACTATCATTAGGGACAAAGGGGCATAGTTAAAATCAGCGGGAGGGAGATTAGTGGGGAAGAGGAAATGCCAATCTCTTACAAAACAACCCGTAACAGAATCACTAACCAATTCTCTATAAGTCAGAGGAGCAAATGGACGAGTATCCTTTAGCGAAGTCCTAAACTGAACTCCTTAAAAAACCGAACACAAATTCGGTGCAAATTTGATTCAAACAACAACATCATACTTGATTCAAACTCGATTCAACTACTTGCATAAACTATGTTACATAAATTAAAGAAATTGAAATTAGCTTGCATAAAAACTAAAAAAACTTCTCACCAGCGCTCTCGTTCATCAACCTCTCTCGGTCTGATTCAATCATGGCATCCTCGCCCGCTCCGCTAACACCGCCGAACCCCGCTCCGTCGCCACCACCACCGCCATAGCCGTCTCCGTCACCATCGCTGGAGCAAAGATCGATGGCCGCCGCTGCCCCGGACTAGTATAGCTCATACAACCGGCGCTCCTGCTCGACATGCTCCTGGTATAGGTGGCGGAGCTCCGCCATGTACGCCTCGTAGGTTTGCTCCATCTCGAGGCGCTCGCAGGCCACCCGATCTTCCCACATCTCACATAATTAAGGTGGCCACCCGAGGGTCGACGGGCATCAACTGTGGCAAGCCATTGTCGAAGTTGTGTTGGGCGTTGGCGCCGTGGAGGCGTAAAAATATTACGTCATATTCACACGTGGACATCACCGCCAATTGGAAAGATCCAATCCAAATCTTCTCGTGTGTTTCACGGTCGGCGATCTCCTCTACCCACGTCCCCAGGCCCACTGCCGCACGCTAAGCATTTCCTCTGCGGTGGTGGCGTCAGTGGGAGATGGGGGAAGAGGAAGCGTCGCTGCAGGAGGAGGACGCTCCGCTGCAACCATAGACTCAGGGCGGCTCATGGCGACGTGGATCCACGCTTCTGATCAGAACCCGAGAGCGGCGCTGGTGGGATCTGGTAATTTTGATGGCGGGACGATCGCAGAGTGTATGGGGGTGTGAGTGAGGGTGCACTTGCGGCGGGGGGCGGCGGCGGAATGGAAAGCTGGAGAGGTGGGGTATGGGGATTGTTACTCTGAGGATGGGCGGCCGAGCAAACTTAAGAGTCACGAACGCCGCAGTCGCTTAGTATTATAAGGTTTCGTTAGGTGCACGCTTACGAGAAAAGACGAATTTATCCTCCTCAAACCGATTATAAGGAATTGGTTTCGTCTAAGTCTAGTATAACTGCTACGTTGTTCTCACCTCTTGAAACATTTTCCGCCCGTCTTCCAAAATGAGGAGAGAACTTACTGAGTGCTTCTCACAAACCACATTTGACGCGTCTAGTGCTACTGATCCTTGTGCATGTTGAGGTCAAGGTCCAGCATTGAATTCCAGGGTATGATCTACGCATGCACAACAACTGATGATCTCAAATATCTCCCATCAACGACTCTGCATATAGAGGTTCTTGTTTTTACATGACGTTTGTTATTCTTTGGATGATGAGTGGGCGGGCTCATCATGCTATTTAGTCGTAGCATGCATCTAGATTGTAGCCCGATTGGTTTGTAATAAGAAATCCTGGTAATAAAAATCGGCCATCAGGATAGTATGGTACTCAAGTACTAGACGTTGAGTGGGCCGGCTGACCCAGACTCAACGTCTGAGCCGGGCTAGGAGTGGAAGAATGTTCTTCTATGTTTAATGGTGTGTCATGTATACATACCAACACAGTGCCATTGTTTGACTGGATGTATCATATAATTGAATGTTAAGAATACTCAAATGACAGAATGAATTTGATCTTACATACACCATACGAATTACACAGTGAGTATCAAGAAATTGTCACATAAAATAGGACCAATGCTACAAGTACAACCCCACTAAGCATCACAATTTGCATTTTACGCAATGCATAATTATCAGGAATCTCTAGCACCAGTAGATTAATTGGTCCGCACACATTGTTCATTTGAACTACGGGTTTCTAGGAAATGTTTGCCTAAAGTTCCACCCCTGGCACAATGCTGTTGTACATAAGCTTTTGACCATCAGTGTTTGTTAGTCTAAAGGAAAGTATCATGCAAGTGAAGCTCGGCAATGAGTGCAAGCTGGTGCCCCAGTTGCATGTCGTTGTCGTCCAGTCGTGGAAATCAGAGATCTTGACATTTGTGGACATCATTGAACGTTGAGTGGGCTGGTCTATCAGGTTATTATAGTAGCAGCCACCTTGTAGACCTATCGGTTGGTAATAAGAACTGATAATTACGTTTGAATTGAGGAGGTGGGTTGAGCTAGAATTATTACAAAAGAAATACTTATTGGTACAAGGTCTTCTATAAAACTTCAACTTATAAAATAGGTTCAGAAAGGACTTGAACAATAAAAATTTGCATCAACAATTTGTATTATTCAAACCATACTAATAAATAATCCAAGACAAGTGATTCTTTTGTTTTTCTCCTCAGCTCTTTTGTTCATTTCTCAACAAAACAACTGTATATGTTGTGTAGCAGTACATAATTTCTCGTTTATACATGGATATTTTTCATGTTCTTCTATGCAAATGGCATATCACTATGTAGATATCAAGACAATGACATAATCTGTTTACATAATGCATCATATAATTGAATTTGAAGAATACGAAATCAATAATATTAATTCGATCTATACACCTTACAAATCTATCACACCTAAATAGTTCATCCCCACTAACCTATTAAACTAAACATGCACCACATCAGCATCCATTCTCCTATGGCCACGTCAGCACTAACCCTCCACTTAGCCAATCCTTCCAATTCTCCATGCATGGCAATTTTTTCCTGCCCTCATAGTCCACCAACGCCACCATAAAATAAATCCGACAGTCGTTTCATTAGCCACGGGGTAGCCCAATAGTTGATCTCCCGTAGTCCATGCTTTCAAGTTGGCTTTGCTTTCCTTGGCTCCTCGGCTCCGAGACGGACGCATCTGAACTCAACACATTTGGCTGGCAGAAGGATATAGGTCAACGGACATGAGGCATCTGCCCCCCAAATCCCTTGGCCTTTCCCATGCTACAGTACAGAGGGACGAAAAAAGGGCGACCCGAGGGAGGTGCCCTCCGGCAGCGGATCCGGCTTTTCCCTTCGCTTCTGATGGCCGATTCAATGCCGAGCGGATGAGGGGAACTGGGATCCTGCGTGCAAGCGTACACAGGGTAAGGTTTAGGGGTATGGTGTCCCGTCGTCGTCATTGTGGCGGGCAGGTGGTGACTAGTGGAATAAGGGATGGCTGGGTTTCTCCCCGTCCATACAGCGTTGCCAGTGAGGAGCCGAAGGCCTATTTTATCGCGGATCCGGTCGACCAGAGTGTGGCTGCGGTTCACTTCATCGGAAGGTGCACCGGTGATGATGGCGGCTCCCGGTGAGGTGACGGTTGCTGGGGCCTCAGTCCCTGTTTTAGGGACGAGCTTTGCGGCAATCCTTCACGTCTCCGGCAAGCTGGAGTCTTGGCGGAGGCATGGGCAATCCAATCTGTGCCAGAACCCAATCTTTGATCCTGTTCGCTAGAACACATACATGCGGCCTCCAAAGGATGGCGATGTAGATGATGATTTCTCAACGGCTGCTCAAGCAGACAGACACTAGTAGAAAACAGGGCTATGGTTCTGGGCCAATATTCACATTAGTCCCGGTTCAATCACGAACCGGGACTAATGTGAGCATTGGCCCCGGTTCGTGCGGCTAAGGCATTAGTCCCGGTTCACCTGTGCCCTTTAGTCCCGGTTTGTGCCTCAAACCGGGACTAAAGGGTGCGATGCCCTTTAGTCCCGGTTTGTGCCTCAAATCGAGACTAAAGATTAGACCTTTAGTCCCGGTTTGAGACACGAACCGGTGCTAATGGGGTTGAGGCCTTTAGTCCCGATTCGTGCCACGAACCGGTACTAAAGGTCCCATTTTCAAACTCTACCCCCCAGGATCGCCTTTTCTGTTTAAAAAAATAAAAAAAATGATGAAAATGTCAAAAAATAAAAGAAAATAAGTTTCCCATGTGATATGTGGTCTAGTTGTTGGAAAAATAGAGCTAGCTAGCCTAAACATTACTCTAACAAATTAAAAACCGGCGCTCTTAATTAAACAAAACAAAGAGTACTACTACGGCTAGTGCTCATCGATCTCCGCCGCCTCCTCCATGTCCAGCTCGCACCTGACGGTCGACGAGGAAAGGGGCTCCATGGCATCCATCGCACCATACTCGGCAAGCATCTCGCCATCCGCGTCAGCCATCTCTTTGGAAAAGGCCACCATGAGTTGGGCGTGGGCGGCCGCCATCTGGGCTTTGATGGGCTCCGTCGTGGCAAGGTATGCCGCGAGAACAGACAGCTACTCGAACGCTCTCGGTGATTGCCAACTCTTCGGTCGTGGGTTGCCGACCGTTGTCGGAGAAGCTTCTTTCGATTTGTGCGGTGACCGCTACGAGCTGGGTGTGGGCGGCCTCGATATGGTCCTGGGCGGCCTCCATCAGGGCTAAGGCCGCCGCTGCGAAACGGACAGCTGATGTGCCACTCTCGCCAGTTGCTATCCCCGAGACAGATGTTGCTACCGCCGCCTGAGAAGCAACAGCGGCCGTTTGGGCTGCCTTGGCCGCCCGGTCGTAGATTTCGGTCGCCCTCATGAAGCTTGTTAGCACGCGCCTGGCGGCTGCTGCCGCGTTCTCACCGGAGTGGGCATCCGAAGTTGCCCTCGGGGCGCGGGTCCACGTCCCCATCTTTCACCAACGACGATTGAACAGTGAAATGATATTTGGGGAGCGAGCTAGTGTGCTTGACACGCCAGCTGTGGACTGTAGCCGACGAACCTTCTCGCGTAAGCCATAGGCGTACTAGACACCGACGGTGTTCCAGGATATTTTGTACTGCATCTCACACGGTTGGTGGTAATAAACTGTGTGGGATCTACTTGATTTTTCATCTTGATTTAAATTACATAATGGGGTCACAGCTGCAAAGGATGGTGTTTGAATTGCTAGAACTTCTATCTGTAGTGAACATGCAAGTATAGGTGTGTCTTCAAAAAATTTGGAATTATTCAGGGTTCGTTTGGACATTTTTATATGGTAACTTGGTTTTCTAGGAATTTCAGGTGCACAATTCAAAATTAAACCACATGCACATGCTCTGGTGCACCAAAATGGGTTGTAAAATGATATATGTGTCTATGGGTTGATGCTTACGTCCCATTCAAGAAATGGGGATGAATTTCACACACCACGGCACCGTGGCTCTTCGGCAAACGTTGAGGTGCTTGCTTTTGTAATTCTAGTAAATACAAAACTCGTCTGAAATTCATGAATCTTGGCATGCTATCATGGAACGACATCAAGATGCCGGGGTAAAAAAATATTGTCCCATTTGGGCCAGGTTACGGTAAAAGCTTCTCACAAACCAGAGCTTCTCTCACAACAAGCATGATGGTTACGGTATGGAATGTGCCACCTTGGGGGACGAAACGATATTTGTTGTATCTTCTTACTTTCATAAACTTTCTCGTGTCAACATAGAGCATCATATGAGTGTTTGCAATTTTTTGGGATATTTCGTGGTTCACGTGGACATTTTTATACATTAACTGAGTTTTCTATGCATTCATGTACATAATTCAAATTTGAACTACATGGACATGCTCCAGTGCATATAAACGGGTTGAAAAATCAAATGTGTGTCCTTGGTTGCAACCTTAGGTCCCATGCAAGAAATGGGAATAAATGTCAAACACCTTTGCCACCGTCGCTTGGCCGCTAACATTGAGATACATGGTTTTAAAATCTACTAATGGAAAACTCGTTTGAAATTCATAAAACTTGACATGCTATCATGGAACGGCAGCAACATGAAGTGGTAAAAATATTATCCCATTTGGGGCAGGTTGGTGTATAAGCTTCTCACAAACCAGAGCTTCTGGCAACAAGCCTCATGGTTACGGTAGGGAACGTTTCACCTTTCTGGATGAAACGATATCCGTTGCCTCTTCTTGATTTCAATTTTTGCTCTAGTGTCAACATATAGAACAACAGGAGTGTTGTGTTAATTTTTGAAATTTTTCGGGGTTCGTTAGGACATTTTTATGCATTAATTGACATTTCAATGCATTTATGTGCATAATTCAAATTTGAACTACATGCACATACTCTAATGCATATAAATTGGTTGAAAATTCAAATCTGTCTCCTTGGTTGCATGCTTAGGTCCCATGCAAGAAATGGGAATGAATGTCAAACACCCTACCACCGTCACTCGGACACAAACATTGAGATACCTGATTTTTAAATTCTAGTAAATCCAAAACTCGTCTGTAATTCATGAAACATGGCATGCTATCATGGAGCGGCATCAACATGCCTTCATAAATTTTTTGTCCCATTTGGGGCAGGTTTGGGTATAAGCTTCTCACAAACCAAAACTTCTCACAACAAGCCTGATGGTTTAGGTAGGGAACGTTTCACCATTCTTGACGAAATGATAGTCGTTGCCTCTTCTTGATTTAAATTGTTTTCTCGAGTGTCAACATAGAACGACATGAGTGTTGTGTTAAATTTGGAAGTTTTGGGGTTCGTTAGCACATTTCTTATGCATTAATTGAGTTTTCAGTGCATTTATGTGCATAATTTAAATTTGAAGTACATGCACATCCTCTAATGCATATAAATTGGTTGAAAATTCAAATATGTGTCCTTGCTTGCATGCTTAGGTCCCATGCAAGAAATAGGAATGAAAGTCAAACACCCTGCCACCGTCACTCGGTCGCAAACTTTGAGATACCTGGTTTTTAAATTCTAGTCAATCCAAAACTCGTCTGAAATTCATGAAACCTGGCATGCTATCATGGAATGGCACTCGACATGCCATGGTAAATTGTTTTTCCCATTTGGGCTAGGTATGGGTATAAGCTTCTCACAAGCCAGAGCTTCTCACAACAAGCTTGATGGTTTTGGTAGGGAACGTGCCACCTTTGGGGACGAAACGATACCCGTTGCCTGTTATTGCTTTCAAAAAATTTCTAGTGTCAACATAGAACAACAGGAGTGTTGTGTTCAATTTTGGAATTTTCGAGGTTCGTTTGGACATTTTTATGTATTAACTGGGTTTTCTAGGCATTTCATGTGCATAATTCAAATTTGAACTATATGCACAATCTCCACTGCATATAAATTGGTTGAAAAATCAAATCTGTGTCCTTGGGTGCATGCTTAGGTCCCATGTAAGAAATGGGAATGAATTTCAAACACCAGCACTATTGACTGCCGGCAAAACGTTGAGATACTTTGTTTTTAAATTCTAGTAAATCCAAAACTCGTCTGAAATTCATGAAACTTGGCATACTATCATGGAATGGCACCTGACATGCTGTGGTAATTTCCGTGTCCATTTTGAGAGAAGGCGCACTCAAATAACAGTCAACAAAGGCATTTTGAAACAACTAGCTGTCACTCTAACATCGCAAACGTTTTAGATAGAACACCTGTATGTACACTGACACCTTCCCCAATAAGCCAAGGGAAAATTTTCCGAGTAGGATTTGTTCAGCTCTTCATCGCAAAAGTTTTAGATAGAACACCTGTATGCAAAGTCAGAGCTATGGCCTTCCGCAGTAAGCCAAGGGAAAATTCGATGCGCAGGATTTGTGCATCTCTTCAACGCAAACGGTTCAGATTGAATAAGGTATGCAAAGCGAGACTTCGGCGCTAAGCTAAGAGAAAATTTGGCAAGCAGGATTTCTACCTCCCTTCAATGCAAATGGTTTTTTCGGATGACCCGTGTGCAACCACGTACAGACAATTTGGTAAGATTTGTATCTGTCATATTGGGTATATTGCCATTTGTCAAACTGAAAATATTGACATTTGTTGATCTAGTAACATTGCCATTTGTTAATCCTTGTAACACTGCGATTTGTCAAAAATATGTAGCTAAAAAATCACTAGCACTATCTAATTTTTGCAACTAAAATTCAGTAATTTTGCATAGATTTCATTCATAGATTAAGTAGTCATGCTTAATTTATACAAACAGTTCAACTTTACAGCAGAATCGACCAAACTTTTCCCCAATTGTTGCCAACCACGTACGGAAATAGCTAGTTCAACTATATATACTAGCTAATTTTAAGTACGGTGTACAGTTTCACCACATCTATAGTCAGATGAACTGAACAAAATAGGCCCTAAATACTACTACAGAGGGGCTTTGTATTACTTTCGGCAGCCTCTCCTCTGCCGAGCACGCTCAGTAATAGGAAGAGGAAGAGGAGGCTACCGACGAACTGGACAACTACAATACGGTTCCTGCCTCTGCTGCACCTTCAGCGACGCTCACCTCGAACGCCCTCTACCGCTCTAGATGACCCCTCTCGAAGCGGTGGTTCTCCTCGTAGATCTCCTGATACCTCGCCTCTGCGTCAACGTGTGCCGCGGCCACGACGGCGGTAAGGCTCTTTGCGTGCTCGATGAGGTGCTCCTCCTCCTCCCACAGGAACTCGATGTAGCGCGCAAGGTCGCTGCCGCACGTGCGGGCCTCCACCTCCGCCTCCCTCCTGCAGGCGGTGGTGGCGGAGCGGGTTATGATCCCGGCGGTCGACGGTGGGCTAGCGGCCACGGCGGACGACGATGGGGTGCCGACCACGACCACCACCTCCCGCCTTCGGGCCGCGGTGGTGGCACGGGTGATGGCCACGTTGGCCGGCAGTGGGGTGATGGCCACGGCAGCGGAGCGGGTGATGGCCCTGGCTTTCGACGGAGGTGTGGCAGCAACAGCGGCCGGCAACAGCTGCCGACGGGCACGGGCGGCCAAGCGTGTGGTGCGTGTTCCGCGCACACCCAACTGGGATGCCGCGTGCACTATACTACGTCGGGGACTGCGCCGCCGCCGCGGTGTAGCCTCCCAGCTGGAGCTGTGCTCTGATGATGGCGGAGTGGCTGAGCGACGATGACGGTCCGGTGCCATTGTCGATTTTGAGAGAAGCAGACAATATAAGCTACAGAGAGGGAGGGGAAAATGCGACGCAAGATTCGCCGGTCGTGAGGGTTTATGTAGTAGGCTGATAAGCATTGGGATTTTGGGGGATTTCACCGAGTCAGGCGGGAAGCTTGCGCCGAACCCGCGCTGTTGTGCGGAACGGGCTCAACACCGTTTATTAAAGAACGCCCCGCTAGCGCTGTTTAAGCTTGCGCTCGAACATCTGCGGCAGCGGGGTGATAAGACATGCGAGACATGGATGAAAGGGCACGTACACATGATGAGATTAACACGGACCACACTAGAGAACCCGTCGGTGATGCATTCATCAATCACAAACGGTTGTACACTAGCAAGCATTTGCCCACAACACACACGGCTTATCCCATCACAAACAGGTCGGTGGATCAACTGTATGCCACGTATACACATGGTCAAAAGGTAATGCGGTAGACCTTCTTTAACATATGTTAAAAAAAACAAGGACCTCGAGGTTAAATTAGCTGAGGAAATGGGGCATTTCGGTCATTTGGATGACCGAAATGACCCATCCTGTCGGCTAATTTAACATCAACACAACTTCCCATCAAGTCACACATTCCATGGCTGCTCCAGCCTGAGCACACTTAACTTGAGAGTTCTCTTAGATGAGCTACTGGTGGAACAACTAGTCCTTGCTGATGTAGGATGCCTCTTCGCATCCTTATGGCGTATCCGGATGACTGCCCATCCCCCAATGGCCAATACATGTTGTGTAGATAGAGCATATCACATACGTCTTATTAGAAGCAATCGTCTCTGTTATTATCGGTCTTCGCACACTTTTCTGATTACAGAACTATTTGACGTGTATCACACACATATTGTTAAATCGAATTGTTTATGTTCGCTTATCTCAACACAAACAGTTCATCCGAGTGAACCGCATGTTGTATATCGCACACACCTAGTTCTAGCTGACCGTTTCTTTTGTGTTGCCTAATCACAAACAGTTCATCCTAGTGAACTGTATGCTGTGTATTGCACACGCCTTCATCTGGTTGCCCGTTTCGTTTGTTACTCCTCATCGCAAATAGTTAATTGAACGGAACCGTATGCCCTGCATCGCACATGCAACTAAAATCAGAACCGTGTTTGAGGCATCCGTCATCGCAAACGTTTTGGACATTTTTGACGGTTCTCTGACACCACCGTTTGCTATTGTTGCATAGCACACAGTTTCTCGAAGGGTCTCTGATCGTTGTATCGCGTTAGCAGCATCCTGCACTAGTGTGGTGGGTTGTGTAGGCCTCGAGCCTCCATTTTTGTTGATTCCACCTCCTAAAATTCACAAATATTCTAAAATAATTCTTTGTAGATTTTTATTGCATTTGCACTTCATTTCACATGGATTTTCTGTGAAACAAAAACATGCAACAAACAGGAACTGGCACTGGGCACTGGATAAGTAAGTTAGTCCAAATAAATCATATAAAAAGTTGCCAAAAGTATGTAAAAGTTGAATAATATTGGCATGAAACAATCAAAAATTATAGATACGACGGAAACGTATCAAGGGAGACATTGAGATTTGCAAAATACATACGGATCTATATGTTGCAGACCTGTTGACTAAGCCTCTTCCACGAGCAAAACATGATCAGCACCGAGACTCCATGGGTGTTAGATTCATTACAATATAATCTAGATTATTGACTGTAGTGCAAGTGGGAGACTGAAGGAAATATGTCCTAGAGGCAATAATAAAGTTGTTATTTTATATTTCCTTATTCATGATAAATGTTTATTATTCATGCTAGAATTGTATTAACCGGAAACTTGATACATTTGCGAATGCATAGACAAAACTACATGTCCCTAGTATGCCTCTACTAGACTAGCTCGTTGATCAAAGATGGTTAAGTTTCATAGCCATGGACATGAGTTGTCATTTGATAAACGGAATCACATCAGTAGTGGAACGATGTGATGGACAAGACCCATCCGTTAGCTTAGCATAATGATCGTTCAGTTTTATTGCTACTGCTTTCTTTATGTCAAATATATATTCCTCCGACTATGAGATTATGCAACTCCCGAACACCGGAGGAGTGCCTTGTGTGCTATCAAACGTCAAAATATAACTGGGTGATTATAAAGATGCTCTACAGGTATCTTTGAAGGTGTTTGTTGGGTTGGCATAGATCGAGATTAGGATTTGTCACTCCGAGTATCGGAGAGTTATCTCTGGGCCCTCTTGGTAATGCACATCATATGAATCCTTGCAAGCAATGTGATTAATGAGTTAGTTATGGGATGATGCACTACGAAACGAGTAAAGAGACTTGTCGGTAATGAGATTGAACTAGGTATGAAGATACCGACGTTCGAATCTCGGGCAAGTAACATACCGATGACAAAGGGAATAACGTATGTTGACATTGCGGTTCGACCGATAAAGATCTTCGTAGAATATGTTGGAACCAATATGATCATACGGGTTCCGCTATTGGTTATTGACCGGAGAGGTGTCTCAGCCATGTCTACATAATTCTCGAACCCATAGGGTCCGCACGCTTAACGTTGGATAACGATATGTATTATATGAGTTATGTGTTTTGGTGACCGAAGGTTGTTCAGAGTCCCGGATGAGATCACGGACATGACGATGAGTCTTGAAATGGTCGAGAGGTAAAGATTGATATATTGGAAGGTTATATTCGGACAAGGGGGGTGGGGGTGTGGCCCCCTTTCCTTCTCCCTCTCTCTCCCTCCACTTCCCTCTTTCCCCCTCCGTTGGAAAGGAAGGGGGGAGGGGGGCGACTAGGACTAGGAGTCATAGTAGGACTCCCCCCACTTGGCGTGCCCCCTAGGGCTGGCCTCCTCCCCTCTCCTCCTTTATATACGGGGGGGCAGGGGGGCACCCCAAAGGCACATCAATTGTCTTAGCCGTTTGTTGTGCCCCCCTCATAGTTTACTCCTCCGGTCATAATGTAGTAGTGCTTAGTTGAAGCCCTGCGCGGATCACATCACCATCACCATCACCACGCCGTCGTGCTGACAGAACTCATCTCCTTCGTACCTCTACTGGATCAAGAGTTCAAGGGATGTCATCGACCTGAACGTGTGCAGAACTCGGAGGTGCCATACGTTCGGTACTTGATCGTTTGATTCGAGAAGACGTTCTACTACATCAACAACATTAAGTTAACGCTTCCGCATTCGGTCTACGAGGGTACGTGGACACACTCTCCCCTCTCGTTGCTATGCATCTCCTAGATAGATCTTGCGCGAGCATAGGAATTTTTTTGAAATTGCATGCTACGTTTCCCAACACGCCGCCATGGAAGCAGAGCACCTCGGGGAGGCCCGGGCTGCTAGATCCTCGCCGCCACCTTCCTCGTCACTCTCGCGGCGCACCGGCGGCTCCTCTGGTGGCGACGAGGCGGAGAGGAAGGGGAGGGGAGGCCGTCGGCAGCGGCTAGGGTTGGCTGCCCGTGTCGCCCCTGTTGGAGCGACGCGGGGGTGAGAGGGGGCTGTTGATCAGTCACATGAACCATGTTTGACGCGTCTAGTGCCACTGATCCTCATGTAGGTTGAGGTCGAGCCGTCGAGGTCCAATGTTGAATACCTAGGTACTCCTTTTGATCATGTGGGTGGCAAGGGGTGTAGGGATGCGTGGTTCGGGCTAGCGCTCTCCTTTGGTAGTGGCGTCTTTCAGACCCGGATCTAGAGGTTGTGCTTGTCGCAGTTGTCCTGTGTGCCGCGTGGTGTCACAGGTAAGCTATCAGGCAAAAGCTCCTTGCTTTGGCGCCGACGGCAGTAATGCCCGCGGATGTCACTCTCCTCTTCAGGACGACGTTGTGGTTCTCCTCTACCTGTTACCAGGTGAAGACCCTCGTCCGTCTCAGACTTGGCAACTCGTATAGCTTCGGTCTCCTAGGGTGTTGTATGCTGGCCTGCCTGTGTTATTTTTCGGCAACGTAGTCACGTGCCTTTATGTTGTTTAGTTATCTTAGGATCTGCTTTGTAAGGGATCAACCCACTACCTTGCATTATTTGGCCGTGTACTTTAATTTTATTTTATCTATAAAGCGGGGCGTGAGCCTGTTTCGAGAGTAGTAGGGAATTAGCTTGATCGATCGGTTATAAAAACAATTTTTTTTGTTTTCTGCATATGATACTTACAAAGTTATTCTCTTCAAAAAGGAGGGTTGAATTAGAATTATAATCAAATAGGTTCAAAAAGGAGATGACAGGAGGACTTTTACGTCAATACTTTGCATATTCAACTTTTACTTCTCTTAAACTGTCCAAGATAAGCCACCACTTTATCTCTCCTCATGACTTCTGTTCGAATCTATTCCCCTTGGAATAGTTATATAGTGCATCAAAGATCTAACATATATTCAGAAGGAAAACATAACTTCTGTTTTCTGCATGGATATTTTCTATGCATGTATGTTAGCGGCTTACCATACATAGGAACAGAATGAAATAATCTATTTACATGCATCATATAAGTGAATTTGAAGAATGTGCAATCGATCTAATGAACTGGATCTTGTATATATACACCATAGGAATTGCACAGTGAGTACGAACAAATTGAATGGTAAATTAGATCAGTGCTACAGGCAGCACACACATTAAGCACCATAACTTGCATTTTATACAACGTAATTATCACAATCCATCACTTGCCCTGGTAAATTAATTGGTCGGCAGACATTGCTCGCTAGAATTGCAATTTGCTAACAAATGATTGCCCAAAGGTCCATCCCTTTGGCACAACGTCATTGAACACAAGCGTATGTCCATCAGTGCTCGTTAGTCTGAAGGAGAGCATCTTTCCGGTGAGGTTTGCCAGCGAGTGCCAGTTAGCGCCCCAATTGCGTGCCATTGGCATCCAATCTTCAGATTCAGAGCTCTTGACATCCATGGAATTGATCGAGCCTGCTGCAGCAACATTGCTCACAAGCACAAGATTGAAATAATCGTGACCATTGATTTTGAACCTCACACCACCCCGCTTCACACACGGAACTCTGCATGTGTATGGCAGTGGTATAGAAAAAGTTAATGTTATGTGCCTCCGGTGACCGACGACTAATTTTTAAACTAATAAGAAGCGCATATATACCTTTGGTACATGACGGGGATGATGCCACCTTTATAAACACCAATCTTCTCCCAGGCCGGCTGGGCCATGTCGAAGTGCGGCCTTGGCGTGTTGCACCAGCCGCCATTGTCATTGGGGAGGGCGTCGTTGGGCGGACAGAAGTTTGTGGCAGTGACGGTGACCGTAACGCCGGGCTTGCAAAACAACGGGTCCGCACGCTTGCGGTCGCATGCAATCTTGTAACACTGCCCGCACGCGGCGCCATCATTAAACAACACGGTGCTCAGAGCGGCTGTTCGTGTCCCATACCCTTCAGAGAAGAGATTGCCGTAACCGCATGCGCCACCTGCAGTATATAATACACATCACAAGTGTTAATAGATATAATACCTAGATGAAGTGGACACGCACACACTAGATAGATATAGGGCGTGACTTCAATGATTACCCATTGTGTCGGAGGCATCAGCGCCACCATAAAATGTCGCATGCGCCTTCTGCCAGACGAAGGGTTGCGAGGATGGCGCAGTTGCGATGTCCGCAGCCGCGGACAGCAGTACACTGCCCACCGCCAGCAGCACCACTGCAACAACTTGTGTTGGAGCCATATCTATGGCTGTGTGCCCTCGAAACTTCTCAACTTATGGTATGTAGCTGATCCGAAAACTGGAGCGCGCAAGCTGATGAGTACGGCCTATATTGATTTGTGGCTGATGGTTGTGTGGTGATGTGGTGCTCATAATCTCACGATCGTTTGTTTATATAGTCTTCACATGCGGTTGATTGTTTCTTACGTTGCAAGGCCACCCTGATTGGTGGATGAACAGCTAACGTGCAAATGTGCCTGGCCGTGCAGCCGTGCCATGGCTTGAGGGCCAATCCAGAGATATACGTATGTACGCGCAGACACATTCCTTGAATCGTACTACGAGTGACCGTGTGCTACATCTGGTCCTTAACGTCGGCGCCGCATATCAATCGACGGTGTGTGATGATTAGGTCGTGAAGAAATCTTGAGTTGTCAGTAAGGTAAATCCATATGCACGCGCAGACATATTCCTTGAATCGTACTACGAGTGACCGTGTGCTACACCTGGTCCTTAAATATGTTTCAACCCGGCAACATTCAAGAATGTTTCAAATATTCGTAAAAATTCAGAAACTGTGCACAGATTTAAAGAGATATTCTCAAGATTTAAAATGCACAAGTATTACAAGAAATGTTTTTGGATTTTAATTTTTGAGATATCAAAAAGTGCCCATGAATTTTAAAATTATATCCTAAATTTTGAAAAAACTAAAAGGAAATAAAAAAACTATATGCATGATTTTTTAAAAACTAAAAACGAATTTCAGAAAACCGATGGAAGGCACGGCCCTTGAGATGCTACTTAGCGTTAAGAATAATCTTAATTAGTGTTTGAAAATGATTCCCCTTTAGAGTCAGCGTTGTGCATGAAAGAACTGGAGGTACCCATGAGATTATTATATTGGAGATCACAGAGCGAGCTGAGGTATAATTTACGTTTGTGCATGAAGAGAGAAGAAGTAATCATGTTTCAGATAGAACTTAGTGTTGGCCGCCTTGTTGGGCTTGGTATTCCATGTTATTGTAAGTTGTCCTATCAACATTCCATTTAATGTATAAAGCTCAACAGAGTTTTCCCTCACAAAAAAGTAGACTTGTTAGAGATCCTTCCTTCGGTAACTATCCTTCGGGAAAATTAAAAAAAAGACTATCATTAGGGACAAAGGGGCATAGTTAAAATCAGCGGGAGGGAGATTAGTGGGGAAGAGGAAATGCCAATCTCTTACAAAACAACCCGTAACAGAATCACTAACCAATTCTCTATAAGTCAGAGGAGCAAATGGACGAGTATCCTTTAGCGAAGTATATTGAAACCTCTAAAAAGGTGTCGCTTCTAACCGAAGTATTAAACTGAACTCCTTAAATAATTGAACACAAATTCAGTGCAAATTTGATTCAAACAACTACATCATAATTGATTCGTACTCGATTCAACTACTTGCATAAACTATGTTACATAACTTAAATAAATTGAAATTAGCTTGCATAAAAACTAAAAAAACTACTCACACGCGCTCTCGTTCATCAACCTCTCTTGGTCTGATTCAATCATGGCACCCTCGCCCGCTCCGCTAACACCGCCGAACCCCGCTCTGTCGCCACCCGCACCGCCATCGCCGCCTCCGTCACCATCGCTGGTGCAAAGATCAATGGCCGCCGCTGCCCCAGACTTGTATAGCTCATAGAACCGGCCATCCTCCTCGTCATGCTCCTGGTATAGGTGGGGGAGCTCCGCCATGTACGCCTCGTAGGCTTGCTCCATCTCGAGGCGCTCGCAGGCCTCCCGATCTTCCCACATCTCACATAAGGTGGCCACCCGACGGTCGACGTGCATCAACTGTGGGAAGCCATTGTCAAGTTGCGTTGGGCGTTGGCGCCATGGAGGCGTACCAATATTACGTCATATTCGCACGTGGACATCACCGCCAATTGGAAAGATCCAATCCAAATCATCTCGTGTGTTTCACGGTCGGTGATCTCCTCTACCCACGTCCCCAGCCCACTGCCGCATGCTAAGCATTTCCTCTGCGGTGGTGGCGTCAGTGGGAGATGGGGGAAGAGGAAGCGTCGCTGCAGGAGGAGGACGCTCCGCTGCAACCACAGACTTAGGGCGGCTCATGGCGACGTGGATCCACGCTTCTGATCCGAACCCGAGAGCGGCGCTGGTGGGATCCGGTAATTTTGGTGGCGGGACGATGGCAGAGTGTATGGGGGTGTGGGTGAGGGTGCACTTCGCGCGAGGGGTGGGGGGGGGGGGGGGGTGGGCGGCGGCGGAATGGAAAAGCTGGAGAGGTGGGGTATGGGGGATTGTTACTCTGAGGATGGGCGACCGAGTAAACTTAAGAGTCACGAACGCCGCAGTCGTTTAGTATTATAAGGTTTCGGTTAGGTGCACGTTACACGAGAAAAGACGAATTTATCCTCCTCAAACCGATTATAAGGAATTGGTTTCGTCTAAGTCTAGTATAACTGCTACGTTGTTCTCACCTCTTGAAACATTTTCCGCCCGTCTTCCAAAATGAGGAGAGAACTTACTGAGTGCTTCTCACAAACCACATTTGACGCGTCTAGTGCTACTGATCCTTGTGCATGTTGAGGTCAAGGTCCAGCATTGAATTCCAGGGTATGATCTACGCATGCACAACAACTGATGATCTCAAATATCTCCCATCAACGACTCTGCATATAGAGGTTCTTGTTTTACATGACGTTTGTTATTCTTTGGATGATGAGTGGGCGGGCTCATCATGCTATTTAGTCGTAGCATGCATCTAGATTGTAGCCCGATTGGTTTGTAATAAGAAATCCTGGTAATAAAAATCGGCCATCAGGATAGTATGGTACTCAAGTACTAGACGTTGAGTGGGCCGGCTGACCCAGACTCAACGTCTGAGCCGGGCTAGGAGTGGAAGAATGTTCTTCTATGTTTAATGGTGTATCATATATACATACCAACACAATGTCATTTTTTTACTTAATGTATCATATCATTGAATTTTAAGAATACTCAAACAACATAATGAATTTGATCTTACATACACCATACGAATTACACAGTGAGTATCAAGAAATTGTCACATAAAATAGGACCAGTGCTACACGTACAGCCCCACTAAGCATCACAATTTGCATTTTACGCAATGCATAATTATCAGGAATCTCTAGCACCAGTAGATTAACTGGTCTGCACACATTGTTCATTTGAACTACGAGTTTCTAGGAAATGTTTGCCCAAAGTTCCACCCCTGGCACAACGCTGTTGTACATAAGCTTTTGACCATCAGTGTTTGTTAGTCTAAAGGAAAGTATCGTGCAAGTGAAGCTCGCCAATGAATATTTTTTTGTGGACATCATTGAACGTTGAGTGGGCTGGTCTATCAGGTTATTATAGTAGCAGCCACCTTGTAGACCTATCGGTTGGTAATAAGAACTGATAATTACGTTTGAATTGAGGAGGAGGGTTGACCTAGAATTACAAAAGAAATATTTATTGGTACAAGTTCTTCTATAAAACTTCAACTTATAAAATAGGTTCAGAAAGGACATGAACAATAAAATTTTGCATCAACAATTTGCATTATTCAAACCATACTAATAAATAATCCAAGACAAGTGATTCTTTGGTTTTTCTCCTCAGCTCTTTTGTTCATTTCTCAACAAAAAAACTGTATATGTTGTGTAGCAGTACATAATTTCTCGTTTATACATGGATATTTTTCATGTTCTTCTATGCAAATGGCATACCACTATGTAGATATCAAGACAATGACATCATATGTTTACAGAATGCATCATATAATTGAATTTGAAGAATACGAAATCAATAAAGTTAATTGGATCTATATACACCTTACAAATCTATAATACCTAAATAGTTCATCCCCACTAACCTATTAAACTAAACATGCAACCTATCCACATCAACATCCATTCTCCTATGGCCACGTTAGCACTAACCCTCCCTTAGCCAATCCTTCCAATTCTGCATGCATGGCAATTTTTTCCTGCCCTCATAGTCCACCAACGTCACCATAAAATAAATTCGATAGTCGTTTCATTAGCCACGGGGTAGCCCAACAGTTGATCTCCCGTAGTCCATGCTTTCAAGTTGGCTTTGCTTTCCTTGGCTCCTCGGCTCCGAGACGGACGCATCTGAACTCAACACATTTGGCTGGCAGAAGGATATAGGTCAACGGACATGAGGCATCTGCCCCAAAATCCCTTGGCCTTTCCAATGCTACAGCACAGAGGGACGAAAAAAGGGCGACGCGAGGGAGGTGCCCTCCGGCAGCGGATCCGGCTTTTCTCTTCGCTTCTGATGGCCGATTCAATGCCGAGCGGCTGAGGGGAACTGGGATCCTTGCGTGGAGGTGTACACAGGGTAAGGTTTAGGGGTATGGTGTCCCGTCGTCGTCACTGTGGCGGGCAGGTGGTGACTAGTGGAATAAGGGATGGCTGGGTTTCTCCCTGTCCATACAGCGTTGCCAGTGAGGAGCCGGAGGCCTATTTTATCGCGGATCCGGTCGACCAGAGTCTGGCTGCGGTTCACTTCGTCGGAAGGTGCGCCGGTGATGATGGCGGCTCCCGGTGAGGCGACGGTTGCTAGGGCCTCAGCCCCTGTTTTGGGGACGAGCTTTGCGGCAATCCTTCACGTCTCCGGAAAGCTGGAGTCTTGGCGGAGGCATGGGCAATCCAATCTGGGCCATTACCCAATCTTTGATTCTGTTCGCTAGAACACATACATGCGGCCTCCAAAGGATGGCGATGCAGATGATGATTTCTCAACGGCTGCTCAAGCAGACAGAGAGCGGCTGACCTGTTTTTTGTTTCATTGAGGTTCATGTTGCTTCGGTGGCTGGGTCTGGAATGTTCTATTTCCGTCTTTGTGTCTGTGGGCGTATGTGTTGTTCCTGTTTGGTGTATAAATACATGAGGCGTAAATGTCCTTTTCTCAAAGAACAAAAAACATGCATCTTGGCCTTGCTGCAATCATGTACTTACCAAGCTATTATAAAGCCTGTCTTTATTTCAGTGGCCTGCTATGATGCAACGATGAAGATTGAGGTATCGCCAACTTTGGCTGGGCATGGAGGGGCAGCGTTCTATCACTAAGGATGTTTTTGTGGATTTATCATTGAAGTAATCTCCTCCAGCCGTCTATTCCAAGGATTCTTCGAACAACTATATGTTTGGGATTTGATCGATTGATTTAGGCTGAACATGTATGTTTAATGCCTTTGTTGTCTGCATTAGTAATGACGATGATCATCTCCAAAAGGTCTCACGTTTTGTCCTTGGTAAGTACCCCAAATCCCATGAGTTAAATATATTATGATTTTTTTACTTCTTTGTCTATATTTGTGCTGATATACAACGGAGGGAGATGGCTTATTCTTAATCTTGGTTAATCCTTTAATGCCGGTTAGCAAACAATGTTCACTTTTGTTTCTTCTTTTCTTTCTCAAAGTGTATCTCTGATTGGTGCAAATCGTCCTGCTGCAACGCGCAGGGAATCAACTAGTTACACAAATGAGTATATACAAATTGAATGGTAACATTAGACTAGTGCACTAAGTAGCATACACATTAAGCACCATAACTTCCATCTCATCGCAATGAAGTGTAATTATTACAAATCCATCACTTGCCCTGGTAAATTAATTGGTTAGCAGACATTGCTCACTAGAATTGCAATTTGCTAACAAATGATTGCCCAAAGTTCCATCCCTTTGGCACAACGTTGTTGAATACAAGCGTGTGTCCATCAGTGTTGGTTAGTCTGAAGGAGAGCATCTTGCCAGTGAGCAGTGGCGGAGCCAGCCAACTCAAGGAGCCGGGGCAAAGCCTATATACAGTGACATTGTCCAGCACTTGCCCCTGTAATTAGTGATACTAATCATGGTTTATGTGTAGTACTTAGTGGAGAATAGCCAGAGCAGCCCGGGCAGCTGCCCAGGGTCGCCGGAAGGTAGCTCCGCCACTGCCGGTGAGGTTCGCCAGCGAGTGCCAGTTAGCACCCCAATTGCGTGCCATAGGCATCCAGTTGTCTGAATCAGAGGTCTTGACATCCATTGACTTGACTGAGCCTGTTACAGCAACGTTGCTCAGAAGCACAAGATTAAAGTAATCATGACCATTGATTTTGAACCTCATGCCACCCCGCTTAATGCACGGAACTCTGCATGTGTATGGCAATGGCATAGAAAAAAAGTTAAAGTTATATGTGGCTCTGATGACTTCAGACTAATTTTTGAAGTTATAAGAGGCACATATATACCTCTGATACATGACGGGGATGATGCCACCTCTATAAACACCGATCTTCTCCCAGGCCGGCTGGGCCATGTCGAAGTGTGGCCGTGGCAGGTTGCACCAGCCTCCGTTGTCATTGGGGAGGGCGTCATTTGGCGGGCAGAAGTTCGTGGCAGTGACGGTCACCGTCACACCGGGCTTTCAAAACAACGGGTCCGCTCGCTTCCGGTTGCATGCGATCTTGTAGCACTGCCCGCACGCGGCACCGTCATTGAACATCACGTTGCTCAAAGCCGTCGTGTGCGTCCCATACCCTTCAGAGAAGAGGTTGCCGTACTCGCACGTGCCACCTGCAATGTATAGAACACATCGCAAGTGTTAGTACACAGAAGAACAAGATGAACCGGGCATGCACGCACTAGATTGATGTAGAGGCGTGAGTTGAATGATTAGTTGATTACCCATTCTGCCAGACGTAAAACGTCGCATGCACCTTCTGCCAGACGAACGGTTGCGGCGATGGCGTGGTCGGGTTGTCCGCGGCCACAGAGAGCACACAGCCGATCACCGCCAGCAGCACCCCTGCAGCAACTCGAGCTGGAGCCATATCTGCCGCTTCCTGTGTCTGCCCTTCAAGTATCTGTGGATGCGTTTACCCATGTGTGATTTGCTGCTGACGGTTGTGAGCTGCTCTGGTGAACTGGCGATCGTTTGTGTATATATAGTCTTCACATGCCGTTGATTTGTGCGTACGTCGCTGGAGGATTCAGCAAGGCCACCCTGATTGGATGAATGAAGCATGTAACGTGCAAAGGTGCCTGGCAGTGCAGCCGTGCCATGGCTTGCGTGTCAATCAATAGAGATATGGCATCCGCCAAGGCAGACACGTCACTTGAATCATACGATGAGTGATCAGGTCCTGCATCTGGTCCTCAACGTCGGGGGCACACATCGGGTGTGATGATTAGGTCGTGAAGAAACCTTGAGTTGTCAGTAAGGCACATCGATAGACGCTTTCAATCCGTATCCGTCCATTTTTATGCATGCTCATGAAGTATTGTTCGTCGGTTTGACGTTGCGTTCTTGGTGGTGGATCATTCTTTTCTTTTTTTTTGAGGGGTGGATCATTCTGTGGACGTTAAACCTTGCAAATCCTATTTTATGCTAGTTGCCCAAACGTGTACGGGGGCACGTTATCGGTGAAAAAATTTATCGGTTTCACCATGTATTTTCATCTTTACCTTTCGACTATTTCTTCTGGTTTCTTCTATGGAGTTTGGTTTCTATTTTCTAGGGAGCAGCTAACCAACTGTTATCATTTGGGGCTCCTGGAAGGACCAATTTATGAGATGAATAAAAATATAGCTCCAAGTAATATTACCGATAGTTGGTAGAAGAAAGAGGGGATGCCTTCCGGGGCATCCCCAAGCTTAGATGCTTGGGAATCCTTGAATATTACCTTGGGGTATCTCGGGCATCCCCAAGCTTAGGCTCTTGCCACTCCTTATTCCTTCACCCATCGTGTGATCTCACTGAAAACTTGAAAACTCCAGCACACAAAACTCAACAAAACCTTCGTGAGATCCATTAGTATAACATCCAAATCACAAACTTTAAGTAATGTTGTAAACCCATTCATATTTTATTATTGCATAATATCTACTATATTCTAACTTCTCCATGGCTTATACCCCCAACACAATCCATAGTTAGCAAACAACGCAACGAAAACAGAATCTGTCAAAAACATCTTAGCCTGTAGTAATATGAATTATGACTATACTTATGTAAATCCAACAATTCAGAAAAATTAGGACGACGTGGGAAATCTGTGTAAAAAATTCAGAATAAAATCACGTTCTAATGAATTTAGGGGATTCCAGTACTAGGCGCAAAAGTTTTTTTTTTTCAAAGATTCACAGTAACTATCATCCAAATCATCCCAAAGGCTTTACTTGGCACAAACACTAAATTAAACACAAAAATACAAGCATAACAGTAGCATAATTGTGTGCACACAAAAAACCAAAATAATAACTATTGGGTTGTTTCTCAACAAGCTCTTTCTTTATATCCAATAAGATAGGCTTGCGATTTCAATAATGCTCACATGAAAGAGAAGAATTGAAACACAAAGAGAGCATCATAAAACATGTGACAAACACATTTAACTCTAACCCTCTTTCGATGAATAGGTATTTTATAGGAAAATAAATTATCAAGACAAGAAATATCTAGATTATGCAAGGGATGAGAATAAAACATTGACGATCTCAACATAACAAGAGGTAATTTAGTAACATAAAATTTCTACAACCATATTTTTCTGCCTCATATTAATTATATGTAGGATCATAATCAAATTCAACAATATAGCTATCATATCAAATTTTCTCTCCATGATCCAGATGCATAAAAGTCTTATAGTCTTCCAAGATAGTCGAACTAATATTAACTAAAGTCATGACCTCTACAGACCCACTTTAAAAAAAATTCCATAATATCAAACACTCTCCATATATGTGGGATTCTTTTTACCTAAAGTTGACTCTCTTCCAAATCCACTTTCAACATTATCGCAAATATTATTATCAATGACATATTCATCATGAGGTTTAAATAAATTTTCAAGATCATAATAGACATTGTCACCCCAATCATGATCATTGTAAATAGTAGTGGACGTAACAAAATTTTTATCCCCAAGCTTGTAGTTTTGCATATTGTTAACACAATTGACATTAAGTAAATTTATAATAACATAATTGAAATCATGCTTTTCATTCAAGGCGCTATCATGAGTCACTTTATAAATTGCATCATTTAACACTTAATCACAATTTTTAGATTCATGATTTTCAAGCAAAACTTCATAGAGATAATCAAGTAGACTCAACTCACTAGCAATTGGTTCATCATAATTTGATCTTTTCAAAAGACTAGCAAGTGGATGAGGATCCATATGTCTTTACTTTTCCTATCTCTTTTCTGTTTTTGGTGTGTTGACATGAGGGCAAAAGGCAAGCAACCGAGCAAACAAGCAAAAGGGTAAAAAAAAATTGTGTTTTTTGTAAAATCATTTTATAAGTGGGGGAGATGAAAACAAGAGGTAAATGGAAAATAAATAAATGCAAGGAGATGAAAGTTTGTGCGATGGTACTTGATAGTTGTTGGTGATGTCTCCTCGACAACGGCGCTAGGAATTTGCAAGTTGACCAGAGACTATCTTGACGTGAATCCCCCCAGGCAATGGAGCCAGAAATCCTTCCTACTACTTGTGAGCTGCGTTGGGATTTCCTCGAGGAGGAGAGGATGATGCAACACAGTAGAGATAAGTATTTCCCTTAGTTAAGAACCAAGGTTATCAATCCAATAGGAGAACCACGAAACACCTCGGTAGCAGTACCACACACGAAATAACAGATACTTGCACCCAACGCAAACAAGGGGTTATCAATCCCTTGGCAGTTAATTGCAAGGATCAAATCTCGTAGTGATAGATAGATTAAATATAAACACAAAATAAAAGAAAGTAAAGAAAATTGCAGCAAGGTATTTTTGTATTTTAATATCTGATAAAAATAGATCCGGGGGCCATAGTTTTCACTAGAGTCTTCTCTCTTGAAAATAGCATACGGCAGGTAAACAAATTACTTTGGGCAATTGATAGAAAAGCAAATAATCATGACGACATCCAAGGAAATGATCATGTATATAGGCATAACGTCCGACACAAATAGACCGACTCCTGCCTGCATCTACTACTATTACTCCACACATCAACCGCTATCCAGCATGCATCTAGAGTATTAAGTTTATAAAAATGGAGTAACGCCTTAAGCAAGTTGACATGATGTAGACAAAGTAAACTCAATCAATGTGAATAAACCACATCTTTTAATTGTAGAGGCATATGCAACTCTGGATGTAGATGATTGGAAAGAAGTTGTTCGTAATGAGATGGACTCAATTTTTTCTAATGGTACTTGGGAGCTAACTGATAGAATATACAGTTGTAAATTTATGGGTTGTAAGTGGGTGTTCAAAAATAAGCTCAGGCCTGATGGTACTATTGATAAGTACAAGGCGCATCTTGTGGCCAAGGGCTACACTCAGAAAGAAGGCAAAGATTACTTTGACACATATTCACCCGTTGCTAGAATGACCACCATTCGAGTGTTACTTTCCCTGGCTGCCTCTTATGGTCTTATCATTCATCAAATGAATGTAAAGAAAACTTTCCTCAATGGAGAGTTGGCAGAGGAAATCTATATGGATTAGCCTGACGAAATTGTGGTAAAAGGGGAAGAGAGAAAGGTGTGCAAGTTGTTAAAATCTTTGTATGGTCTTAATCAGGCACCTAAGCAACGGCATGAGAAGTTTAAAAGAACTCTGACTTCTGCGGGATTTATCATTAACGAGGCTGATAGGTGTGTTTACTATCGCCATGGTGGGGGCAATAGTGTCATATTATGTTTGTATGTGGATGACATACTAATCTTTGGTACAAACATTAATGCGATCAATGAGGTCAAGTCTTTTCTATCAAGAAGTTTTGACATGAAAGATCTGGGAGAACCCGATGTAATTCTAAACATCAAACTTATTGAGGATGAGAGTGGGATTACTCTAGCGCAATATTATTATGTTGAGAAGGTCTTGAGCCGGTTCGGCTTTACGAATAGCAAGCCTTCTCCAACACCTTATGATCCAAGTGTGACACTCAGAAAGAACAAGAAAGAAACGAAAGATCAATTAAGATACTCTCAAATTGTCGGTTCACTCATGTACTTAGATATTGATATACATGGCCAGATATCTCTTTTGCTATGAGAAAACTGAGTAGGTTCATGTCTGTGACACCCGGATAATCATGCTACAGTAATCTCACGTTAATGATGCCACGTCACCTCGATTATTGTTGATAATCTCGAGTTAGTTCAGAACCGTTCCAAATTCAAATTTGAATTAAAGTCAAAACAATTAAAGTTTGCAAAAGTCAAAACTAAATTGTTCCTAATGTGTCAAATAATCCATAATAAATGTTGGTGAAGAAATTATCTTTTAGTAAAATACTTAAATGCACTAAATAAACTAAAACAACGATAAAACAGTTATCTATAATGCTTTTAAGATAATAAGTAAATGCAAAATACTTTATTTAAAGTGCCAAAATATTTGGGGCCGTGACCTATTTAATAACACCACATTAGTTGTCGCTTTTAAATTTTATAAAACTAAAATTAAAGAAAACAGAAAAGTAATAGAATAAAAGAAGGAAAAAAATAGAAATTAAAAGATTAAAATAGAAAAGAAAAGAGATAAAGAAATGAAAACAGGAAAAGAAAATACATAAAAACAAAAAACTGTGAGGGAAAAATAACTCCCCCGACTAGGCCTTGGCCCAGTTGGCCGTGTGGTGAGCGGCCTGTCGGCCCACCCCAGCGCCCTGGCCTACTAGACTCCTCTCCCAGAAACCCTAACCCGTAACCTCCCCCCCTCCCTCCGCCCCACGTTCCCCAATCCCTCCCCTTCCCGATCCAGATGGATCGGGTGCTCAACGCCGCCGCCGGAGGCGCCAACCCCGCGCCCGCCGCGCCTCCATCCGTCCCCGCCGGCTCCCGCCGCTCGTCCTCGCCCCCCCTGTTCGCCGGATGCCGTCCACGCACGCCGCCACCGTCCTCTTCGCCCGACGCCGTCGCCGAAGACCAACACGCCGGCCTGCTTCCTCGTCCCCTCTTCGCCGGCGCCTCCCCGAGCCTCCCTCGAGCACGCTGCCCGAGCCCTACGAAACCGCCGTGAGCACCGCACCTCCCTCCCTCTTCCCCTCTGGCCTCGCGCGTCGTTAGCCGCGTCGCGCCACGTGGTTCCTCCCCCAAGCGCTCACGCGCACACCACATCGATCGCGCCCCGGCGCCTCGCGCCCTCACGCCTCCCCTGTTTCACCTCCCTCACGGCCACCGCCCGTGGCCTCGGCAGCGCCATGAGTCCACCATGCGACAGCTGTGCCTCGCGCCCTCCTTCCCGCCCCCTGCGCTCGGCCGGCCTCGTCTGGCGGCGCCCTCGCCTCCGGCCGGCCTCGTCTGGCCACGCGTCGCCCGCTCCGACCATGGCCGTCGGCGCCGAGCCACGGCGGCGCCTTCGCCTCTGGCCGTGGTGCCCTATCAGGCGGTGGCGCCCGACGCCCGGCTCCGCCCAGCCAAGACGCGCCTGCTAACCGTCCCCGTTTGGCCCTCTAGGCCACTGCCAAACTGGGCCCACTACCCAGATCAAAAAATGAAAAAATAATAATAATATTAATAATAAAAAAATATATAATTAAAAAATATATTAAATAAATAATAATTAAAATAATTAAAGTACTAATTAATTAATTAAGTAATTAGTTAAGTTAATTAATCCTGATTAGATTAACCTAATCACTAATGAAACTAATTAATCTGTTTTAGTTAATCTTAGTCAATGACAGTGGGACCCACACGTCAGGTTGACCAAGTCAACTCTGTTGACTGCTGATGTCAGCATGACATCATGCTGATGTCATTAACCTGTTTTCGAATTAATTAAATAATTAACTAAATTCCAGAAATTAATAAAATCTTTAAAAAATCGTATCTTTTAATCCGTAACTCGGATTAAAATATTTTCAACATGAAAGTTGCTCAGAACGACGAGACGAATCCGGATCGTAGTCCGTTCGTCCGCCACACACCCCTAACCTATCGAACCCGCAACTTTCCCCTCGGCTCCTCGCTGAAAACACGAAACCCGGGATATTTTCCGGATGTTTCCCTTAACGGTACCACCTCATACCACGTTAGGGCACGCCTAGCATCGTTACTTGTCATGTCATGCATCGATATGCATCTGTTTACATGGTATTCATTGTTTCTTCCCCTCTTCTCTCCGGTAGACTATGAGACCGACATGCTGCTTTGCCTAGTTCGACTACGGAGTTGACGACCCTCTCTCTTGCCGAGCAACCAGGCAAGCCCCCCTTGATCACCAGATATCGCCTATTCTACTCTATCTGCTTGCATTAGAGTAGTGTAGCATGTTCTTGCTTTCGTTATACCTATCCTGATGCATAGCCTGTCCTTGTTACTACTGTTGTTACCTTTACCTGCAATCCTATATGCTTAGTATAGGATGCTTGTATTTTCATCTGTGGCCCTACATTCTTGTCCGTCTGCTGTGCTATACTATCGGGCCGTGATCACTCAGGAGGTGATCACGGGTATATACTATATACTTATACATGATACATGTGGTGACTAAAGTCGGGTCGGCTGGTGGAGCACCCGCGAGTGGATCTTTGTGGCGGAGCGACAGGGCAGGTTGAGACCGCCTAGGAGAGAGGTGGGCCTAGCCCTATTCGGCGTTCGTGGATACTTAACACGCTTAACGAGATCTTGGTATTTGATCTGAGTTGGCTACGGGCCTATACGCACTAACCAACTACGTGGGAGAGATATGGGCACTCGGCGTCGTGGTATCACCAAGCACTTCCGACGAAGCGAATCGAGGCGCGGCCGGATTGGACTGGAACGCCACTAGGCTAGGCCTGCTTCCGGCCGCCCACGCAACGTGCAGGTGTGCTCAGGGCGATGGGCCCAGACCCCTGCGCGCTTAGGTTTAGACCGGCGTGCTGACCTCTCTGTTGAGCCTAGGTGGGGCAGCGACGTGTTGATCTTCCGCGGCCGGGCATGACCCAGGAAAGTGTGTCCGGCCAAATGGGATCAAGCGTGTTGGGTTGTGTGGTGCACCCCTGCAGGGAAGTTAATCTACTCGAATAGCCGTGACCTTCGGTAACAGGATGACTTGGAGTTGTACCTTGACCTTATGACAACTAGAACCGGATACTTAATAAAACACACCCTTCCAAGTGCCAGATACAACCGGTGGTCGCTCTCTCTCAGGGCAATGAGGAGGGTATCGCCGGGTAGGATTATTGCTATGTGATGTTACTTGGAGGACTTTGATTGTCTCTTCTACTTGCAAGGCGAAGGTGACCGAGCGTAGTCTTCGATAAGACTAGCTATCCCCTCTTATTACGGCATTCTGCATTCAGTCCATCGATATGGCCCTTTACACATATATCCATGCATATGTAGTGTAGCTCCTTGCTTGCAGTACTTTGGATGAGTACTCACGGTTGCCTTGTTCCCCTTTTCCCCTATCTCTACTCGATTGCTGCAACCAGACGACGGAGCCAGAGCGACGCCACCGTCGATGCGACTACTACCCGGAGGTGCCTACTACTACGTGCAGCCCGGCGGCGACCGAGGAGTAGTTAGGAGGATCCAGGCGGGAGGCATGCGCCTCTTCGATCTGTATCCCAGTTTGTGCTAGCCATCTTATGGCAACTTGTTTAACTTATGTCCGTAGTCGATATTGTTGCTTCCGCTGACTCGTCTATGATCGAGCACTTGTATTCGAGCCCTCGAGGCCCCCGGCTTGTATTATGATGCTTGTATGACTTATTTTATTTTTAGAGTTGTGTTGTGATATCTTCCGTGAGTCCTCGATCTTGATCGTACACGTTTGCGTGTATGAGTAGTGTCTGATTGAATCGGGCGTCACAAGTTTGGTATCGAGCCTTTGCTGTGAGGAATCCCCTTCCACACTCCTTGGCAAGTCGAGTCTAGACATTGCAAAAACTTTTACTAACTTGGCTGTGTGCCTTACGGGCCCACGTCGCCATTGGGTGGTACTAGGATCTTTTACTCCTCGACCTTTACTCTGGGACTCTGATCTCTCTTCTATTCGGGTTAAATGAATTTTACTAAATCTAACATTAGGGTCTTGTTATCACTTTCACCCGGACAGCCCCATATTACTGATGATCGTCTGCTGCACCAGAAGACCCTGAAGATACTCTCCGCTGTTAACTCGAGAACTTGTGTTCATCGCGCTTGCAATTCCCCTTCCACCGTAAACCCTTATGGGTAACTACTTGCAGTTGTTATTCTTACCGTCATCCCCAGTTGGTCTTGTTATTACAAGATACCCTGAAAAACTCTTCGTAGTTTCGATAATCCTTTGAGCTTACTGCCTTGCTGTTCTTTGTCACCTGAATACCCTTACGGTTAATTCTCGCACTTATCGAGTATCCGCTCATCCCCCAGTTGATCATGTATTACACAAAAGTCTTCGAAATACCATTCGGTCTTCCGAAAATCCTCAGCAACCTATTTCTCTGGAATTTCTTGTTTGCTTTCATTATGATTAATCCCATAAGAATAGTAATCATATTGGCATCCTTTGTCACCATCATTTTTGAGTCCATTGATGCAATACGTTGTGAATGTTCACAATCATTAGTCGAGTCCTAGGATTATCTTTCCGGCTCAGACGTCATTTTGAACATGAGCTGGTTCTCGACCAAACTATCTGTCGTCGATTGTGCCTCTCGTATATTCCATTGATCCATCCTTGATCAGAACGTCTGCTTCTGATCCTTTGTTTTTGAAATCATAATTCCTTTGCATTTAAGCTTTGAATTATTCAGATGATTCCATAACCTGTTGCATTTGCATTCCTTCCTCTTCTGGTTGAGAATCGATACTCACATCAGATCCTTTGTGGACCATCAAGTCCTTTGTTGGATTGTTATCCGACAGTGTCCTTCACATTTGATCACTTTATGAGCTCTTCCCCTGATACATAATGCCTTTGTTAAGTTGTATCCTCTGCTTGGCCAACCATACTCTGCTTTCGGGCTTGTGTTATTTACTCTTGAAACTTGTGGTATATGTTTCTAAGAAGCCTCTATGGGTTGAACATATGCCTTCTCTAAACCGTGTGAACCCGAAAGTTTTCACGATTCATACTCTTCTGGTGCTTCGCCAGATAAAATTTCAGCACTGCAACTTCATCGAACACGAGAAGTGAATGAAAGGTTATGCATTGGAGAAGTGGGAGTCGACCTTGAGCCTTGCGTTCATGCCCATGGACACGATGCTGATCTTATCATGGATGCTTCTCTTAAACCCTATTCGGTATAAGTTCATCTTATATATGGTAATTGGTCTTTTGCAACCGTGGTTCCGACCATATTTTCTTCTTGATTCCATTTCTCGGACAAGTTAGAGTACTTGTCTTCTGCAGAGCATTACCCTAGTCCAACCTCTACTTTGATCTGTCCTCGAGTATTACCCCCCTGGTATCTCGAGATTATCATGGAACTGCAAAACTTCTTATGAGTTCTTCATCAAGTGCTACCTTCCCACTGATTCCAATTTTTCACGGGCTCTGAGTTATTAAACACTCATAGACACCGATAACTGAACCGAGTCCGCATTGCGGTTCAACAACTCTTCAGTAAGCTTCTATAAGTACGAGTTTGTACCCGATCACGCCATTCCTAGCCTGTTTGGCTATATCATTGTCGTGATGATTCTAACTGTGCTACCTGGTCCTTATTCTCGGAGCACCAATTTGCGACGATAGCTAAGCTTACGTCGATTTTCCTCGTCATACCCTTTCACCTTAAACAACAAGCTTGAGTTCGAGTTTGTGTCGTAACTGTGGTTCCAATAACCTCTTGCTTCATCATTCCCTTGACTTGATGTCATCGCTGATTGATTACATCTTCATGAAATCTCTCGACAAATGTGTCGTGATCATCATCAACCTTATGAGCTCTTCCAGGATATCAACCGGATTCATGATGAGAAATACCATCCTTGCCCTCGATGATTTGTGTTGTCATCGACCACTTTATTGCCTTTCGTTCAACACAAACTTGTTCGTGTTTTGTGTTATACCTTGAGATGCTTGCTATCCAGCATTTGTTCGTCTTTACCTTGGAGTATTACCATCTTTTATGTCAAGAATGTCGTGAGAATTTCACCACCTCTTAGGAATTCTTGGTATGGTGAAACTTCTCACCATCACCATTCTTTCTTGGTCCTCGTGTTGATTCCAACCGGGGTACCAACAAGTGAACGGTGTTGTTTGAGTTCTGGACTTCTAGCAACCCTATTGCTTTGAAGTTAACGATCGACAGTTCGTTCTTAGACTGTTGGTTATTGAATCGTCACTCTAACATTGATCTTGCTGCCTAAGGTCATATTTCGGGCACACCTTTCAACTAGTGATTGATGGTGTATGTTTTCCTCGAGCATACAACATTATATCATTTGAATTGACAAGTGTCATCTTCTTGTTCACATTATCGTGGAAATCCATCCGTTGGAATTCTCGATGAATTTTCGCTGAGCCCATCAGCCACCTTCTCATCCCCTCCTTGGTTTAATGATGAACTATTGCTTCAGGAACCCGCTCCCATAGTTCATTTCCCGAGAATCTTACAATGTCATCTCGTCAATTTGTTTTGCACCTTTCCTTCTCAGGCATCCCGAGTCTGAGGTATCATGACACCAATTGGATCTGAATCTCGGTCAGATATGATGGTTGGGACAACTTTCCAGGAGTTATGTTGTTGGTCCTTTGATGACCCGGTAATATGATGTCATGCCTAGCACCCCCCCAACCCTGGCTGGAGGACCTATCATTATAATTTCTTTTACAAGGATAACCATTCCTCCTGGAGGAAATTGTAGGACTTATTTTTATAAGTTACTCCTGATGGATCATTGGTGTATCCAAAGTCTGGCCCCTGATTGAAACACCATGTCAGTGCTATCTTGAAGCATGTCTATGGTACTCCGATTATCAACAAGAACATTTGAAGCCCAATGTTAAAAGTTTCCTGCTCAATTATCCAAACACCGCTGTATGGGTAATGTCATGAAATTTCTCTCCCCTTACCTAAAGAGTTTTCTACGTTATAACCTGTCATGGATATCGTGCTCTGCTTGTCCTTGGGAAGGATATACCCCCCTGAAATGTGCTTAAACACATTTTCCTTTCCATTGTTCTGTATAATTTGGAAATCACATTTTCCTTTCCATGGTTTTGTTTGACCTTTCTTGGGAATTATATGATCTAAGCAGTAATAATTCCCAACATATGCAAACACCTCGATGTAAAATTCTGTCAGCAAGACCCTGTTTCTACTGTTGATGACATTCCGGTAACCGCCGATGGACGAGAACTTTGCCTATTGGTCCGCCTCGTTCAACGAGCAGGAAAATGGTTCTCTTCGTCCCTCGCCCTTGGTAACAACGTTGTTGCCGACATAACTGACATGGTACTCTCTGACATGCCTTGCTATCATGACCGTGCAAGATGTCACTGCTCCTATTAAAAAAAAAACCACATGGTGGGCCCATAACCCACAGTTCCCCAGGATTGAAACCTGACTGTCCTGTACACCCCTATTCCCAAAGTTATTCCTCGCGCGTGGCCTCGTATGTAATTCACGGGCCACCGTCCTAGTGATCTATTCTGGTATCAGACGCGATACTTATTCCCATTGCTCTGAACCCCTTTCACATTTCGTATCAGGCAACAAATGTTTGCCTATCCACTTGTAACTTATTATTGCACCTTCTTACCTTGCTCTTGATATTTTCTTCAGTTTCAATTCGAGAGTTAATTTCTACCACCTTCCCCGATGTTATCGACCAGGTAGTCAACCTTGTAGAGGTCTGCTCTTTCGGAATAACTCCCTTTAATCTTTCGTAAGAACGATGGAGATCCTGAAGAAAGGACGACAATTTCATCATGATGCGATGAAGCAGAGACATGAAGACGTCCATGTAAGGGATCGACCTCTTCGAGAAGACAACCAAGATCGAGAAGACCCGTTAGAATTTCGTAACCAGAATTTTCCCCTTAGTCCCCCTCTTAAATCTCGGGACGAGATTTCTTGTAGTGGAGGAGAATTGTGACGCCCGGATAATCATGCTACAGTAATCTCACATTAATGATGCCATGTCACCTCGATTATTGTTGATAATCTCGAGTTAGTTCACAACCGTTCCAAATTCAAATTTGAATTAAAGTCAAAACAATTAAAGTTTGCAAAAGTCAAAACTAAATTGTTCCTAATGTGTCAAATAATCCATAATAAATGTTGGTGAAAAAATTATCTTTTAGTAAAATACTTAAATGCACTAAATAAACTAAAACAACGATAAAACAATTATCTATAATGCTTTTAAGATAATAAGTAAATGCAAAATACTTTATTTAAAGTGCCAAATTTTTTGGGGCTGTCACCTATTTAATAACACCACATTAGTTGTCGCTTTTAAATTTTATAAAACTAAAATTAAAGAAAACAGAAAAGTAATAGAATAAAAGAAGGAAAAAAACAGAAATTAAAAGATTAAAATAGAAAAGAAAAGAGATAAAGAAAAGAAAACAGGAAAAAGAAAATACATAAAAACAAAAAAATGTGAGGGAAAAATAACTCCCCGACTAGGCCTTGGCCCAGTTGGCCGTGTGGCCGAGCGGCCTGTCGGCCCACCCCCGCGCGCCCCTGGCCTACTAGACTCCTCTCCCAGGAAACCCTAACCTGTAAACCACTCCCCGCCGCCCACGTTCCCCACTCCCCACTCCCCTTCCCCGATCCAGGTGGATCGGGCGCTGACGCCGCCGCCGGAGGCGCCAACCCGCGCCCGCCGCGCCTCCATCCATCCTCGCCGGCTCCGCCGCTCGTCCCGCCCCCTCTTCGCCCGACGCCGCCCACGACGCCGCCGCCGCCATCCTCTGCGCCCGACGCCGTCGCCGAAGACCAACACGCCGCCTGCTTCCTCGTCCCCTCTCCGCCGGGCGCCTCGAGCCTCCCTCGAGCACGCTGCCCTCAACCCTCTGAAATCGCCGTGAGCACCGCACCTCCTCCTCTTCCCTATGGCCTCACGTCGTTAGCGCGTCGCGCCGCGTCGTTCCTCCCCCCAGCGCGCTCACGTGCACTCCGATCGGTCGCGCGCCGCCGCCTCGCGCCCTCCAGCCTCCCCTGTTTCACCTCCTCACGGCTACGCCCGTGGCCTCGGCAGCGCCATGAGTCCATGCGATCACTGTGCCCGCGCCACCCCATCCCCCTGCGCTCGGCCGGCCTCGTCGGCGGCGCCTCGCCTCCGGCGGCCTCGTCTCAGCCACACCGCGTCGCCCCTCGGCCATGGCGGCGCTGCTGGCCCTGCGCCACGGCGCGGCCTTCGCCTCGGGGCGTGGTGCCTGTCGGCGGGCTAACGCCGACGCCTGGCTCCGCCAATAGCCAGACGCCCGCTAACCGCCCCGTTTGGCCTCTAGGTTATCGCTAAATGGGCCCTTGCCTGATCAAAAATGAAATAATAATAATAATAATAATAATAATAATAATAATAATAAATATATATATAATTAAAAAATATATTAAATAAATAATAACTAAAATAATTAAAGTATTAATTAATTAATTAAGTAATTAATTAAGTTAATTAATCCTGATTAGATTAACCTAATCACTAATTAAACTAATTAATCTGTTTTAGTTAATCTTAGTCAATGATAGTGGGACCCACATGTCAGGTTGACCAAGTCAACTCTGTTGACTGCTGATGTCAGCATGACATCATGCTGATGTCATTAACCTGTTTTCGAATTAATTAAATAATTTACTAAATTCCAGAAATTAATAAAATCTTTAAAAAATCGTATCTTTTAATCCGTAACTCGGATTAAAATATTTTCAACATGAAAGTTGCTCGTAAGCAGCGAGGCGAATCCGCACGCAGTCCGTTCGTCCGCCACACACCCCTAACCTATCGAACCCGCAACTTTCCCCTCCGCTCCTCCGCTCGAAAAACACGAAACCCCGGGATATTTTCCGGATGTTTCCCCTTAACGGTACCACCTCATACCACGTTAGGGCACGCCTAGCATCGTTACTTGTCATGTCATGCATCGATATGCATCTGTTTACATGGTATTCATTGTTTCTTCCCCTCTTCTCTCCGGTAGACTACGAGATGAGAACGCTGCTGCTGCCCGGTTCGACTACGGAGTTGCGACCCTCTCTCTTGCCATATCGCCTATTCTACTCTATCTGCTTGCATTAGAGTAGTGTAGCATGTTCTTGCTTCATTATACCTATCCGATGCATAGCCTGTCCTTGTTACTCTCTGTTGTTACCTTTACCGCAATCCTATATGCTTAGTATAGGATGCTAGTATTTTCATCTGTGGCCCTACATTCTTGTCCGTCTGCTGTGCTATACTATCGGGCCATGATAACTCGGGAGGTGATCACGGGTATATACTATATACTTATACATGATACATGTGGTGACTAAAGTCGGGTCGGCTGGTGGAGCACCTGCGAGTGGATCTTTGTGGCGGAGCGACAGGGCAGGTTGAGACCGCCTAGGAGAGAGGTGGGCCTGGCCCTGTTCGGCGTTCGCGGATACTTAACACGCTTAACGAGATCTTGGTATTTGATCTGAGTTGGCTACGGGCCTATACGCACTAACCAACTACGTGGGAGAGATATGGGCACTCGGCGTCGTGGTATCAGCCGAAGCACTTCGTGACGTCACGATCGAGCGCGCGCCGGATTGGATCGAACGCCACTAGGCTAGGTCTGCGCTTCGGACGCCCACACAACGTGCAGTGTGTGCTCAGGCGATGGGCCTGCACCCTGCGCTTAGGTTTAGACCGGCGGTTGACCTCTCTGCTGAGCCTAGGTGGGGTTGCGGCGTGTTGATCTTCCGCGGCCGGGCATGACCCAGAAAGTGTGTCCGCCAAATGGGATCAAGCGTGTTGGGTTATGTGGTGCACCCCTGCAGGGAAGTTAATCTATTCGAATAGCCGTGATCTTCGTTAACAGGACGACTTGGAGTTGTACCTTGACCTTATGACAACTAGAACCGGATACTTAATAAAACACACCCTTCCAAGTGCCAGATACAACCGGTGGTCGCTCTCTCTCAGGGCAATGAGGAGGGGATCGCCGGGTAGGATTATTGCTATGTGATGTTACTTGGAGGACTTCAGACTGCTCTCTTCTACCTGTTGCAAGGCGAAGGTGACCAGAAGCGTAGTCTTCGATAAGACTAGCTATCCCCCTCTTATTCTGGCATTCTGCAGTTCAGTCCACTGAAATGGCCCTTTACACATATATCCATGCATATGTAGTGTAGCTCCTTGCTTGCGAGTACTTTGGATGAGTACTCACGGTTGCCTTGTTCCCCCTTTTTCCCCTATCTCTACTCGATTGCTGCAACCAGACGATGGAGCCCAGGAGCCAGACGCCACCGTCGATGACGACTACTACCCCGGAGGTGCCTACTACTACCTGCAGCCCGCTGATGACGATCAGGAGTAGTTAGGAGGATCCCAGGCAGGAGGCCTGCGCCTCTTTCGATCTGTGTCCCAGTTTGTGCTAGCCATCTTATGGCAACTTGTTTAACTTATGTCTGTACTCAGATATTGTTGCTTCCGCTGACTCGTCTATGATCGAGCACTTGTGTTCGAGCCCTCAAGGCCCATGGCTTGTATTATGATGCTTGTATGACTTATTTTAGTTTTAGAGTTGTGTTGTGATATCTTCCCGTGAGTCCCTGATATTGATCGTACACGTTTGCGTGTATGATTAGTGTACGATTGAATCGGGGGCGTCACAATGTCCAACCCTGGTGATGATCATTTGCATGCACCAGAAAGAGTCTTGCGTTATTAGAGAGGTACTATGAGTTATGGAAGTAATTATTCAGGGCATCTTGCTGTGCTAGAAGGATATAGTGAATCAAATTGGATCTGCGATGTTGATGTACTCTACACAACAAGTGGGTATGTATTTACTCATGGAGGTGGCGCAGTCATGGAGGTCTTGCAAACATACCATATTGACTAGGTCAACTATGAAGCAGAACTAATTGCTTTAGACACAACCACTATTGAGGCAGAATGGCTGCGTGAGCTCTTGATGGACTTGCCTGTGGTTGAAAAATCTGTACCGGCTACTCTTATGAATTGTGACAACCAAACGGTTATCACTAAAGTAAACAATTCTAAGGCTGATGTGAAGTTATCAGGACACACGAAGAGACGTTTAAAGTCTGTCAGGAAGTTGAGAAACTCCGGAGTAATAATAACTGTAACATATATTCAAACTGACAAAAACCTGGCACATCCCTTTACAAAGGGACTATCACGAAATGTGTTAGATATTGCATCAAGGGAGATGGGTATGAAACCCATAGATATTACACCATAGTAGTAACCCAACATTTGTGATCGGAGATCCCATGAATTAGGATCTGGGAAGAACAAGCTATTGGTTAATGGAGGAGAGTAATATGTGACCGCCTCTAGGTGAAGATGTAAAACTCTCAGAGCTGTAAGGCAGATAGGCAACATGCCTTAATGTGGTTCTATTGGCTAGTATAGCAAAGATGCTATCCTACAGAGTAGTCTTGAAAGAACACACCCATATGAGCTTCGATTGCAAAACGTCATAGCCTTTGGGACTTAGGTGATCTCTAGTAAGCTCACGAAGAGACCAGTGGGTGTGACGTATATGCTCCAAACCGCGAGGTAGCTTACTGGCAGCCAGGTACTGGTTAAGATTTTGAGTGAAAGTTGTTCACACAAAACTAGCAATTCAAGGCATAGTCCATTGTCAAGTTGTGAGTGGATGTAGCTTAAAGTTTTAG
This sequence comes from Aegilops longissima, assembly GCA_021605205.1. NCBI lineage: Eukaryota > Viridiplantae > Streptophyta > Magnoliopsida > Poales > Poaceae > Aegilops > Aegilops longissima. The sequence goes on from CM038678.1 coordinate 11,460,994, forward strand.
GAAGAAGTTTAACTTAACAGTCTCTGCTGAAACACTGTTATATTAAACAAGTGAAGAGAAAAGGTAAATCTCTAAATGGGTATTTGAGATCCGGTGGGGGATTGTTAGAATTAATGGGCCTGACCCATTAACAAATTCTGAAATCTCAAATAGTGGCCATGAATCAAATAGCAAGTGGTGATAAGTTTAGTCCTACCCCCAGGGACGGAGCCAGGATTTAGACATGAGGGGGGCGAACGATAACAATCGTTCAGGACACACAATGCAAGAATATAGTCACAAAAGTTGCGTTGATAAAAATCTTAGCAATTCCTGTGGTTATGTTCATATGATGTACTTCCATTTGTATCAACTTCTTATATTTCTAGTGGTGTCACAGTATACTGATCATCAGTTTGCGCAGTAACTAGATTGGAGTTGAGTTATCATCTGCAACCGGTTAACTTCTGATGGAATTTCAGATCCAACAGTAGGAGCATCCAAGTTGGAAACATCATATTTGTAAAATGAATATAGTTCCGTTGCCTTTATCAATCTTTTATCTTGAGTTAAAGAGAGTGAAATTTTTATCTCTAATGACATTGCTAATCTAAATAATAATTTTGACCACCAACAAATTGCATTTTGCAATTGTTCTAATCTTCCAATTCACCGGCATCTAGTACTGAGAGATTGTACTTTGTAGCCTGCATTAGTATATTGACCTGTGTACCTTAAACATTGGGCTAGAGTGCCAAGGTCGGGCGATGAAGCAGGCAAGCAGCCGTGATCGCTGCTTCGATGGAGTGAACTAGTGGTGCACATCATTAGTATTTGCCGTGGCATCATGTTCATCACATGGTGCGAACTTAAATCAATTGGCCTGAAAAAGGTCTCAATTAATTTCTTGCTCTTCATCTATAAAAACATGAGTAGGCAGTCAAATATTTTCTGATCAATTTCTATCAGTTTTAGGGTACAAATTAAAATAGATCATAAACTATAAATCTAGAAGTTATCAGTTAATACTAACCGCAGATCCGTGAATCGTGACCGTGCTTGCGCCGAACTGGAGGTTGAGGAAATCGCTTGTTTCGGCCGTAGCTGGTTAACGTCATCATGGCGGCGATCAGGTGAGCAACGTCTCAAGATCGATCTACAGCACGGCGGCCCCAAGCGAAGACGACCGAGCGATGAAGATGAACAGAATAGCGAGCAGGCTGCTAGGCTTGATCGGATCGTATATCCAAGACTAGGCCTGTAGCACTTTTTTAGGGAACAGAATAGCGAGCAGGCTGCTAGGCTTGCATTTGTTTGTTTTGGGCTGTTGTGAGTAGCAAGTAATGCCTAATGCCTAATGGGCTTTAGTTAACCGTGACGGCCTAGTCCGGGGCGAAACGTTACAGCGCTTTGGTTTAAAGCGATTCGTTCCTAAAAATAATATCGCTATTAGGGAGTTAGCGATTTGTTAGGGGGGGTCTAGCCCCCCCTCGCCCCCCTTGAATCCGTCCCTCCCTACCCCGGAAGTTGAGGAAGAGATGGACCTCTTTATAAAGTGGGTTCTCTCCACCAGTCTAAGTGGTGTGTTGAGAAGAGAAAGCAAAGACCCACGTGTGCGCTCGCTCGCCTGGCCTGGCTTGGCCGGGCATGGGTAGGGGCCGGGACGGCGCGCACGTGCAACAAGCGCGTGAATGGTCCTCCGAAATCTGGTCCATTGCCTCAGGAGGGCCGCGGATTCTTTTTACTGTTTTATTTTTTATGTCTTGGCAAACAAGTTAATTATTTGCTAGTCTTTTTTTAATCATGAATTATTTAGTGGATTAATTATCAACTTGCCTAATATTCAAACAGATCAAACTCGTCTCTACTTGACCTGAGCTTGGCAGCTTGCTGACCGAGGAATAGAAAATCTCCACTCGACGACTTTCCCAGCTGAACGAGCAAATGCTCGGAAACTGCAGGTCACGCCAACGCTTGCTGCCGCTGCTATCTACATCATCAAGAACATCAGTTTTCATTTGAAAACTACTGGAATTTCAAGCCATTGTTTGAAGGAAAGAGAAGGAATTTCTAACATCTATCCAACTGCACGGCCAACCAGCCGGCCGGAAGAACCACATGCTGACATGCACCTGTGTGGAAGCGCGTGCTACGAGGGAAGGGATGCTAAGGGCATGTACAATGGTTCTATCTTAACATTGTCATGTAGGATAAATGATGAGGTGGAGGAGAGAGAAATCGTAAGATAAGGCTTGTCTTCTCTTATTTAAGAGAAGACAAGAGATGATCTCTTAGCACAAATTGTCTCACCATGTTTTTAGGAACAACTAATTATTGAAGATTAGACTAAGAAATGACCCATTATAGACATGTTTTTTTGTCATCTCTAATTTACATACAAGACTTAAGATAAGACTATCTTATCAACCATTGTACATGCCCTAATAAAATAAACTTGACCTGAAAAGGGATTTCAGACAAGTTTAGGGCGTTGTGGACCAGGATGAGGGGTGTTGGAGCTGCGCGGCGTGGGCGCGGCAAGCAGCGACCGGAAAGAAGTTTAGGGCGTATTTACGAAATGTACCTCACAACAGGTATTTCGAGGGAGTATCTCATAAAATAAAACCATCTAAAACATCCTTTTATGCTAGAAAAATCTAAAGCATGCTCTTTTCTCTTCTTCTTTTTAGCAAAATATCATCTTTTCTCTTTTTTGTGAGAAAAGAATATCCTCTTTTCTCAACTGACCAGGTTAGACTTTATTTTTTATTATTTGTTGAGGGGAAGAGCCTGCCTTCTTTTTTTTTTTTTTGAGAATTAAGAGCCTGGCTTTATTGTAGGCATCAACTAAGCCACATGAGCCCACGTGAGGAGCCAGCCCAGAAGCCCTCTCCGGCTGCTCGTCTCCTCCAACCCCCAGCCGATGTCGAGCGACGGAATCGAGGCGACGAGTACGAGGTCCACGGAGGAACCGATGATGGAGACGAAGAGGAGGAGAACGGGGAAGGAGGGGTCCGTCGCCGGCGACGGCACCATCGCTCTGGAGGCGCTGGACTGCACCGTCTGCTACCACCCGCTCAGGCCTCCCGTCTTCCTTCGCGCTGATCTATTCTAAATTGACCTCGCCTAGATCCACCGCCGCCTTAGGTACTTGGGTTGCCATGTTCTTCCTAGCTAGGGTTCTGTTTAGATAAGACTCACCCCGCAAAAAAGAAGTAGTTTAGATAAGACTCATGAGCATAGTACCCAGTTAAAATAAAATTATGGAACATCGCAGCATTTGGGAAGTGGATGCCGTTCTTTTTTAATTTCGACAAAGGGTACGGTTCTGCCTATGGTATTCTTTTACAGCGTGTTTGGTAACAACAGGGAGAGGGAATGGGAGTTATGAGATGGGAGTTTGCCAAGGAAATAGACATGGAAAATTGATTTTAAGTCCCATTCCTTTGTTTGGCAGGTGAAGGCATTTAAAAGTGGGAATTTAAGAGAGAGTTAACTACCCATGTTTGATTGGAGGGATTAGGCAGGAAATGCATTCCCTCACGGACGTGGACAACTAATGAAATGTTTTCTTTTTGCCAATTCCCAATCCCTAGCTCAATTACCAGGGGCCCCCTAGGGAAGAGATATGAGGGAGTTGGTCCTCTTAATTCCCCTTCCCCCTCCCTACTTAATTCCCATGTCCGTGAGTCAATCAAAGGACTTTAAGTCTCACTTATCTTAAACTCCCATTCCCAATCACCAACTCCCCCCAACCAAACAAAACGACTAGAAGTTCAGTTATAGAGATATTATTAGACAAGGAGCTGAGGGTAGATCCGGTTAGCAATTTCGATTGGCCCCGAAGTTCTTGGGATCCCTCCCTCTCTCCCCTCCCCGAGGGACGAAATCCCTAGCCCGCTCGTCCCCCTCCCCTCCTCATCCTCCCTTCGCTGCCGCCTGAGGCAGCTGCTGCCGGGCAAGCTCAGCGCGCTGCTGATGAAGGCAGCGGCGGGCCCTCGCCGCCTCGCCTCGCCCGTTGCGGTCCTTTGGATCCGGGGCGGCGGCCCCGGCAGGTGTGGCGTCGCCGGCTTCGGCTCCCGGTGGCGTGGGCGCGGGTCGGTGTTTTCTCGGCCGTGCGGGTGGCGAGATCCCTGGTGGATGCGGGCCTGTGCGGATGCGGCGGTTTTGTCTCCTGTTGCGTCAGATCTGGCCGCCTCCACTCCCCTTCTTCTCCAGCGAGCTCCTCCCCCCTCAGATCCGCCCTGCTTCGTCGTGGGACTCCGGTATTCTTCGGGTGGGAGTGGGTGAAGGGGATGCAGGACCGGGGGAAAGCCCGGGCCAGCCGTGTCGGCGGCGACGGCGGCGACGCCCGCGGGTGCCGCTCACCTTCCAGAGGCGCCGGTCTGGTCTTGCCCCCTACCCTCTTCCCCTTTGTCTCCCGGGTGAAAGCCTCAACATTGTGGGACAGCGGCGACGACCAGGGCGCCGTAACCTTCTTGAAGGCGCTGTTTTGGGAACAAAGATGGGTTAAGGGCTTCGCCGTGGTGTAGGTGGAGTGTGTCGGCGGCGGCAGCGTGTCTCCAGCGGCGGCGGTGTCTCCCTGGGTGGGTGGTCAAGCTGTTCTGGTGCTCTTCGTTGGGCTGCAGTGTTCCTCCGGTGCCCGTGGATTTTCCAGGACGGGAGGGGATAGTGTTCCCCTCCTCCGGTGGCTGCTCTTCAGCTCGTCGAGCGAGCCGAAGATTTGGTCTTGGCCCTTGCTGCTGCCCATTTGTGCATTCCGACTGCTCGCCCCCGTTTCATGCCTGAACTCTTGCATTTGGAGTTGCTCTGTTTTAGGTTAGTCGTCGTCGGCAGGCTGGGAACGCCTGGTTCTGCCCCTGTGGTTTCCTGCGATGCCATTCATGCAGGTTCTAGGGTGAGCATGTCCATCATTCACCGGCGCGGCGCCTTTGAGCCAGGCGAGGAGGCAGGGGCCTTCTGTGACGATGGATCTGGATGGATGTGTCTCCTTCAAGCCTAGGCGCTTGGCAATGGCGTGCTTTGCTCCGTCGTCGGTGACCTTTCCTAAGCCGTTTAGCGCTTTTGCCTTGGTTCTCGGCTTGTTAGGGGTTCCTGGCATCTCTAGCTATGTGTTCTAACGTCCATCTTCTAGCTAGCTTGTTGTATGCCCTTTGTGAGCTGCTCCTAGGCGCCCTTGTTTCTTTGCCATTTGCTTTCCTTTCTTTAAGTTAGGGTGTGGTTGTAATCCGGAGTTGTAATCCTGGCCGGTTGATGGCTTTGTTAATTTAAAGTCGGGCTCTTCTTGAGCCTTCATTCTAAAACAAAGGAGCTGAGGGTAAAATAAAATTAACGCACACTGTAACACCCTACGTACCATGAGACATTCTGTTTCGTCGAACACTTCTACATGATCGTGTTATTGTTTCAATGACGCATAACAAAGTCATCCTTTAACCAACACCAGTTTTCCTAAGGAAAACTTGAAAACATGTATGATGCTTATGCAAATATTTTTACCACATGTAACATCTATATTTTTCTCACAAGCAAAATCTCATGTTAATTAATTAAGCGTGGTGCATTTGTTTTGTGATATAATGCAGTGCGCGGTTGGGCATGTGATCTGTTCGTCTTGCCACGACAAGCTGAAGAACAAGAACAAGTGCCATGCTTGTGCCGTCACCGGAGGGTACAACCGTTGCATCGCGATGGACCACATCCTGGAGTCTGTCCAGGCCCCTTGCTCCAACTCCATATACGGTTGCACCGTGAAGACGCGTTACCTTGAGCGACAGGAACATGAGAAGTCATGTCCACTTGCGCCGTGCTTCTGCCCTGAAGCTGGCTGCGGTTTCGCCGGCTTGACCACCCAGCTCCTGCACCATCTCACCGACGATCACAGTATACCAGTTACAGAGTTTCCATCTGGATGGTGTCTCACCCTCGAGATACAGGAGAGTATGCGGGTTCTCCACATGAAAGAAGAAGAAGGCAGCCCCATGTTCCTAGCTAAGTTCACACCAGTGCCGCCTTTTGGCAGTGTTGTCTCCATCTTGTGCGTTGATCCTCATGCCGTGCCGGGGGAGCGCAAGTTTAGGTGTGAGGTTGATTTCTACTGCAACACCCTGGGTTTGCGACAACTTTCAAATTTCCAGATTGTAAGCACCAGTCTTTCAGACGGCTTCCCAGCGGAGCTTGGCAGCAACCCACTTCTTGTGCCAACAGTTTCTTCTAACTCGCCCACTACCAGCAGCAGCCTCACCATCCGCATTGCAAAGATAATCCATGACAGGCCTTTGAGTGACTGGCTTTGGAAATCAAGATCGTAGCCTGATACTGGAGAGTTACTCACAAAGACGTGTTAGAAGTTTTGTCTTTATCCTCGAGGCCGCAACTAAATTAAACTTTGTGATATATTCTTCTTGTACATCTTCAGCAGAGAGGTTATGTTTTACTAGGAATATATGGTGCCTTCGTGCTTTCTTCTTTACTTGGTCAGTTCTTACTTGTGAACTATGCAATGCATTGGTCTTGCTGATTGCACTTTATGATGGGACTGTCCATAGGGCATTTGTTGAACTTTAATGCTATCACACCTTTTCGTTTATCTAGTTTTTCCTATAAAGCAGTGCTGATTTTGTGTTTGTCCATGAACGCTCCCTTGTTTTTTTTTAGAAAAGGAGGATGATCCCTGGCCTCTGCATCTGGGCGATGCATACGGCCATTTTATTAATTATTCTCACAAGACCTTACAAAGTCATACAACAGTAAGACTAAAGCCGCCGTCTAAGCAACAAACTCTCGCTACACCTATCCAGTTGATGAAGGGGCACAGATAGCCTGGCCTAATACCAAACAGACATGGCATCCAAGCCTAACATCTAAGACCTGAGACCCCAACCTAGCCACTTGCCGTGTCTGGGGCACATACTGGTCCGGCGTGCTCTCAGAGGCCGCCGCCGTCAACTGCCACCGCTCCATCTTCAGAACTGTACTGATGCATCAACCTTGCTCGGTCCAGCTATCGTCGACGCCACCACGGCGCCCAGCGGCACCTCCTCCCTGCGCGCAAACAGCTGAACGCATCGCGGCCACCACTGATACACCTCAGCGCCATGCTGCCAAGTACCACCAGCCAACACAGCTTGAAGCCCTTGGAGGATCTGTCGTGCGTAGCACCTGCCGACCAGGCGTAGCACCTATCCGTCAGGCATGACTTGACATCTCCACCGAAGCACCGTGCCGCTCCACCTCCTGCCTCTGACTTCCAGCGCTGCTCCACAAAATAATGCTCCCAAGAGAGAAACGACACCGCAGTGCCGCCATCATCCGGTCCGGAACACCAGATCCTAGGGTTTTTCCCGGAGCAATACGAGTGGGTCGACGGTAGTCACATGAAGATACCTTCATCAAGGTAACGACGTGGAACGCCGCCATCGCCCGCCGTCGGCTCGGTTTTCACCGGCAACTACGTCTTCCCAACTCGCAGCTGGTGCCAGATGACGGATCCCGAGATCCGAACACCCAGCCTCAGGCCGACCACCTCTTACGGAACAGATGACCACCACCGCCGGCTGCACTGGTCAAAACAGATCTGATCGGAGGTGCCGCCGACGAAACCACCAGGCCCTCCACGCCGCCGTCGCTGATCTGAAGGCAGCATGCCCGCCACCGTAGCCAAACCGGCCGCCACCGCCCGAAGGGCCATCCGCAGCGCCCGCAGGCCTGGCCTCCGGCGCGCCCTGAACGCTCCCTTGTGGTTGTGCCTTTGGCTTTACTCATAAACCCTGTCATCATGATCAGGTACCTTGCTCCCACTCCATGCACGGGTGCACCATCAAGACACGTTACCTCAAGGGAGCGGATCACGAGAATTCATGCACATGCGCGCGGTGCTTCTGCATAGAAGACTGTGGCTTTGCCGGCCCAGCTCCCATGCTCCTGCAACATCTCAACGACGAGCATAACTGCCCATCATCTGAGTTCGAGTACGGGCATCGTTCCATCCTGCAGATCCAGGACGAAATGCATGTTCACCACAGGCCGCCTGTTCCTGGTAAAATTCACACCAGTGCCGCCTTTCGGCAAGGCCGCCTCGATCTTGTGTATTGATCCTCACCAAGTTGATTGGAAGCCCAGGTTCAGTTGTCTGGTTGGTTTCAACTGCAACACCATTGGCTGATATCCGTATTCAATTTTTTGTCCCAGGAGCACCAATCTCTTTTTTTTTTTGAAAAGGAGGAACACCCCAGTCTCGGCATCTGAACTATGCATGCAGCCATTTTATTAATTATTCATAAAGACCTTACAATATAGTACATCAATAAGTCTGAAGCCACCATCTTGGCAATATTTCTCGCTACTCCTATCCACTTGACGAAGGATGCCGATTGGCCGAGCCGAATACCAAACAGGCATCGAACTAAGGCCAAACATATAAAATCGAAGGCCCAACAAGCCATTGCCCGATCTGGGACACAAACCGGACCGGTGCACTGTCAGATGTCGCCGCCGCCGTCTTCCACTATTCCATCTTCAGAACAGGTGCTAACAATCGACATTGTCAGGCCTGATCCATCACCTGCTCCAGCCACCGACCGAAGACCAGGTTTTCACCTAGATCTGTCCAAAGAATATCCAACTGACAACCTGTGAACCGACCAGACCGCCTTCAAAGCCCCAGATCTAGCCGACCAGATCCGGCGACCATCCGCAGCAGCACTGCCACTGTGGGCACCCTGGCACACCGGCCACTGCCTGTGTGTGCACTATTGGAGCATGGGAGGAGGGCAGCCAACCCACCTCGCCAAACCGCGAGAGGCACAAAGAGGTCCACGAGCTCGTCACCGTCTTTGATCCGAACCAATCCTGAGTCGAAGGCACCAGATCGCCGGCGTAGATCCGCCTTGGACAGGGACAACACCACGCCATGCTGCCGCGGGAAGTCGGAACTTGAACCGCGGCCACCTTCCTGGGCCGCTGTCCCGGGATCCAGGCCGGACATCGCTGCCACCACTGGCCACATCCCGCCGCCACCGCTCAGCCAGCCACAAAAGGCATGGCTGCCGTGACCGCACGGACGCTCCAAGGGCTCAGCACCACCCGATCTTCCACGTCGCCCTGCATCTTCGCCGCCTCCGCCCACCACCGCGCCGCCTCGTTGTGGCATCGCCGGAGGCAAGCTGCCACCCCGCCGCGACCCAGATCCGAGAGACGCGCCCCGACGCTATTGGGTGACCCGCCTCACCCGATCCGGACGGAGGGAAAAGGGCCTCTGCCACCGACGTCCGCCGCCTGGGGCTTCGCCCGGCGGCTTCCTCCAGCGGCAACGGAGGGGAGTACACGGATGGGATATGCCCAGCGACTGTGCTGGACACACATGGGGAGAGAGAGAGAAAGAGGTGGGGGGGGTGCACGACCGTTAGTTAGGTAACTTCTTTGGGCTAGGGGGACACGGCCGTTAGTTACGCAGCTAGCCAGCTCCACGTCCAGTGGGGCCTAGCTGGTCTTTTTGCCGTTTGCCTTTGCCCTTTGGGAACTTTGTCGTCTGCTGGGGGACGGCAAAGAACTGACGGATGGCAGACCATATCTTTGCCTTAGCCAGTTCTTTGTTGTCTTCTTTTTGCAAGAGGACGACAAATACCTTGTGTGTCGTTTGCTAGCAGACGTCAAAGAATTGGCAGATGGGAAATTCTCTGATTCCTTTAGTGATAGCTTATGTAGCACAGGTATAATCTATAGTAGTGGGGTCACAACCTCGATGATGGCCCCACTCCGAGAGGTAGTGATTGCAAAAGGTAGGGCTGGCGGGCATGGTGTGACACGAGGAGAGAAACATCCATAGAGGCATGCACCCCCCCTTGTTCGTGGAGTGAACCTGAAGCATCCCAGCTAATCCCTCCAACCAGGCCACGCATGAGGTGTCTTCTGGAATGGCATGTCGCCAAAGTGGCAATGCCACGCGGCGCAGAAGAACTGGGTGTTGTGTCTGGGATGGGTGCCGCAAGAGTTGGCCGCCAAGCAGGCAGGGGCATCTAGGGGACAATGATGACATGGATCCCAGTATTCGCTCCAGCTGGGTTGGTGCGAGAGTAGCGATCGCTGCCTCCAGGGTGGACATAACTGGAGGAGGCAACCCATGATCCACCTCAGGGATCGACCGCAGGGGTGCCGTCGGCTGGCTGGAGGACTGATACATCTTCATCATATCTATTTTCCAAATACTTTTGGTCTTGTTTTGGACTCTAATTTGCACCCCGGTCCCTTGCCCGTAAACCCTTTCGACGAGTATTCTCCGCCCTATCCCTTTGCCCCTAAACCACTTCGACGACCCATTGCATACAATTGCTAATTCACAAAAAATACATAAACACTAGGTTCAAAGATTGGAAGGGAGGCAACAGATTCTTACCCTCGAAGCATGTTTGCCAATTGAGTATAGAAGGACATGGGACACGGCTTCGCGATCGATAACGAAGATTTGGGCCCATTCAGACAAGACTGGAAAAAATGGGTGGGGGACTTAATTCATGTAGCAACCACAAATCATATTTATAAATTAATAACATTTTAAATTTGACAATATATTAATATGTTTTAGTTCGTGAACATCTCTTGTAATATTTGTTTTAAAACTCCTAAACATTTAAAAAATTATGTAAACCTATTCATTTTGAATATTGGATTCTTATATTTTTAAATCTATCAAAATAAATACCAAAATTGGTTAAAAGCCAACTCGAAGAAGATACAATTGTAATATGGTGAATGTCAAATACCCGAGACGAAGCGCTCGAGGATACACCGGATTAAGCCAGCACAAGAAGCGACTGGTCTATACATTTGCTCGACCATTTGAGCATCAGATAGCCGCGTGAATCCTATTTGGCACGCGGGCAAATGGTTAGCAACCACACGCACAACCCCGCTTCCATGCTGCCTACGTTTGGGCCGGCCCAACATAGCTCGTCTCCGGTTTTCGGGCGGTTCTAGAACCGTCCCAAACTGGGGGATTTTTTCTTGCTTTTTTCATTATGCTTTTCTCCTTTTTCATTTTCTTTTTTATTCACATTTTCATTTTTTTCTTTTTCTTTTTCGTTATACTTTTCCTTTCCTTTTCTGTTTCATTTTCCCTTTTAATTTTTATATTTTGTGAAATATTTTCAAATTTGTGAAATTTTTGCAAATAGTGAATTTGTTTCCGAAATCATAAACATGTTTTAAACCTTGAACATTTTTAAATCGTAAACATTTGTTTTAAATTCATGATTTTTTTTAAAAAAATTGAACATTTTATGGAAAATCATGAATATTTGTTTTATCGTAAACATTTTTTAACGGATTAAATTTTTGAAATTTCGAAACAATTTTATTAAGTCAAAAAAAGTTGATTGCCAAACTTTTTGAACATGTTATTAAAAATCATTAACATTTTCTGAACATCGTAACTAACTCAGACTCGCGCTGTTATTGGCGGAACTACCATGGTGTTGTTTTTGTGCAGTAATAAATTTTCTTGAAATCGGATGAAACTTTGTGGAGTATTTTATTGAATAAATAAAAATACTAGAATGAAGGATACACCGAGGGGGGGGGGGGGAGGGGCACCAGTTGCTCACAAGGCAACATGGCGCGTCTACCCCCCTAGGGTGTGCCCTGATGCCTTGTGGGTCCCACAGGCGGTCGTCTGACCTAATTCCAAGTTTATAATTTCCGTTATCCCGAGAAAAAGAAGAGAAGAAGTTTCATCGTGTTTTACGACATGAAGCCACCGCCACCTCCTGTTCTTCAACAGCAGGGCTGATCTGGAGTCCGTTTAGGGATCCAGAGAGGGGGATTCGTCGTCGTCGTCATCAACTCTTCTTCATCAACAATTTCATGATGCTCACTACCGGGAGTGAGTAATTCCTTCGTAGGCTTGCTGGATGGTGATGGAGTTGGATGATATTTTTCGTGTAATTGGGTCAATTTGTTAGGGCTTGATCCCTATTATCCATTATGTTCTGAGATTGGTGTTGCTATGACTTTGCTATGCTTAATGCTTGTCAGTAGGGCTCTAGTGCCATGATTTTAGATCTAAACCTCAATGTTTTCATCAATATATTTGAGTTCTTGATCCTATTTTGCAAGTTGCATGATCCTATTATGTGTTCTGGTCTGTAGTCCCCAAGGTGACAATAAATGAGATTTACTCTGGTGATGACCGTAGTATGAGGAGTTCCGGTTCTCGATTAAAAGGAGACCTTAATATCCATTAGATTTCCTTATGGACCCCACTGCCACGGGAGTGTAGGAAAAAAGATGTCATTCAAGGTCTTACTATAAGCACATATGACTGTACACGGAATACTTGCCTACATTGAATTGATGAATTGTAGCTATTGTGTATCGCTCTAGTTTGTGACTGTTACATGATGAATATCATCCAACACAACTATCCATCGCCGATCCGATGCCTACGTTTGCTCTCATATTGATCTTTGCTCAGTTACTAAACACTACTAAAAACTGCTACTGCTACTGCCACCAAACTATCATTTTGATCTCTGCTAAGTTATAATTACTACAAAACTGCTACTGCCACTGTCACCACTGCCACCAATCTATCATACTACCGTGCTACTAAACACTTTGTTGTAGATATTCAATTCCCCGGGTGTGGTTGAATTGGATCCGTGACAGGAGCTGCCGCCGACAAGGCCGGAGAGACAACCTTCGCGGGCATGGAGAGAATGGCGGATACAGGATCTATGACCTTCACTACTAGGGTTAACCCTAGTAGTAGCACCGCTATCAGTAGCGCTTGTACAAGCACTACCAGTAAGGCGCTACAGCTAACTGGTAGCAGTAGCGCTCGTTTTCCAGCGCTACGACTATACCTCGTTAGCAGTAGCGCTTGGTAGGGAAAAGCACTACTGCTAAATTTTCCTATATTTTTGAAAATGCAGCTTTTTGTCGTTGTATTTGTATAGGTTTTATATACAATACTTTCATCATATGATTTTATGACAATGATTGGTTATTATATATAACAGTGGGTGAAATGAACGTGGATTAGATTCAAATGGAGGCAACATGTGGTGCATGTCGAAAGTACTACTAATCCAAATTTGATCTAGTTTGGATTAGTAGTACTTTCGATGTGCACCACATGTTGCCTCCATTTGAAGATAATCCATGTTCATTTCACCCACTAATATATATAATAACTTATCATGCTCATATAACAACTTAGCATCATGCATCATCATAATAACTTGGTCATCATTTTCGTCCATGAGACATCATATAAGAACTTGGTCACTAGTCATAATCACAACTCCTCCTCCTCCTCATCAACTCTAACACATTGTAACACATGATAACACATTGTAACTATGACGTACTCCTCTCTCATAGGACCTACTACCCTGTCTAAGGTAAAATAGCATAAAACAAGATAGGCCCTGATTCTTCATAATGGAGAATGGAGACTATCCTGTCTCCAATTCTTGCACTTCGAATAATGTTGCTTCCAAGTAGCTCCCTATGATTGTTCATACATTTTGACCATTATTTGATGGTCATGTCTTGATCGGTTTTAGAAATCCGGTATGAACAGTTGTGAAGCTTAGGAAGATAAGGCTGTAAGCTAACAACATCAAGCTGACCTTTCAGAAACATCAGATCAAGCACACAATCCTTCGGGATTTTCTGTTGAAAAACATAATAATAACATCATATTTACCAATGTAGTTTAGCTTTAAAAGAATATATGCAAAAGATGCACGGATGCCGTAATAGTAAAAAATCTTACCATGCCATTTCAATGGATGTTACCGTAGGTTAGCACGTGCACTAGTGACACGTATTGACCATAATGTGTAGGAGTTTGATAATTGATATTGTAATTCTCAACATCAATTATAAATGAGATAAGATGGTCTTTCTCCTGGTAAGTTAATTCTGCGCCATCCGTGTAGTAGGTTCTGTCTACCATCTTCCGTACAATTTTTGAAGAATGAAAATATGCTGTCAATGGAAATAAGCTGTCAACTATTTTGAAATAAATAATATAAATTACTTAATAACTATGTTTGAGGAACTCACATTGCGATAGAATTGGAAGCATATCAAGAAGGACCCAAATTTCCATATTCTCTTGATCAATGTCAGGATCACCAAGATCCAAGGTGACAAGCATACCCTCATGAAAATCATACGTCTTGCAAAGTGCTTCCCAATTCGGGCATCCAACACGGGACACGCTCTCAGAATTGTATAGATTTACAGCAAAATCATAACCATGATGGGTCCTTACGTGAACTATCTTTGTTTCCATACTTTCATGATCTTCAAAATCCATCCTCTCCAAGACATAGAGTTTTAAATGGCATGGCATAAGCTAGTCAAATTGTAGAAGACAAAAATTACACGTTGAAGAAGCAAAATTCGTGCTTAATTACGATAAAACAATTGTCGTCGCTGCGTACCGTTTCAACATCAAAAGTCTTCTGGAGATTAATACTGAAGCGCCAAGCTTCCACCAGGTGAGGCCTGTCGCACAAATCCCGGTCATCGCCGCACCAGTCGCACTCCGGGAACCTATCATCATCGTCAGACATTTCCTATGTTCATAATTCACATATCAGACTTTCGAAATTCAATATATGTACTACAAAAACTAAATTAGATCATTATTATTCATCACGGGTTGACTATCGGTCTGTCGTGTCTTTTCTTAAAAACTCTCAGCTCATGTGGTGTATATATTCGACCGTTGGTGATGGTCACTCCTCCCTTCGTTCCCGAGTGCATTACACCAAAATGTCTAGCACACGGGAACGAAGGAGAAGCGACCCCGACGACAACAGTCAGGATTATTCATCCTCTCATGTATGGTGGAGACTCTCCCTCACTGATTCCTCTCTGACATTTGCTACCGTCACTGATGGTCGTTACTCCTCCTTTCCCTAGTGCATAACAAAGGTCTGGCACAAGGAGAAGCAGGAGAAATGACCCCCACGATAACAGTTGAGATTCTTCATCCTCTCTCATATATGGTGGACACACTCCCTCATTGGTTTTTCGACCGTCGGTGATGGTCGTTACTCCTCCTTCCCCTAGTGCATTACAAAGGTCTAGCCTAATCCGGGCCACTCAATATTTCCTACATATTCTAGCACAAGTCATGCCAAAATTCGCGGAAAAAATCGGCATGACCTTTGCTAAAAGGGACATATATCGAGCACCTGAAATTTGCCTGAATGGAAGTTAATCAACACTCCGGAAAAACATAGGCCACTGTGAGGTGTTCCATGCAAACATAGCCCACTCATGTAGCTACTACTCTACTACAACTATCAAAACATCTACATCATCATCGACATGGGGATTTGGCTGGTCTCACCTCGAGGTCGGAGGTGGTCGGTGATGGGGACGATGGCGGGGATGATGCAGGGGCTCCTTGATATCTGCAAAAAAAAAACATTATTATCCTCATCTTAGGACTTAGTGAAACCCTATGTCTAAAACATCCTACTTCTAGCCCTACCATTTACTAAAAATACGTTGTTCTAGCCCTAACAACCGTCCATCCATCCATCTATCTATATATCCTCATAAACCCTAGAAAAATACCCTGGTTTTTTAACTACTATCTACTTCTTGAATCATAGAAAAATGCCCTAATTTCACATAACTTATAAAAAATCCTATTCTATTCAAAAGACCTACATTTACTTATTTTTTCCAATTCTATTCAGAAAACCTACATTTACTGAAAAATCTAATATTGCATAATACATTTCTGTACCTAATTTTTTTATTACTAAATTCTTTTGTTAAAAAATTGTATACCTAAATTTTATACAAAGAGAGGTGGGAGGGGGGGGGGGGGAGGAGGGAGGAGTGAGGACTTTGGGTGGCTGGGGAGGGAGGAGAGATGAGGGCAGTGGGAGGAGGGAGGAGGGAGCAGGGCGGTCGGAGGACGAAGGAGCGAGGAGGGCCGCCGGCGGGAGGAGGGAGAAGAGAGGAGGGCGGTGAGAGCAGGAGGGAGGGAGGGAGGCAGATACCTTGGTGGCGCTGGTGGGTGAGGGCGGCGACGATGCGCAGCAGAGTGAGCGAGTGAGAGTGTGAGGGGGAGAGTGAGGACACGTGCGGGCTGGGGTGTGGATAAGGTGCCCCACAGTAGTAGCGCTGGTTCGTAACCACCGCTATTGCTAAGCTCCTTAGCAGTAGCACGTTAAGGGAATCAGTGCTACTGCTATGATCATTAGCAGTAGCGGTTTTATAGAACCAATGCTACTACTAAGGCTAAGCATGTAAAAAAAGCCTTGGCCATCAATGATCTTTTTGTGTAGAATCTAAATTGTCAGTATGCATGAATCTTCGCCGGTTTAGGAACCGGCAAAGATTCATATTGCCACGGATCCTACACATAGAGTACAATGAAGACTAAGTTGTTGTGATAGTTTGAGAAGCACCATATTTAAGGTGGTAAACATTCTGTTCACGGAGCGAGGTCGGACTAAACTTTGATCATATGAGGGGACTGAATTTAGCAGTAGCGCTGGTCGGAGGAAAGCGCTATTGCTAAGAACAATAGTAGTAGCGCTTTTTACGTATGAGCGCTACTAGTATACCTAGCCTGCCGGCAACGGTCTGGCAGTTATAGTAGTAGTGTGTGTTGTGACTACAACGCTACTGCTATGTGCACAGTAGCAGCGTTCTTTATGTGCAAGCGCTCCTGCTAACTAGCAGCAGCGCTGCCTTGTAAAAAGCGCTACTGGTAAGCTTCTGTGTATCAGGTTTTCTTAGTAGTGCTTGCTCGGATGCATCACCAGCACCACCTCGGAAAAGACACATACATGGCTGGGAGGTGTAACATTATTGGTGGCGGCTGAAGCTAGAGCTCCTGATCCGGATTTGACTTAGGTTGGAACGGGGATGGCAGCAGGACGACGACCGACACGAAGTCAACGAGCAATATGGGAGGTAAAGGCGGCAGCATGACGACTGAGTCGTGTCTGACGCGTCTGGAGTGGCCGCCGCCGATGTGTGCTAGCAGGACGTCTCGGGTTTCAAAATTTTCTCCCATATTGTTTTTCCATACGTGTGATGTTGATGATTCCTGAGAAGTTAGGATCAAGGCCATGGAAAACCAAAATCTTGTATTTCTTGCACATGCACTATTCACTACCAACTTTCATGTTTTTTTAGTGCAGTTCACACCAAAATGTATTTCATAATGAAATTTTACAACAATTTAGTATTCCACTATTCCTTAAATTCATGTGTATCGGAATTTTTGAAACTTCAAAATGTGGGTTTCAAAATATTGTTTAAAAAGGAGCTCATGGAACCCAGGAGCAAGAAATCCGCACTCGGCATAGATGGTACTACAAAGATAAACTAGTGAATTAATGATGGCTAAGGAAGCTTGATGTTGGCGGCGCTGAAGGATGCTATCGATGCAGCTAGTCGACTGATGTTACTTTGCGACCATGTTCTTGAGTAAATAACAACTAGCTGTGCTGCTTTGTGGGTCTTTTATTTTTTTTGCATTTAGGCTGTCGGTGGACGTGTAATGGCTGTGCTGAGCTTAGACCAGTTTAGTAGCTGTTTTTACATTTGTCCTTGTAATGTATCTGTATGGTTACGTTAGTAAAATCCGGGATATTGTTTTTTTGTGTGTGTGTGGTGGTGGGGGGGAGGGGGGGCTTTGTTTATTGCTCGGTGATGAACACCAACTTTGAGGACTGGAACAGGGAAGGCTACATCATCTAGCACCGCAAACAGAACAACCTTACTTCAGCTTTCGGCTTTCGTTTGTGATCTAGCACCGCAAGGGCAAGTGACTGAGGTGAGGATGGGCCAAGGTTTCGGGGCTTTCGTTTGTGATCTTTTTCCGCCTCTTAACGAGATGGCTGAAAATCGACAATTTCACTTTCAGAAAAATGTTGGTGAATAGTAAAACAAAATATTGAATTTTGGAATAAATATGTCCGTAATTTGCCCAATTCTTTTTGGCGTCAAGTGGAACGAAAGTTAACACTCCAACGTAACCCTCACAGATTAGTTCAAGACTTACCATCCACAACCATCAAACAGTAGTTCAATGTTTAAACAACATAGTACAACCAACAATCTTTCAATTTGATTTTCTCGGCCAACAAGGACATTTACCAAGCCCAGGAGAGATGCCCGACTTTTGCCAGAAATACATAACTCTAGGATGGGCTGACCATGGTCTCTTGGTCTCGCACCGTCGATGTTGGTCATTCTCGTGTCTTAGGCCCTATTATGGCATCAGATCCGGTGCTAGCTTGCCGCCTCTTTGCCCGGAACCTTTGCAAGTTCTCCAGGCGAGCCTTGACATGTTTCGAGCACATGGCGTAGCCGGATTGCGCAAGCTGGCCGCACGTCCAGCCATGACCATTGCCACGATTGCACCGCCGCTCTGCCTGCATGATCAAGGGTTCAGCTTCAATCTCTAGTTCGCGAACAGCTACTTCTGCCTCCGTCCGTTCTCCCTCAGTTTCCCCATCTAGCTCTTCATCAGTACTTCCATATCTATACACAAGTGCACAATTAGTTATATTCAAAACACAACATGTTTGTAGTGCAAAGTAAATAAAGACTTCAAAATACATACAGAATGATTTTTTTTAAAAGTTGAGATTATAACCTGGATTTTATTCTCATGATAAAGTGATACAGTACACTGTCAACTCAAAGTACAAATGTAAGAAAGAAAACACATCCACGAGTATTCTAACCCACTGGAAAAACCTAACACATGTTGCATCCATGCGCTCAGTTAAAATGTGTCAACAAGTTACTTGTATATCTGAGTACAAATATTAACTGTGCTAAACAAAATGCTACATAGACATAATATAATATATTTACAATATGCATGCTTTAATCTCGACCCCAACTATAGAACTATCCATCCTGCATTCAGGACCATTTTCACCATATGTAGAAAAAGGACGTGTTCACAACCAAGTTCCATGTCCATGTTCCATGTCCCTGTAGGAACTGGAAGAGGTAAATCACATATGTGCGACTGTATATGAAGCCACACATATGACTTTGCTGGTAAAATACATACTAGACTATGAAGTTTAAATTTATTCATTTCTTCAAAACACATAAATGGTCAAAAGAAAATTATATTACTACTTGGACTAAATAATTTAAAATCTCATACCAACTTTTTGAAAATTAATCATAAAATCTTGCACAAGATAACAAAAATCCAACCATGCCACACTCGAAGGTACAAATGTCTACCAATTTATACTTTGTCCTATCCATATCCACTGTAGAGAGAGTGGCGAGCTAGGCGTGCATATGGGGAAGTGCTCGAAAATTGAAAGCATCAAGGCGAACGAGTGGTTGGTTAGTTCAATTTCTGTTGGCCTTTAACAACATAAATTAATGCATAAAAATGATTAAGTGTGCAACCTTTCATTATGATGACAATTTGGTGAGACATGAAAATATACTCTGTATGACCTTATGGCTTAGTGTAGAAGTAGTGCTAGACTGCAGTACTATAAGTCTATAACAGGATATGAGACTTACGATGATGATCTCATCGATAACCAGTTGGCATGAATGGTATAAGTGGGAGAGATGTGGCGTCTGATGAGAATGGACGTGGAGACTCGATGATTAGTAATTGATGTTCTTCCAGGAATCCAACTGTAATCAATGTTTTTGTCATGATTACTCAATGATAATATTTTTCCTTTTTTCTAACCCTGACGCAAGCCCACGGCCTTTCTAATTTTTAATTTTTCTCGGCAAGATTGTTTGATTTGTAGGATTATATGTGAGGTTTTTATCAATAGCTTGCTTCAAGTTCATAGGAAAACTTTCTCAGGGTTTTTAAATTTTCAAAATTATTATGGTTCAAGACATCATATGTCTTTCTGGCGAGGTAATAGATTACATTCTTATGTCACCTTCCATGGTTTATGGTTCTTCATCGTTCCAATCATGTTTAAATATGAACACAAATTTTATGCTAAAATAGAAGGTATTGAGTTCCCACACAAAAAAAAAGGGTGGGGTGTTAAAGAAAAAAAAACACATTTGTTTCAAAAATAGATGTTGCAGAAAAATGTGTAGTCAATTTTTAAATATAATTTGGTAATGCATATCCAAATAAAAACTAACAGGGGAATGTTGTATTGTGAAGATTTTCCATGTGTTAAGTCACATATTTTACAATGCATGATGAGTGTCACATATTTCAAAGGATAGGAATAATGAGAAATAAGAATCTTGACAAAGTAAAATAATTTTTTTAACATTTACCTCGTGTGCCCATTAACTGGAATAATATTTTATTCCTCATATTAGGCAAATTTATTTTGATCTTCCATTAGAAAGTCGTTGCTAAGGTGGACTGTATTTATTTTGGACCACATCATATATAATATAATTGCTAATGACTGACAATCTGAATATTCTCATCTCATAATAATCTATATCGCACAAAAATAATAGGCTAGTACATTTTCTGAATTTTAGTTTAGTGTATCGATCTAGCATCTTGAACAAACAACATACATACGCTCGTGAATAAGACTAAATAAAACATGTCTCACATGCAAGTGATATTTTTATTTAGCATAATATTATGTGTTTGTTATTGATTTTCATTATTTCCTATTTTGATATAGAATAACATAAGAACATAGGTTTCTATGTTTAACTATTTCCGACACAATAAATATGATGCCTTCCCGCCTGCAATGGCCACTGTGCTAGTTTCTATGATAATATAACATGATGTAATTTGAAGTGTCAAAATGTGTAGAAGGCATGTGGACAAGAATCTGGATGCACTAAGACACAATATATCAGGTTTCTGGCGCCGGTCATTTTTCTGCCACATATTTGTAGCTACAGAAAACAATTTACATGGAAAATACCTGCCTACCGGAACAGATGAGAGATCGTGCAGGTGTATGATTTCTTTATGCACGAACGAATATCCTGGATGTGTGTATTGTGTTGGCGGCGATCTACTGGATGCGGACATGAATGACATGATGGACAGATTCATCGAGTTACTTCATGCAGTGATTCCTCTACGTTATCCTTGTCACACTAAAGACATGTAACATGAGATTCACTTTAAAACTGGAAGAATGTTAGGTGCGCATATAATACAAAGTCAATTGTGGAAAGCAAGTCGAATCATGCGCAAAGACAAAAATGAATAACTCAAGGGTGGCATGGCTCACATAGAATTATCAGTTTCAGTTTTCCAACGTAGCAGATAAAACATTGGAAAATATATTTAACTGAAGAGATCTAAGAGTGATGGCTGTCATGAACAATTTACACACTAATTGTGTAAGTGAAACAACAAAAATAAATATGTCGAGTATGCAAGGGAGTCACCAATCGTCTAGGTAAAACCGGGAAAATAAATACTTCAAGTATGTAATGGAATCGTTAAGTTTATTTCATCCCTTTTGCGAATACATTATTTATTTATCATCCTTTTATCTGAATCATTTCTCTGTTAATCTTGCCCTTCTGGTTTGTTCTGTGTTTTACCCATTTACAGGACCTCCAACATGCTAAGCTGACCCATCATGTGAGGACTATATGGTGGCTGACACATAACCCTATGGGAATGACAGACTGTAAACTGTTAAAAATAAATATAGGAATTCTACTAAAAAAATAACATCACTTTAATATTCACTATCTTTTTTGTAGATAATGGCCAAGCATTCTGGGAGGTTCTCTAATTTCTATTTGGTAAAATTGTTGGATTACCAGCATATTTATTCATATATGTGTGGACAACCGATCTTGTTAGTTCAGAAGACGATCTCTTGAAATAACAGTCATGTGATGTACACAAAAACTCTATGAAATGTACATTTTTCGGGTAAGTGGCATAGTTAGTTTTGTGCACATATTGCATTTGCACTGCATAAAATACAGATCAACTTGTATAAATTTAAAAATACGTTGAAATTTAGGCCCAGCAGAAGGATTGATTTTTCAGGAAACGAAATTACTTTAAATAAGATTTTGTTGGAAGAATAAAAACACGTGTTTCCTTTTCTACGGCTGGAGGCCTGTAACGGACTTGTTTTCTACTCTGCCGTGGAATATACAGACATTTCTGGATATTACTGGAAGGCTCGAAGCAAAGAGAGAAGTATAGATACCTGTCCTCTGCGTCCTTCACCACAGCGGCGTCCAAAGCTACGTTGTTCCTGTACAGGGCCACCTGACAGGAGGACAAATTCCGGCCGGCCGAATCAGTAGATCAACCAAGAAATACAGCACCAGCCCAGAAAGAAAGAATATACATGTTTCATCGGATCGGTTCTGTACCTGAATATTGGACGAGCCAGCTGAAGAAAGTGGAGATTGGACGGGATGGTATTCCTCGTCCGCCAGATCAAACTCCTCCGGGACGCCGGGGGCTTCCGCTAGCATGAGCAGGGCCGCTGCTGCTTCCTCTTCGGCGCTCTGCGTAGGACTCATTGAGATTTCTACGGTGGCAGGGAAGGTGGACGGCGGTGAAGCAGGGTTGGTCGGATTCATCTCTGCCGTGGTATAGTGCGACGAGAGGAGAGAGACGGCAGGACAAAAATGTTTGAGAGGGATTATGGGAATCTGGATGGAACGATGGGGCAGTAGGTTATTTATGGTGGTGTATACAGCACTAGATCTGTAGATGAGGCTGTCATTATTAGAAAAGATTGGCAGCGTTTCACGAAATTGATTGTGGTATTTGAAATTTCTTTCAGGGATATTGAAAAGATAGCTAATAATGAATTGAGAGGATCTAAATTACAATTAAAGTTTAACACTATGCCTTTTTTTGCTGTGCAAATAAAGGAAAGAAATATATGCCCAGTTGGTGTCGCCTAGCTAATTGCCTATGTATCCACTCTCTTAGCTGGAACAATCTTGACTATGTTCACACTCAAGTCTATCCCCCAATGGTTTATTTTGAGAATAAATTCTTGCCTTTTATAACCAAGCTTATATTTCAAAGCTTTTTTTTTTTTTTGAATTTGTATTTCTAGCATTCCAGTTTTCGTGAAACAATGGGACGATTGTTTTGGTGGGTTTGCCCATCTACGTTGGCCCATAAATGGAGCCTTTTGAAAAGAAGCCGACCTAAACAAGTATGCCCAAGTTTTCTAAAGAATAGGCTTACTGGGGAATCTAAATTCCATTTGGAAAATAAATTAGGGATTTGAAATTTCAAATGAGTTGACTACTAGTTGAAAATTTATTGGAGCAAATATAACATGTTGTCTTGAGATGCATTTGAGAAATAGGTCTATAAAGGACGAAGAACCAAAGTAAGGTAGGTCGTGTGGGTACTTAAATATGTTGTTGTTGTGTCTCTGTGTACCACAAATTAATGACAAGCATGCGTGTGATTTGTTTCATAACTTGGTCGTTGAGTGATTTGTTTTAAAAACAAAAAGACGCCATGTACCAGATCACCATCGTATCTTCTAAATAGTCTTAATCAAAAATATATACCAAAAAATATACCCCATTCACATAATAGAAGTGTGTGAACAACATATACAATGCTAATTACCTTCAAGCAAATAAAAGAAGTGCGTGATACATTCTTCACAAAGTTCATCCCACTAAATTTCCTCTTTAGTTCTTTTCCTCCACTATTTCTTTGGTCCTATTCCTATTTTGAAAAGAAAAAAACCATTCGCCTCTTGTATCCCTCCAATTCTCCGAACTTTGTAAATTTCATGCATGGTCCATTTTTGAATCAACACATACATCTTATATTTAGTGAAAGGTTGTTAACCTTGGTTATCTGTTGGAAATATGAGCAATTTACCATATGATTTTATTAACAAAAATAGTAGATAAAACATGACTATTGTAGCAGAGATAAAACAAGTCATGCAATCCGACAGAGAAAAGGTAAATAGCAGTTGCATATATTAACGAGAACCAAACATATCTGGAGCAAACACTACAGGAAGAAGCTGTGGCAGAACCTCTAACAGAAAGAGTATGAGAACGTACGGAACAGGAGCAGAAGCACCGGTCTTGGGGTCGGTGTCCTCACCAGCCATGTCGTCGAAGAGGTTGTCGACATCGGGGAAGAAGTCATCGTCGGGTAAATAGTCATCGGAGTCCAGGTCGTCCGTGATGAAGAAATCCGTAGCCGCACGGAGTGCTCCCCACAAACCTTACACTAGTGGAAAAAAAGGCCCATTTGTCCCGGTTCTGGACCCGGGACTGAAGGGTCGGGGCTAAAGGTGGGGCTCCACGTGGCCGCTGCGGCGAGCCCCGAAAGGAGGGCCTTTGGTCCCGGTTGGTAACACCAACCGGGATCAAAAGGCATCCACGCGTCAGCGGCTCAGGAGCTGGGGTTTTTATTTTTTTTCTGAAGTGGGGTTGGGGGTTTGGGGGTTTTGGAGGGTTAATTTAATTTGGGGTTTCATATATTGTGTTAGCTAGCTAATAGAGAGAAGTGGCCTCTCTTATCTCCGTGCTTGGTCGACGCTACGTACTATACATATAGAGGACTCGACATGCTAGCTAGTAAGAAAATGAAGGAAACCAATAAGTACAGAAGATCGTCATGAACATATACAGGGAGAAGTGACCGACCTCTCCTTCTCCGAGAGATTGGTCGAACAACAAGTTTTCGTATATCTATCCGACACTACTAGCTACATATATACAATATAAGATCTATTACAATCCTTAATATTTGAAGTCAAGTTCCACATGCACTAGTAGAAAAACACCTATTAGTCCCGGTTCGTAAGGGCCTTTAGTCCCGGTTTATGAACCGGGACTAATGAGTCGTTACTAATACCTCCCACCTTTAGTCCTGGTTCTAACACGAACCGGGACAGATGGTCCTCCACGTGGCTGGTCGAGCCCAGGCAGGGGGTCCTTTGGTCCCGGTTGGTGGCACCAACCGGGACCAAAAGGCATCCACGCGTCAGCATTCCAGTGGCTGGAGTTTTTGGTTTTTTTGAAAGGGGGGGGGGGGTGGGGTTTTGGGGTTAATTTAGGTGTTTCATATATTGTGTTAGCTAGCTAATTAATAGAGAGAAGTGTCCTCTCTTATGTCCGTGCTTGGTCGACGCTACGTACTATATACATATAGCCCTCGACACGCTAGCTAGTAAGAAAATGAAGGGAACCATCGAGTACAGAAGTTCGTCATGCATACCGAGAGAAATGATCGATCGACCTCTCCTTCTCCGAGAGATTGGTCGAACAATTTAAAACAAGTTTTCGTATCATGTACGATCCGACACTACTGGCTACATACATGTACAATATATAAGATCTCTCAATTACAGTCCCCTAGCATTTGAAATCAACTTCCATATGGTATTCTCCGGCTTTATTGATGACGTGGTCAAGAAAGAATCCCGCCAATTCCTCTTGAATTGCTTTAATGCGATCTGGTTCTAGGAGTTCATTCCGCATCTGCCACGTCTAATTTGAAGAAGGGGGTTAATTAATACATATATATGAATGAAACTCAACAGAAATGATGGTGTAATAAAATGAAATTGTGAATATTATTAATTGCTTACGCACTTCATATTGTCTTGGAGAGTAGCCCCGCTTGTTTTTCAAAGTCGCGTTGTAGATGAACTCGCACACGTAGTATCCACAGAAATTATTCCCTTGTTCCTGCCACAAGCACTTTACGAGAAATAGAGGTGTCAATCAAACTGATAATGAAGCATTATAACTGGCATTGATGAAAGCATAGCTATAGAATCAACGGGAGATGCGCACAACTAGCTAGCCAGTAGTACTTACTTTCGGGTATGTATATCGCAGCTCCTTCGGCAGTCCCTGTGCTTTTGCGGTGAACTGTTTCCAAACCCTACAATACAAAGAAAATAATTATTATTACTTGAGATATCAGGAAATGAACAAAAGGTTGCCGCTATGGTGCGATAATGATCGGTTAATTGAACTTACTTGCTGAGCATTTCAGTCATGTCCGCATAGGTGCTGGGATCTTTCCGTCTCGAGTCTAAGACGGTTACTAGTCCACGCTCAATCTTAATCTCCAGAAGAATATAGTGGAACCTGCACACGCATGCATAACTCATCAATTACATTACTATAACCTCGCTCGAGTAATAAGGGAAACCGAATATGCAAACAATCAGTAACACTCACTTGCCGTTATAAGGAAAGAGCATGATATCTTTGTTTTGATTTTTCATCAACGATTGTAGCAAGTTGTCCTCGGCCTCTTTGACGTGCTTTTCAACCAGAAATACATCTACGATATTTGTGTTAATGAACCCAATATCATAGATTTCATTTTTTTGCACTCGACGATCTTCAATCTGCATAATATATTGAGGATAATTAATTATAAATACATGCAACGAAAGAGCCGAGCTATATATATAGCTTAATGACAGAAATAGTACTTACATGCAGTAGCAAAAGACCATTAATTTATCGAGGGCCTTTTGGTTGAAGAACTCGAAGAACTCCTCAAATGGAACACACAACAGATAAGTTCCAACGAGGTCGTGCTCCTCTTCAATGTTCAGATACAAACAATTCGTCCCCCAGACTCTCTGCAGGTTTTCATGTACCAAGTATGGAATCTTCGCATCATCGTTGTTAGAGATTTTTCATCTTTGACGAGAGGCTTCCCATCAGATATCTGTGTTCTTCCACCTTCATGTATTCAGGAAGTGCATCGTCAGCAGGTAATCTTGTAGATTGCCATAACCGCCACCATCCCGGAACATTAGCGCGATGTTGCCGCTAGAAACATTGAGCGGGGGCACGATTGGTTTGCTTGTTCGCCGAGCTGGTCAATTTTTTCTTAGCTGCTCGTTCTTTTGCTCTTTGATGTCTGACAGTACTTCCCGACCGCTTCGCTTGGAGATATGTCTGTTCAGTAATGCGCTCATAGTTGGTTCTCGGCGAAGACTTTGCCGGTTTCCTCAGGGCAGCCAGAGTGCGCTTCGCTTTCACCGGGTCTACCTTCTCCTCCGGAGGTGGACATCTCTTTGCTTTCAACCCTGCAAACCAGTCATCCACTTCGATCTGCGCAATCTTCGCGTTTTCCTCCTCGGTACTCTCGTACGGTAACTTCTCTGGACTCTTCAGAGAAGGACCGTGTCTGTATTTCCTCCCGCCTTTGGCTGTACTGCTAGACGCCGGCAGAGCAGACGGAGCGGATGTCTTCTTTTTTTCTTTCTTACGAGGCGGAGGAGAAGGACTACGACGCGCCGGAGCAGCCGGGGCGGCGGCGGGTCTCTTCCGCCCTTGCTGACGAGGCGGAGAAGGAGGAGGCTGGCTGCTCGGGCGCGCCAGCGCAGGCGGAGAAGGAGGCGGAGTTCCGCCACGCGCCGGAGAAGGAGGCGGAGTGCCGCCACGTGTGCCCTGATCGTCACTCGCCGGAGGAGGAGGCGGTGGAGGAGGCGGAGTGCCCTGACTCGCCGGAGGAGGAGGAGGAGGCGGAGGCGTCCAGTTCGGAAGGTTGATGAGCTCCTTCCGCCATAGGCATGGAGTCTTCAGAGTAGAACCCAGCCTAGTCTCCCCTTCACCGGTAGGGTGGTCAAGCACGAGGTCCTCAAATCCCTCCGTTATTTCATCCACCATCACCTTAGCATATCCTTCTAGAATCGGCTGGCAGTGATAAGTTGTGCCGGGTCCACTAGGATAAACTTGGCCAACCGCCGCCTTGACCTTCAAAGTCATCCATCGCACCATAATGTGGCAACTTTGAGACTCCATGATACCATCCACGGGATAGACGGCAGGAGCCGTCAAAACATGCTCCGGCTGAAGTAGCTCGGTGGAAGCCACGCTGCTTCTCCGCTGAGATGGCGGGGTAGCTTGGGGGGAAGCTTCGGCATGTCGTTTGCTGTGATCTGCTGCTTCTCGTTCCTCTTCTCGTTCGTCTAGCCCCATTACCCTATCGTGCAGCGCCTGCAGTTGGTCCTGCTCCAGTTTCTTCCTCCTCTCGTGGGTTTTGTAACCCCCTGCATCCGGAAAACCAACCTTCCACGAAAGGGAGCTGGCGTGCCTCGTGTCCGCCGTGGTGCTCAGGATTCCCAAGGGCCATTGTGAGCTCGTCCTTTCCCTGTTTGGAAGGAACGTCCCTCGCTGCGCTGCATCGATATAGTGTCGAAGCTTCCTGACAGGTATTTGCAGTTGCTCGTCCGTCCACTGGCACTTCCCTGTTACAGGGTCCAAGGTTCCGCCAGCCCCGAAGAACCAAGTCCGGCAACGGTCGGGCCAGTACATTGTCTCTGGTTCCATCCCTTTTTCAAGCAGATCATGCTCAGCCTTGGACCACTTAGGCCGGGCTTTGAGGTAGCCACCTGACCCCGTGCGATGGTGAAACTTCTTCTTCGCAGCATTTTGCTTGTTTGTCGCCGACATCTTCTTACTCTTTTCTGATGTCTTGTGGGCCACAAATGCGGGCCAGTAATCTTTGATCTTCTCATATTTGCTGATGAATTCTGGTGTCTTATCTTTCTCGACAAACTGGTTCAGCTCTTTCCCCCACCTCCTCATTAGGGTTGCCATCTTCTTAAGAGCACAAGACTTGATTAATTGCTCTTTAACTGGCTTCTCCGGATCATCCTCTGGCGGTAGGGTGAAATTTGCCTTCAGCTCAGTCCAAAGATCTTCTTTCGCATATCATTGACATAAGACACCTCGTGGTCTTCCTCCTTAGGCTTATACCATTGATGGATGCTGATCGGGATCTTGTCCCTAACAAGAACCCCGTGACCGAGCAGAAAATGCCTTCCTTGTCCGCATGGGTTCAATCGGTTCGCCGTCGGCGCGATTTCTATGATCTCAAACTTTTCATCCGAGCTCAACTTTTCTTGGGCCTCGTCTCCTTACGAAGTTGTGCTCGATCCGAGGGCTAGAAATTATAAGGAAGAAAGAGCGAGAGTAATTAATATGTGTACATATACCAAAACAATGGATGCATCAAGTAACTAGTCAGCACGGGCTTAACTAATATATATATACCTGGCGGACTCGGTTCGGTCACCGAGCAGATCAAGACGGTCTCCTTCGCTTGTACCTCCATTGTGTCACCGGAGGCATCATGAACATAGTCTTCTTCTTGTACCGGCATTAATGGGTGAAGCCATCATGAACATAGCCCTCTTCTTCACCCAGTCCGCTGTCGTTGAGAAATGACGCAACTTCATCACTTCCTTGTGCGATTATGTGCCCCAACATCGCTTCGCTTTCTTCGTCTCGGAGTGCTCCATAGTTTCGCAAATATTTACAACATGTCAATTATTATTCAAACATGGTACAGATGGATATATATATATATATATATATATATATATATATATATATATATATATATATATATATATATATATTAGTGACAAACGTAGAACTAGCTAGCTAATCACAATAAGGAATCATGTTAGTGGCCTCGACGCTGCTTCTCTAGGGTTTGGGGTCGCCTCGACACAACGCTTCAAGGGTTAATTTGGGTGGCCTTGAGAGAGTTAATTTGTCGGGTAGGGGCGCGGCCGGAGGGGGTAGGAGACCAACATCGTTTTTTCTCTAGGGTTTGGGTGTCCTTGAGAGTTTTGGTCGAGCGAGAGGGCCGAGGGGGGTGCTGCCGTTGTATAAGTTATCACGGTCGAGAGGGGGTATATATATCGACTGCCCCTCATGTTGAAGTTATCTCGAGTGGGTTATATCGACAACGACGCGACATAAATATACATGGGAAAATAATGTTATCGGGGAGGGGGTATCGTTACCCCCACCCCCCTCGTGTTGAAGTTTCTTCTTTCTCCTCTATTCCTTTCTTCTTCTTTTACTCTTCTTTTTCTTCTTCTCGCGAGAAAGGAAAATAAGGAAAAGGAAGAAAATAGGAAGAAGGAAGAAGGAAAAAAAGAAGAAAAAAAAGAGGAGAAGAAGAAAGGAATAGAGGAGAAGAAGAAAAATAGAAATTTTCTATTTTTCTTCTTCTCCTCTTCTTTTTCTTCTTATTTCCTCTTCTTATTTATTTCTCCTCTTCTTCCTCTCCTCTTCTTCTCCTTTCTTCCTCTTCTTATTTTCATTTTTCCTCTCATTCTTTTAGTATTGCTTGTTTTAAAAAAATGTTCAAATAGAAAATTTTGAAAAAAAAACAAAGGTTTTGCCTAATGCATTCTTCATATGAATATACAAACATTTGCATATTTCTACAATAATTAATATCACCAAAAAATCTATGAACAGAAAAAACCTAACTTTTCTAAAAATCTATCTTTTGCATATATGAAAACATTAATACACATATGAAAAAAATACATATATGAAGAAAAACATGCTCTGAACAATTTTTTATACATTTTGAACATCTACATACACATAGCCACATACATACACATATACATTATATATATATATGAACAAAAAATTAAACTAATAAAATGAAAAAAACAGAGCCGGCTTGTGTGGCTGCTCACAGCGGGGCGGCTAGATGACGATGGCGACGCTGGTGGAGGCGAGGGCGCGCGCGAGGAGCGGGACGACGGGCAGGGGCTCGGGGCGCGCAGGGGCGGATGGAGCACGGGCTCGGGAGGCGGCGACGAGGACGGGCGCGGGTTGGGGCGGCGTCCTTGGCGGCGGCGGCGGCGACGGCGAGGTGGAGCAGCCTGGCGGCGTCGAGGAGGGTCGGCGTCGTCGGGGGCAACTGGCGATGAGATTCTGAAATTTTGCAAAGTGTTTGCTTATATAGCAAAGCCATTGGTCCCGGTTCGTGAAACCAACCGGGACTAATGCACCCTTTAGTCCCGGTTGGTGCCACCAACCGGGACCAAAGGCCTCTTTTTCGGCAGCCTAAAGGGCGGGAAGTGGCGGCCTTTGGTACTGGTTGGTGCCACGAACCGGTACCAATGCCCCCCCTTTAGTCCCGGTTGGTGCCACCAACCGGGACCAAAGGCCCCTGTGCTGCACACGTCGGGGCCAAAGTTTAGTCCCACCTCGCTAGTTGAGAGGGGCGCGCAGTGGTTTATAAGCCCCACTGCCGCACCCCTCTGAACCTCCTCTCCATTGCAGGCTTACGGGCCTACTTGTTACTGCTATGCCTGATGGGCCTGCTGGCCCTGCTGCGGGCCTGAATCCTGGCCCATGGATGGGTTTCTAGTCATATTCAGGCTGTGGTGGCCCAGTAGGTGGCAATTTTTTTTTTTTTTGTTTTCTTTACTTATTGTTGCTATTTTTATTTTTTTCCAGTTTTTTGTTTTGTTTTCTGCATTATTTATTTTCTTTTGTTTTTGCTTTATTTTTTAATTCTTTTTTGCTTTTAGTTTTAGGAAAATTATAAACTTTCTGTTAGTGCCATTACTTTTCAAATTTGAAAACACTTTTTTTGTTTTTTTGTTTTCTTTGTTGCTTTATTTATTTTATTTTGTTTCTACTTACAACAAAATACTTATTGTTGTTTTTTTGTTTTGATTTCCGCATTATTTATTTTCTTTTGTTTTTTGCTTTATTTTTCAATTCTTTTTGCTTTTAGTTTTAGGAAAATTATAAACTTTCTGTTAGTGCCATTAAAGCATTTCAAATGAACTCTGAAAAAGTTGAAAGTTGGCATGGTATCATACTCGTCAGTTACAAAGTTGGCATGGTATCATCATAATAGTTGCGGGAGAAAGTCTTCACTTTTTCTTCGCTTGTGTCATTTCCTTATTGCGCCGTAACCATGGATAATCTTCATCGTTTATCAGGATGGTGGGGTCATCCTTGACTTTGAAGGGAGGAATTTCATGAAACTTTTCATAATCTTCAGACATGTCTGTCTTGTCCTCCACTCCCACGATGTCCATTTTTCCTGAAAGAACTATGTGGCGCTTTGGCTCATCGTATGATGTATTCGCTTCCTTATCTTTTCTCTTTCTCGGTCTGGTAGACATGTCCTTCACATAGATAACCTGTGCCACATCATTGGCTAGGACGAACGGTTCGTCAGTGTACCCAAGATTTTTCAGATCCTTGTTGTCATTCCGTCATTGTGGGTCTACTGTACCCGCCTCTGACAGATTGACCCATTTGCACTTAAACAAAGGGACCTTAAAATCATGTCCGTAGTCAAGTTCCCATATGTCCACTATGTAACCATAATATGTGTCCTTTCCCCTCTCGGTTGTTGCATCAAAGCGGACACCGCTGTTTTGGTTGGTGCTCTTTTGATCTTGGTCAATTGTGTAAAATGTATTCCCATTTATCTCGTATCCTTTCCAAATCAATACAGTCAAAGATGGTCCCCTGGACAACAAGTACAGCTCATCACAAACAGTGTTGTCACCTCTGATACGTGCTTCCAACCAACTGTTGAAAGTCCTGATGTGTTCACATGTAATCCAGTCGTCGCACTGCTCCGGGTGTTTGGAGCGCAGACTGTTCTTGTGTTCATCGACATACGGGGTCACCAAGGTAGAGTTCTATAGAACTGTGTAGTGTGCTTGACACCAAGAATATCCGTCCCTGCATATTAATGAGTCCCTTCCAAGCGTGCCTTTTCCAGTAAGTCTCCCCTCATACCGCGATTTAGGGAGACCTATCTTCTTAAGGCCAGGAATGAAGTCAACACAAAACCCGATGACATCCTCTGTTTGATGGCCCATGGAGATGCTTCCTTCGCCTAGCGATTCTGAGACATATTTCTTTAGGACTCCCATGAACCTCTCAAAGGGGTACATATTGTGTAGAAATACGGGGCCCAAAATGACAATCTCGTCAACTAGATGAACTAGGACGTGCGTCATTATATTGAAGAAGGATGGTGGGAACACCAGCTCGAAACTGACAAGACATTGCACCACATCACTCCTTAGCCTTGGTATGATTTCTGGATCGATCACCTTCTGAGAGATTGCATTGAGGAATGCACATAGCTTCACAATGGCTAATCGGACGTTTTCGGTAGAAGCCCCTCAATGCAACCGGAAGCAGTTGCGTCATAATCATGTGGCAGTCATGAGACTTTAGGTTCAGGAACTTTTCTCCGCATATTTATTATTCCCTTTATATTGACGAGAAGCCGGTCGGGACCTTCATCTTGAGCAGGCATTCAAAGAAGATTTCTTTCTCTTCTTTCGTAAGAGCGTAGCTGGCAGGACCTTCATACTGCTTCGGAGGCATGCCGTCTTTTTCGTGCAAGCGTTGCAGGTCCTCCCGTGCCTCAGGTGTATCTTTTGTCTTCCCATACACGCCCAAGAAGCCTATCAGGTTCACGCAAAGGTTCTTCGTCACGTGCACCACGTCGATCGAAGAGTGGACCTCTAGGTCTTTCCAGTAGGGTAGGTCCCAAAATATAGATTTCTTCTTCCACATGGGTGCGTGATTGTCAGCGTCATTCGGAACAGCTAGTCTGCCGGGACCCTTTCCAAAGATTACATGTAAATAATTGACCATAGCAAGTACGTGATCACCGGTACGCATGGCGGGCTACTTCCGGTGATCTGCCTCGCCTTTGAAATGCTTGCCTTTCTTTCCACAGTGATGGTTGGTCGGAAGAAATCGACGATGGCCCAGGTACACATTCTTCCTGTAGCTTGCCAGGTATATACTATCGGTGTCAAGTAAACAGTGCGTGCATGCCTGGTATCCCTTGTTTGTCTGTCCTGAAAGGTTACTGAGAGCGGGCCAATCGTTGATGGTCACGAACAGCAACACCTTTAGGTGAAATTCCTCATGTTTGTGCTCATCCCACGTACGTACACCGTTTCCATTCCACAGCTGTAAAAGTTCTTCAACTAATGGCGTTAGGTACACATCAATGTCATTGCCGGGTTGCTTAGGGCCTTGGATGAGAACTGGCATCATAATGAACTTCTGCTTCATGCACATCCAAGGAGGAAGGTTATACATACATAGAGTCACGGGCCAGGTGCTGTGATTGCTGCTCTACTCCCCGAAAGGATTAATGCCATCCGCGCTTAAAGCAAACCATACGTTCCTTGGCTCACTTGCAAACTCATCCCAGTACTTTCTCTCGATTTTGTCCACTTCGACCCGTCGTGGTGCTCTTAACTTCCGTCTTTCTTACGGTCCTCACTGTGCCATCGCATCAACTTGGCATGCTCTCCGTTTCTGAACAGACGTTTCAACCGTGGTATTATAGGAGCATACCACATCACCTTTGCAGGAACCCTCTTCCTGGGGGGCTCGCCGTCAACATCACCAGGGTCATCTCGTCTGATCTTATACCGTAATGCACCACATAACGGGCATGCGTTGAGATCCTTGTACACACCGCGGTAGAGGATGCAGTCATTAGGGCATGCATGTATCTTCTGCACCTCCAATCCTAGAGGGCATACGACCTTCTTTGCCGCGTATGTACTGTCGGGCAATTCGTTATCCTTTGGAAGCTTCTTCTTCAATATTTTCAGTAGCTTCTCAAATCCTTTGTCAGGCACAACATTCTCTGCCTTCCTTTGCAGCAATTCCGAAGACGGTACCGAGCTTTGTGTTGCCATCTTCGCAATTGGGGTACAACCCTTTTTTGTGGTCCTCTAACATGCGATCGAACTTCAGCTTCTCCTTTTGACTTTCGCATTGCGTCCTTGCATCGACAATGACCTTGCGGAGATCATCATCATCGGGCACATCGTCTGGTTCCTCTTGATCTTCAGCAGCTTCGCCCGTTGTAGCATCATCGTGCACATCGTCTGGTTCCTCTTGATGTTTAGTAGCATCACCATATTCAGGGGGCACATAGTTGTCATCGTACTCTTCTTCTTCGCCGTCTTCCATCATAACCCCTATTTCTCCGTGCCTCGTCCAAACAGGTGGGTGTGGAGGATTTTCCGGTCAGAGTAAGACTTCGTATTCCCACATATAGGGCATGGACAACACATAAAACCATTCTGCTTATTTGCCTCAGCCACTTCGAGAAAATCATGCACGCCCTTAATGTACTCGGAGGTGTGTCTTGAACCGTACATCCATTCCCGGTTCATCTGCGTGCATTATATATAATTAAGTGTGTCAAAAATCATTACAGAACATCATGAATAGATAATTAAGTGACCAAATTAATAGAAGTTCATCATCACATTAAAACCAAAGTACATACATAGTTCTCATCTAAAAACATAAAGCTCTGCAGAGCATCTAAATTAATTAAACCATACACTGAAACTATGTAAAACATTTCAATGCGAAAACAAATGCGATCATAATCGCAACCAATGTAACAACTGATCCAACGGCATAATGATACCAAGCCTCGGTATGAATGGCATATTTTCTAATCTTTCTAATCTTCAAGCGCATTGCATCCATCTTGATCTTGTGATCATCGACGACATCCGCAACATGCAACTCCAATATCATCTTCTCCTCCTCAATTTTTCTAATTTTTTCCTTCAACAAATTGTTTTCTTCTTCAACTAAATTTAACCTCTCGACAATAGGGTCGGTTGGAATTTCCGGTTCAACAACCTCCTAGATAAATAAAATCTATGTCACGTTGGTCGGCATAATTGCCATAAACAATAAATGAACCAATAGTTATGAAAAGATAATATATACCACATCCGAATCATAGACAGGACGAGGGCCGACGGGGGCGGATACCAAAACCGTCGCACTATATAAGATGCAATAATAAAAGTAAGAAAATTATACAAGTATCTATATAAACATACAAGTAAGAATTTTTTTCCTTTCAGAAAGAAGATAAGAACAAGAGGCTCACCACGGTGGTGCCGGCGACGAGATCGCTTGAGGCGATCAACGGCGGTGAAGACGGGACGGACGTGATGACCGCTAAACCTAGACAAATATTAAGGAAAATGGAGCTTGGAGGTCGAGCTTGGAGAGGAGAAAGCTTAAGTAGTGTGGCTCGGGCATTCCATCGAACACCTCGTGTGCATAGGAGGTGAGCTAGAGCACCACAAAGCTCTCCCCTCGCCGGCCACGAAAAACAGAGCACTGGGAGTGCTCTGCTCGCGGGTGAGGGGTATATATAGGGAACTAATTGGTCCTGGTTGGTGACTTGAACCGGGACTAAAGGGCAGCCTTTTGTTCCGGTTCGAGCCACCACCCGGGACCAATGGTGGTGGGCTAGGAGCGAGGCCCATTGGTCCCGGTTCGTCCCACCAACCGGGACCAAAAGGTCCAGACGAACCAGGACCAATTGCCCACGTGGCCCGGCCGGCCCCCGGGGCTCACAAACCGGGTCCAATGCCCCCATTGGTCCCGGTTCTGGATTGAACCGGGACTAATGGGCTGGCCGGTCCTGGACCATTGCCCCGTTTTCTACTAGTGATGGTATTCTCCGGCTTTATTGATGACGTGGTCAAGAAAGAATCCCGCCAATTCCTCTTGAATTACTTTCATGCGATCATGTGGTAGGAGCTCATCCCACAGCCGCCAGATCTAAATCGAAGAAGAGGGTCAATACATGTGTATGAATGAAACTCAACACAAATGATGGTAATAAAATACAATTGTGAATATTTTTGCTTACGCACTTGATATTGTTTTTTAGAGTAGCTCCGCTTATTCTTGGCTGTCTAGTTGTAGATGAACTCGCAAACATAGTATCCACAGAAATCATTTCCTTGTTCCTGCCACAAGCACTTTACAAGAAATAGAGGTCAATCAAACTAGTAACCAAGCATGCTAAATGGTATTGATGAAATTAGCTACAATCAATGTGAGATGCGCCGAACTAGGTAGTAGTACTTACTTTCGGATGTTTAAATGTCAGCTCGGTTGGCAATCCCGGAGAAATTGCGGTGAACTCTTTCCAAACCCTGCCAGACAAAAAAATAATTACTTGATATCAGGAAATGAACAAAGTTTCCGGTATGGTGCGATAATGATCGATTGAACTTACTTCTGGAGCATCCCAGTCATGTCTGCATAGTCCTCGGGATCTCTTCGTCTCGAGTCTAAGACGGTTAATTCTCCCTTCTCAAGCTTAATTACTAGGAGAATAAAGTGGAAGCTGCGCACGCATGCACAACTCATCAGTTACATTACTATAACTCCGAGTAATAAGGGAAACCGCATATGCACAAGACAGTAACACTCACTTGAAGTTGTAAGGAAAGAGTATTTTATCTTTGGTTTGATTTTTGAGCAACGATTTTAGGAAGTTGTCCTCGGTTTCTGTGACAATCTTTTGTACCGTCCATTCATGTATGACACTTGGGTTAATGAACCCAATGTCATAGATTTGTGCTTTTCTACATTCGGCGATCTTCAATCTGCATAATATAGTGAGGATAATTATATATACATGCAATGAAAGAGCTGAGCTACATATATAGAGACTTAATTACAAAAAGTAGTACTTACAGACAGTAGCAAGTCACAAGTGATTTGTCGAGGGCCTTTTGATTGTAGAACTAGAAAAAATCGTCAAAATCAACAGTTAACAGTTCTTGCCCAATGAAGTCGTGGTCCTATTTAATTCTCATCGATAAAGCATCCTTCCCAGACTCGCTGCAGGTTATCATGTACCATTCATGGAATCTTCGCATCATCGTTTTTAGAGCAAGAGTTCCATCTTTGACGATAGGCTTCCCGTAATGGTATTTGAATTCGTCCACCTCCATTGTATCAAAATCTACATCGTTGGGCCGGTAATCACCAATATTGGTATCGGGCAGCAGCGGCCGATTTGCAACGATATCGCTAGACACCTTGAGCGGGGGGAATGATTGGTTCTCCTGTTCTCTGAGCTGGGGAATTTTTTCCCACTTCTTCGTTCTTTTGACCTTTTGTCAATTGAAGTACTTCCCGACTGGCGCGCTTCTTGCAATGTCTTTTTAAGACAGTGGAGATGGTTGTTATCCGGCGAACGCGGTGGTGGTCGCTTCAGGGCGTTAATAGTGCGCTTTGCTTTCATTGGATCTATATTCTCCTCCGGACGTGGATGTTTCATAGCTCTTCGCGTGTCAAAGAAGTCCTTCACTTGGGATTGAACGATCTTTGCGTTTTCCTCCATTGTCATCTCGTATTGTAACTTCCCTATAGGATATAGAGATGGACCGAATCTGTATTGCCTCCCGCCTCTGGCTGTACTACTAGACGTCGGACCGGTGGCGGATCTCTTCCGTTGCTGCTGACGAGTAGTAGAAGGAGGCGGAGTGGTCCGACGCACCGGAGCAGCGGCATCTGTGTTCTGCCGTTGCCGATGAGGCGGAGGAGGCGGGCTGCTCGGACGCACCGGAGCAGGCGGAGAAGGAGGCGGAGTGCCGCCCTCACACGCAGGAGAAGAAGGCGAAGTTCCCTGATGACTCGCCGTAGGAGGAGGAGGAGGAGGAGGCGGAGTGCCCTAACTCGCCAGAGGAGGAGGAGGAGGAAGAGGCGGAGGCGTGAAGTTCAGAAGCTTGATGTGCTCCTTCCGCCATACACATGGAGTCTTCAGAGCATGACCCAGCTGAGTCTCCCCTTCACCTGTAGGGTGGTCAAGCTAGAGCTCTTCAAATCCTTCGTTATTTCCTACATCATCACAACAACATAGCCTTGTGGAATCGGAAGGCAGTGAAAAGTTGTGTCGGGTTTAGGAGGTTCAACAGAGCCGACAACCGCCTTGACTTTGAGGTTCTGCCATTGCATCATAAGATGTCACTGTTGAGCCTCCGTGATAGCATCCACGGGGTAGCTAGGAGCCATGAAGTCAGGCTGCTGAACGAGCTCGGTGTAAGCCACGCTGCTTCTCTGCTGAGATGGCGGGGTAGCTTCTGGGGTAGCTTGGGCAGGTCGCTGGCTCTCAACAGCTTGTTCCTCATGATTTCGTACCCTTGCATTCAACTTTTGCAGTTTGCTCAGCTCCACTTTCCTCCTCCTCTCTTAGGTGTTGTAACTGCCTGCGCCGGGAAACCCAACCTTCCACGGAACGGAGCCTGGCGTGCGTCTTGTTCGTCCAGGGTGCTCAGGATTCCTGAGGGTCTCTGTGAGCTCGTCGTTCTCTCTGTTGGGAATGAACGTCCCTTGCTACGGTGCGGTGATATACTTCTGAAGCTTCTTGACGGGTATTTCAAGTTGCTCGTTCGTCCAAACACACTTCCCTGTTTCAGGGTCCAAGGTTCCCCCAACCCCGAAGAACTAAGTTCTTGAACGGTCTGGCCAGTTCAATGTCTCTGCTTCGACCCCTTTAGCAATCAGGTCATTCTCAGCCTTGTCCCACAACGGCCGGGCTTTGAGGTAGCCACCTGACCCCGTGCGATTGTGATGCTCTTTCTTTGCAGCATTTTTCTTGTTTGTCGCTGACATCTTCTTACTCTTCTCCGATGTCCTGTGGGCCACAAATGCGGCCCGGTGATCTCTTATCTTCTCAAATCGGCCTGTGAATTCTGGAGACTTCTCTTTGTCGACATACGTTGATTTCAAACTCATTCTTCACCCTCCTGAATAGATCTGCCATCTTCTTGAGAGCATGAGCCTTGACCAATGGCTCTATAACTGGCTTATCCGGATCCTCCTCTGGCGGTAGGGTGAAATTTTCCTTCAGCGTAGTCCAAAGATCATCTTTCTGTCTATCATCGACATAAGAAACTTGAGGGTCTTCGTTCTTAGGCTTATTCCATTGGTGGATGCTGATCAGGATCATGTCCCTAACAAGAACCCCGCATTGAGCAGAAAATGCTTCCTTGGCCCGGATGGGTTCAATCGGTTGGCCATCGCCCGCGATTGCTGTGATTGTGAGCCCTTCATCCTGGCGCAACCTTTTCTTCGGGCCACGTCTCACTATCGAAGTTTGGTTCGATCCGGAGGGCTATAAGAGGAGAAAGAAGAGTTAATATATGTACATACCAAAACAATCAATGCATCGATTAGCTAGTCAACACAGGCTAAATATATATATACCTTGCCGGACTTTGCAACAACTGATCCCGACTCCGTTTGGTCACCGGAGCCGTCATCACGGTCTACTTCTTCCACCGGCATTCGGTCGCCAGAGCCATCATGATCATGACTTTCCTCCACCATTGTTCAATTACCGTAGCCTGCTTCCTCTCCTTCCGGACCATCGGTGTCGTTGACAAAATAATGACAAGACATCACCTCCGTCGTGGATTATGTCCCCCAATATATCTTCTTGTTCGAAGTGTCTTTGTTCATCGATAGTTTCCGCAAATATTACAACATGGCAATTAATATACAAACATGAGAGATAGATATATTAATAGTGGAAAACATAGACCTAGCTAGCTAATCACAACAAGGAATATTAATTAGTGGCCTCGATGCTTCTACTGTTTGGGGTGGCCTCAACAACGCTTCTAGGGTTTGGGGTGGCCTCGACAACGCTCTTTTAACTTGGTAAATTTGGGTGGCCTCGACGCTTCTAGAGTTTGGAGTGTCCTCGGCAATGCTTATAGGGTTTGGCCCGGACCGCCTCTCTCATGAATGTCCGACGTCCGTACAGCCTCTCTCATGAATGTCAAACATGGGATTTAACAAGATGGCGCCATTCTGGATGTGCAGAAACTGGTCCCTATTTTTCCTGATCTCATCTACCCTTCTATATGTCATGTTGTCTAGTGTCAAAGGATTCAAGAAAACCATGGCTTCATCATTAGCCAGAAGTAACAGGCGCATGATGGTATGAAGCTCCCCAAAGTTATTTTGGAACGGAGTCCTGATAGGTTCAGCAAGAGCCTTTCGAATATCACTATTTGGAAGGCCTTTGCTGAACTTCATACCAAAAAGCGAATTATCCTATCAGGACTCTGTTCCAAAATAATTTTGGAGAGCTTCATACCATCATGTGCCTGTTACTTCCGGCTAATTATGAAACCATGGATTTCTTCAATACTTTGACACAAGAGAAAATGCACATATAGAATGATAGATGAGATCAGGAAAAATATGGATCAACTTAATTATGCACATCCATAATGGGGGCATTCTTGATAAATATCTTATAAATCTAGAGCGAGTTTGTCGGGTAGGGGCGGGAGGGGGTAGGAGATCGACAATGTTTTTTTCTAGGGTTTGGATGTCCTCGAGAGTTGGTCGAGCGAGAGGAGGTTGATTGACGTCCCCCTCTTGACCCCATGGGGATCCTCGACCCTCGACCCTTCGACCCCTCGACGACCCTCGAACCTCGACCCCTCGGCGACCATCAA
This sequence comes from Aegilops longissima, assembly GCA_021605205.1. NCBI lineage: Eukaryota > Viridiplantae > Streptophyta > Magnoliopsida > Poales > Poaceae > Aegilops > Aegilops longissima. The sequence goes on from CM038678.1 coordinate 11,502,060, forward strand.
CCCTGTACCCTCGTTCCCGACCCTCGACGGCTCGGCTTTCCTCGACACCCTCGTTCCCGATAAAAAATAAGAAGAAGAAGAAGAAGAAGAAGAAGAAAAAAGAGGATAAGAAGAAGAAGAAAAAATAGAAGAAAAGTGGAAGAAAAAAAGAGGAGAAGAAGAAAAAATAGAAAAAAAAAGAATCTATTTTTTCTTCTTCTCCACTATTCCTTCTTCTTTTCCTCTTTTTTGTCCTTCTTCTTCCTCTTCTTATTTTTTTTATCCTCTTCTTCCTCTCCTCTTCTTCTCCTTCTTCTTCTCCTTCCGACGTCTCGGCGACCCATGAACCTCTACCCTAGTTCCTGACCATCGACCCTCGACCCCTCGACGACCCTCGACCCTCGACCCCTCGACGACCCTCGACCCTCGACCCCTCGACGACCCTTGACCCTCGACCTCTCGGCGACCCTCGACCCTCTACCCTAGTTCCCGACCCTCGACTGCTCGGCGAACCTCGACACCCTCGTTCCAGATAAAAAATAAGAAGAGGAAGAAGAAGGAAAAAAAGAGGAGAAGAAGAATAAGAAAAAATAGAAGATAAAATAGGAGAAGAAGAAGGAATAGAGGAGAGGAAGAAAAAATAAAAAAAAATTATATTTCTTCTTCCTCTCCTCTATTTTTTTTCTTCTTCTTCCTCTTCTTATTTTTTCTCCTCTTCTTCCTCTCGTCTTCTTCTCATTCTTCTTCTCCTCATGTCGAAGTTATCAGGAAGGGGGTATATCGACAACGATGACATACATAGATGGAAAAAAATGTTATCGGTGAGGGGGTATATCGACCCCCCTCATGTCGAAATTATCGGGGAGGGGGTATATCGAGAAAATTACATCATCATATATCATCGAACAGAATTACAACAGAATAAATTGACCAAGTTTTCATATATCATCATCATCATAATATCTAGTACAAAAAATTGACAAAGTTTTCGTATATCATCATATCATCATCATCTACTACAGAAAAATTTTACCAAGTTTTTATATATATACTACAGAAAAAATAGACCAAGTTTTCATATATATACATCTAAATACATCTAAAAACATGTGAAAACATCTAAAAATAGCATATATGAATATACAACAAAAAAAGGAAGCTGGCGGAGGGGCACGGCGGCGGCGGGCGCCAAGGGGCAGGGAGGGGCACAGGCGCTGGGTAGGGAGGGCGGGAGCATGGCATGGTGCTAAGAGGGGGCGGCGGGGCACGGTGGGCGGCATCGGGGCGGCAAGGGCGCTGGGAGCGGCGCCGTTGTCGGGGCAGAGGGCTTCAGCTACGGCGGCGGCGATGTTGAGCAGCCTGACGACGTCGGCGGTGGTGGCGACGGCGAGGTGGACCAGAGAAGCAGGGGCGTCGGGCAGTGACAGTGACAAGAGGAGCAGGGGCGTCGGGCGGAGAAGAAGTGATAGATTTTGGAGAAACTACTAAGTGCTTTGTTATATACCCAGAGCATTGGTCCCGGCTCATGGCACCAACCGGGGCATATGCCCCCCTTTAGTCTCGGTTGGTGCCACCAACCGGGACCAAAGGCCTCTTTTCAGCAGCCCAAAGGGCGGGAAAAGGAGACATTTGGTGTCGGTTGGTGGCACAGACCGGTACTAAAAGGGGGGCATTTGTCCGGCTGGTGCCACGAACCGGGACCAAAGGGGGGCATTGGTCCCGGTTCGTGCCACCAACCGAGACCAATAGGCCTTGCACAGCGGCGTGGTGGTGGGAGTTTAGTCCAGCCTCGCTAGCTGAGAGAGAGCTGCGCCTGTTTATAAGGTGGTTGCCCCTCAGCTGTTGAGCTCGTCTCTAAATCAGGCTTACGGGCCTAACCTCTCTGTACATGCCTGTGGGCCTTCTGCGAGCTTGAATCCTGGCCCACCTGGCTGGTTTGGTTTCTACTCGTATTCACGCCGTGGTGGCCTAGCAAGTGGCATTTTTATTATTTTCCCTAGTTTTTTTTTGCATTATTTATTTTATTTTGTTTTTTTGCTTTATTTTTAATCCTTTTTGTTATTAGGTCACAAAAATTATAAACTTTCTGTTAGTGCAATTAGTTTTCAAATTTTAATAGTTTAAATTTGAATTCTTTGAAATTTGTGTGAATCACTAGTTTGTGATTAACTTTACTATAAAAATAAATTTTGAAGTGATTCTTTTCCTACTATTTAGTATTACTATGTTTTATCATTATATTCAAAAATAGATTATGTTATTTTAGTTTCTTACAAAAAATCTTTATGATAATTCTTTTTGCTATTAAAGTTTCTAACAAAAAATTCTTTATGATAATTCCTTTTGCTATTATAGTTTCTAACAAAAATTTCTTTATGAAAATTCTTTTTGCTTTTAATGTTTTGGACAGAAAATACTTTGATAATTTAGTTGCATAAATTTTATATAATTTTAGTTTCAATAATCTGGAGTTGATTCCTTTTCTATTGGAGTTTTATAAGAGCTTTTAGTTGATTATTTTTTCTATTGGAGAATATTATAGTTTTGTTTTAGTTGATCATAACAGAATATTTTAATTGATTCATTCTTTCTGCTATTAGTTCATCCTTTTTGCTCTTAGTTCATTCTTTGAGCTAAATGACCCTAAAATTGAAAAGCACTACAAATGAACTCTGAAAAGGTTGAAATTTGGCATGGTATCATCATTTCACCCACATAGCTTGTGCTAAAAAGTTGAGAGGATTAAGGCAAAAACTGGATGCACTTCGTGTACAAAACGGACAATCTCTTTCGAAGTATCAAGGTTTCGGACGAAAACTCATCTGTTACAAAGGGATTTCATTTTTTTGAACTTTTTTCAACTCCAGACTTTTTTGTGTTCAAAATGCACCATTCAAAGCCACATCATAAATTTTCATCCCTTTCTGACTTCATTTGGTATTTTTCATGCATTTACTGATTTTTTGAGCTAAATGAACCTGAAATTGAAAAGCACTACAAATGAACTTCGAAAAGGTTGAAAGTTGGCATGGTATAATCATTTCACCCACATAGCATGTGCAAAAAAGTAGAGAGGCTTACGGCAAAAACTGGATGCACTTCGTGTACAAAACAGACAATCTCTTTCGAAGTATCAGGGTTTTGGACGGAAACACATCTATTACAAAAGGCATTTCATTTCTTCACATATAACTGTAGTGATATTCTAGATCAAAGGCATAATAATAAAATTTCTGGATAGAAATTCTTCACTTTTTGTTTGCTCGTGTCATTTGCTTATTGCGTCGTAACCATGGATAATCTTCATTGTTTAACAGGGTGCTTAGGTCAGCCTTGACTTTGAAGGGAGGAATTTCATGAAACTTTTCATAATCTTCAGACATGTCTATCTTTCCCTCCAATCCCATGATGTCTCTTTTACCTGAAAATACTATGTGGCGCTTTGGCTCATCGTATGATGTATTCGCTTCCTTATCTTTTCTTTTTCTCGATTTGGTAGACATGTCCTTCACATAGAAAACCTGCACCACATCATTGGCTAGGACGAATGGTTCGTCTGTGTAGCCAAGATTTTTCAGATCCACTATTGTCATTCCGTACTGTGGGTCAACCTGTACCCCGCCTCCTAACAGATTGACCCATTTGCACTTAAACAAAGGGACCTTAAAATCATGTCCATAGTCAAGTTCCCATATGTCCACTATGTAACCATAATATGTGTCCTTTCCCCTCTTGGTTGCTGCATCAAAGAGGACACCACAGTTTTGGTTGGTGCTCTTTTGATCTCGGGAGATCGTGTAAAATGTATTCCCATTTATCTCGTACCCTTTGTAAGTCATTACAATCGAAGATAGTTCCCTGGCCAACGAGTATAGCTCATCTGGAATAGTGTTTTCACCCCTTAGACGTGTTTGCAACCAACTGCCGGAAGTCTTGATGTGTTCACATGTAATCCAGTCGTCACACTGGTCCGGGTGTTTGGAGTGCAGCATGTTCTTGTGTTCATCGACATACGGGGTCACCAAGGTAGAATTCTGTAGAACTATGTAGTATGCTTGAGACCAAGAATGCCCGTCCCTACATATTATTGAGGCCACTCAGTCTCCCCTCATACCGCGATTGAGGGAGACCAATCTTCTTAAGGACAGGAATGAAGTCAACACAAAACCCAATGACATCCTCTGTTTGATGGCCCATGGAGATACTTCCTTCTGGCCTAGCGCAGTTACGTACATATTTCTTTAGGACTCCCATGAACCTCTCAAAGGGGAACATATTTTATAGAAATACAGGGCCAAGAATGACAATCTCGTCGACTAGATGAACTAGGACGTGCGTCATGATATTGAAGAAGGATGGTGGGAACACCAGCTCAAAACTGACAAGACATTGCACCATATCACTCCTTAACCTTGGTAGGATTTCTGGATCGATCACCTTCTAAGAGATTGCATTGAGGAATGCACATAGCTTTACATGGCTAATCGAACATTTTTCGGTAGAAGCCACCACAATGCAACCGGAAGCAGTTGCGTCATAATCAGGTGGCAGTCATGAGACTTTAGGTTTTGGAACTTTTTCCCTGGCATATTTATTATTCCCTTTATATTCGACGAGAAGCCAGACGGGACCTTCATACTGAGCAGGCATTCAAAGAAGATTTCCTTCTCTTTTTTGGTAAGAGCGTAGCTGGCAGGACCTTCATACTGCTTTGGAGGCATGTCGTCTTTTTCGTGCAAACGTTGCAGGTCTTCCCGTGCCTCCGGTGTATCTTTTGTCTTCCAAAACACGCCCAAGAAGCCTAGCAGGTTCACGCAAAGGTTCTTCGTCACGTTCATCACGACGATTGAAGAGCGGTCCTCTAGGTATTTCCACCAGGGTACGTCCCAAAATATAGATTTCTTGTTCCACATGGGTGCGTGTCCCTGAGCGTCATTCGGAACAGATAGTCCGCAGGGACCCTTTCCAAAGTTTACTTTTAAAACATTGACCATAGAAGTACGTGATCACCGATACGCATGGCGGGCTTCTTCCGGTGATCTGCCCCACCTTTGAAATGCTTGCCTTTCTTTCCACATTGCTGGTTGGTCGGAAGAAATCGACGATGCCCTAGGTACACATTCTTTCGGCATTTGTCCAGGTATATACTTTCGGTGTCATCTAAACAGTGCGTGCATGTGTGGTATCCCTTGTTTGTCTGTCCTGAAAGGTTACTTAGAGGAGGACAATTATTGATGGTTACAAACAACAACACATGCAGGTCAAATTCCTCCTGTTTGTGCTCATCCCACACACGTACACCATTTCCATTCCACAGTTGTAAAATTTCTGCAACTAATGGCCTTAGGTACACATCAATGTCATTGCCGGGTTGCTTAGGGCCTCGGATGAGAGCTGGCATCATAATGAACTTCCGCTTTATGCACAGACAAGGAGGAAGGTTATAGATACATAGAGTCACGGGCCAGGTGTTGTGATTGCTGCTCTGCTCCCTAAAGGAATTAATGTCATCCACGCTTAAACCAAACCATACTTTCCTTGCGTCACCTGCAAACTCCTCCCAGTACTTTCTCTTGAATTTTCTCCACCGCGACCTGTCAGCGGGTGCTCTCAACTTCCCGTCTTTCTTACGATCCTCTCTGTGCCATCACATCAACTTGGCATGCTCTTTGTTTCTGAACAGGCATTTCAACTGTGGTATTATAGGAGCATACCACATCACCTTGGCGGGAACCCTCTGATACATCTTCGTCGTATCTATAATTTTGGATTGTTCCATGCCAATATTATTCAACTTTTATATACTTTTGGCAACTTTTTATACTATTTTTTGGGACTAACATATTGATCCAGTGCCCAGTGCCAGTTCCTGTTTGTCGCATGTTTTATGTTTCGCAAAAACCCAATATAAAACGGAATCCAAACGGGATAAAAATGGACGGAGAATTATTTTGGAATTTTTGGGATTTTCCGGAGGAAGAATCAACGTGAAACGGTGCCCGAGGTGGCCAGGAGATAGGGAGCGTGCCCTCCCCCCGGGCGCGCCTGGCACTCTCCTGGGACACCCGTAAGGCGGTTGATGCTCTTCTTTTGCCGCAAGAAAGATAATTTTATGAGAAAAATCTGGGCGAAAGATTCACCCCAATCGGAGTTACGGATCTCCAGATATAAAATAAATGGTGAAGGGGTAGAATCTGAGAATGCAGAAACAGAGAGATAGATCCAATCTCGGAGGGGCTCTCGCCCCTCCCAAGCCATGGGAGCCAAGGACCAGAGGGGAAACCCTTCTCCCATCTAGGGAGGAGGTCAAGGAAGAAGAAGAAGAAGGGGGTCTCTCTCCCCCTTGCTTCCGGTGGCGCCGGAGTGCTGCCGGGGGCCATCATCATCACCGCGATCTTCACCAACACCTTCATCATCTTCACCAACATCTCCATCACCTTCCCCCATCTATATTCAGCGGTCCACTCTCCCGCAACCCGATGTACCCTCTAGTTGAACATGGTGCTTTATGCTTCATATTATTTTCCAATGATGTGTTGCCATCCTATGATGTCTGAGTAGATTTCCGTTGTCCTATCGGTGATTGATAAATTGCTATGATTGATTTGAGTTGCATGTTTTATTATTGGTGCTGTCCTATGGTGCTCTCCGTGTCGCGCAAGCGCGAGGGATTTCCGTTGTAGGGTTTTCAATATGTTTATGATTTGCTTATGGTGGGTGGCGTGAGTTACAGAAGCACAGACCCGAGTAAGTAGGTTGTTTGCGCATGGGATAAAGGGGACTTGATACTTTAATGCTATGGTTGGGTTTTACCTTAATGACCTTTAGTAGTTGCGGATGCTTGCTAGAGTTCCAATCATAAGTGCATATGATCCAAGTAGAGAAAGTATGTTAGCTTATGCCTCTCCCTCAAATAGAATTGCAATAGTGATTACCGATCCAGTAACGTAGTCAATTGCTTAGGGACAATTTCACAACTCCTACCACCACTTCTCCACACTCGCTATATTTACTTTATTGCTTCTTTATCTAAACATCCCCTAGCTTTTATTTACGTGTTCTTTATTATCTTGCAAACCTATCCTATCACACCTACAAAGTACTTCTAGTTTCATACTTGTTTTAGGTAAAGCGAACGTCAAGCGTGCGTAGAGTCGTATCAGTGGCTGATAGGACTTGAGAGAGTATTTGTTCTACCTTTAGCTCCTCGTTGGGTTCGACACTCTTACTTATCCAAAGAGGCTAGAACTATCCCGTATACTTGCGGGTCATCAAGACCTTTTTCTGGCGCCGTTGCCGGGGAGTCATAGCGTGGGGTGAATGTTCTCGTGTGTGCTTGTTTGCTTTATCACTAAGTAATTTTTATTTGTTGTTCTAAGTTTTTCTCTATCTTTATTTATGGATATGGAACACGAAATACCAAAAAATTAGGTGTACTTGCTACTCATGGAGATGGGGTAACTCCTAAAACCCTCGATTCTCATTATGTGAAAGATATTATGTACTACTTTGATAATCCTGAGAAAACCCCATTCAACTTTATAATGGGAGACACGTTGGATCAACGTGAATACTTTAGGGATTATCTCTTTACACAAAAAGGGAAACTATTATGGGATCAAATTAATATGTTGCGTTGGTATGCTCGGGATCTATGTTTGAGATATGATATTACTTGTTGCCCTAGGATGAAGGCTCCACACCTTCCCTTTTCATGCAAATTTAATGATAATGAAACCTTAGCTTCTTATGCTAATGGTATATATGATTACTATGATGTTGAACAGATTGAATAATTTATTGCATTTAAGGCTGCTTATGAAATTGTATCTTTGTTGAAAAGTATGACGCTTTTGATGATGATGTTTATAGGCCTGAAAATCTTGCTATACTTAGATATTGCTATGAAAATTATGAATACAATTACAATATTAATGCATCTATTGAGAAATTCTCCGCTGTCCAAGGAGAGACTAATATTTTGCAGGAAGCTATGGAAGAAGAAATTGATGAAACTGTGAGCTCATTGGATGAAAAAGATGATGAGGAGAGCGAAGAACAAAAGGTGGAAGAGCGGATTGATCACCCGTGCCCACCTTCTAATGAGAGTAACTCTTCAACTCATACATTGTTTAATTCCCCTTCGTGCTTACTGAAGGATGATTGCTATGATGATTGCTATGATCCCGTTGATTCTCTTGAAATATCCCTGTTTGATGATGCTTGCTATGCTTATGGCCAAGATGCCAATATGAATTATGCTTATGTAGATGAACTTGCTATAGTTCCTTATGTTAAACATGAAATTTTTGCTATTCCACCCACGCATGATAGTCCTATTATCTTTTTGAATTCTCCCAACTACACTATATCGAAGAAGTTTGTGCTTATTAAGGATTATATTGATGGGTTGCCTTTTACCGTTGCACATGATAATTTTGATGAATGTAATATGCATGTGCTTGCTGCTCCTACTTCCAATTATTATGAGAGAGGAACTAAATCTCCGCCTCTTTATGTTTCCAATATGATCAAATTGCAAGAAACTATTTATACTATGCATTGGCCTTTACTTGGTGTGCATGAATTGTTCTTTTATTACATGCCGATGCATAGGAAGAGGGTTAGACTTCGTCATTACATGATATATGTTACGTTGTGCTCACTACTAAATTACAAATCATTGTTAATTAAATTGGCTTTGATATACCTTGGGATCCGGGTGGATCCATTACTTGAGCACTATATGCCTAGCTTAACGGCTTTAAAGGAAGCGCTGCCACGGAGACAACCCGGAAGTTTTAGAGAGTCATTTATTTCCGTTGAGTGCTTTTATATAGTTTAAAAAACAAAAAATAAAGAGGGGAACTTAAAACCTTTTCAAAAAGGAAAGTGAAACACTACTAGGGAAAACCTTATACACAGAATGTTACCAGTAGCTCTGTACAAAATCATATGCTACTGCTACTTAGTAGCAGCGCGCGTAAATAAACCGCGCTACTACTATGACTTTAGCAGTATCACGTACTAGCAAAAAGCGCTGCTGCTATGTTTGAACTGGGCGCACATGGCTAGCCCAACCTAGCAGTAGCGCGTATATTGGCCTAGCGCTACTGCTACTCTCCTTAGCTGTAGCGCGCTTACGTTTAAGGCGCTACTGCTAACGGAAATAAAATAAAGTGAAAAACAAGTAGAAAAGTAAATGAAAATGAAAGAGATAGAAAAAGGAGAAAGGAAAAAAATAAAATGTAAAGAAAAATAAAAGAAAAAAGGGAAAAAGGAGAAAGGAATGGCAGTAGCGGGTTTCAGGAAACGCGCTGTAGCTAACTTAGCAATAGCGCGTTTTTGGAAACGCGCTACCGTTACGTTTCACTTAAACAGCGGTTTCCCCCTGACCCCCGGCCACCACACTTCTTCCTCAAATCCCTCGCCCTCGCCGCCGTCTCCCCAATTCGCCGTCGCCCCACTTCGCCGCCGTCTACCTGCCGGCGTGGACGCCCGCAACCTCACCGTCTCCTTCCGAGGCCGCCATCATCCTCACCGCCGCCGCCCGAAGCCGCCCTCAGCCTCACCGCGGCCGCCCGAGGCCGCCCTCGACGTCACCGTCGGCGCCCTCCACCTCACCGCCGCCCGAGCCCGCCCTGGACCGCCGTTGCCCGTGCCCGAGCCCGCCTTCTCCGCCCCTGCCTCCGTCACCGAGCACCTCCCCGCCACCGTCTCTCCCCTCTCTGTAAGTCCCCCACCCCTCCCCCACTCCTCTCTCTGCATTTTAGAGAAAAAATTAGTAGAGCAAAAGTTTGTTTTGTAGCAAAAAATTTAGTTTAGAGCAAAGGATGTTAAGTAGTAGATGTTAGAGCAAAAATTAGTTTAGAGCAAAAAATTTCGTTTACAACAAAAGTTAGTTAGGGCAGTAGGGTTTAATTAGGGTAGATGCTGCTTGTATAGTATATAGTGATACTAGTAGATGTTAATTAGGTTAGGGCGTAGATGTTAATTAGATGTTTTTCAGTTAGGGCACTAGAGTTTTGCTAGGTTAATTAGGTTAGTAGTGCTGCTAGTAGTAGTGGTACAGTAGGTTAATTAGGTGACATTAAATGAATAACCTAAATGAATGAAATTAGTAGTTAACTGAAATTTTTTTCCTTTCATCATTATAGAGCACTAAAGTCAACTGAATTTTGTTCTATCAGTAGTTAAATGAATTTTACTCTACACTTTGTTTTTGAATTTGCTTGTGAAATTTGGACATGTGGTTGCTCGTGTATATTTGGACATGTGTTGCGGTGTCGAAGAGGGATATTTGAACACTGTTTCCAGGGAATGATGCTGAGTGGCCTATGTTTTGCCGGAATGTTGATTCATTTCTGTTCTGGCAAATTTCAGGTTCTCGATTTGTCCACTTTTTAGCAAAGGTCAGGCTGAAATTTTCCGTGAATTTCGGCATGACTTGTGCTACAAACTAGGACATATCGAGTGCCCGGGATTTGCCGCACCAGGAAGGAGTCAACATTCCTGCAAAAAAATAGGTCTTTTTTATGTCATTATTCATTTTATTAGGTCTAGAATTAATTGACTAGATTTAATCATAGGAAACATGGCTAGCAACGATGAAGGACAGGGTTCTGGTGACTGCGACGACGTCTACCGGGCGGCAGACGAATTTTATAGCCTTACCGACGATAAACCGATGTTGTTGCTGGGCCCACCGGTGGCATCGGGGACTGAGACCGACATGCAGACCGGTGCTGAGACTGAGACCGGCGCTGAGACTCAGACCGACATCGAGACCGGCGCTGAGACTGAGACCGGTGCTGCCTCGGGGAGCAGAGCCGATGTAGAACCGAAAGCAAAGAGGCAACGGCTTCCTAACAAACTCAGGACTACTAGACTGGTGGTCACGGAGGTGGACGATGGCATTTTTGAGCCAAAGGCGCCCGAGGAATTGCGTCGATGCTATGGCAATCAAATAGGTTGCATCGTACGGACAACTGCCACCATCAACGATGATAAACTACAGAAGATAGATTATATGAGGAGCTCCCTCCTAAAGAAGTTTCACCAGATATTCTTGTTCTCGGGCCGGAATGAGAAGGATTATGAAGATCCAGACGAGGACTCGGCAATGAAGAAGATAAACAAACACGCCATGACCAAGTATAGCAACGCGTTGGCCGCCTGGAAAACTCGAGTGAAAGCAAGGATCATCGACAAGAAGGAACCCTACTCCGAGATTGTGCAATGGGCAAAGAACGTAGGAGATATCGAGGATCATCGACTTCGAGCCGAGTTCTATCACATCCAGTGCGAACTTGCCCAAATCATGATGAAGGAGGTCGTCGGAAAAACATGGATGTTCTACGAAGAAGGACAAATGTCGCGGGAAGACGTCCGAACACGGGTAGCCGCTCAGCGTCTCGACCTGAAGCCTTTCACTAGGCTCGGGGACTATCTCCCTGACATCGATGCATGGAACGACATGTTGGAGTGATTGTCGATATATGACAATGTGCCCGTTTAGTCCATACTTTCTGTTTCTGTATGACAAAACTTTGAGTTATGCACGGTGAAACCTTATTTGTGACGTAATTAAACCGTCCTCCTCCTCGACTAGCGAAAATCACTCTAGTTATGGCATTTTGGGGTACGATGAACTTTGCTATTTATGCTTATGATATGTTGTTTCTATTTTTGCCAAGTCTGTCTCTTTCTGTTGCTCAACTATATATGTTGCATATCATCGACTCATGTGACGATGCAGGTGCATAGATCATCGATGGTGAATAAGTGCTACGCCAGGAGTATATATACGACGAGTGGCCGGAGTGTCAGCCCCAGGTGTACCGGTTTTCGGTTTCCGAGCGACAGGCAGTAGTTAGTTTAGGTTCACGCTAATGCGAGAGAGGGATACCAACTCATGTACTCAAAGTGATAGCTCTTCTCGCTGTATCATTGTTTAGATGGATGACGATGTATTTGCAAGTAATCGAGACTTGTATCGCTATTTTCGAGATGATGACGAGAGACCACTTTGTGTTGGATGATGATTATGATGATGACATGATTTGATGAGACTAATTGTATGTATATGCTATGATTACATTTGTATGTGTATGATATGCTAAAGATTATTGTATAAAGCCTATTCAAATACAAAAAAAATACAAAAACAAATATGCAGGGAAAAAAACTAATAAAACTAGTAGTAGCGAGGCGGAAAATTTAGCGATGGCGCCGCCTTACCGATGGCGCTTCCCGATAAACAACGCTGCAGATAATATCAGCAGCGCCCTTTTCTAAAGAGCACTACAGCTATTCATGTATAGCAGTAGCGTGGGACAACAGGCGCTACTGCTATATGTTAGTTGTAGCGCCTTATTAGTAGTGCCGGTCCCCACGCTACTGAGAGGCCCAAAACCCGCGCTGCTGCTAGGCTTTTCCCTAGTAGTGAAAGTGAGAGAGACAAGCTTTGTTGAAGTGGGGGAGCTCCTTGAACTTTGTTCATGCTCACGGAAACTTTGTGAATCTTGATTACAGAAACTTTTCATCAAAAATAATTATCCCCTTGTATAATTCCATTGTATTATAAAAATAAAGTGCCAAGGTTTTCCTTTAGGATGTTTACAATGTTTGTTGGTTTGTACGGAGCAGGACAGAAACTTTGGCTGTAGTGCGCGATTTTACATTTTTAACTGGAACGTCAAATGGTTCTGATTCCTTCTGCACTGTCTTTCTGTACAAAGTTTTTATTTTTTATAATTTTGGTAGAATTGTTTGGGTACCATAAGTATGGTGGATGTTCAGATTGCTACAGACTGTTCTGTTTTTGATGCATAGTTTGCTTGTTTTGATGAATCTATCAATTTATATTAGTGGATTAAGCCATGGAAAAGTTATATTAAAGTAGACACAATGCAAAAACAAAATATGAATTGGTTTGCAACAGTACTTAGAGTGGTGATTTGCTTTATTATACTAACGGATCTTACCGAGTTTTCTGTTGAAGTTTTGTGTGGATGAAGTGTCTAATCGAGGATGTCTCGATATGAGGAGAAGGAAGAGAGGCAAGAGCTCAAGCTTGGGGATGCCCAAGGCAGCCCAAGTAAATATTCAAGGATACTCAAGCATCTAAGATTGGGGATGCCCCGGAAGGCATCCCCTCTTTCTTCAACAAGTATCGGTATGTTTTCGTATTCATTTTGTTTATGCATTATGTGCAAGTCTTGGAGCGTCTTTTGCATTTATTTTTCATTTTTTATTTTATGCACCATGCTGGTATGAGATAGTCCTTGGTTGATTTATAAAATTTGAGTATGGCTTTATAGAATGCTTCATGTGCTTCACTTAGATCATCTGAAGTTCGGATTGCCTGTTTCTCTTCACATAGAAAACCGCCATTTGTAGAATGATCTTTTGCTTCACTTACATTTGTTAGAGCTTGGGCATATCTTTTGTAGAAAGAATTAAACTCTCTTGCTTCACTTATATCTATCTAGAGAGATGACAGGAATTGGTCATTCATATGGTTAGTCATAAAATCCTACATAAACTTGTAGATCGCTGAATATGATATGTTTGATTCCTTGCAATAGTTTTGCGATATAGAGATGATAATATGTGGGAGATACTAGTAGATGGTTGTGTTCACTAAGGATGTTGGTGTTAAGGTTTGTGATTCCCTAAGCATGCACGTATGGTCTATTAACTATGTAACCAAATTGGCGCGCATTGTATTTTGATTGTATATCTTTGCATGAAGGTCGGGGGCGCGCGATGGTTAACTCCTACCAACCTCCCCCCTAGGAGCATGCGTGTAGTACTTTGTTTCAAGGGTTAATTAATTTTTGCAATAATATGTGAGACATGGATTATACACATTTTTACCTTTTCATCATTGCTAGCCTCTTCGGTACCGCGCATTGCCCTTTCTCACCTAGAGAGTTGGTGCAAACTTCACCGGTGCATCGAAACCCCGTGATACGATACGCTCTATCACACATAAGCCTCCTTATATCTTCCTCAAAACAGCAACCATGCCTACCTATCATGGCATTTCCATAGCCATTCCGAGATATATTGCGATGCAACTTCCATCATCATCATATACATGACTTGATCATTCATTGTCATATTGCCTTGCATGATCGTAAGATAGCTAGCATGATGTTTTCATGGCTTGTCCGTTTTTTGATATCATTGCTACACTAGATCATTGCACATCCCGGTACACCGCCGGAAGCATTCATATAGAGTCATATCTCTGTTGCAGTATCGAGTTGTAATATTGAGTTGTAAGTAAATAAAAGTGTGATGATCATCATTATAGAGCATTTCCCCATGAAAAAAAGAAAAAAAAGAAAAAATGGAAAGGCCAAAGAAGCCTAAATAAAAAAGGGGGCCAAAGAAGCCCACCCAAAAAAAAGAAGAAAAAAGAAAAAGAAAAGGGGCAATGTTACTATCCTTTTACCACACTTGTGCTTCAAAGTAGCACCATGTTCTTCATATAGAGAGTCTCTTATGTTGTCACTTTCATATACTAGTGGGAATTTTTCATTATAGAACTTGGCTTGTATATTCCAACGATGGGCTTCCTCAAAATGCCCTAGGTCTTCATGAGTAAGCAAGTTGGATGCACACCCACTTAGTTTCTTTTTGTTGAGCTTTCATACACTTATAGCTCTAGTGCATCCGTTGCATGGCAATCCCTACTCCTTGCATTGACATCAATTGATGGGCATCTCCACAGCCCGTTGATTAGCTGCTTTGATGTGAGACTTTCTTCCTTTTTGTCTTCTCCATATAACCTCCACCATCATATTCTATTCCACCCATAGTGCTATATCGATGGCTCACGCTCATGTATTGCGTGAGAGTTGAAAAAGTTTGAGAATACTAAAGTATGAAACAATTGCTTGGCTGACACCGGGATAGGCATGAGGGGTACCTTGTGTTAAGAAAAGGGAGCATACAAGACTATATGATTTTGTAGGGATAACGTTCTGGAAGCATTGAAATTTTGAAAGACATGATTGTTTGTTGGGATGCCCTAATTATTATTGTTTTGATGTCAAATGATAGACTATTGCTTTGAATCACTCGTGTCTTAATATTCACGCCATGATTATACATATGATCAAGATTATGCTAGGTAGCATTCCACATCAAAAATTATCTTTTTTATCATATACCTACTCGAGGACGAGCAGGAATTAAGCTTGTGGAGGCTGATACATCTCCGTCGTATCTATAATTTTTTATTGTTCCATGCCAATATTATTCAAATTTTTATATACTTCTGGTAACTTTTTATACTATTTTTTGGGACTAACATATTGATCCAGTGCCCAGTGCCAGTTCCTGTTTGTTGCATGTTTTATGTTTCGCAAAACCCAATATCAAACGGAATCGAAACGGGATACAAACGGACGGAGAATTATTTTGAAATATTTGGGATTTTCCGGCGGAAGAATCAATGCGAAACGGTGCCCGAGGTGGCCAGGAGATAGGGGGGCACGCCCCCCCTGGGCGCGCCTGGCACTCTCCTGGGCCAACCGTAAGGCGGTTGACGCTCTTCTTTTGCCGCAAGAAAGCTAATTTTATGAGAAAAATCTGGGCAAAAAATTCACCCCAATCGGAGTTATGGATCTCTAGATATAAAAGAAATGGTGAAGGGGCAGAATCTGAGAACACAGAAACAGAGAGATAGCTCCAATCTCGGAGGGGCTCTCGCCCCTCCATGTCTCGTGAGCCCATCGGGCGGCCACCGACGTACTTCTTCTTCCTATATATACCTACGTACCCCGAAAACATCCAGGGGCGCCACGAAACACAATTTCCACCACCGTAACCTTCTGTATCCGCGAGATCCCATCTTGGAGCCTTCGCCGGCACTCAGCCGGAGGGAGAATCAAGCACGGAGGGCCTGTGCATCAACATCCTTGCCCCTCTGATGAGTTGTGAGTAGTTTACCACAGACCTACGGGTCCATAGTTATTAGCTAGATGGCTTCTTCTCTCCTTTTGGATCTCAATACAATGTTCTCCCCCTCTCTTGTGGAGATCTATTCGATGTAATCTCTTTATGCGGTGTGTTTGTCGAGATCCGATGAATTGTGGGTTTATGATCAAGTTTATCTATGAATAATATTTGAATCTCCTCTGAATTCTTTTATGTATGATTAAGTTATCTCTGCAAGTCTCTTCAAATTATCAGTTTGGTTTGGCCTACTAGATTGATCTTTCTTGCCGTGGGAGAAGTGCTTAGTTTTAGTTTCAATCTTGCGGTGTCCTTACCCAGTGATAGAAAGGGTTGCAAGGCACGGATTGTATTGTTTCCATCGAGGATAACAAGATGGGGTTTATATCATATTGCATGAGTTTATCCCTCTACATCATGTCATCTTGCTTAATGCGTTACTCTGTTCTTATGAACTTAATACTCTAGATGAATGTTGGATAGCCGTCGATGTGAGGAGTAATAGTAGTAGATGCAGGCAGGAGTCGGTCTACTTGTTATGGACGTGATGCCTATATACATGATCATGCCTAGATAATCTCATAACTATGCGCTTTTCTATCAATTGCTCGACGGTAATTTGTTCACCCACCATAATACTTATGATATCTTGAGAGAAGCCACTAGTGAAACCTATGGCCCCCGGGTCTATCCCTTATCATACTTGTTTCCAATCTACTTTTATTTGCATCTTTACTTTTTGCATCTATATTATAAAATACCAAAAATATATTTATCTTATCATACTATCTTTATTAGATCTCACTTTCACAAGTGGCCGTGAAGGGATTGACAACCCCTTTATTGCGTTGGTTGCGAGTTCTCAGTTTGTTTGTGTAGGTGTGTGGGACTTTTGAGGAGCCTCCTACTGGATTGATACCTTGGTTCTCAAAACTGAGGGAAACACTTACGCTACACTTTGTTGCATCACCCTCTCCTCTTCGAGGAAAACCAACGCAAGCTCAAGATGTAGCAAGAAGGATTTCTGGCGCCGTTGCCGGGGAGGTCTTCGCTCAAGTCAAGACATACCAAGTACCCATCACAAACCTATCTCCCTCGCATTTACATTATTTGACATTTGCCTCTCGTTTTCTTCTCCCCCACATCACCCTTGCCGTTTTATTCGCCCTATCTTTCCCAATCTTCTCCTCTCTCTTTTTGTTCGCCGTCTTTCTGTTTGCTTGTGTGTTGGATTACTTGTTGCCATGGCGCAAGATAATACCAAATTGTGTGACTTCTCGAATACGAATAATAATGATTTCCTTAGTACTCCGATTGCTCCTCTTAATAATGATGAGTCTTGTGAAATCAATACCGCATTGCTGAATCTTGTTATGAAAGATCAATTCGCCGGCCTTCCCAACGAAGATGCCGCTACTCATCTAAACAACTTTATTGATTTGTGTGATATGCAAAAGAAGAAAGATACGGATAACAATGTTGTCAAACTGAAGTTATTTCCGTTTTCACTTAGAGATCGCGCTAAAGTTTGGTATTCGTCTTTGCCTAAAAATAGTATTGATTCTTGGAACAAGTGCAAAGATGCTTTTATCTCTAAGTATTTTCCTCCCGCTAAGATCATCACTCTTAGGAACGATATTATGAATTTTAAACAACTTGATCATGAGCATGTTGCCCAATCTTGGGAAAGAATGAAATTGATGCTTCGTAATTGCCCTACTCATGGTTTGAACTTATGGATGATCATACAAAAATTTTATGCCGGTTTGAACTTTGCTTCTAGAAATCTCTTAGATTCGGCCGCGGGAGGCACCTTTATGGAAATCACGTTAGGAGATGCTACAAAATTACTTGATAATATTATGGATAATTATTCTCAATGGCACACCGAAAGATCTTCTAGTAAAAAAAGTGCATGCTATAGAAGAAATCAATGTCTTGAGTGGAAAGATGGATGAACTTATGAAGATGCTTGCTACTAAAAATACTCCTCTTGATCCCAATGATATGCCTTTGTCTTCCTTGATTGAGAATAATAATGTATCTATGGATGTGAATTTTGTTAGTAGGAATAGTTTTGGAAACAATGCTTATAGAGGAAATTTTAATGCTAGACCGTTCCCTAGTAATCCCTCTAATAATTATGGAAATTCCTACAATAATTCTTATGGTAATTTTAATAAGAAGCCCTCTGATTTTGAGAATAGCTTGAAAGAATTTATGATCTCTCAAAAGAATTTTAATGCTATGCTTGAAGAAAAATTGCTCAAAGTTGATGATTTGGCTAGGAACGTTGATAGACTTTCGCTTGATGTTAACTCTCTTAAACTTGGATCTTGTTCTCCTAAGCATGATATCAATGAGTCTCTCAAAGTAACAAGAATTTCCATTGACGAGTGCAAGGAAAGAACCGCTAGATTGCGTGCTAAGAAAGAAAACTTTATAAAAGCGTGTTCGTCTAGTTTCCGTGAAAATAATGATGAGGATCTTAAAGTTACTGATGCATCTCTAATTAGATCTATGTTTTGCAATATGAACTTTTATGATTATGGGACTGATGATGAATCAACTTTGCCTAGAAGGCGTCCCAAGAATTCGGAATCTTTAGATCTTAATGTTAAATTTGGTAAAAGTGAGATTGGAGAATCCTCAACTTCTAATAATGTTGAACCTATTATCTCGGGCTTCAAGGAATTTAATTATGATAATTGCTCTTTAAAAGGTTGTATTTCCTTGTTGCAAGCCGTTGTTAATTCTCCTCATGCTTATAGTCAAAATAAAGCTTTTACCAAGCATATTGTTGATGCCTTGATGCAATCTTATGATGAAAACTTAATTTGGAAGTATCTATACCTAGAAAACTTAATGACGAGTGGGAACCTACTATAAAGGTTAGAATTAAAGATTATGAGTGTTTTGCTTTGTGTGATTTGGGTGCTAGTGTTTCCACGATTCTGAAAACTTTATGTGATATTCTAGGTTTCCATGATCTTGATGATTGTTCTTTAAATTTGCACCTTGCGGATTCCACCATTAAAAAGCCTATGGGAAGGATCAATGATGTTCTTATCGTTGCAAATAGAAAATTGGTGCCCGTAGATTTTATCGTTCTTGATGTAGATTGCAATCTTTCATGTCCTATTATTCTTGGTAGACCTTCACTAGTAGAAAACGGAGCTTTAGCGCCGGTTTGTAAGGGCCTTTAGTGCCGGTTCCATAACCGGCACTAAAGTGTGGTCACTAAAGCCCCCCCCCCCCTTTAGTACCGGTTCGGCACGAACCGGCGCTAAAGTGCCACCACGTGGCGTGAGCTCGCGCCCTGGTATGGGTACCAACCGGTACTAAAGGTTTTTTTTTTTAATTTTTTTTTGAAAATTTTCGAAAAAAATTTGATTTTTTTTATTTCTAATTTTTCTGAATTATTTGATGATTTATTCTCTAATCACCTCTCTTAACTGCTCAAGTGTGGATCACTCATTCCAAATCATCTAACTTCCCGACCGGTCACCCATTCCTCTCACTACTCTAGCCCGAGCACGCTTAACTTTCGGGTTCTATTCTCCTTCGTTTTCGAGTCTGCACTTGTTGTTTTCCTGACAATAGTAGGATGTCAATCCTATTAACCCTCAGGAGTTTAGCTTGAGCATGAAGTCACACATTTCACCGTTTGAGTTTGAAACTATTATTCTAAAAAACAGTAATTATTTAGTAACGCTAATATTTCTTGAATAAGTTTGACCATAGTTTGACCACAGTTTGACCATAGTTTGACCAGATTTGACAAAAATTCAAAAAATTGAAATAATTATTTAGTAACACTAATATTCTTGAATAATTATGTAGTAACATTAATACTTCTTGAATAAGTAGTTTGACCAGATTTCACAAAAAAAATTTAAAAAAACTGAAATTTGACCATATCTTTTTTTCCTTTTGGAATTTGAGGATTCTAAAAAATTCCAAACAGGCCGTAGGCGGTCTCCATCGGATGTGGATTTTCGTGCTGAAGTTTTTGATATATTATACGTTTTTTTCCTACATCGTATGCAAAAGTTATAGCCGTTTTACATTTTCCCTACACTTTTTGCAAAACATGTCCAAATTGTAGTTTTCAAATTTTCCTAACTAGTAGATGTAGTAATATAACTACCTCTCGAAGGATTTTATTTTTTGAAGTTTTTATCATTTTCTTTTGATTTTTTCAGAACTGAAATGGCGACACACGGGGTAGAGTTTGAAATTGGCCTATAGTGCGGTTTGTGACACAAACCGGCACTATAGGTCGAACTTTAATACCGGTTCATGGCACGAACCGGTACTAAAGGTTAGACCTTTAGTATCGGTTCGTGCCACGAACCGGTACTAAAGGTGATCGTGGGCCCCGCCTGGCGCCACCTGCCACCACCCCTTTAGTACCGGTTCGTGCCACGAACCGGTACTAAAGGTTCAACACGAACCGGCATTAATGCAAATCCGTTCGAAGCGGCACTAATGGTACCATTAGTACCGGGCCAAAATCAAACCGACACTAATGTGCTTCACGTTTGACCCTTTTTCTACTAGTGCTTCCCTTAGAACGATTGGTGCGATTATTGATATGAAGGAAGGGAATATTAGATTCCAATTTCCCTTAAAGAAAGGCATGGAGCACTTTCCAAGAAAGGAAGTTAAATTACCTTATGAATCTATCATGCGTGCTACTTATGAGTTTAGTGCCGAAGATGGCACTACTTAGATTTATCCTCGCTTTTATGCCTAGCTAGGGGCGTTAAACGATAGCGCTAGTTGGGAGGCAACCCAATTTTCTTTATGTTTTTTTGTTTTTGTTTCTGTTTAGGAATAAATAATCCATCTAGCCTCTGTTTAGATCTGGTTTTATGTTTTAATTAGTGTTTGTGCCAAGTTAAACCTATTGGATCTTCTTGGATGATAGTTATTTGATCTTGCTGTAATTTCCAGAAACTTTGCGCTGAGTGCCCGAATTGTTAAAAATCACAAGAACGTGATAAAATAGTAGTTCCAATTGCTTCTGATCAATAAACAAATTGTCTAGTCCGTCTAATTTTGGTAGTTTTTTGGAGTTCCAGAAGTTTGCGTTAGTTACAGATTACTACAGACTGTTCTGTTTTTGACAGATTCTGTTTTTCGTGTGTTGTTTGCTTATTTTAATGAATCTATGGCCAATAAAATAGTTTATAATCCATAGAGAAGTTGGAATACAGTAGGTTTAACACCAATATAAATAAATAATGAGTTCATTACAGACCTTAAAGTAGTCTTTTGTTTTCTTTCTCTAACGGAGCTCACGAGATTTCTATTGAGTTTTGTGTTGTGAAGTTTTCAAGTTTTGGGTAAAGCTTTTATGGACTATGGAATAAAGGGTGGAAAGAGCCTAAGCTTGGGGATTCCATGGCACCCCAAGATATTCAAGAACAGCCAAAAGCCTAAGCTTGGGGATGCCCCGGGAAGGCATCCCCTCTTTCGTCTTCGTTCATTGGTAACTTTACTTGGGGCTATATTTTTATTCACCACTTGATAAGTGTTTTGCTTGGAGCGTCATGTGTTATATTAGTTTTTGCTTTTTAGTTTACCACAATCATCCTTGCTGTACACACCTTTTGAGAGAGCCATACACAAATTGGAATTTGATAGAATACTCTATGTGCTTCACTTATATCTTTTGAGCTTGATAGTTTTGCTCATAGTGCTTCACTTATATCTTTTGAGTGTGATAATTTTTGCTCTGTTGCTTCACTTAGATCTTTTAGAGCACGGTGGTATATTTGTTTTAAAGAAACTATTGATCTCTCATGATTCACTTAGATTATTTTGAGAGTAGTTAATAGCATGATAATTTGCTTAAATATTAATATACTGGGTATTTAAGATATGTGAAACTTTATTTTGAGTGCATTGAATACTAAGAAAAGTTTGATGCTTGATAATTGTTTTGAGATATGAAGATGGTGATATTAGAGTCATGCTAGTTGAGTAGTTCTGAATTTAAAGAGTACTTGTGTTGAAGTTTGTGATTCCCGTAGCATGCACGTATGGTGAACCGTTATGTGATGAATTCGGAGCATGATTTATTTATTGATTTTCTTCCTTATGAGTGGCGGTTGGGGACGAGGGATGGTATTTTCCTACCAATCTATCCCCCTAGGAGCATGCGCGTAATACTTTGCTTTGATAACTTCTAGATTTTTGCAATAAGTATATGAGTTCTTTATGACTAATGTTGAGTCCATGGATTATGCGCACTTTTTCCCATCCTTCCACCATTGCTAGCCTCTCTAATACCGCGCACTTTTCGCCGGTATCATACACCCACCATATATCTTCCTCAAAACAGCCACCATACCTACCTATTATGGCATTTCCATAGCCATTCCGAGATATATTGCCGTGCAACTTTCCACCGTTCCGTTTGTTATGACACGCTCCATCATTGTCATATTGCTAGCATGATCATGTACTTGACATCGTATTTGTGGCAAAGCCACCTTCATTGCATATCCCGGTACACCGCCGGAGGTATTCATATAGAGTCATATTTTGTTCTAAGTATCGAGTTGTAATTATTGAGTTGTAAGAAAATAAAAGTGTGATGATCATCATTATTAGAGCATTGTCCCAGTGAGGAAAGGATGATGGACACTATTATTCCCCCACGAGTCGGGATGAGACTCCGGACGAAAAATAAATAATAAAAAAGAGAAAAAAAGAGGCCATAAAAATAGAGAAAAGGCCTAAAGAAAAAAAAAGAGAATAAGAGAGAAGGGGCAATGTTACTATCCTTTTACCACACTTGTGCTTCAAAGTAGCACCATGATCTTCATGATAGAGAGTCTCTCATTTTGTCACTGTCATATACTAGTGGGAATTTTTCATTATAGAACTTGGCTTGCATATTCCAATGATGGGCTTCCTCAAATGCCCTAGGTCTTCGTGAGCAAGCGAGTTGGATGCACACCCACTTAGTTTCTTTTGTTGAGCTTTCATATACATATAGCTCTAGTGCATCCGTTGCATGGCAATCCCTACTCTCTCACATTGATATCTATTAATGGACATCTCCATAGCCCGTTGATACACCTAGTTGATGTGAGACTATCTTCTCCCTTTTTTGTCTTCTCCACAACCACCATTCTATTCCACATACAGTGCTATATCCATGGCTCACGCTCATGTATTGCGTGAAGATTGAAAAAGTTTTGAAAATGTTAAAGTATGAAACAATTGCTTGGCTTGTCATCGGGTTTGTGCATGATTTAAATATTTTGTGTGGGGAAGATGGAGCATAGCCAGACTAGATGGTTTTGTAGGGATAACTTTCTTTGGCCATGTTATTTTGAGAAGACATAATTGCTTAGTTAGTATACTTGAAGTATTATTATTTTTATGTCAATATGAACTTTTGTCTTGAATCTTTCGGATCTGAATATTCATACCACAATTAAGAAGATTTACATTGAAATTATGCCAAAGTATCACTCCGCATCAAAAATTCTCTTTTTGTCATTTACCTACTCGAGGACGAGCAGGAATTAAGCTTGGGGATGCCTGATACGTCTCCAACGTATCTATAATTTTTTATTTCTCCATGCTACTTTATCTACTGTTATAGGCTTTATTGGGCTTTATTTTCCACTTTTATATTATTTTTGGGACTAACCTATTAACCGGAGGCCCAGCCCATATTGCTGTTTTTTTGCCTATTTCAGTATTTCGAATAAAAGGAATATCAAACGGAGTCCAAATGGATTGAAACATTCGGAAACGTGATTTTCTGCGAACGTGATCCGAGAGAACTTGGAGTGCAAGTCAAGAAGCAACCGAGCCTCCACGAGATAGGAGGCACGCCCCCTATAGGCGCCCCTGTCTCGTGGGCCTCAGCTGACCACCGACGTACTTCTTCTTCCTATATATACCTACGTTCCCCGAAAACATCCAGGGGCACCACGAAACACAATTTCCACCACCGTAATCTTCTGTATCCGCGAGATCCCATCTTGGAGCCTTCGCCGGCACTCTGCCGGAGGGGGAATCAAGCACGGAGGGCCTCTGCATCAACATCCTTTCCCATCCGATGAGTTGTGAGTAGTTTACCACAGACCTACGGGTCCATAGTTATTAGCTAGATGGCTTCTTCTCTCTTTTTGGATCTCAATACAATGTTCTCCCCCTCTCTTGTGGAGATCTATTCGATGTAATCTCTTTTTGCGGTGTGTTTGTCGAGATCTGATGAATTGTGGGTTTATGATCAAGTTTATCTATGAATAATAGTTGAATCTTCTCTGAATTCTTTTATGTATGATTAAGTTATCTTTGCAAGTCTCTTCGAATTATCAGTTTGGTTTGGCCTACTATATTGATCTTTCTTGCCATGGGAGAAGTGCTTAGCTTTGGGTTCAATCTTGCGGTGTCCTTACCCAGTGACAGAAAGGGTTGCAAGGCACATATTGTATTGTTGCCATCGAGGACAAGATGGGGTTTATATCATATTGCATGAGTTTATCCCTTTACATCATGTCATCCTGCTTAATGTGTTACTCTGTTCTTATGAACTTAATACTCTAGATGCATGCTGGATAGCGGTCGATGTGTGGAGTAATAGTAGTAGATGCAGGCAGGAGTCGGTCTACTTGTTATGGACGTGATGCCTATATACATGATCATGCCTAGATAATCTCATAACTATGAGCTTTTCTATCAATTGCTCGACAGTAATTTTGTTCACCCACCGTAATACTTATGCTATCTTGAGAGAAGCCACTAGTGAAACCTATGGCCCCCGGGTCTATCTCTTATCATACTTGTTTCCAATCTACTTTTATTTGTGTCTTTACTTTTTGCATCTATATTATAAAATACCATAAATATATTTATCTTATCATACTATCTTTATTAGATCTCACTTTCGCAAGTGGCCGTGAAGGGATTGACAACCCCTTTATTGCGTTGGTTGCGAGTTCTCAGTTTGTTTGTGTAGGTGCGTGGGACTTTTGAGGAGCCTCCTACTGGATTGATACCTTGGTTCTCAAAACCGAGGGAAATACTTACGCTACACTTTGCTGCATCACCCTCTCCTCTTCGAGGAAAACCAACGCAAGATCAAGACGTAGCAAATAGTGACCTCTCTTTGATAGGCACAGGAGAAGGAGGCGAGTAGGCTGCATCGAGAGCCGAAGGGTGCTGCGTTCATATTCAATATCCACTACAGCAAAAACTTTTCAGCTTCCGAGTGACCTTTCATATACCAATCAACGACTCAGCTCATTCCCGCAACCCGCGGCGCGTCGTGACAAGACGTGGCCTGGCCTGGCCTGGCGAGGTGGGCTGCGGAGGAGGAGCGCGTGTGAACGGCCCTCTTGTTCTCATGCTCATACATGTGGGGAAACACCCTCCCTTATAAGGAGGTCCAACTCCCACCAAACTAGCAACGTGGGACTAAACTTTGGTTCCACCTCTTGTCTTGCACAAATGGGTTGGGGTGGGCCTCTAGGATTTATTACGAATTTCTGAAATTGTTATTGTGCTGGCTCAAAGTAGACTAAATTCCAGCAATCCCCCACCAGATCCTAGAGGCACATAAAATTTGCC
Source organism: Aegilops longissima (assembly GCA_021605205.1). Taxonomy (NCBI): domain Eukaryota; kingdom Viridiplantae; phylum Streptophyta; class Magnoliopsida; order Poales; family Poaceae; genus Aegilops; species Aegilops longissima. Next base: position 11,527,614 of record CM038678.1, read on the forward strand.
TCTAGTTCCAAAACACCGTATTATATACCAGTACTGTAGTGGAGACTGTTAAGTTGAACTTCCACATGGAGCTCAGTGCTACACTAGTAAGCAACTTGAACCGTGGACTGGGCCTTGAACTGCAAGTTTTCTGTGAATCTAGATTCACACAAAGCCTTGACCGATACTAGGCTACCATGGGTCTTCCCCGCGGGTGGAGCTTATGCGTCATACTCCGAGACCTTTCATGAGTTTACTAGGGAGAACCCTACTCTTATAGATTGCGATGTTTAACAATCAGGCTAACTTGGTCGTCTATTTTGCACAGCGGGGGGTGCCGTGCTGTTCTCATCGTTTTTTACCCGCGTTACTCCTGCGCCCTATATTTGGACCCGTCGAAGAACATACAGACGAAAGATTACACACACTTATAAAGTATGTTCTGGACAAAGCTCTCCTGGGCTTCAGCTTGCAGGGTGGCTACATCCAATGACAAAAAAAATAAGGTCGGGCTGTGTTTCGGCCACAAGACTGACTTCTAATAGGTACATACATACATCGCTGGGTAAGAACATCGCTACTGCTAAAGTTTAGCTGTAGCGCCATAGCAGTAGCACGGGGACCAGCGCTACTGATAGCCAAAAAACCACACTGCTAGTAGCCTTTTTCCTAGTAGTGTGGCAGGACCTTGATGCTGCTTCGGATACATGTTGTCTTTTTTGTGCATACGTTGTGGGTCGTCCCGTACCTCCGGTGTATCTTTTTTCTTCCCATAAACGCCCAAGAAGCCTAGCAGGTTCACACAAAGATTCTTCGTCACGTGCATCCCGTCGATTGCAGAGCGGACCTCTAGGACTTTCCAATATGGTAGGTTCCAAAATAAAGATTTCTTCTTCCAAATGGGTGTGTGTACGTCAGCGTCATTCGGAATATATTGTCCACTAAGACCCTTGCCAAAGATTACTTTTAAATCCTTGACCATATAAAGTATATGATCACTAGTAAAGTGGTTAGGCTTCTTAAGGTGATCTGCCTCACCTTTGAAATGTTTGATCGAAAGAAATCGATGATGTCCCATGTATACATTCTTCTTACATTTATCCAAACATATACTTTCGGTTTCACCTAAAAAGTGTGTGCATGCATTGTATCCCTTGTCTGTCTGTCCTAAAAGGTTACTAAGAGCAGGCCAATCATTGATGGTTACAAACAGCAACGCTCGTAGGTCAAATTTCTGCTGCTTGTGCTCATTCCATACACGTACACCTTTTCTATCCCACATCTGCAAAATTCTTCAACTAATTGCCTTAGGTTTCTTGGGGCCTTGGATGAGTACTGGCATCATAATGAACTTCCGCTTCATGCACAACCAAGGAGGAAGATTATAGATACATAGAGTCACAGGCCAGGTGCTATGATTGCTACTCCGCTCCCCAAAAGGAATAATGACATCTACACTTATACCAAATCAACAGCTCCTTGCATCATCTGCAAACTCCAACCACTTTCTCCTGATTTTTCTTCACTATGACCCATCAGTGGGTACTCTCAACTTCCCGTCTTTCTTACGGTCTTTTTTGTGCCATCGCAACAAATAGGCATGCTCTTTGTTCTGGAACAAACATTTCAACCGTGGTATTATAGAAGCATTCCACATCACCTTGGCAGGAACCCTCTTCCTGGCGCGCTCGCCCTCAACATCATCAGGGTCATCGTGGCTGATCTTATAGTGCAATGCACCGCATACCGAACATGCATTCAAATGCTCGTACTCCTCAGCGCTGTAGAGGATGCAGTCATTAGGGCATGCATGTATCTTCTGCACCTCTAATCCTAGAGGACACACAACCTTGTTTTCTTCGTACATACTATCGGGCAATTCATTGTCCTTTGGAAGCATCTTATTTAACATTTTCAGCAACTTTTCAAATCCCTTGTCAGATACACCATTTGAAGCAATTCCAGTGTCGTACCCAGCTTTTTCTTGTCATCTACACAATTTGGGTACAACAATTTCTTGTGATCCCCTAACATGCGCTGCAACTTCAACTTCTCATTTTCACTTGCGCAGTTTCTCTTTGCATCAGCAATGGCCCGACCTAGATAATCAGCCGGCACATCTGATGCCTCTTCTTCAGCTTCTTCCCCCATTGTAGTACCTAGGATAGTTGTCATCATCCTCCTCTTCATTCTCGTCCATTAGAACACCTCTTTCTCCATGCTTGGTCCAATAGTTATAGCTAGACATGAAACCAAATGTAAACAGATGGACATGAAGGACTTTTGATCTAGAGTAATTCATATCATTCTTACAGACACCACATGGACAACACATAAAACCACCCCGCTTGTTTGCCTCAGCCGCACACAAAAAACTATGCATGCCATTAATGAACCGGGGAGAGCGTCGGTCATCGTACATCCATTGCCGGCTCATCTTCATTACACAATACCGAAAATAACAAATTAATACAAGTTCATACATAAAGCTCATAGACATGTATTCTCATAAAACAACATACAACTATCTAGAAAAAACATTTAAATGCAACAACAAATGCGATCAAAATCGAAACTAAGGTAATAATTAATCCAACAGCATAATGATACCAAGCCTCTTTATTAACGGCATATTTTATAATCTTTCTAATCTACAAGTGCATTGCATCCATCTTGATCTTCTGATCATCGACGACATCGGCAACATACAACTCCAATTTAATCTTCTCTTCTTCAATTCTTTTCAATTATTCTTTCAAATACGAGTTTTTCTTTTTGAACTAAATTTAACTTCTCAACAAGAGGGTCGGTTGCAATTTCCGGTTCACATACCTCATAGATAAAAATATCTTTGTCAATTGGGTAGGCTTAATTGTCAAAAACACAAAATGCAACAAAATAGTTGTAAAAGATATTATACCACATCCGAATCATAAACTAGACGAGGGCCGACGGGGATAGATATGAAAACCATGGCACTACGTATAAGACACAATCATAGAATTAACAAAACTATACAAGCAACTATCTAACTCATAAAAATAAGATTTTTTTAACAAAAAGGATAAGAACACGAGAGCCTCACCAAGGTGGTGCCGGCGACGGGACGGCACGGGCGATCGACGGCAGTGAGGATGGGAAGACACTAGGTAAACCACACCTACACATATGCAAACTAAGAAGTTAATTTGAGCTCAAAGTGCGTATAAATCAAATAAACTCCCACATAATTACTCTCAAACGAAAACCCAGAAATGACTATACTTATAGAGCATGAAATGAGCTAAATTAGCAATGAGAGATGAAAGGACAAAATTGCTAACCTTTTAAACAATTGGATAGATGGGGTGCCTCAAATCTTGGCAACAATGGAAGATGAGCTCAAGCTGGGGGAAGAACAGAGAGGAGAGAAAGGAGAAAACAAAGAGGATGAGCTCGAGCTCGGGCTGGATGAAGTAGGGGTTTATATAGGGATGTCTTTAGTCCAGGTTGGTATCACCAACAGGGAGTAAAGGTCTACCTGTACTCCAAGTTGGCGATACCAACCTGGACTAAAGGGGCTCGTAGGGGCCCCAGCCTGCCACCAGCCTGCCACCACCCATTTAGTCCCGGTTTCTATTACCAACAGGGACTAGAGACCACAAACAAACCGGGACTAAAGGTGGGCGTGACATCGTCCACTCCTAGCCGTTCGAAAAGGGACCAATGGACCCATTAGTCCTGGTCGAAAACCAGGCTGGGACTAATGATCCGGACGGAAGCCATGTTTTCTACTAGTGCTCACGCGCACTGACTGCTTCCGCCAGCATGAGCAGTGGCGCTAGAAGGTTGACGACAGTGAAACATGGTTCCTAGGGTTCATCTCTATCGTGGTGTACTGCAAGGAGAGGGTAGAGAGGGCATGCAGGGAGAAATATCTGGGAGTGGTTATGGGACTGTGCATGGAATGGGTCAGTAATTATTTTCGATGGTGTATACAACACTAGATCTGTAGAGCAGTCTGTCATTATTAGAGAAGATAGGTAGCCGTTCACTAAATTGATTGTGTTATTTGAAATTTCTTTCAAAGATATTGTAAACAAATCTAATGAATTAAGAGGATGTTAATTAGAATCTTTATTTTCTTGCCTTTTATAGCCAAGCCTTATATTTCTAGCTTTCCTTTCCATTTTAGAATCTTTATTTTCAGCTTTCCAGTATTCCTGAAACAATACTCCGCTGTAGATGGACTAATCAAACACCGGAGTACTAGGTCGATGGAGGTCACCGGCAAAGAAGCGGCCAATAGCCGACACTTTGCGAGTTCAATATTGCGTCGGTGGTGCTAGTGTTTGCCCATGGAATGGTTAAGAGGATGGGGCGAAACATATACAAAATAGAAGGGAAATGTAGTTCCCCGCGGTACTCTTCACCCGCATACGGTTTCTAGAGGGAAAGCGCCAGCGCTTCTTAGAGATATAGTCGGTTTCATTGAACAAACCGCCTCCAATATTTATTGCATGCAATTTCAGAAATCCAACTGCCTATGGGTAGTTATTACAGGTGGCTTTGTGTTATTTGGTGACAACCACTTCCAAAGGCTGTTCCTATTGTCCCTTTTTCCTACTAGTAAAAGTGATGGCTCCAGGAAGGGCAGCGACACCAAGGCACTACCATTGTTCAATCTAGGAAACCTAAAGTGGGGGATTCCCCCAGAACATGGACCTCGGTGAGAGGAGAGGGGACAACATGCGATAACACCTCCAACAAGGTTACGATACCCAAAAGCTGCGGCACTGTCGGTTCCGGCAATGTCACCAAAATGGGGTATTTGCACGTATCCTCCACATCATCGACCATCCCTCACGGCCGACATGATTCACTACTCACAACATGCCACCAACTAGCACAAAGGCAAACTTGATCTAAAATGTGAGTAGACTTACGGACCGCAGCCACGAGCGGTCACCCACACCACGCAGTGAAACACATTGAGGGAGGTGACATGTGGATCCTCCTAGCACCATGCCAGCAAGATACGTCTCCCACACGAGCCATAAATCGAACATCGGGCAGCATGCCACCGGCCATGGTCCGTAAGGGACCGGACGTCGCGATCACGCCAGGCCGTTATCTCGAAGGTTTCCACGGGGAGCACAGGCGTAAATGGACGGACGTCATCTTATCGCCGCAGACCAGACATCGTTGAACTGCTCTCTACCTTGCCACCAAATTTCCATGGCCGCCGGCTAGTCAGAATAGTTCACGGGTTGGCGCCCCTAAGCATGATCTCCACAGGTCACACAGGACACAACCCGATGACACGTTTCCTCTGGGAACATGGGGGTTGCAGCCACCATGGGCGTAGCCATTGTCAGCAATGGCGAGTACGGAGCTACATATAGAGGGCTGGCAGTGGGACTTGGGTTGGGCGACACGAGAGTCGTTTGTAGTTAATATATACTCCATATGTTCTAAAATACGTGACTCAACTTTATACTAACTTTGTACTAGAGCTAATACTAAGTTGAGTCACTTATTTAGGACCGAGGGAGTATGTTCCAAGATTTTGAGTCATTTTCGGTATTTTTAGTGGGACATGAGACAAACAGCTGCGTGTGGCCATTTCTTCGCCATGGCTTGTGCCACTGGGGTGACCTGTGTGTTAGTCATCACTAGGGGGCGCGCACGGCGCACGTATGATTCGTCGTGACGCCTCATGGAAACATTCCCCACCAGAGTTCAAGTCATAGACTTAGCGTTAGTGCTCCTATTTTTCTGGATTTATTTCAGGTATTTCGGCGATGTTCGTTTAGTTGGAGGAGATGTTCCCGTCAACTACGAGACGCTTGTTTGATAACTTCATCAATCCCAAAATGTTGTGTCGGCTCACTATCTTGAAGGAGCTCATGGGGTAGGCGCACATGTGTGCATTCATAAGGGTAGCTGTACCATTGTCTCTATAAGCATCTATATTTGTATTGTGTTCAAAAAAAAATCCATCATCCCGTTGATCCCTGAGTTTCACTATGGAGCGATCTCCTAAATAAGCATACAAGCCTCCACCTCAGCCTGTAATTTATTCCCGTATAAAAAAAATACAAAAACCCTATCACGAAAAGACCCCTGATGGATTCCTTAATTACTGAAAGGTGCTCAGTCTCTCAAGATTACTTTTTGTTGAATTGTGTAAAAGTCTGTTGGATTCACGTTCTAACGGCTGGGGAGCACTGAAGCTCCCATAGCAGACATATTTCGGGTCCCTCTCACACCATTGAGGGACTTCAGCGGGACTTCTCCGTCCGTGTTTGGTGCGTCACAGACTCACAGTCACGTCACACCATTGACCACCCTACACCTACATAGTGGGGGAGCGACTAGAATGAGTTCTTGGGAGGGAGAATGGGGGGTCGACAGGGGTGGAGGGGAGAGCGAGCCGAGCGGCAGGAAGAGGAACATAAGGGTTTATGTTTGTTTTTGGCTCCTACCTAGATGGCCGAAATTTTTGCTATTTCAAAATTTTCAGAAATATCTCAGTCGAAATAGGAAAACCAAAATTTGAATTTTGGAACAAAATATGACAGAAATTTGCACATTTTTTTAAATCAAGCGGAACAAAATTTAACATTCCAACGTAACCCTCACAGATTAGTTCGAAACTTACAATCCACAACCATCACACATTACCTAAAAGTTTAGACAACCAAGTACAACCAACAAACTTTCAATTTGGTTTTCTCAACCGACAACAAAATTACGTGGCCAACGGGAGATATCCGAAATTTGGCCAAAATTTAATTTTCTCAACCGACATTTACCAGGCCCATGCAAGAATGCCTGACATCGGTATATGGGCCTCGTGCCATAGACGGTGATCATTCTTGTGTCTAAGCCCAATTTATGGCGTCAAACCTGGTGCTTGCTTGCAGCCTCTTTGCCTGCAAGTTTTTCAACAACTCGTCACGAACCTTGACATGTTCCGAGCACATGGTGGAGCCGGATTGTGTTGGGTTGCCACAATTCCAGTTACGAGCATTGCACCACCGCTCTGCTGGCATTATCAAGGGGTCAGCTTCAACCTCTAGCTCTTCAACTTCTGCCTCCGGCCATTCTCCAACACTTTCCTCGTCAGGCTCTTCATCAGTACTACCATATCAAAGCAGAAGTGCACAACCATTTATACTCCCAAACAAAACATGTTCGTAGTGCAAAGTAAATCTATACAAAACCAATAATTTGTCCAAAGTTGATATAAACATGGATTCTATTACCATGTTAAAGCAACAGAGTACACTATCAACTCAAAATACAAAATGTAAAGAAAAATAAACACTTCCACGAGCATGCTTTTTTTTTTGCACCTCAGTTAAAATGTGTCAACAAGTAACTTGAATCTGTGAGTACAAACATCAACTGTGTTAAACAATATTGTCCATAGACAAAAAATTATATAGCTCGAATATGCATGGTTTAATCTCGACCCCATTTATATATCTATCCATTCTGCTTGAAGCACCATTACCCCATATGTAGAAAAAAGGAGACTTTCATGTCTATGTCCCCGTAGGATTGGGATAAGGTAAACCACATCTGTGCAACTATATTCGAAGAAAATCATAGGATGTTGCTCGCAAAATACATACTAGCTAGACTATGAACTTTAAATCTATTTGTTTCTCATAAAGTACAAAAAAGTCAGAATAAAATTATACTACTACTTGGACTTCAAATTTTGAAATCGTACACCAACATTTTGAAGATTAATCATAAAATCTTGCCCGGCGAGAGAGAAAAAAAAATCCAACCATGCTGCACTTGATGGATACAAATATTGACCCATTTATACTTTGTCCTATCCTATACACTAGCAAAAGAAAAACTTCAACTATGCAAGTGAATCTCCAATCGTATAGGTTAAACTGGGAAAATAAATACTTCAAGTATGTAATGTAGAACTTCCATTTATTTCTTCCTTTTTGCGAATATATTTATGTCTTTCTCATCCTTTTATCTAAATCATTTCTGTCTTAATCACCCCGATTTACTTTATTTGTTTGCCCCTTTCACAAGACCTCCAACACGTTAAGCTGACCGCTCATATGAATAACGGCCAAGCATTTTGGGAGGTTCACAAATTTATTCTTAGGTAGATTGTTGGATTAACAATATATGCATGCATATATACAATATGTGCATGCATATATGTTTTGATAAAAAAATTGTTAGTTCAGGAGATGAGCTCTTGAAAGTACATTCATGTGACTTACATATATTTTCAAACTGTGAAATGCAATTTTTTATATATATAGTGGCATAGTTAGTTTTGTGCACATATTACATTACACACTGTGTAAAATACAAATCAACAAGTATAAATGTAAAATACATTTTTTTAATTTTTAATCTATTTTTAAAAATGTAAAATACATTGAAATCTACGCCCAGCAGAAGGATTGTTTTGTGGGAAAACAAATTCACTTTAAATAAGCGTTTACAGGAAAATAAAAGTTGCTTCCTTTTGTATGGCTGGAGACATGAGGGGTCGGACTTGTTTTCAACTCTGCCGTGGAATATACAGTGAATTTTCTGGAAAATACAGGAAGGCTGGGAGCAAGAAAGAAACCCGTACCCACGTGAGTGCACTGGATGAGCAATGGGTTCCATACTCCCATATGTCACATCCTCAACTTTGGGCAGAAACAATTAAATAAAAATATTGCACTGGATGAGAAATGGGTCCCATACTCCCCCATATGTCACCTAACCGGTCCTATGGGTAGAGGAATAGAAGTATATATTTTTTTTTTTGAATGTTGGTAGTTTGATCTACCAATTTTATTGATCAGGAGAAAGAGGGTTGGTCCAGTTTATGAGGGAAACCGGACCAAAAACCATACAAACGGCGCCTTTCGGCAAAAAACACACACATCCCCACGAGCCACGGGTCCCTCTGACCGGATCCATCTCCAGGACGATGCCCCCAAGAAAGAATGCGACGCCGAATGGCGCCGCCACCGTCCGATCTAAAACTAGATCAAGGGTTTCCCCCGGAGCACGTCGGGAAAGGCAAGGTGAGAGCAGCTACATCGATGCCTCCCGAGGGAACGACGCCTGAAAGCGCCGCCATCAACGACTCCAGCCGGAACCGGAGTACGACTTTCGCCGGCAGTCTCACCTGCATAGCCCGAACCCAGGATCCGATCAACCTACACACCGAACCACTATCCCTGCCTCCACGGCCAACCGCACCTCCCCGGCGAGTTTGAAATGCTTCCAACCTTGCATCTGCATCCCCACTGGACGGAGGATGCAACCCCTAGCGGCGCCATTCGTCTCCCATCGGAAGGACCAAGCACAACGCTATTCGTCTCCTCGAGGATGCAACGCCTGCCGGCCATTCCTCTCCCGGCGAAGGATGCAACAACCACAACAAGGCCATTCCTCTCCCTCCAGCCACCTCCATCTCGTCCACCCAGCCGAAGCAGCGTCGAGCTCACCAAACCACCAAACAGGAGGATGCAACACCAGGCGAGGTGCCATTCATCTCCCACCACTTCGCCCGCACGGCCAGCAGAAACCCAGATCGAGCCCTGCTGCCTGCGGAACTCATGCCTCCAGCAGAACCGACGCCTTCATGGCCACCTCCTCGAGTAGATCAGCTCCTGGCACGCAAAGGGGAGGAAGAACTGGCCGCCCGTCCGCTGGGCCGCCGAAGACAACCGGCAGCCACCCAGCAGATCCGCGCTGGGGACGCCACCGGCGCGCCTCCCTCGCCCCGCGTGCCGCAGATCCGCTGGGGCGCCACGGCGCGCCTCCCTCGCCCAGCGCCGCAGATCCGTGCTGGGAGCAGCGCTGGCACCCTGCCCACGCGCGCCCGAATCTGGCGGCGACCACCACGCCGCGCCCGGCAGCCGCTCACCGCGCCCAGCAAGACGCCTCCACAGCGTCTGCCGTGCTTCCTCGCGCGCGTGCCACGCCCAAGCCTCCAGCCACGCGCCACCTCGGGCCACTCCGCCGCAGACGCACGCCCCCGCGCCGCCATGGCAGCCAGCATGCCAAGCTCGCAGTCGAGGGAGAAGAAAGGGCCCCGCCGCCACCTTCACCGGAGCCGGCGAGCGATGGGGAGGGTGGAGAGGGGGGCTGGCGGCGCCGATCTAGGTTTCCCCCGTGTCGCCAGGGAGGGTGACGCGGGGCACGAGAGTTCAATGAATTGGATCAAACTTCGGCATTTTAGAGGAGTAGAAGTATAGATACCTGTCCTCTGGGTCTTTCACCGTATCGTCGTCCAAAGCTACATTGTTCACGTACACGGACGCCTGACAGGAAGACACGGCGAATCAAATTTAAATTCCGGCCAGCCGAATCAACAGATCAACCAAGAAATATGGCCGGATCTTAGAAACTAGGAAGCAGCGCAAAAATACAGAGTATACATGTATTGTACCTTGATATTGCTGGACGAGCCAGCTGAAGAAACTGGAGATTCGATGGCATGGCCTTCCTCGTCCGCCAGATCAAACTCCTCTTCGAAGCCGACGGCTTCCGCCAGCATCAGCAGCGACGCTGCCGCTTCCTCTTCGGCGCTCGGCCAAGGACTTGCTGGGCCTGGGATTTCTACTGTGGCCGGGAAGGTGGACGGCGGAGAAGCAGGGTTGCTCGGGTTCATCTCTGCTGTGGTGTCGTGCGACGAGAGGAGAGAGACGGCAGGACAAAAATGTGTGAGAGGGATTATGGGTATCTGGATAGAATCGATGGGGCAGTAGATTACTTATCATGGTGTATACAGCAGTAGATCTGTAGATCAGGCTGTCATTGTTACAGAAGATTGGCAGCGTTTCACTAAATTTATTGTGGTATATTTGAAATTTCTTTCAGGGATATAGAAAACATATCTAATAATGAATTAAGAGGATCTATAACAACTGAAGTATAGGACTATGCCTTTTTTGGTTGTGCAAATAAAGGAAAGAAATATATGCCCAGTTGGTTTCGCCTAGCAAATTGCCTATGTATCCACTCTCTTAGCTGGAAAAATCTTGCCTATGTTCACACTCAAATCTATCCCCCAATGGTTTATTTTGAGATAAATTCTTGCCTTTTATAACCAAGCCGTGTATTTCAAAGCTTTCCTTTTTTTTAATTTGTATTTCTACCTTTCCTGTTTTCTTGATACAATGGGCCAATTGTTTTGGGGTTTTTCCCATCTACGTTGGCCCATAAATGGAGCCTTTTGAAAAGAAGCCTACCTACACAAGTATGACTAAGTTTTATAAAAAAAATAGGCTTACTGGGGAATCTAAATTCCATTTGGAATATAAATTAGGAGTGTTAAGTTTCAAATGAGTTGACTACTAGTTGAAAAGTTATTGGAGCAACTATAACATGTCCGTCTTATGATGCATTTGAGAAATTAGGGCCAAAATTCTATCTGCGTGTATGTGCGTTGTTTGTACTCCCGGCTAGAAGAAGAAGCACCCAAGAGACCGACTATACGTACAAGTTCAAACAGAATCGGCTAATAAGCAGGAGATATAATAGAATTGGTTTACGAGATAATAGACAGAGAAAAAGTAAGGGGCGATCTCTTCAGGTATAGTTATCTCAACATTGACAGCGACGTCAACTGCGCTTCATTCGGCTTAGAAAAAAGAGGTCCGGAACTCTTTTTTTGATACAGCAAAAATACCATGCTTTATGGGATACCGTGGTTTACAAAACTTCAGTTTTTCCTGAAGCTAAACACATCAAAGTATTTAAAAACATTGTTTTTTTTTCAGAAACCTCTGTATTATCAGAAAACTTTGAAAAAAAAAACTTGCTGCCAAACGCAGCCTTAGCATTTTTCATCGGTGTTTTTGCCACGATCAAATTTTCGGTTAGGTGCAAATGCCACGTTTTGTAAAGTGGTGGTCGACGAAAAAGTAATGGTTTTTGTGTATTTTACTAGGTATTGCAGGAAGGCATGGAATGGTGGACGAAACGAGGGGAAACGGAAACAAGACTAGCGATACCGTACGGAAGGGACAAAGGAAAAGAGAGACAAGTGAAATTACCTGGAGAACCGGAGGCCGGAGGGGATACATGCAGACCGGGCAGTCGAGCTCGAGAACATCCTGCTCAATGCTGCCATTGACGGACATGTTCCTCTTCCTCTTCTTGCCACTGCAGCTGCAGCTGCTGCTCCCATCCATTATTCACTCACAGGCATGCAGTTGCGCTCCAGAGTACTTAGAGCAACTCCAACGGGCCGATTCAAAAGGACGCTGTTTTTGTCCGCTTTTTGTCTATTTGGGTCGACCGCCCGCCCGTCGTCCGCTCTCTTTTAGATTTGGGTCAGCAGCACGCCCAACGCGCCGACCCATTTCATGACCGCGCGCGCTATAGATCATGCCAGCGGCCATGCCAGCTCGCGGGAAAGGTTCGCGCGGCGGGGGAAATTCGGCCTAGCGTGCGCTGGCTTTGGCGCTCCAGAGCGTGGGAAATGTTCGCACGCGCATTTTGGCGCGCTACGGCCGGCACTCGTTATAAAGATGGTGCTCCCTCCACACTCAGTCCGCCGTCACCGCCCACTCGTCTCGCCCCCTCTCACTAGCCTCGCCTCCTGTGCGCCACCATGTCGATGCGCATCCTCGACGCTTCGGATTTTCGCGGAGTCCGCGAGCGCCCCTCCGTCGCCTTCTCCGCCGAGATCTTGTTTGCCGAGAAACGGCTCATCCTCGGCACCTTCGACACCGCTGAGCAGGCGGCCGCGCGTACGACGCGGCGGCGTGGCACCTCCTGAGGCCTCGTCGGGATATGAATTTTCCTGACGTGTCGAGCCAGCGGGCGCAGGATCTGGCGCCTCTCCCGCGGCTTTTCACCGACGAGGATCATCGCGTCCACCGGAGGCGGATGCGTCGCCTCGCCCTCGCCGAGATGGATGTGCAAGCCTTCGTGTTGTGGCGCGAACGCTTCCCGCAGGACATCGTCAACGAACGTCAGTTCTATGAGCAGAGGAGGACGGAGAGGAAGGCCAGGAGGACGGAGCGAGCCGCCTATCGGGAGGGCAAGCGTGCACGGAAGCTGACCGCTGAAATGAGACTGAGGCTGCGAGAAACATCGGAGTGGGACTTCGCGGACGAGCATGCTGCTGACGCCTATATTCAGACGTCGGAGGAGGACATTACCGAGTCAGAGTCGAAAACCGACGAGTAGTTGATTTTTTTCTTTTATCTATGTACGCAAGAACTATCTATGTATCCTTTTTCATCGGAAAAAATGGCCGGCGGCGTCGGCCACGAAGCAGGCGGTGGAGGTTGTGCAAGCGCGGGGAGGAGAGAGGGCGCGCACGGGCGGTGGAGGTTGTGCACGCGCACGAAGCAGGCGGTCAGGGCAGGGTGTACTAACTTTTTTTTTAGGGTCAAACATTGCCGCTTTATTTAACTTACGAAGTTCGGAATTTCATCTGACAGAACAGAAAGAACGAAGTCTGGGGAGCCCCCAACCAAACCTTACAGAGTTCATCACCCACTTCTACTCTAGCAAACTTATGCGCGGCAACATTTGCTGAACGACGGACCCACGAAACCTTAAACTCCTCAAACGATCTCAGCATCATCTTGATCTCTTCCACCAATGGACCTGCCACCGAAAGCTCCTTTCCTTGAGCTTGCAGCATGTGCTCCACCCCTTTTGCGTCTAACTCGACGTGAACTCGCTGCACATTCAAATCTCTCGCCACCTCGAGAGCGCGCCTGCATGCCAGAAGTTCAGCTATCTCAGGGTCAGTTACGCCTGAGAACAGTTGACAAGCCCCTGCTCTGAACGCTAACTAGCCGTTCTGTTTATTGACGTGATGTGTCGAGGCAGGGCTAGTGCTAGGCTACTAGCTAGCCGGCGAATTTATTGGTTCTTTGTTAAATCCCTGGTGATGCTCACTTTTCTTACTTTCTCATTTCGGTTTTGCTTTCCGGAAAACCTTTAGGGTCACTTTTTTTTTTGAAGCGAGATCCTTTATGCATGTCTCAGAAACAAAAAGTGCTATTTCGTGGAATGCACTGAACCATGTCCAATCATTTTCTCAACATTTAAATTTTGCGGTAAGTTCAAAACACGCAGAAAATAATGTCGTACATTTTTTTTTCTGAAGGCTACATTTTTATAGAAGACGAGAAAAATATACAAAAAAAGCTTGCTTGGTTGCCGGAAACCAATCCCAAGCCGGACCAAAACACCCACCAACACCCTAGGAGTTCACCTAGAATAGCACCGATGATCAGATGAACCCGCACTTGAACGGGCCGGCGTACTCAGACCTGGAGATCAAAGCGCTGGCGATGGTTAGTCGGATATGTAGGAGGTGATCAACCTCATCATCGAGAGACCACCTTCCGGGCGCCTTCATGGCGGTGGAGCAGACATCGCTGCGGCTCGTAGACGAGTTCACGAACCGCATCAGGACAAGCGCGAGTGGCATCACCGAGCGCCGAAACGACGCCCATGGATGCGGGATGCGGCGACACCTCGCCAAGTGCTAGATTCACGTCATGATGCGGCGGGAGCGTGGGTGGAAGAACTTGTTCATGGTGCGTCCCAGCGTAGTGGCGACGCTGCTCGTATGGCGGCGGACGTGCATTTGTCTTCCTCCAATATTTCACATATGGTGTCTCTTGAAGATCTGAACAAGCCACGGTAACCTTGGTGTTTTTGCACAATTCATGTTGTCTGGCAATAAACGCTAGAGGCTTTCTATGTTATATAGACAAGTAGTAGTATTAGCCGCGTCCTATTGTTTGTTTAATCATGCGAGAACTATTGTCAATCATCCATCTTATGTCCATGACTTCATGCTTAATTGTTTGTTCGCCTCATACGAAACAAATGACAAGGATCAATCAATGTGTGTTGTTAAGAGTCTGGTCATGTTCGTTTCTCTAATCTGCTCTCCCCTCCTGTAAGATTGAATATCAAGTCTTCTAGATGCATCCGATGGTATAGGATTGGCTTAAGATAATGTGTATGAATTGTTCCACACAAAATAATAGACTAAAGGTTTATTTAAACTCAGATGAGAGATTATATGCTAGATGGCTTTCCCTTCTCTCATCCCCTCCCCCCCTCCCCCTCCCTCTTACCCTCCAGCGTAGTGGCCGTGGCGGGCTCGTCTCCCCTGCCCACTCCCCTCCATGGCCCCCTCTCGGCTTCACCCTCCCCTCGTCCCCCCTCCCTCTGTCGTGCCGCGTCCGGGCCGGTGGGGATCTGGATCCGCCCCGGCAGTCAACTGCTTCTAGGCGCTCCAGGCGGAGGACTCTGAGGATGAGGATGAGGCTTTGCATGTCCTGCTGTCGGGGCTACATCGGTCCTTTCCTGTTCCGCGGCGGGGAAATTCCGAAAGTTTCCGTCAGCTGGTCGTGGGCGTGTGGTCTCGTCATTGTTTCTGGAGTCTGGTTGGTCCTGTGTCTGGCAGCGTGGGCGCGGATCCAGTAGGTCCGGCAAGTTTGTCCTGCATTTACCTACCGGTGGTGTTCAACCGGCTCCATCGTTGTTGGGTGGTTTGGACACTATGTTGCCGTCCTCGCCTTCCCCGATTTTCCCTTGGATCAGTGGTTGTCGGCAATGCCGCTTCGACGTTGGCAGGATCTGGTGGTGGCCAGCTGTTGGTGGTGGGGGCAACGGAGGACGAAACCCTAGCCTTGGCTTTTGTCGCTGGTGCTTGGTGCGTCCACGGCCGGCTTGTGGGCCTGCCCGTCCCTGTGCCTATTGCTGGGCTGGTGGGGGCGTTCTCGAAGGATGATCCCCGCTTGGGTTCAGGGGGTGGGTCCTTACGATGGGCCTTGTGGGCCAGATGGGGTTCCTATCTCTCTTAGGCCTGCTGGCCCGGTCGTGCGGGAGTATATATGGCTCGGGAAGGGATGGTGCGACCCCTATCTAGGATTTTCAGCCACCAGTTCAGATGTGTGTCGTTGTCCTTTCCCTATCCATCACTGTGTGAGATATCAACCTCCCCCACCTCTCTTGTGTTCATTCATTGAGATCCCTTGGCATGGATACCATGGCTCGTCGTCTGGTCTCCGGCGGCAAGCGTCACTGCGAGTGGCACTTAAAGTTGGAGGCAAAGTGCGCTGGTAGTGCACAGGTGGCGCACGACCGGGAGGCGTGGGTGGCTGGCCCGGAGTGGCTTCATTTTGATGAGAGCGCTCGCTCGGAGGTGGTGCTGCGCTAGGCCATCATGGGATCTGGCCCTGGCAGGGCGCATGCTCCCTCGACGGTGGGATGGGGCTCCATGGTGGCAGATCCTCCACATGGCGGCTACTACTGCTGCGGCCCCTAGATCGGATCCTCCACGTGGACTGGTGGCCCCACGGTGCCATGCTGGTCGTCTGGGTGCTGCGGGTCCTGATTCCGGAGGACGCTCTTATTGTGGCGGTGGCGGCGACATGCGGTTCCAGTGGGATGGGTATGGTCTTGCTTCGTATCCTTACAAAGCCAGGAAGTTTTCCCCTACTGACCCTTGATCCTCTTTGGGCGTGTTAGGTGACGACATCCTCCCGCCTCCTCCTCCTCTTTCACAAGGTGTGGCTCCCCCTCCTTCCATTTGATCGTCCTCCACCCTCACCTGCTTTGCTTGCCATCGGGCTGAGCATTTCCCATCTCTTTGCAAGTTTCCCCCCTTCTACCTGAATTTTTGTGTTGAGGGCTACCTTACAGTCGACTGTCAAGAGAGTTTCAAGTTCCCATCTTTCAAGGAATTTGGTCTTGGCTTACCTGGGTGCTCTTTTTCTCGTTGGACGGTGATCTTGGCATGCCTGTGGTGACACCGGTTCTTTCCAGTGTGGCTATCATTTCTGTGCAATCCATGGTTGTCTCATCTCAGATCATTGTGGATAAACTCAAGGAACGGGATCTTGAGGGTTGGGATTGGCAAGTCCAACAAGTTTCTGACTCAGAGTTTGCGGTGATTTTTCCCTCTAAGAAAAGTTTGAAGATGATGGCTTCGTGCTCTAGTTTTACCCTTCCACTCAATCAAGTTGTTATCTCTGTCAAAGCTTTTGTGAATGGTGCGAGTGTTGTTGATTTTCTCTCTTATGTGTGGGTGCTACTTGATGATGTTCCATAAGGTTTGTGGAACGCTCGTTTCCCGATGGCATTCGGAGAGCTGATTGGGAAACCGATCGAGGTTGATTCGTCTTCGCTTGATCGCCTTGGTCCAGCTCGCATGAAGATTTGGTGCGTGGAGCCTGCTCATGTTCTTGGTTTCGTTAATGTTTTCCCTTCTACTGATGTGTGCAGGATCCGTGTTCAGGTCGAGGGCCAGGTTGTTCATCAGGCCCCTCCTCCACCTCCTCCCAACCCTTCTCAACCTGGTCCTTGTGGTGGTGATAGCAATGCGGGCGGTGGGAGCAATGTGGGCGGTGATTCTGCTAATCCTTTTACGGCTTCATAATGGGAGGGTCTTGGGTCTAAGGCGCGTGGTATGTTCAGTTATGCCACTCCTGCAGGTGGGGGTGGTTGTGCGACGGAGGGGCCGGCCGGCCGCCTTGTGGTTAGTGCACTACAAGAAATATGTCAACTTGTGACCTTGACTATTGGTCACTGAAAGGTCATTGTTTTTCATTTGCGACCTTTTGTGACCAAAAGCGAAGCTCAAAAGCTGGCGGTCGTATGGCTGAAATTAACGACCTTCTCTGTGAGAAGGTCGAGACGCGTTCTGACCAAAGCGAAGGTCATTGAACCTATGACCTTTTATTTGGTCACTGGCTGTCTGCCCAGGCCACGTCGGATCCGACGTGGCAAGCTGACGTGGCAGAATTGCGACCAATTCAAAAGGTCACTGACAAGATTCAGCCAGGTCCAGTTCGCTATTCTACATGGGCCTAGCCCAACAAATTCGATGTTTTTTTCAAGTCAATTATCATGGGCTGCATGGGCCAAGCCCAATATTCCATCTTTATTTTTGGGCCTTGGCCTTCTTAGAATCAATTGATTTTCCATTTTCTGTCATTATATTTTCGAGTTGGTCCCACTAGTCATAATGCCATACATTTGTCCCACATATCAGAAATTTCAAAATTGCTCAAATTATATTCATAAGTAGGTCCCACTAATCAAGTTTCCTGTTTTTGTAGCCGATGCCGAACAGCACAACCGCCACCACTGTCGCATGGAAGCAGCAGAAACGAGGAGCCTGGCACGATGAACCCCTTGTACCGAATCAAATCCTGCTGCACAAGAAGGACAAGAGAAATAATAAGATAATCTTGAGGTCAAATAAAAATCAGAACAATAAATCATGGACTCGAGCACATTCATACATATACTGAAGTTGTTAAACAGAATCGTAGAATGCCATCACGTAATCCAGCATGCTTGTCAAAGTTAAATTCCAGAGAATTAAAGTGCTTCCGATAGTAACCAAATTGTTTTAATACCCAGCCATCCAGTACCACACAGGAAGCAAATCCTAAAATAAAAATGCACTTCTGAACAGAGCGACACACTACAAGAACTTACAAACGGGTTTGAACAATGGATGACATACAGTACAAGAAAAAGAGCAGGAGAATGGATTCTGGTAGATTGTTGCATCTTCGAAATGAAGATGATTTGCTTTTTGAGCTAGCTAGCACTTGGAAGAATCTGGAATCAGCCGAGATAAAGAATCCATAATGCAAAAACCATAACCATTGAAGATTGAAAGAATCTGTGAAGTGAGTTCACTCTCTCTCTAGATATTTTGACAGTTTTGAGCCAACACACATATTAAAGTAAGCAACCATATCATTTATATATGCTGGCCCAAACACTACCCTTGAGTAACATCTCAATTAAGCACAAGTAACAAAGTAGAGGAGATGGATCAATCATAGCAGGGGTTTAGGATAAAGTCCTCAAACTTGTGTGTGTCAAGTATTTAGAAACAAAACAGTGTCACATTTATGGAAATAGAGGGACTAAAAAGATATATGACTCAAAGGCACATGACATCATAGAGAAGATAAAAGCACAAGATGACTGCAGTGACTAGGCTACAAGTTAATACAATTGATACAAGTTAATACAAGCCTGATGTACTACCATGGGTAAGAAGAAGCAGGTACTTTAGTAGCTTTAGCACACTAATAAATGTGTTAAAATGGAAGTGTGGCTGCTGGGTTATATTAATAAATAATCCAAGTGTTGTAACTTGCAACACCCAACAAGATTTGCATGAACAGGTAAAACCTAGAAAGTACTTGTACTGGGATGCTGTCCATCCAACAGAGACAACAGGACATCAGTACACAAAAACATAACCATGTATTCATGCTAAGCAAATCTTGACAGCAAACAACGACAACTTCAACTCAATAACTTGGTGAGCATGGAGTAATATCAAAAATATGGCATCATAATAATTTCAGCACAGAAAGAGGTTAGCAAGGTGCTTGTTGGTTTCATCACAAGTACCAGGAGTATTTTTAAACCTACGCAAGTCATTTTTAAACCTATGCAAGTACCAGGAGTATTTCACTCCTTTCCAGTGCAAGTACTCAAAATTTGTTTGAGTAGCAAATCTAGGCAATCACCAAAATCTCTCAATACCGGTCCCAATAAGTAATCAGAATACAGCAGCAACAAGTACCAGGAATAAATCACATAAGTAACTAGAACAGAGAAAGAAAATGTAGAAGTGGCAGCGAGGTATGAATGGTGTCCTGAGTTACTGCTGCATCGGCCGTAACAGAGGTCGAGGAACTCGCTGTGATGGGTTGCAGCATCTGTGCTGATGCATTCTCAGCCACAGGCTCCTCCTCACACCTGAAGTTAAACACGCAGTTGGTTGGCAGAACTACAACAATTTAGCTTTTGGAGATGACGAATAACTCAAATTACCCTTGATATCTGTTTCAAAAAAATTAACCTTCTAGTATGGCCGTGTTAATAGATAAAATTAACCTTTTCCCTTTTACTTTCTATGAAAAAGGTAAGAGACCAGAATTCTATATGCAGCTTATGTAGAAATAAATCCAAGAGAAATACATCTCTGTACAAGAATCACCCCAAATATGAATAGAACAATTCGGTATCGCCTAGACAAGGAATTGAAAATGCATGAGCTAATGCTATTGTATGATACAAAGTGTTGTCCTTCAACTTCTCAAACCATTCTTGCGTAACTAAACTGTAAAGAGTTACCAAGTCCTACTAGCATCCTTCTAGCATCAACTGTGAATAGCAAACATATCAAAGTCAGAGAATCTGTTGTTTAGACTCCGACAAGCCATCAGCAAAACTCAAGTCAGAATGCAGATGCTACAGAATTCAGGATGTACACCATTTAGGAAAGTTATCATCACTCAACTAACAAAGTGGACACAGTCAACAAGCACCATGCTCGTTCAGAAACTATACCAAGGGTCCAACGCGAAAGGCACCACTAGCCAAGAACTTTATCAGGGATCAACCAACAAATGTGGGAGCTGTGATTTGGTTCAGAAAATGAAAATAGATAATCGCACTACCCAGAAAATGATAATCTGTCATTTTCTGGGTGCTCAAACAACAGCCATGGTGATATGGGATGCATGAATGCTTAGGGGATTAGATCATCATATTATTAGCTAGGGAACCATCGGTATCATAGATTCATAGACTGAAAAAACATAGGTTCCAGAAAAATCATCGATACTCAAACGCAAATATATTCTGTCTATTAATCCTATCCAAAAAATTTGACTGCTCTATCCCTATGCCCGGGATCAGAATGAACGCAAAACATACATACTACAACCATCAGCAAGTAGTAGAAGCAATTCCGAGCAGGGAAACGTTGGATTTCCGCATGTGGCAACCAAATATAGCTGTGTGGCATCCGCTGAAGTGCAGATCTAGAGCTGAGTGGAAGCAGACAGAGTGAGTGATGATGGCTTACGTTGGGGCAGTGCGTGGCGATGGCGGTGCAGAGGCCCTTGACGATGTCTGCTTTGATCTTGAAGAGGTCATCCCTGGTCATTGCGGGCTTGCGGGGCACCCCGGCAGGGATGATGACGAGGTCGGCGCCCTCCAGCGCCTCCCCGAGCTGGTCGTCCCCGACAAAGCCCTTCACCTGCAGACAGATTTCCAGAGCCATGAAGCAGATTAGCACACAGATCCATCCGAACTGGAGCTAGCCAGCGGGGAAGGAAGGGAGGGGGACGGACATACCAGGGCGCGGGTGTTGATGTGGGAGACGTCGGCGGCGACGCCGGGCGTGGCGGCGATGTCGTAGAGCGAGAGGGAGGAGACGAGCGGGTTGAGCTTCATGAGCAGTGCCAGTGGCTGGCCGATGCCGCCCGCCGCGCCGAGGATGGCCACCTTGCGCTCCGGCGACGCGATGGAGGAGTAGTAGTCGCGGCGGCGGCGCAGGTGCTGCGACGCGGATCTCAGCTGCGATCCGATGGCGTTGGGATTGGAGGGGAATCGAGGAGGAAGAAGGTCTTGACCGGAGGGGAATAGCGATCGGTTCGGTTGGTTGGAGCGGGATTGGTTCGGTAGGTGGGTTGGAGCGGCGGGGAGAGGACTGGATCAAGATCGGGAGGAGAGGGGGGAGGGGAGAGGGATCGATGGGCGCGTCGTGGAAGGAGGCCGGGGACGGGGAAGAGGTGACGGCGGCGGCGAGGAGATGAGGACGAGGGAGGAGGAGTGCGATGGGAGGAGACAGGCGGCGGCGGGAGAGCGATCTGGATGGAGCGACGAGAGGGGGCTGCTAGGGTTTGGGTTGGGGAGAGAGAGACGTGAGTGGTGAGGGAGAGCTGTTGGATCTATCCCATGTGGACAGTTCAGATCGGCTACATTGGGGTGATCCGTGGGAATTGCCCTGATTGGTTCAGAAAATCAGTGATTTGAAATTGTCTTCAAGTATTAAAAATAGAGGGATTTTGTGAAGCAGCTATCAAAAATATTTTGCAAAAGGGCACCACACAAATTTTCACTAGAATTAGACCACATTTTATGGATAAGGACCAATTTGTATGCATTTCTGATCTTTCTAGCTATTTTAAATCATTTTCCGAGTGGCAAAAATGGTTTTTTTCAGAAGAGCCTACCAAATATTTGTTGTAAAATTGGATTACATCAATTTTATAAAATACTAGTTCATATTTAATATACAATTGACCAAATGGTTGGGTGTCAAAAGTTTTGACCCACCTCTGGTGAAAAGGACAAAATTTTGCCGATTCAGCAGGAAGCGGGTCAAATTCGGGTCAAATTTGAACTGCTGCTGCCTCATAGTTTGCTCTTTATTTTTTTTCCAAAAATCATTTTTAGGTACATAAGTATCTATTTAATCAGAGGAACACCAAAAAACTTCCAAGATTCAACCACTAGCTAGGAACGGTCATTCCCGCCGTTTTGACCGCATTTTGAAACGGGCATAAAAAATTCAAAACGAATCAAAAAATTGGACGCATTGTGTCATTATATGTGGCCAAGTTACCAGCAAAAATTATAAACTTATAATACGACAATTATTTTAAAAAAGTGTTCTCAGAAATGAGCTATCAAGTGTGAAGATGCATGGCTTTCAACCCAAATGCTCAATCTTATGCCCATATTCATGGCATAGTTTGTTCAAATGATCTCATATTATGCACAATGGTGCATCTTGGAATTCCAAACAATGTTGTCTAAGGGAGTTTTCATTTTCTTTGGACGGAAAATTTATTTTCCATTTTTCGACTGCCCGAAATGATGTTTTTTGTGAAGGAACTACCAAATAATTGTTGCAAAAATGGACCAAATCAATTTTATAAAATACTAGGCCATGTTTAATGCACAATTGACAAAATGGTTGGGTGTAAAAAGTTTTAATCCACCTCTGGTGAAAAAGACAAATTCCCGCTGATTTAGTAGGAAGCGGGTCAAATTTGAACTACAGTTGCCTCATAGTTTGCTCTTTATTTTTTCCAAAAATCATTTACAGGTACATAAGTATCTATTTTATCATAGAAACACCAAAAGTTTTCCAAGATTTAACCACTAGCTAGGAACGGTCGAGCCCGCCGTTTTGACCGCATTTTGGAACGGGCATAAAAAATTGAAAAAAAAAACAAAAAATTGGAAAACCTTCGCATTGTGTCATATACGTGACCAAGTTTCCAGGAAAAATAATAAACGTGTAATACGGAAATTATTTTTAAAAAGTGTTATAGAAAATGAGCTATCATGCGTGAAGATTCATGGCTTTCAAGCCAAATGATCAATCTTATGGCCACATTCATGGCATAGTTTGTTCAAATGATCTCATATTGTGCACAAGGGTGCATCTTGGAATTCCAAACCATGTTGCCTAAGGGAGTTTTCATTTTCTTTGCACGGAAAATTCATTTTCCATTTTCCGAATGCCTGAAATGAGTTTTTTGTGTGAAGGACCTACCATATATTTGTTGTAAAATTGGACCAAATCAATTTTCTAAAATACTAGGCCATATTTAATGCACAATTGACAAAATGGTTGGGTGTCAAAAGTTTTGATCCACCTGTGGTGAAAAAGACAAATTCCCGTTGATTTAGTAGGAAGCGGGTCAAATTTGAACTGCAGCAGCCTCATAGTTTGCTATTTATTGTTTCCAAAAACCATTTCTAGTTACGTAAGTACCTATTTAATCATAAATACATGGTTTGGTGGCGATACGTCAAGGTTTGGACGGTGGCCGAGGGCCCCAACACTAGAGCGCGTTAACTCGCATGCCCGCCGTGTGGTCACCGCGTGACCGTGGCGTTGCCATGTGTTCTGGGAGGCCTAGGCATGTCAAGTGGGTTGGGCACTCCCCAGGTAGGTGCTAGGAAGAAAATCACAACATAAAATTCTCACGAGGAGACCAATCGATGCTCAAATATGAATAAGCAGCCAAGTGTTTGATTAGCGGTACGTGAAATGCACATGGCTAATAGGCGTGAGTTTTGGCTGAGGATGATCAGTTACTAAGAAGACTGTCTTCACAAATTTTTAGCTCAAAAGTAGGAGCCTAGGTGGTACTTGCTTTGCAAAGTACCACACTAGACATAAATACGAATGTTGAAGCTGGGCTCAAAATAATGAATGGATTGAGCTGACATTTGATGGAGGATGGTTATTTGGGCATAGGAAAACACTGTAGAAAATGGATAGCATTTGGACATGCCAAAGTGGTACTTCCTTCACAAAGTATTTCTCTGTACAGAATAGGAAAATGAATATTTTTGAATTATTTTTGAACTAGGCAAGGAAGTTTTTTTACATATTTGACGAAGATATGACCCAAAGAATTTATGAGATTTTTTGCGGAATTTTGGGAATGACAGAAATATAGGTTGCTTCACAACCTAGGGCAAAAACTACCACATAGGCAAAACTGATGAGGTGACGCCTAGTCATAGTAACCCACCACAATTTACAAGGTTGTTACAATCTATATTGGTCATGATCAGCTAGAAATAAGGCAGCGGACCAGTGTTATCTGCTTTAAGACCATTTCGTGTAAGGAAATTACTACCTTTCTGACCAAAATGATCGTTATAGTTTAGGGTTTGGAGCCCCCCGAACAGCTTTTGACCAATTGGTCTGAAATGGTCATAGATCTATGACCATTTCTTTCAGGGTCACTGACAGAAGGTCACTAGTTGACATATTTCTTGTAGTGGTGGATCGGTGGGGGGTGGTGTTCCTCTGGCTGGTACTAATCCAACGGGCTAGTGTGTACTTTAGGTCTAATAAAGTGTGCCACCGAACAGTCTGAAACAATAAAGTGTGCCACCAAATAGATAACAGAAAGCCTAGAACAATAGTGTGCCACCGAATATAAAGTGTGTAACTATAAATGTACCGCCAGACAGAAGGTGCGAGAGCAGCAACAAGATTGTGTTGGAAGTACGAGCCTTGTCCACCCGGTTTATGGCCCAGCCAACATGGACACATGTTTCTAGCCCATCTAAGTTTCAGAAAAGGGAATCACTTGTGTCGCCAAACATTGCGCCAGGCGCGTCCACGTATGCACGATACAGGCGACTCAAGTTAAGACACGTGGGTCGGTGAGGACCCACATGCTTTATCTCCCCATCTCACGCAGGTCTCGTCGAAGGGCGCGAGGCGGAGCTAGCTGCCGTTGGACTCCATCCCGTGCCCAGCTCCACGAGCACCTGGGCCACGGTCACGGCTGCGAGCTACTGCTCCATCCCCTGCCGTGCGACCACCACTGTCGCCGCTGCGTTGCACATCTGCTCGGGACTGAGCCGATGACCCTAGTAGATGTGGAGCGGCCACGATAGCGCCATGCATGTCGGTTTGCTTTGAGCGACTGCTGTTTGGGGAGTGCACACGATGCTGCAGTCCTGCCACCCATGGTCGGTGCTACCAAGGGCGCCATATCCCGGCGAACCTGCAGGCGCCGACGCGTTGAACAGGAATGCTTCAACCGGCTACATGTGCCATTCTTTTTGCAGGGACAAGAGAAGGTAGGTGTTACAACCAGTGCACATTGGAGCTACAACTGTCAACGCCAAATGCTCCGACCGGTGCCATTTTTTGCTCGAACCAGAGAAAGAAGGGGCTTCGACGGACGGGCGTCAGAGCTGCAACCATTACTGAAAATGCTACGTCCAGCAACCAAAAAAAGCTACATCCAGCTTTGAAAAAAGTTTAAACTGGATACCGGCCACCGCGCAGCGCAAAATGCTGCAACCGGCGGCGAGAAAGCTACAACCGACTTCAAAAAAGGTTTCGAACGGATACGGGGTATCTGGAGGTCGGCCACCACGCAGCCGAAAAAAGCTGACCGGCATCGATAGAAGCTACAACCCACTTTTAAAAAAGCTTCAAACAGAAAAAGGCTAGCTAAAAACGGCGAGCGACGATGACGAAGCTGCGTGGTGGTGCTGCGATGGGCGCATGGCGAGCTACGACATCAGCTGGTGGCTATGCTGGAACCGTCACCTGGCGATGATGCAACCAAGGGGTGTGAGACACGTCGACATGGAAAGGCGGAGCTGCATCCGATGAGTGGGCCCCTCGATCTGCGGCGGTGACCATGCAAAGTAACTTCAATCGCCTAGCTACATCGATAGATCCTTCAGCACCATCAACATGAAGCTTCCTCAGCCATCATTTATTCACGAGTTTTTTTTGCTGTACCATGTATGCCGAGTGTGATTTTTTTCTTGTCGGCTCTATGGAGATCGTCTTTTTTTAAATATAGTAAAAATTACACCATATTTTGAAGTTTGAAAAATCATGGCACACATGAATATAGGGAATACTACATTGCTGCCACATAGACACTGCCCTCCCGCCTGCGTGGGGGAGTCACGAAGGGATCGACGCGTATTCTTCTTTTCTTTTTTGTAACTGAGTACAAATATAATGTTAAATGGACGTATCAGAACCCCCAAAGTTTTAGTCACCCTCAGGTTGCTGGTCGTAGCAAAAAAATTCACCGGTTGCCAGCACTCATCATTGCTAGTTCCAGCAATTTGTGGGCATCGATGCAGCATCCGGTGACCACAGTTCTAGCTCATGGTGACCATGGATAGCGTCCTTCAGCACCATCAACATCAAGCTCATGGTGACTATGCAAAGTAACTTCAGTCGTCTCCTACATCGATAGCATCCTACAGCACCATCAACATGAAGCTTCCTCAGCCATCATTCATTCATGAGTTCTTTTTTTGCCGTACGCTGTAAGCCGAGTGAGATTTTTTGCTCCTCGGCTCCATGGAGCTTTTTTTTAAAATAATAGTAAAATTTAAACCATACTTTGAAGTTTCAAAAATCATGGTACACATGAATATAGGGAATACTACATTGCTGTCACATAGGTACTGCCCTCACGCGTGCGCGGGGGAGTCACTTGGGGATTGACGCTTGGATGACCGATGATGATTTGTCTTTGTCACATAGACACTGCCCTTGGTTGGTCCTCTCATCTCTCCACATCCCTCCTGCCGGTCCTGGATGGTGTCTGTCTCCTGATCACACGACTTCTTGTTAGGTTCCCACAGCCAGCACAAACTGTCATAACATCGAGGCTAGATAATAAACTCATGGCACCCCTTGACTGGATATGAGGACCGTCATGGAGTGCATGGGAAATCCGAGGGGGAGACACACTCACGTCGATGTCCCGGCATGAGGACAACTTTCCACGGGATAGGATGACAATGGACATGCCAAGGGTGAAATATGTCTCTCTTTATTTCAGTTTTTCAACCCTTTCGAATGGAGGGGAGCTGCTCTATTTATAGCGAAGGGAGGATGAGAACCTGATATCACAAGGTTAGCCTTCGGGCTACAACACAGAACGAGGGGTACTACGGTATTTGCATGGAATCTTTGTCGGCATATTCCAGCTGAATTTTCTGGCACTCTTGGGATCTTTGTGTGATCCGGACCTCATCCCCTGGGGTGCCTTGCTAGTCCTGCATCGAGTAATCTTTGTGTGACACCACCTGAGCGGGATCGCTGCACCAAGCTCATGGCCTTGGAAATTGTGTCGCCCTTTTACACTGGGTGACCCCTCGGGCGTGTGCCTGGCTGACATGTAAGGTGCAACCTTGATGATACCTCTGGAGGTGCCAGAAGGGTCGTGGCGGTGGCTCTCGTCCCTGGTGGCATGACGCGGTGGCCGCGGTGTGTCAGGCGGCCGCTAGTGACCTTCCCCTGCCCGTGCTCCGGCCGACTAGACCCCCTTCCCACCATTGGGAGGTTTGGGGCGAAAGCCAATGCCTTTTGCCCTCTTTGATCCGCGGTGTTGAGTATCATTGTTATTATGAAAACATAGGATAGGTAGGATTTATTCCAACTTGCCTTGTACTCCAAGATGACCTTGTACTCCTATATGTATGTCCATGAGGCTCAAGCAATGAACAACTATTTCATCAAACCCCTCTTTCTCATCAAACATGGTATCAGCTTAACCGATCTAAACCCTAGCCGCCGGCGCTTCCGCTCCGCAACGCCCCAGGGGCGGTCGATATCCATGATCGCTGCCGGGGGCTGCGCCACCCGTACCTAGGATTCGTTCACCGGTCGTGTTGACCGGATGACCTAGAGAGTCTTGTTCCTGATCCTTTGATCCAGGTTTTCTCTCTCTCGCCGGTCGTCTTGATCGACGGTTTTTTTTGGTTTTCCGATCTCAGATCGTCTTGCGTCACCCGCCGCCGTTCGTCATCTGCAGCATGCGTCAACTTCGACATCGGATCAATCGGTTGCTCCACGGCACCCCGCTTCAGCGGTGTCATCTGTATTGACGCGGCGGCTCCTCGCGCGTCCCGCGCTGCTGCCGCTGCCGCTCACGCGAATGCGCTAGTGTGGCCCCCGCTAAGCTGGCGTCCGCCGTACGCATCCAGGAGCCATGCACGGGTGCACGTTCTGGACAAGGATGTGTTACACGGGCTGGAGTCGATTTGCATCACGGCTCGTCCGTGTCTTCTCAATTTTACTCATCGCGCGTCCATGCGGATCAGCCGATGCACGTCTCCGTAAGATTAAGTGAAGATCAACGTCAAGTTTACACGATCTCTTCGCCGATCGAGCAATCGGCTGCCGTTGCGTCGTCCTTCGGGCCGCAGCATCGCCGCCCATGGTTATTCCCGTGGCTGCTTCAACCCACACGCTGCCGCTGCGTCGCCTCTTCGGGCCGTAGTGCCGCGGCCCGCAGTCCGTCACAGTCACAAGTTGTTCTTGTGGTTGCACCGACTCTCGCGCTGCCGCTGCGTCGCCTCGTCGGACCGTAGCGAGCGTGGTGCATGGTCCCTGCCACCGCCCCGTGGTTCTTTCCGCGGATGCACCGATCCGCCTGCTGCTGCTGCGTCGCCCCTTCAGGCCGTAGTGCCGTGGCCCGCGGTCCATCCCTGCCCCGAGGCCGCCCTCTATAGGCCGTCTCTGTGGC
Source organism: Aegilops longissima (assembly GCA_021605205.1). Lineage (NCBI taxonomy): Eukaryota > Viridiplantae > Streptophyta > Magnoliopsida > Poales > Poaceae > Aegilops > Aegilops longissima. Next base: position 11,556,434 of record CM038678.1, read on the forward strand.
TACAACGACCCTCGCGCTGCCGCTGCGTCGCCCCATAAGGCCGTAGCGAGCGTGGCACGCGGTCAATACCGCCGCCCCAAGGTCTTTTCCACTGTCGCCCTGACTTGTGCGAGACCGCTGCGTCACCCCTTCAGGCCGTAGCACCGTGGCACACGGGCCACTTCGCCATCCAAGCGCGTCGAATCATGTGTGGTATGCCCCGCGCCCATCTCCTTGGCGCGAGAACGCCACCGTCCGTGCCGGTCTTCGTCACATTGTCGGGTTCTTCCTCGCCTACTTCGAGCATCGCCGCCGCACTCCTAGCCGCCGCCGCCACCTCCTCAGGCCGTCGCCGCTCTTCTTTGCGGTCCACGGCGACTACCTCGACACTGGCCACCCCGACTCGACATCGAACATGGTGTTTCTTGCACGGCTACCTCGACTACGGCTACACCACCTTCGCTCTCGGCTACTTCGACAAACAGCACAAAGGGCTACCGCCTTGCTTGAGCAACCTCGTCGGTTTCTAGTCCACCCACGACTTCCCCGATGCATCGACCGTTACGACTGTGGGGGGCTGTCCGTCGTCTTATCTTAGGATTCTTCTCCAGTCTAACCGTTTGCGTCGCTGCTGTTGTGACTGCGGGGGGATGTTGAGTATCATTGTTATTATGGAAACATAGGATAGTGTAGGATTTATTCCACCTTGCCTTGTACTCCAAGACGACCTTGTACTCCTATATATATATATATATATACCCATGAGGCTCAAGCAATAAACAACTATTCCATCAAACGCCTCTTTCTCGTCTAACAGGCGGCATTCATGTGGCTTGGCTGCGACGGTGGGGTTGTCTCGGATGCCTGGCCGGTGGCCTCAGTGGTTACCATGGTCGCACTGGAGGCGTGGCAGGCGGTGTTTGGCGCTCGGCGCGGGGTCGTGTGGCAGATTCATTGCGACCGGTCGCACGTTTAGGAGGCGGAGTTTGATTGCCGAGGGCCATCCCCCTTGTCTGGTCGTGGCCAGGCCGATGGCGGTGGCGTATGTGGACGTCGTATCCTGCATGAAGGCGTCGTCGCAGCCTCTCTCCGTCCTTTGAGTGGCTTCGGGTGAACACCTTGATCCTTTCGATCGGGCGGCGGTGACACTACGGTGTTGTTTCCCTTCTTGTAGGCACCGTCTTAGAGTCCTTGTTTGCCAGGCTCGGCTTTGTTGCCGTTCTTCTACACCGTATTGTATCTTGCCTTGAGTGTGTGGTGTAGTGTCTAGTTGTATTTGCAGGTTTGCAAGGTCGTTGCTTTATATGCAAAACGGGGCGAGAGCCTTTTTCTTGTGTAATAATAAAGAGAGGTAGAGGCAAGGAATATTTAATGCGTTCAACTGCTCAAATTTAAGTTTCAGCCGACACTTCCTCATAAAATTTGAAGGAGTTAAAAGTTTTGGGCGGTGTTAAAACGGGCTTGACAGCCGTCTGTTACTGCTGCAGCTCCCCTGCGGTGTGCAGCGGCCGTCGTCCGCGGCATTCTTCACCTAAATCGACCTTTGCAAATCGTGACGTGTACACACAATTGTGCAGCCAGAGAAAATTAATGTTTCTATTTTTGTTTCGCACGCATCTGAAGTTGATCCACGTGGAAAGCGCTTAGAAGCAGGATGCAGCAATAAATACTCACTCTCCAGCTTACTCGCCAACCTTCCTCTGTCTCGCCGCGTCCCATCACAGCACTGAGCCGGTGAGTGACCACGTCCACTTATCCGGCTACTGGAGTGAGTTCTTCTTGCAAGGATCTGGACTGAGGATGGAGGCGGAGGGGGAGATCGGTGTGAGCGGCAGGAAGAGGACGAGGGGGGAGGGCAGCGGCGCCGGCGGCGGCGAGCAGATGGTGTCCGTCGGCAGCAACTGCGGCGTCATCGAGCTGGATGCTCTGGACTGCAACGTCTGCTACGACCACCTCCGGCCGCCGGTCTTCCAGGTCCTCGCCCTCTCCCTTTGCACTTTAACCTTGTCTTCGTCTAGATCTGCCATTATGCATAGTGAACTTGGGGGATTCCGTGCAGAGGGACAAAACTAGAAGCTCACATCAATATGACACTACAGACGGATATCTTCCAATATACTCTAGTTCAATATCACATCAATATTTTTGGGGTGGGGAAAGCAGAGGGCCAATAAAAAGGTCACTGATCTGACCCTAAGTACTATCAGATTTTGTGTTTTGTGCATGAACGCTCCATCTGTAGTGTTTGATGGAAGCTTAATTCTGAATTCTGAAGAAGTTTATGAGGGTAACCAACCTCATTGGCAGTGGTGTAAACAGCCTAGGAAATTGGCTTATCACATCCTATATTTTTAGGCAAATTTTAACATGCTCCCTCTGACCCCCTCTTTTTACATGTGAGGTACATATTTTTATTATATCACCAGATTTCTCTTTACGCAGAATTGGGTCTATTTGATCTAGGGAAACCAGTGGCAAATGTTTGTAGCATGAGCAGCATTGTTTTCAAGGTGTCCTGCCTTGGACGCTTAGAAGATTAAGCGCCATTGCAGCGCCTTACAAATATGCCCGCCTTAGGCGCTTAGGCGTCGCCTAGGCACTAGAGCGGGCTGTGGTCGCCTTACCGCCTTATAAACAATGACGAGCAGGGGTTGTATTATACCTTTCTGATAAACATTGTGCATTTTCTTGATTTTTGATACACAATGTGTTATGGGGCATATCATTTGTTCGTCCTGCTATAACAAGCTCCTAAACAAGGACAAGTACCACGTGTGCTCCATTGCCGGCGGCTACAACCGTTGCATTGTGGTCGAGCAGATCCTAGAGTCCTTCCGGGCCCCTTGCTCCAACACCAAGTACGGGTGCACCGTCAAGACGCATTACCACGAGCTGAAGGATCACGAGAAGTCATGCCCCCGCGCACCGTGCTTCTGCCCTGAAGCCGGGTGTGGCTTTGCCGGGTCCACCGGTGTGCTCCTGTGCCATTTCACGGATGACCATGGCTGGCCATCAACTGAGTTCAAGTTTGGACGTGATTCCATCATGCAGATCCAGGAAGGAATGCATGTTCTCCACAGCAGAGAGGGTGGCCGCCTGTTCCTGGTGAAATTCACGCCGGTGCCGCCTTTCGGCAATGCCGCCTCCATCTTGTGTGTTCATCCTCATGCCCTTGTGGGGGAGCGCTTCACGTGTCAGGTTGGTTACAACTGCGACACCATTGGTTGGCATCAGTATTCAAATCTCCATCCCAGAAGCACCAATCTGTCCAGCGGCTTACCGGTGGACGATGGCAGTTACTCACTGGTTGTGCCAGCTGTTCCTGCTTACTTGCCTGCTGCTAACAGCATCAAGGTCACTATCTCGAGGATATCTTGAGTTGTTGACGAGCTCAATGAGATTGAGATCCTAGCTAGTTATGCAAGGAGCTGTTCACAGGTCGTGTTCTACTGAGAGTTGTTTCCCCTCAGTTCATGACTTGTTGTATGTTTTATTTCCAGCATCAAGGTTGCAACTAAACGTTGGTGAACTCTGTAATACTTTAGTTGGGTGCATCTTCGGATGTAGAGATTCTACTTATCTGTGCAAGTCAGCTATGTTGACGGGTGCTTAAGTTCCATGTTACAATCTGAAGCCATGGCTGCTGTGCATGCTATATGCCAGTAGAAGATGACAGGTGCAAACTGCCATTCAATCACATCTCTTGGATAATTAGCAGCTATGTTGTTGGCAGTTTGCACCTGTAATATTTGTTTCTGCTTTGGACTCTGCTATGTGTCCATTCTTACTCTAGAAACATAGCAGAGTTTGATGTTTACTCTAGCTTAGTTTCTGCTTTGAATTCTTCTATGTACTGCGCCTGTTTTGCTTGTGCTGTCAGCTAGAGTGGCTTCTTGAATATTGTTGCTTATGTTTCCACATGTCAAAATTGATTGGATGTAAGTAGTGAGTACAAGTGTCCTCTGTTTTGCTATTCTTCAAGCTTAACCATGGCTAGAACAGTCCAGCCAGTTCAAGCAAAGCCTTGCATCATTTAAAATAACTCTTGGTCGGATTTTGGTAAAATCTATCTATTTATTGCTTGGCGTGTAGGTTGAATTTGGATTTGAAATATTGTGAAGCATCATTCTGATATTAATTTGTGTCAAAAATGTTGCCAACATCTTTCATTAATACTCCCTCCGTACTGAAATATATGTCGTTGGAGAAGTTGAACTACAGTTGCTTCGTTGGAGAAGCTGAACTACAGTTGCTTCAACGACATATATTTTGGTACAGAGGGAGTATGATAGAGTAGTGGTACAAGGAGAATCTCAGAAACTCATGATATAGGTTTCAGAAAACCAAAAACCTAAAGAAAAAAGATGAACATCTATTAACAGCCGCAGAAGCAGAAGTAGATGAACAAGACGTTGGACATCAATGGGATCATCGTGCCAGATGTTCTGGTCCTTTCTTTGTTTCTCTTTATCAAAGAACAGGGTTTTTGTTCTGATACTGTATCGATAGTACCATCACCTCACGCCTAGTTTGATCTACCATGGATGTCACTCCTGCAAAACAAACCTACAAGTTTGGATAGAAATCATAAACCAGGAGTTGATTTCTCTTTATCGAAAAATAGGGTTTTTATTCCGATACCATATCGATAGCACCATCACCTCAAGCCTAGATGTGATCTACCATGGATGTCACTCCGGCAAAACAAACCTACAGTTCGGATAGAAATCGTAAACCAGGAGTCGATGCGGCTAAAACCAAAGGCATACTTATCATATATTGCCATGGGACAAAGTGAAGAAAAGAGGACCAGTGTCTAACACACAACACACAGAAGAAAGAAAAACAGTTGGCGCTTCACCCACATCAACATCCTCGGCGGCATGATCGGCGAGTGCCGCGTCGCCAAGCCACCGCCTGAGGCACCCATGGCCTCCCATCTGTCAGGGATTCTGAGGGAACAATGATGACCACTATTTTTTTTCGAAAAGAAGGTTAAGCCCCCGGCCTCTCTGCATCAATATGATGCACACAACCATTTTTATTAATTAATCAACAGAGAAAAAAAGAAAAGCAACCATGGCCGAACCATTACGAGATATAAAATTGAAACCTATGACTAAGTCGACCATGATGGCCGGTATGGCAGTGATGAAGTTTGTGGTCGTGAAGCAATCTGAGCACGACCCGTTCACCGTGCCAGTGGCGCTCATCCACGATACCGAAGCTGGACGCGTGGCAGCCAATGGTAATATGGCAGACGCACGCCAGGAAATAGAGACGTGGGAGAAAAGCTACATGAGTGTCAGGCGATGTTAATCGAGGCAGATGCATATCAAGCGATGGAGACCAGTACGACCATGGACGGTACAGTCGAGCGAATAAACCAGCAGTTGAACGACCCTGCCTACACGAATCCGAGGTGGCGCGTTGGATCCGTGGGAGCAGAGGTCGCTCTATGCATAGACGAGTTCACGGATTGAATGGATTAACACGAACTATATCGCCGAGTGCCACAACAACACCCGCACGCACGGGATGGGGTGGAGCATCGCCGTGCAAGAGTGTGGGGCGGTACCATGGTCGTGCATTTGTCTTCTTCCAATATTCCACATATGGAGATGGGAACAAGCTGGCCAGTAACCTTGGCGTTCTTGTGCATCTCATGTTGTCTGGCAGTAAATGGTTGGAGGCTTTGGGTTGTATGTTATATAGTAGCAAAGAGTGTTAGTTTAATCACGCGAGAGCTATTGGCAGTCATCCATTTCATGTCCAACTGTTGTTCACTCACAGGAAACACATGACAAGGATCAACTAATGTGTGAGTAGAGCGGCCATGTATGTCTCTCTAATCTACTCTACCACATGTTATGTAGTTGTTTAGCTAGAGTCTTCTAGAACACGCTTCTCAAAATTACCAAGTTTGACATGTTATCACAACCGCGGACCTCGGCCAAGGGTGTCTTCTAGCAGCTAGCCATTTTTAGTTTTTCAAATCCATCTTCGACCCTCGAATGATGGACGGGCGGTGAATGCCCATATTTGATTTATCTTTTTCATTTTGGTTTTGGTCCGGCAACAGCTTGGTTGGGGCTTCTGGTTTTAGATGTTAAGCTTTGGTGCAAGGTCCGTTTAGTGTTTGACTCGGACATTTGGCTCCGCTTCATCAAATGGATAGGAGTAGTGTAAGATGTTGCCAAGATGATGAGTTTAGACTTACTAATGTATTATGTTGTAAGGTTTTTGTGAATAATTAATAGTACGGTTGCATGCATCGCCCAGATACAGAGGCCTGGGTGTCATCCTCCTTTTCAAAAAAAAAAATGCGTTTTGCTTTCTTGAAACCTTTTCGGACACTTTTTTTGGCTATTCTTAAAGCGTAAAACCCTGGCTTGAACAATCCAGCTAGTTCAACAAAAAACTCTGCATCATAATTCAATATTTTCTTTGGTTCCACAATTTAATAAACTCATGATTAGAGATAATCTTAGGAAAAGACAGATCATTAAGCCAGAAGAACATTGTGTTTTTCTGTCCACATAATGAATCTGTGGATCATTTGATGTTTAATTTGACTGTCTGGTAGACCATACTATTTGGAATGCTATTTCTGATTGTTTTGCTGTCTGCCTTGGTCATTCTTATGAATCGTTTGCTAGATTTTGGAATTCTTTTAAGATACTAGATTTTAAATTTCTGATAACAAAAAAATCCATCTTTCAATTCCATATGTGTTGTTCTCTGTAGCATTTGGAAACTTAGGAATTACATGATTTTTAGGTTTGTTGGCTGATCATGAAGACGATCAAATGTATGCCGGTCCTTCATGAGTATATTCTGACTTTTTCCGACCCACCATGGCCTATGAGTGGCTAAGCATAAAATAGGATTCAACCGCAAAAAGAAAAGAGCATGAAATCTGATGCTATCCAGGCACATGCAAAAAATAAATCCTGAAATATCTCAAAGGCTCATGTGGGATTTTATGACATGCTGGGAGATGTAGTCTCGTCCCGGTTGAACATGATGATAGATATGCATGCTCAGATGTTCTATCTCTAGTACGCACACACATGATTAGTTTATAATTCAAGGTTAATATTGTTAGCACTATCATGATGATTTATTTGTAAACTGAATTAATCAGAAAATGCAAAATATCCAACAATATACAGAGTATATAAAATTTCTTGCAGAAAATTTGGGTCCGCCAGTGAATGAACTGACCTCGAACCACGAATTCAGTCTGATCATGCAGCATTGTAGGAACACCCCATTTCCATGTATATATTTTGAAATGACGACAATCCCCTACGAATTTTATGGGTTGCAGGCTGACATAGAATGAAGAACTGAGTTTGTTGTGATTGAATGTTGAATATATATATATATATATATATATATATATATATATATATATATATATATATATATATATATATATATATATATATATATATGGCAGTTCACATCCGGCTTCGTCACCACATGGGCATGACTTCTCGCGGCTGACCTCCTGGTGGGGCATCCCTTCCCTTGAGGTCCTCTCTGGCACAGAGTATGACCAGAACCTCGCGCCCTTTCACCGTGGCTTAAGAAGCGACAACGCACTTTCATGAACGCCATGGGGAACAACACAACACAAGATGACTGCGACACTGCTTCGGCATCCTCAAGGCTAGCACAGCACCATCCATCATCCTCATCTCGCCCTCTGTCGCCAAGAACATTGTCAATGCCGGATACGACTTCGTGCAACTCCCCAGGCTGGTGCCGACGGGGGAGTTTATCCTGGCGCTGTCAGAGATCATAGACAAAGTCGCCTGATTCAACCGAGCCATCGACAATGCAGTGATCCTGCGCTCCAACGTTCTGGAGCCATACTCGGGCGACCCAGGAGAAGAAGTGGGGATCATGGCGGTGATGGAGTTCACAGTCGCGAGGAAACTTGAAGGTGGTTTGTCCACCGTGTTAGCAGCGCTCATGCCACACTACCTAATGCCGGACGCGACGATGCCGCAATAGTTTTGCATTTGTCTTCCTTCAATATTCCAATGTTAACTGGCAACTGATGCTACTCTGGCAATTGCAATTGTTCACATGAACAGAGAGAAAAAAAGTAAGGATGATCTTGCAATTGCACAGTTCATGTTATCTTGCAACTCATGTTAGATGTTTGGAATGTTATATAATAAAGGAAATACCATTGTTTAGTCATGCGAGAACTATTGTTGCCATCCATCAAATTTCCATGACTATATGCTCAACTATTCCCCAGTCCCGCGAAACGCATGACGAGGATCAAAACATGCAAATGGGTGGTTATAGTGGCCATATGTACCTTTCTCTACTATACTCACCAATTTTGCACCACTAGTAGAAAACAGGGCTTTGGTCACTGCTCAATGTACACATTAGTCCCGGTTGCATCACGAACCGGGACTAATGTGAGCATTAGTCTCGGTTCGAGCGGCTAAGGCGTAGGGAAGGCATTAGTCCCGGTTCAAATGGGACCTTTAGTCCCGGTTTGAGACACGAATCGGGACTAAAGGGTGCGATGCCCTTTAGTCCCGGTTCGTGACTCAAACCGGGACTAAAGGTTCAAACTCTACCCCCTATTGCCTTTTCAGTTTTGTAAAAAACAAAAGAAAATGATAAAAACTTACAAATTTAAAATCTTTCGAGATGTAGTTATGTTTCTACATCTACTAGTTAGGAAAATTTAAAAACATAAATTTGGACATGTTTTGCAAAAAAGTGTTATGAAAAAGTAAAACGGCCATATCTTTTGCATACGACGTTGAAAAAAAAAACACATAATATATCAAAAAAATCAGCACGAAAATCTGAAAGGAAAAAAGATATGCTCAAATTTCAGTTTCTCTGGATTTTTGTTAAATCTGGTCAAACTATGGTCAAACTACTTAGTCAAGAAATATTAGTGTTAATAAATCATTATTTTTAGTTTTTTGACTATTGGTCAAACTATGGTTAAACTATGGTCAAATCTGGTCAAAGTGTGGTAAAACTATGGTCAAATCTGGTCAAACTGTGGTCAAACTATGGTCAAACTAGTTCTTCAAGACATATTAGTGTTAATAAATAATTATTGTTAGTTTTTTTGACTTTTGGTCAAACTATGGTCAAATCTGGTCAAACTATGGACTATTTTCAAATCTGGTCAAACTGTGGTCAAACTATTTTCAAATCTGGTCAAACTATGGTCAAACTACTTATTCAAGAAATATTAGTGTTAATAAATGATTATTGTTTTTAGAATAATAGTTTCAAACTCAAACAGTGCTTAATGCTCAAGTTCAACTCCTAAGGGTTAATACGATTGACAACTTAATATTGTCAGGAAAACAACAAGTGCAGACTTGGAAACTAGGCGTAATAGAACTCAAAAGTTAAGCGTGCTTAGGTTGAAGTAGTGAGAGGATGGGTGACCGGCCGGGAAGTTAGACGATTTGGAATGAGTGGTTCATAATTGAGCAATGATGAGGGGTGATTAGAGATTGAATTGTCAAATGATTCAGAAATTTGAAAATAAGAAAAAAATTAAATTTTTTTCAAAAAAATTCAAAAAAACAAAATTTCAAAAAAATTCCTTTAGTCCCGGTTGGTGTTACCAATCGGGACTAAAGGTGGAGCTCCAAAGAGTGGCCATGTGGAGGGCCTTTAGTCCCGGTTCGTAACACAACCGGGACTAAAGGGGGGGGGGCTTTAGTACCGACCCTTTAGTCCCGGTTTGGGAACAGGGACAAATGGGCCTTATGAACCGGGACTAATGGGTCTTTTTCTACCAGTGCACTAAGCAGCTGATCACACCTGTTTTGCCCTAGAAAACTGAAAACAATACAACAACAGACGATCCAATTTGCATCTGTGTTCTGAACTAGCAATCATGTGCATGCATTCATATCAAAGTTGTCTGCTTTACTCAAAACAAATGAAACAAATAGAATTCTATAGCATTCTGAGTAATGTCTCGCTAAATAAATCAGTGTACAATGTCTCGCTAATAGCATGCTATAGCTGGGTATTGTAGTCATTCACCTTAACGGTAAATTTCACATGGAGCAACATGCACGACAGCCCATTCCTTGAGACATTGGACTGGTTCTTTACCTCTACTTCCTGGACCATAACTCATCCGAACATGATGTCTTATCCATTGGCTATAACCACCTCAGATCATGTACCTTGTGTTGCCCATATCCAAATTTCCATGCCACAGAGCAATCCTTTTAGATTTGAGAAATGGTGGATGGCACATGATGATATCCTACCTCTGGTTGAATCAATTTGGACTCAAAGCATACACTTTGGAGATGCAGCCAAGAGAATCAATACAACGATGAAAATCCTAAGGAAAAGATTAAAAATTTGGGAATTTTTTTTGCCCAAATTAAAGGATTCCATTGTGGATATTAATGCTCTCATTTCCATGTTAGATGCTTTTGAAAATAGCATATCTCTTTCCCCTATGGAGGCACTCTAAGAACAAACTTGAAACAATATTTGACTGTGTCACTACAACATCAACCTGTTTATTGGCAACAGAGAGGAAAGATCAAATGGGTCACCTTAGGAAGTGAGAACTCCAAATTTTTTGAGTCTATGGCCACTGTTCATAAGAGAACATTGCAACTCTACAACACCCTGATAACTATACTATCTCTGATCATGCAGATAAAGCTGCTATGTTGCATGAAGCCTTCAGAGACAGGCTTGGGAAGTCAGAACCTTATAATTTACCACAAGGCATGCTAAATGTGTTGGCCCCTCATCCCGACTTAAGCTTTCTTGAGTCCCCTTTTACTCGTGAAGAGATTGAGGCAATCATCAAAGACCTACCTTCTAATAAATCACCTGGGCCAGATGGGTTCAACACTTATTTTATCAAAATATGTTGGCATATCATCAAGAAGGATTTTTATGATTTGTGTCACCAGTTCTTTCAATGCAACATGTGCATGCAGATTATTAAAAGCTCCTTCATCACTCTAATCCCAAGAAGGGTCGGTGTTGCTTTTGTCAAGGCTACAGACCCATATCTCTCCTCAGTTATGCAATCAAGCTATTGACAAAGTTGTTGGCTAATAGTCTTCAATATGTCATTATGGAGTTGATTAATGTCAACCAATAAGGGTTTATTAAATCAAGAACTATTCATGATTGCATTGCATCAACATATGAGTTCTTATTCAATGTCACAAAACCAAAAACCCTACACTGTTTCTCAAGCTTGACTTTGAAAGAGCCTTTGTCAAGATCATGGCATGATTTTACGAAACGTAAGCAAAAAGAGTTTGGTCCTAAATAATGTGGTTGGACCTCCAAAATCTTCAGTTCTACCACATCTACTTTATTACTGAATCGAGTACCAGGCAATAATTTCAAATTTAAAAGGGGTGTTAGACAGGGTGATCCACATTCTACCCTCTTATTTGTTCTGGCAGCTGATTTCCTACAAACAATACACAATGACGCAATGCACAAGGAAAATTTAAAGAGGCCCCTAAACTGACTTCATGTATAGACTATCCTATTATCGAGTATGCAGATGACACATTGATTATAATGCCAGCATGTCCCATTGAATTATTCCAATTAAAGGGTCTTATTAATCAATACTCAAAGGCCTCAAAGCTCAAGGTGAATTATGATGAATCTAACATCATTCCAGATAATGTTTCATATGTAGAGGTTGAGATACTTTCAGGAATTCTAGGATGCTCTATTGCACAATTCCCTTTCACCTAGTGTTCCATTCAGCACTACTAAACCAAGACCGAAACACTTAATATATATCATAGAAAGAACTCAGAAAAGGCAAGATCCATGCTCTCAATTCTCAAGCTATCACTACTTTGCCATCTGCCACGGCGGACGGCAAAGGCATGGATGGCGGACGACAAAGGTCTTTGCCGTCCGCAGCGGACGGCAAAAGTGGACGGCAAAGTACGGGACGGCTAAGAGCTACGTTGCCGTCTGCTTCGGGCGGCTGACGGCAAAGGAGCCTTTGCCATCAGCAGCCGACGCCAAAGAATGCAGACGGCAATAAATGCGATGTTACTTCCGTTAGGTGGTTAACGGCAAGCCTTTGCCGTCGACACGACGGCAAACTTCGAAGGCCTTTGCCGTCAGCCATCAGAGGCAAACCGACCAAATTGGTCAGCCTCCCAGAAGCACGATTGCCTGCCACGTGGCCTCTTTGCCGTCCGCTGCTGATGGCAAAGAGCCCTTTGCCGTCGGTGGCAGACGGCAAAGAGCCTTCATATTGGCTTTTTTCCCTTTCTTTTTAAATTCAACAATTTTCACAGCAAATATATATGACATATATAGATATATTTCACAGGGCTATTTAACAACACATAAGTTTCATCGTACATACATATATAGCAAGTTGCACATACACATAAGTTGCAACCATTAGGAAGTTGCACATACATATTACAATGCAAAGTTTCATCAAGATAGCAAGTTCCACCGTAGCAAGCTAGAAGAATACTAGAAGAGAATGAAATAAAAAACAAGCAATCCATCATAGCAAGCTAGCTTCCGAGAAGTGAATGAAATCTGCAAAATGGCAAATAAGAAAGTTAGGAAAAGGTGACTAGAAGAAGAAGACTAGAAGAAGAAGCACGCCATCGTTTGTGAGGTAACTTAGGTGAAATGGATCGTTTATGAGCTAACTTAGGTAAAATGCATCATTTTAAAGCTAACGTAGGTAAAATGGATCGTTTATGAGCTAACTAAGTTAATTATGCCGTTTTTTTTACATGAGTAAGGTAAGTACATGTTATTATTGAGCAAACCTAGTTAACTAAGCATATTATAACTAACTTAGGTCATTTTGGAGGAAACAAAGCTAAGTATAGATCGTTTTAGAGCTAACTTAGGTAAAATGGCTGGTTTTGGAGGTCAGTAAGCTTATTAAGTCATTTTGCAGGTAAAGAAGCTCAAGCTAGCATGATGAATGAATTGCATTAATCATGAAGCAAACCACATACCCAATTCCGCCCGAACTGATATAAGCTGGAGCTACCTTGATGGTGTGGCACACCTTCAATTTGGGCACGTTTGTCCTTGGCCTCAGTCGGCACCCTTCCATCTTTCAACACCTGCCATGACAAAGAGTAAACGAAATTGGTACAACATAAAAAAAATACCGACATGAATAATAATATGTATATCACTTAAGTGTATCATCATCAAGTACAACATAAAAAAATTGAATACCTGACACTACTAATAATCTCGATCAGTATCATCAATAAATGCATAATCATCATCATCACTATAATCAATGACGGGCTCATAGGGTTCAGTGGCATCAACATGTGGAAGGCCACCTTTACGTAATCGGTCAAGCATTGAGAGGTCGTCCGCAGCAGTAACCTCTTCTTGTTCCGGCTCTTCTTGTTCCTCCTCTGGGGTGATGTGGGATTCACTGTCGCTGTCTACTTCAATGTTTTGGGGTGAAGTATACCGGTTCTTTACACACTTTTTGGAAAGACCTGTCTCTTGGAAGAACTCTCCTTCATATGTGTCTGGGTTAATGTGAGGTTCATAATCCTCTTCCTTTGGGGGAGATAGTCTAGCACGTGGCGGCACTTCATAAACGACATCCCAACCTTTCAGATTTGGATTAGTTTGGCAGGCCCAGGGTAGATAGAATACTTGTGTCGCCTGTTGAGCCGTAATATAGACATCAGGAACATCTAAATGGGTGCTTTGGTTGATTTCAACTAGCCCTATATGTTCATGAGTCCTTCTAGTCTCCTTCAGCTGAAACCAATAACATTTGAAGACTACGACATTCGGTGGGTTTTCACCATAGAATATAAGTTCATAAATTGCTTCAACTCTCCCATAATACTCGGTACCTCCTTCGCCGATAGCAGATACACAACAATTTGTAGACTTTCGGTCGGCCATAGATAGCTCTTTGCCATAGGTATGAAAACGATACCCGTTGATGTCGTATTTGCCAAATGAACGGACCTTATAGTCAAAACCATTAGTGACTTGTCTCAATTCGGCGTCCATAGGACTCTGAACTAGCCTACAAGTTTAATATGAAAGGATTGTTGCATTACGCACAAATTAGCGAATGAAATGAAATTGTCTAATAGAATTTACCGTTTGTTTGAACCAAGAGATGAAACCGGGATAGCCGCCTCCTTGCTTTGCGAGAAGCTCATACTCTTCGACGGAATCCTTTTGGATCACCGCTCCATACGAGAATAGGGCGACGTATCGACTGTATGAAATATCCAGGAATAAGAGCAGTTCAAAGGAAATAGAAGTTGCGAAACAATGTACCGAGAACTTACTCGATGTACGGCCGCACTTCTATCATGTTGTTGAAGATATACAACGAAATGGTACGCCATTCTTCGTTATCCAAAGATACTGGATTTGAAACACTGGCTGGTGCGAGATTCCCTTTGAATAGGCTGAGGTTGGATCCACCCTTTTTAGGCTCATCAGCATTGTACCGAGGCTTCGGATTATGCAAATGACGATTTTTGGTTTCGTAGTGTGCTGTCATGAAGTTTGCCGCCTCCTCAGTGATGAATGCCTCAGCCATAGACGCTTTAATTCTACGTTTATTTTTACATTTTTCTCGGCGTCTTCGCATCCTCTCGGTTAGGTAGCACCAACGATTTTGCACGGCCCCCAATCTTGCCTCGGTCGGAGATGCAAAATCAAATGCTGCATTGGATTAAAGAAGCCCGGTGGAAAGATCTTCTCTAACTTGCAGATCAACTCTGGCGCCAACTCTTCCATTTCTTCTAGCACGCCAGGCGATAGTTTTTTCGCACAAAGAACACGGAAGAAATAGCTGAGTTCTGCCAGTACTAGCCATTCATCCTCAGGGAAGAAGCCACGCAACATCACCGGCATTACCCGCTCAATCCATATGTGCTAATCATGACTCTTGAGACCAAATATCTTCAATTTATCAAGACTCGCTCCCCTCTTTAGATTCGTTGCATACCCACCGGGGAACATCAACTGCATTTTCACCCACAAGATAATTCCCTCATAGATGGCCTTCCAAGATTGAACCATGCCTTTGGATTCGTCCAGTTCTGCTTTCCTTTCGGTTCTTTCATGTTTTGTAACGGCCTATCACATAGCGCCTCCAGATCGACTCTAGCCTTAGTATTATCCTTTGACTTCCCATCTATGCCGAACAATGTACCAAAAAGTGCCTCGGCGATATTCTTCTCAGTGTGCATCACGTCGATGTTCTGTGGGGAAAGGAGGTCTTTGAAGTAAGGCATATCCCATAAGCATGTTTTGTGAGTCCAGGCGTGCTCAGAATTATACCCCTTGAAGTACCCTGGACGCTCTGGATCTGTCTCGAGAGCGTTTAACTGATCCAGGGTCTGTTGGCCTGTCAACGCAGGTGGTGCAGAGTTTTTTGCAACTCTACCTCTGATGAAGTTCTTCTTGTCTTTCCTGAACTTATGGCGAGGATCCAGGAACTGTCTATGCATGTCGAAGCAAGAAAACTTGCGACCGGCCTGAAGCCAACGAAACTCAAGAGCTCCCTTGCATGTGGGGCACGGGAACCTTCCATGCACACACCAGCCAACGAATAGCGCATACGCCGGCAAGTCATGCGTCGAGTACATGTACCAGACACGCATTATGAAGTTTCGTTTGCTATAGGCATCGTATGTCTTGAACCCATTATCCCAGGCTTCTTGCAATTCGTCCTTAAGCGGCTGCATGTACACACACTACGGGAAACAGCTAATTTGCCGTCAGGGGACGTCTTTGCCGGCAGCTTTTTGTCGGGCAAGACGGCAAAGAAAGATTTGCTGTCATCACCAGACGGCAAAGAAAAACTAACGGCAAAATATGCTTTGACGTCTGCAAAAAAAACACAGACGACAAAGAGAGCACTTTGCCATCTTCGAAACAAATCACAGACGGCAAAAATCTTTACCGTCAGTTTTTTTTTCACAGACGGCAAGAATCTTTGCCGTCTGTATTTTTATTAGCAGACGGCAAACTAGGCCCTTTGCCGTCTGCGTTTTTTTCCATACGGCAAAGAAGAAACACATGACGCAGATTGATCACATGGATCGATGACATGGCATCATCCACTCCACTCATCCCCAGCTCCATACAGGGCCCCACCCCACGCCCCACACCCCACGCGCCCCCACCACTCTTTCTCTCTCTACCTTATCCTCCCGCACCCACCCTCACCACGATCTCTCTCCCTTCTCTCCCGTACCTCTCTCTGCTCTCGATCCACAGCAGCCGGCGCCCGACACCACCTCAACCCCCGGCGCCGCCGGCCCCGGCCCCTTCCTCTCAGCCCTCGGCGCCGCCGGCCCCGGCCCCTTCCTCTCAGCCCCCGGCGTCGCTGGCCCCTGCCTCATCTCCCGTCGCCCCTGCCGGCTTCCACGCCCCATCCCGTCGCGTGCCCCCTCCGCCCGCCACGTGACGGAGCCCACCTCCGCCCGGCCTCCGCCGCGCCACGAGCCCGCCTCCGCCCGGCCTCCGCCGCGCCACCGAGCCCGCCTCGCCTCGGCCTCCTCCAGCGCCACCGAGCCGCCTCCGCCTCGGCCTCCGCCGCGCCACGAGCCCGCCTCCGCCTCGGCCTCCGCCCGCGCCACCGAGCCGCCGCCGCCTCGCCCTCGCGGCGTCACGGAGCTTCGCCTCGCCTCGGCCTCCACCGTGCATCGAGCCCGCCTCCGCTCATGCCACCGGCGCGCGCGCTTCGCCCCTAACCGCCGAAGCGCCGCCGGTTCAGCCACGCGCCGCGTCCGCCCGCTGCAGCCCGCCTCCGCCCTCGCCACCTGCCGACGCCGGCGCTGGCACCACGAGATCGAGCGCGTCCCGCAGTGGCCTTGTTCGTCTCCACCAGATCGAAGCCGCGCTGGATCCAGAAGATATTCATGTGTAATATTGTTGTGTATTGTGATGTAGACATGCAGTACTCCGTATTGTATAATGTGTATTGTGTACAATCTAGTGTGGTATATCTTGTGGGTTTTTGTCCATCTGGAAATATCGATAATGTGTATATATGAAGATTGGTAGTGGAGTTTCCTTGACCGTGTCGACCATCGCGTGAAATATTTGCTTGCTGATCTCATACGTCACTTTTTTTAAAACATGAAAAATAATCTTTGCCGTCTGTACTTTAGTGTGGATGACGGCAAAGCACACGTTTTGACTGACGCCAAAGAACACGTATTTTGCCGTCTGTTATTTTTGCGGCAGATGGCAAAATTATATTGACTGACGGCAAAATCTTTGCCGTCATCTCGACAAAAGGCTGACGGCAAAGTATTCTTTGCCGACTAATCTTTGTCGTCTGAGTTTGCCGTCTACTTCCTGACGGCAAAATCTTTGCCGTCTGGATTTGGGTCTTTGCCGTCTGTAATCCACAGACGGCAAATTACATGTTTCCTGTAGTGACATTCATATTTTTCCCCGGATAGTTGGGCCCTGGAATTATCAACGTCAGGAAAATGTTCTTTCTTTGCATAATCTGTCCGAGGGAGGGGGGGGGGGGATTGAGTGGAAAGACAAATACGGGCCAACAATTGTATTGGGCTGCCGTCATACCAAACACATTGAACCCATCGGTGCTAATGCCGTCTCGAGGATGCCTCAGATCTGCCGCTTTGTCAGCATGTAATTCATCAAACTTTTTCCACGCAACACCATCCGATGTGTGTACCATCATCAGATTCCCATCTGCATCTAGTTCGGTTCTTTTGCATGTTTTGTGCCATGTCATCTGTCTGGCCATCTCTTCGACCATGAAAAGACGTTGAAGTCTTGGTACGATTGGCATATACCGAAGAACACTAACAGAGATTTTGGTCTGTGTCTTCTCACCCATACCGTTGTCTACCACAATATATCCGGAAGACTTGCAAATGGGACAATAGTTCAAGTCCGCATAGTCAAGCCTAAATAAGGCACATCCTTTCTCACAGGCATGTATCTTCTCATAGGGCATCTTCAGTGCGCGGAGGATTTTGTCCGACTGGTACAGGTTTGCAGGCATTACATGGCCTTTGGGTAGAAAGCGTCCAAATATTGTCATAATTGCGTCATAGCATTCTCTGCCCAAGTTGAACTGAGCCTTCAAAGCCATTACTTGTGAGGGCATCCAACTGACAAAGCTCAGTGTGCTCGTGGAGCGGACGTTTTGAAGACTCCAACATTTCATTGAAGGCCTTTGCAGATTCCTTCATCTCCTCGTCCGAATCGAGAGCATCATCATAGTCTTGCACCATGTTTTCCATCCCGGTACCATTCTCGTCGGTGCGACGATGATCCACCTCAGCTCGGTCACGTTGGGCAGACTCACCATGAAATGTCCACACCGTATAATCGGGCGTAAAACTATTCTTCTGCAGGTGTTTACCCATTTCAGCCTCTGTCCTCTTTTCCCAATTGCCGCATCGGAAACAGGGGCACCAAGTTTTCCTCTGGCCATTTGCAAATGCGGCTTGCACAAACCCCTTGGTTTTTGTGAACCATTCAGCGCTCCATTTGTTCTGACCAGTGTGACCGGTATACATCCACGCACGATCACTCATCTTGACTTTCAGAGCTACTAGACACACAACAGTTATATATATAATTCACCATGTATATATTCATCAGTTGATCTACTTTGTCAATTTTATTACGTCCATGCAACCTACACTCTAATAGATAATGATAGGTCTAATTCACCCGAGTATGTAGATTGGGTTCATTTTCCCATGCTATGCTCGGATTCGACCTTAAAATTTGGCAGCACCTCGCTGTTCTCCGATACACGCTCTCGCAATAAACAGAGAGGATGTGTACCGGAGAACAACAGGGAGGCAATCGATTTAAATTTATGCGCCGGATCCGAGCAAAGCATATGGGAAAACGAACCCAATCTACACATACCGGGCTGTCCATGGATAGCGTTGGACAATTCGAAAGAATCAAGGTTATAAATACGCAAATGCATGCATATTTATAACTATGACGCTTTTGAACAGGAGACACATATTGGTTACGCATACTGATGATTCAAGACACATATATAGCTAGCTATCAAGTTTCATCAGCACGAACACCGGGACAGAGCAAATAATTAATGGGGAGGAGGACATGTCATTTGTGCTCACCCACGAACGAAGGGGCAGAGCTCGACAAACGCACGGCGAGGTCGTCGAACACCAAACCTCGCAGCGGTGAAACAACTGCACATTTAAATCAACCCGATCAACCAATTATATATGATGTTTTCATAACAAAATCGAAAAATATATGACCTAACTAATAATTCACAAATATAAGACCACATCGGCCCTCGGGGTCGGGTGTCGGGTGTCCTGGGTGTCGGTCGTTGTCGGGTGTGGTGTCGGGTCGGGTGTCGGGGTCAGGGTCAGGGGTCGGGGTGTCGGGTCGGGGTGTCGGGGTCGGGGGTCAGGGGTCGGGTGTTTCCTTCTATCCTTCTTCTTCTTTTGTCTCTTCTTCTTCTTCTTTCCTTTCTTCTTCTTTCATCTTTTTCTACTTTTTACTTCTTTTCGCTTTCTTCTTTTCTTCTTCTTCTACTTCTTCTACTTCTTTTCTTCTTCTTCTTTTTCATCTTTCTACTACTTCTACTTCTGCTACTTCTTCTAATTCTTTTCTAACACTAACACTAACACAATCTAGCACTAACAATTAAACAGCAAAAAAATGAAAAACAGAAAAAAAAGTAGTACTCCCTCACCGAGCAATGGGACGGTCGGCGGGGGGCACCGGGGGTGGTGGCGGGCGACGGGCGTCGGCGGGTGGGGTGGGGCGGAGGGTGGTGGGGCGACGGGCCAAGGGTGCGGGCGGGCGGCGCTGGCGGCGATGGGGCGGGCGGCAGGGCGGCGGCCGGGCGGCGGGCGGGGCGGCGCGGCGGCGGTGGCGGAGGGTGGTGGGACGACGGGCGTCGGCGGGTGGGGTGGGGGCGGAGGGGTGGTGTCGCGACGGGCCAAGGGTGCGGGGGCGGGGCGGCGCCGGGCGGCGGGGGCGGCGGTGGATCTAGCTAGGGCGGGGCGTCGGGGAGGAGAGAGGAAGAGAAGGGAGAGTAACGGGCGGCGGGTGGCGTCCGTTAGTTACTCAGGTCTTTGTCGTCCGCCACTCTTTGTCGTCCGTCGTTATCTCTCTTTGCCGTCTGCTAGCAGAAGGCAAAGAGGTGGGGGTGTTAAGTTTTTTTAAAACGGGCGGGTGGGTGGGCGCCACCTCCCGATTCTTTGCCGTCAGCTGACGGACGACAACGAAATGGCGCATGGCAAAGAGGTTCTTTGCCGTCTGCCGTTTCTTTGCCGTCTGATTTTCGGTAGCTGATGGCAAAGAGCTTCTTTGTCGTCCGCTAGCGGACGGCAAAGATCTGGCAGATGGCAAAGTAGCTGATTCCAGTAGTGTATGATGGCAGGCTCTTGATAGTGAATGTTGTGCTTTCCTCTCTTCCTACTTTCATCATGAGTTGTTTATTGCTCTACAAATGGATTATCACTCAGCCTGATAAATACAGAAGGCACATATTTTGGAGAGACTCCGACTTAGAGAATAAAATCATCCTCTGGTATCTTGGGACTTAATTTGCACACCAAAGGAGCAAGGTGGTCTGGGAATTATCAATCTTCAGGTGCAAAAACAGAGGTTATTGATGAAAATATTCCACAAATTCATAAATCATCATGACATACCATGGGTAAACTTGATCTGGGAGGCTTATTACTCAAATAGGCAACCTACTAAACCTTTAAGTACAACTTCTTTCTGGTAGAGGTATTGTCTCAAGCACATGCCCATCTAAAAAAACTCTGAAAGCTACATGCCTCAAACGGCCTCACCATACATTTTTGGGCCGACCGCTGGAATGGCAAACCACACATGCACCAATGGCCACACCTATACTCATTCTGCAAAAATAAACACACCTCATTGGCCTAGCTATGGAATTTGCAAACAATGTCTGATCATTTTCATATACCTCTCTTTGAAGTGGCTTTCGTCCAGTTTAATGGGCTCATTCTCCTAAACACAGATTTCCAGCTTAGTGGTGAAACTGACGTTTGGCAATATCCTACTGCCACACACCATTACAAGGTTTCAAACACTTACAAGATCCTCATAGGAGAGCATCAAGTTATTCCAGCAATCAAAAGGCTCTGGCACACCCGTTGTCAGCTAAAGCATAAGATCTTTTACTGGTTGTTGTTAAATAACATGCTCCACACAAGGGAAATGCTACAACGTAAGCATTTCTTCACAAGGGTACATGGGAAAGGCTAACTACACAAGATCAGAGAGGATAAGGCTATCTATCTATCTATCTATCTAGTCCACATCATATTCTAGTGCTACAATACACGTTGAAGCTTCGGCACTCGCTAGCTGCATGTTGTAGAGTATAATCTTTAGATTACTGTGTTCATAGATATAATTTGCAGCATATGTACGGTGTACCAATGCACCCTTGTTACCTTCATCATCCTACTTTTCTAGTACAATACACGTGGACCAGATCAGCCAGCATACAATATCTCATCTGCATGTTGCACGCTGATGATGCCCAGCAATGGAGCACTCTATTTTTCGTTGATATATATTCTAGGCTTCCAGTGATAAGCAAGTGTTTTGTAAGTGAAATGATGTCCATGTTATTTTGCAGGTCATGGCCATTCTCATGTTCTCGGGTGCTTGTGTCGCGGCCAGCGTGATGATCTTTTTCATGAAGGATGTGAACTTCTGCGCCGAGTACTAGCGGTTGCCGCAACCATGGCCAAACTTGTTACATAGATGGTCTGTTTGATAGCCCATCTTTGTTTAGATGATGTGGATTCTTGATGCTCAATTCCTTGTGATTGTTTGTTGTTTCTTTGTTAATTTCGTTTCGTCAGAGGTTGACTTGATGCTCAATTCTGAATATGAGTCCTTTGTAATGTATATTCAGTTTGAGATGTCATTGTTAAACTCCAGTTGAGTGAAGCACTAAGTTGGTTCAGTGTGCTTGTTGTTTTTTGGTTCACTGTTAATATAGTGCTTTGTTGCTTCACTATGTCAAACCATTTAATCAAACGGTTCTTAACCCATTTATGTAAACAGTTTCAACCCATGGTTGAAGGCTTGGTTTAGTTAAGTTTGGTTAAAACTCCCAGCAAGTTTGGTTTTGGTTGGGTGTCAAGGTAGCTATCGTGGGTTTAGTTTAGGTTCAAGTGTCAAAGCTAGCTCACGTGAGTTTGGTTGAGTTATGGTTCAGGTATCAAACTTTTCTCAGATTTACCTGTGCGATGTCTAACAGGAACCAACTGGAAACCAGAGATCATTTGTTCTTCTACCGTCCCTTTGCACGCTTGTGTTGGTCTTATCTGTGCCCATCCTGGAACCTCTGCACCAAGGAATACAAGCCGAAGTGGACTCGCTCAAGCAGCAGTTTGGACTGCCGTTTGTTATATGGAAATCATAGTTCTGGCTTCCTGGGCAATCCGGACCACAAGAAATGATTGGATCTGAAAACGAATCATGCCCAGCATCTATGCTTGCAAGCGGAAACTCAAAACAGAGCTCCAGTGGCTAGTGCACAGGGCCAAAAGAAAAGAGTACCATGGCCGAGAGAGCTAGGTTCAGGCTTTTGTATAGTTTTGCCTGGATGTATATATATGTATGTACGGTTTTGATAGTTTCTTCTTAGTTTTCTTTAGTTAGCTGTTTTTCCTGTATAGCTATATATTTTCTTTAAGACACTTTTTGTAAAAAAGAATCAAAATTTAAGAAAAATACGCCGCAAAGTCCGGCTGTTTCCCTAAAAAAACTGGTAATTCCGCAGAAACATCAAGTATCTACTAAGGATGTGGTGTTGATCAACAGCTGAAAAGGCTTGCCTAACCACCTCCTACACGACTTGCTACAGTTCTTCCTCCCTACATTTTTTTGCTCCCTTCTACACATAGAAACACTACCATGCGTATATACAGGCATAAACAGATATTTTACATAGATTTGTGGGATATGTGGCATGCATGAGAATTATTCTAGCTCATCCTTGGCCACTCTATCTCAGGGCCATCGTTGCATCGCATTGGAGTGGGAGCTTGCGTATATATGCCAATCTCGCAGTGAAGATGCAACTGTGATCGTCGAGGTTAGAGGAAATTGACAGGATTTGTGTGAAGCACATATGAGGTATCGCCCAATCTGGCTTAGACATAGCTCTGGCTGCACGCATTAAGCCCGAGGCAGCAAGGTTGGTGCTCCAAAATGAAGGTTTGGTGATTTTCGATTGACATGTTACAAACTTATTTTGGGTTTGCTACATGCAAAGAGACGATATGCTGCAAGGATTCCGAAGTTTGCTACAAATATTGTGCTCCTGCTGCAAATTATATTGTGTTCTTCCAAACATTTGGCTTATATGTTGTATTTCTGATATTACTTCATGGTCTTTCAAATATTACTCTCCCCATTTTGAAAATATAAGATGTATTAATCTTTGAAAGAAGGTCTCTCTGTTTGACTAAATTTATAGAAAATTATATCAACCTCTACAATACCAACTAACTAACATATCATGATGAATTTATGGTCATGATTATTGGTATTTGCTCTATAAATTTGTTCATATAGAAGTTGGCTTTTCCAAAACCAGTAGTAAAATTTATATTTTGGAATGGAGGAATAGCATTGTTTTTCTAGCATGTTTTTAAATTGCAGTGAAAAATAAATTTTCACAAAATTACTAGAGTTTGGTAAATGTGCTTCAGCAAATAGATCATTTTTTTCCAGAGACCCCACATCAGAATATGCCGATTTACCAACAAAAAAGAAGTCCTGAAAGGTTTCAAGAAAGCAAAACCAAAAATAATAATATGTCTATTCAATGCCAATCCATCATTAAAAGGGTCGAAGATGGATTTGAAAAACAAAAAACGGCCAGTTGCTAGAAGACTCCCTTCGCCGAGGGCCGCAGTTGTGATACCATGTCAAACTTTGTGATTTTTTGAAGCGTGTCAACCTCTGTACAGGCTTGCGGTTGTTACAATGATTACTCTATCCTCCAGTTTTAAACAATCAGTTGAATTTTATGTTCAACCAACCGTATACCATGAGTGTACCTAGAAGACTCTAACTAATCATATATCTAACATGCGGAGGAATAGCTTAGGAGACATACATGGCCACTCTAATCACACAATGGTGTTGATCCTTGTCATGTGTTTCCTGTGAGTGAACAAACTGTTAAGCATGAAGTCATGGACATGAGATGGATGACTGCCCATAGCTCTTGCATGAGACACTATGTGTTGGTACTATATAACATACAACCCTAAGCCTCCAAGCATTTATTGCTAAACAACATGAATTGCACAAGAACGCCGAGGTTACTAGCCAGCTTGTTCTCATCTCCGTTTGTGGATTATTGGAGGAAGATAAATGCATGACCATGGTATCACCCTGCGCTCCTGCACTGAGAGGCTCCGCCGCATTCTGCACGCGCGGGTGTTGTTCTCGCGGTCAGCGACACAGCTGGTGATAACCCATGCAGTCGGTGAACTCGTCGGCACGTAAAGAGGGCTCTGCTCAGGGCCGTCCAATGGCCTGTCTAAGCTGTGCACTCGTACAGGGCCACGTCTTGGGCCTAGTTTTACTTTTCAATAGACTATTTTATTTGTTTGCAAGGTTTTGGCCTCCCAACATGGTCCGATAGCCCGATTCTCCTCCGAATGAACTTCCTTGATCGAATAAGTAATTTTACCGGTGGCGGTAGGTAATGGCACATCATCCAGCGTCCCTCTAGTTTGGTCAAGATTCGTGTGTTCTGTCAGATTATAAATTACATTTGTTATACTATCTGAATACAACTGGCACATACTGACACATCTGACAATATACATGCATACCATGCAGCTTTGTCAGGAGAGCGTGAGTTGGAATGGAGAGGCCGGCCGGGCATGCATGATTCTCTCTCCCCACATAAATGACATGCATTTTATTTCTTCCATATATTTAGAATGATTGATATCTTTTAAAGCAAATATCTATTTTCGAAAGATTTTATATATTTGGAATCGTGGTGACAAAATATTTAGAACAAGATCAATCTTGGATATATTTGAAATAGCTTTTATTTTATATATTTCAGTTATCTTTGAAATAAATTCCACAAATATAAAATTGTTTTGCTTTGAAAAGATATTTCATATATTTGAAATAATTAGTTTCACACATGCAAGCAATCTATTTCACATAGCCAAAATAACCAGTTTCACATATTTTGATTTACTAATTTCAATTATTTCAAATAAGATATTTCAATTATTTCAAATAAGATATTTCAATTATTTACAAAAACAATTTCGCTCGCTTCATAAAACATATTTTGCTCATTTGAAAGAAGTTTTGAAATAATCAGTTTCACATGTCTGAAATAACTAGTTTCAAAATTTGAAATAACTGGTTTCACGTATTTCACACCAAAAAAATGTGGCATTTGTATTTAACAGGATTTCACTCATCTTAAAAATTTGGTTCCAGTTATTTCAGAAAACTAATTTCACTTACATAATTAGATTTCGCTCAATTTAGAGCAACACATTACACTCACTCAATTGTAATACTATGTTTCAAAAAACTGACTTCACTCATTCCAAAAGATAGATTTCACAAGTTTCAGAAACAAATTACACTCATTTACAAAAGATATATTTGTTATTAGTTATTTAACTGAGATATGTATTGAAAATATGAAATTACTTCCTGAAATATATTTCAGTGTGGTGTTGCAAGTTGTGAAACTAATTTTTGTGAAAATATATGAAATTACTTCTCTGAAATATATGAAACTGCTATTTCATATATTTGTAACTTGTTATTTCAGTGAGATATGTATTGAAATCTATGAAATTACTTCCCAGGAAAATATGTAATTACTTCCCTAAAATATATTTCAGTGTGATGTTGCAAGTTGTTAAACTAATTTGAACTATAATGGTTTGTGCAAGATATGTCAAATTTCTATTTCAATGTGGTAAATAACAAACTTTGACTCTTTTCTGCAATGTAATATGCAAAATTGACAAACCACAATGAAATATGTTTCATATACTTAAAAATACTAATTCATATAAAACTGATTGCATTCATTTCAAAAGAATTGACTTCACTCATTTCATTAAAATTATTTCATTCATTACCAAAATGTTTTGAAATAATCAGTTTGACATGTTTGAACAAACTAGTTCTAGAAAACTGATTTCACTTATTTCAAAAAATAATTTCACTAGTTTCAAAATCGATTACAATTATTTCAAATAAGTAAATTTGAAAAAAGTGAAATTTTAATTTTGATATGATTGAAATAGAAAAACTTAAACTAGTTTAAATATATTCAAAATTGGTCTTGTTTTATAGATCACATGTTCAGGAATTTGAATATATAAATAATTTCAATAATTAGAAAATTAGTGTTAGAGATAGTGTCTATCTAAAAATTTAGACAACGAGAAAATGGATGAATTTGTGTGTGTGAGAGAGGAGAGGTTCTGCATGCATGCATGCGTACCATTCCTGTCAAAAGGTACTACATGCTTCTGACATTGATTAGACTAAAATCAGAAATACAAGAGATTTTTTGCAAGGAATATTTTCATATACATATTCACATGGTCCCATAATTTTAGATGTGGCGGCACCTCATTGGTGGGAAGATCGCCGGTAGCTCCCGGCACCGGTAAAAAACACTTTGCGCTTCCTTGATCTCTTCTGAATAGGGTCTCTGGCTGTTCAAGTGCTCTCTTCTGAATAGGGCCTCTGGCTGTTCAAGTGCTAGTTCATCGGCTCACCTGTAGCGTTCATGGTTCCCTCAAAAAAAGAAAAAAAACCTGTAGCGTTCATGGTGTACTTGTAACCTGCCACTTCTCCATTGCCTGGCATGAATCTGCCGCGTTACCTTCCCCTGACACGCAACCAACTTCTCTGCCACGTCTCCATCTTGTAACCTGCTGGATGGGAGGCCACGGGTGCCTTTGGCAGTGGGTCGGCGACCGCGAGGATGGCGAGGACATTGACGCGGTGAAGTACATGGCTGCTGCTTCGGATACTCATCCAAGTGTTCAGCAGGTCAAGCTTCAATAATGCATTGCGACGCATCGCAACATCTGAAATTACTGTTTTTTGTTTTGAGCGTAAAAGGTGGTTACTAATTTGCAATGCAAATATCACGTGGCACTTTGACAAAATCTGACCCCGAAGTGGTACAAGGGTGAGAGTACACCCTCTACATTCGACACTGATCCCCTTTCTTCACTTGTACCATGGCTAGATATGATACAGTATGCCTTTGGTTTTATAAAAAGGCTTGCGCCCTCGTACCCATGATGAAAGGGTTCGACACTGATCTGCTTTGTAAGAGGTTCTCCTTATCATCATGTATCGGTTCACCCTCCACCTCGCCCGCGCACGGGACAAGCATCGTGCCGGAGAACCCCACTGGGCCATGGATCCGGGCCACAGCAGACCTGCAGATGGTGAGATCCCAGGTCCGGCGAGGCGAGCGCAGGAAAACCAGCCACGTACCATCACCCGAGGCGGCCAGGCTCCTTGGAGTAGCGGAGGAAGCCCCGCCGGCGGCACCACGGCCACCCGCAACCGACTGCCCCTGGATCCGGCGGCACCAGGAAGAAGTGTTGCATCATTTGGGTGCTCCTATAGGACTCCAAGTAGATCCGGTACTCACGCAATAGTAACAAAATGTTTTAGCAATATTTCAACGCAAAGTAATGTCATCATATCGGTTACAAAACAAAGGCAACCATGGCCGAACCATTACAAGATATAAAATTGACACTTCTTCCACAAGGTCTTTAAGTAGGGATAAACGTCCTTGCACCATCCCTCGACATCCGTCCGGAGATGGCCTAGGCCACGATGGGCACTATGGCAGCGATGATGTTCGTGGTCGCGAGGCAACCTGAGCACCACCCGTCCACCTTACCAGTGGCGCTCATCCACGATACTGAAGCTGGACACGTGGCAGGCAATGGCAACATGGCAGACGCACGCCAGGCAATGAAGACGTGGGAGAAAATCTGCATGCGTGTCAGGTGATGGTAATCGAGGCTGATGCATACCAGGCGATGGAGACGAGTACGACCATGAACGGTACAGTCGAGCCGATGAATAAGCAGTTGAACGACCCTGCGTACACGAATCCGAGAGGCGACGTTGGATCCGTGGGTGGAGAGGTCCCTCTAGGCGTTTACCAGTTTACAGAGTGCATGGGTTAGCACGAGCTGTATCGACTAGCGCCAGAACGACACCGGCGAGTGCGGGATGCGGCAGAGGTTCCCCATGCTGGAGCGTGGCGCGGTACCATGGCCATGCATTTGTCTTCCTCCAATATTCCACATACGGAGATGGGAAAGCCGGCAGAAACCTTGGCGTTCTTGTGAAGGTCACGTTGTGCAATAAATGCTTGGAAGCTTTGCGCTGTAACTGTTATATAGTAGTAACACGGAGTGTTTGCTTAATCAAGCGAGTGCTATTGGCAGTCATCCATTTCATGTCCATGACTCCATGCTCAACTGTTTGTTCACTCACAGGAAACACATGACAAGGATCAACCATTGCGTGAGTATAGTTGCCATGTACATCTCTCTAATCTACGCTTCCACATGTCAGATAGATGATTAAAAAGAACCTAGGGTCTTCTAGATAGTTCCATGGTATATGGTTGGTTGAAGATAAAATCGAACTAATTGTTCAAAACTGTTGAATCGAGTAATCACTGTAACAACCGCAGGCGCCAATACGGAGGTTGACACGCTTCAGAAAATTACCAAGTTTGACATGGTATCACAAACGCGGCCGTGGGGGGAAGGAGTCTTCTTGCAGCTGGCCATTCTTAGTTTTTCAAATCTATCTTCGCCCCTGGAATGATGGATTGGCAGTGATGCTCATATTTGATTTTTTTTTTTCATTTTGTGTTTTGGTTTCTTGAAACCTTTTGGGACATTTTTTCCCTAGTCTTGAAGCATGTAACCCTGGATTTGAACAGTCCAGTCGGTTCAACCTAAGACCTGTATCATAATTAACATTTTTCTTTGGCTCCACTATTTAATAAACTCATCACTACAGATAATCTTAGGAAAAGAACGTTCATTAAGCATTTAGAATATTATGGATTTTCTGTGCGCATAATAGATCTGTGGATCATTTGATGTTTGACTGTGTGGTAGACGATTTTCTTTGGTTTTTTCTTCTTCTCCGATTTCTTTCTCTCTTGGCTTTCACCAGTTTTCTTTGTTTTTTTTGTTTTTTGGTTGTTTTCTTCAATACATGTTTAATTTCTTCCATGGACATTCTATATTACTTTTTATACATCTAGAACATTTTTATACATGTTTAGCAATTTTCAAATATATGATTAATATTTTTCAATTATTTGTTTTCATGTCTAATTTTTCATACACATTATATATTTTTCTTATAAATTTTTATACGTTTAATTTATTTTTAAATGCATGATTAAAAATTCCAAATATTCTGTTTCAACATTTTTATGAATATGTGTTAAACATTTTCATATACATGTTGAAACATTTTTGTATGATATGAAACATTTTTGTAAATTATGCAAAAAAAATACATTGGATAAATAATTTTATAAAATCTCACAAACATTTTGTACGAGCATGTGCAAATTTTTCTAAATATAAAGTACATTTTGAATGGTATGAATTTTTTTAATTAGACGCACATGTTCTTAACAATATATAACACTTTTAAATTGTCACGTACATTTTTTATTGCTTGAATATTTTTTAAATGTTACATACATTTTTATGAAAGGTACATATATTTTCTAAAATATATGCTACCATATTTTACACTGTATTTACATTTTCTATCTATGCGATGGACACTTTTAGATAAATTAACTAACTTATTTTTTTCATTATATATGTATTTACACCCTCTGTTTCGTAGTGTAGGATGTAATAGTACTTTTCAAAATATTAACAAAAGTAAAGAAAGAAGAAAAAACACACACTACGTGAACGTGACGAGACCACATGGTTACTAGGACGGCCTACTACCGGCTCACTGCAGGCGATGCGGTCTTCTGTCTCGCATAAAGCGAGACATAAATTCGCCCTTAAAGGCATGCTTAGGGCATGTACAGTGGTGCTATATTAGAAGTGACATATAGGATAAATATTAATGTGGAGGAGAGAGAATTCATAGGAAAAGGTTTGTCTTCTCCTATGTAAGAGATCATCTCTTAGCACAATATGTCTCACCATGTTTTTAGGAATAACTAGTTCATGTATAATGGTGCCATCTTACATGTACAATGATGCTATCTTAGGAGTGCCATGTACGATAAATGCTGAGGTGCAGAAGAGAGAAATCATTAGAGAAGACTTGTATTCTCTTATTTAAGAGATGATATCTTAGCACAATATGCCCCATCCTGTTTTTAGGAATAACTAGTTATTGAAGATAAGGTTAAGAGATAATTCATTGTAGACATATTTTTTTTGTCATCTTTAATATACATGCAAGGCTGAAGATAAGGCTATCTTATCAACCATTGTACATGATAGGCCGTTTGATTTATATCTGACGGATAGGAAGGAAACTATGGCAATTTTGCAAAAAGATACCCACACCCCTCTCCACATTTGCAAATAAGGCCTTCCCTCATTCATCCTTTTCTCCCACAAGATAAACTACTAATACAAATGCATCTTGATGTTCCGTGCAACGTATGGGCATCTTGCTAGTAATACAAAAATCTAAAGTTAAAGACAAAATTCGAACTCAGGTCATCGCGTTGCGAGCATCCGACGCTAACCAGTCCAGCACATGTTCGTTGTCGACGATGCTGGAGATATATCTCTATGTCTACTTTTATACTCCCTCCGTTCCTAAATATTTTTATTTTTCATATGTGAAATGGACCACCACATACGGATATGTATATAGACATAGTTTAGAGTATAGATTCACTAATTTTGCTCCGTATGCAGTCACTCGTTGAAATCTCTAAAAAGACAAATATTTAGGAACGGAGGGAGTAAAAAACAGAGTTGGTGATGATGGTGTGCCTGCCATCCTGCAATATAGACCGTCGGATTTATATCTAACGGTTAGGAAGGAAACTATGACAATTTTGCAAAGAGATACCCACACCCCTCTCCATATTTGCAAATAAGGCCTTCCCTCGTTCATCCGTTTCTCTCACGAGATAAACTACTCATACAAATGCATCTTGATGTTTTGTGCAACGCACGACCATCTAGATAGTTTCATTTAAAATAGTTACTGCGATAATTCGATTGAAGTGATATATTGTATGCCTGCCCCGAATGATCTCAGATTCACTAGTAGTAACAAAGAAAAGGTTGCCTTGTTAATTAACACAAAACAGGGTGAAAACTATCACATGAAGCCGGTAAAAACAAGGCACACCGGGTTCAGCGTCATCGTCACTACAACTATGCACGCGCGAGAAGTCTACATATTGAGGGGGCTACGAAAAGAAAGACGTGTCGAGTGTGTGTGAGCGAGGCACAGAGAAACAACTAGCATGTGTGTATGTGTGTGTTTGTGTGTGTGTGTGTGCGTGCTTGAGAGAGAAAACAATTGATGGATTAAGATCAAGATCGAGTTTTCACCCTTTATGCTGTCATTGTTGGGGGTGGGGAAGGGGGGGGGGGGAGAAAGACGTATCGAGAGTGTGCGTGCGGTAGGCAGAGAGGCACACCTAGTGTGTGTGTGTGTGTGTGTGTGTGTGTGTGAGAGAGAGAGAGAGAGAGAGAGAGAGAGAGAAGCAAGTAGATATATTACTATCAAGATCGAGGTGCCACCCTACTCCTTCGATGTCGGATAGTGTGTGTGTGTGTGTGTGTGTGCGTGTGTTTGAGAGAGAAGCCAGTAGATAGATTAGTATCAAGATCGAGGTGTCACCCTACTCCTTCGGTGTCGGGACGTGTGGGGGTGGGAGGGGGGGGGGGGGCAGTGACACTTAGATATAGGGAGAAGGAGTTTGTGTGACACATATCTATATTAAGTGATCGATAGATAGCATGTGTGCGAGGCATAATTAAAAAATTACGGAGATAAACAAGCGGTGTGCATGCAAATGCCGGAAAAAAATTTGAAGAGAGAAACAATGTCTACACATGTGTGTGTGTGAGAGAGAGTGTGAAATCTAAAAAAAGGTGCTCTGCTGGATCCCAATGTATGTTTTCATATGGTTCCGGGACTCAAAAGACGACGGACGTTTTGGCCTTCAAGCCAATAATAATATCCGTCGTCTTTTGAGTGTCGGAACCATATGAATACCTACAATGGGATCCAACTCGAGTTACCCTTCGGTATATGTGTGTGAGACATAATTATACTTTGAGACATTAGTGGCGGTGGGTGGGCGGAATTAAATGGGTGGGCATGTTCGACAGAGAGAGTGTGTTTGTTTCTGTGTGAGAGACTTGTAGGACGGGGTAGAAAGACGAATTCTAACCTTTACGGAGGGAGTGAAATATACGAAGTGCGTGTGTGAGTGATTCCGATGCCCATGGAGAAATGAGATATGTATGCGTGTGAGAGAGATTGCACAATTCATTCACATATCACTATCTAGCGATCATGGACGTGCATCGCTTGAACATAAATCAATATCTACTTCATATAGTGGACAAAGATACAATATTGATTAAACGCTATAAAGATTAGACACTTACATATCACATTTTTTCTAAATAATCCTTTTCAATTGTGCATGCCAAAGTTACACTGATGTTTCTTCAAACAACCAATGTAGCTATCATGTACATGCACCATTGTTAGTCTTGCATTGAGATTCATTAGTTTTGGATGATTTAAGGTTCTATTATGAAGTAATATATGTAATATTCAAATGTGAATTCAACAGGTACGCAATTTATGAAATGGAGGCTATGTAATCATATGAGGTAACACTTTTAAGTAGCGGACTACAATATCCATTTCTTTTGTGTGACTACAATATCTATTTCTTTTTATGCGCCTCTACAATAACACGTCAATGTATAAAGTTTAAAGTAAATAACCAATGGCACTAAATTATATATTTACACGAGAAATACATAGGCTGAGCGTTTGATCTTTTTTGTGAATGCGCCTCTACACCCATACGATTGGTCGCGCCCGTGTAAACGTCCAACTTATCGGTGCGTCATCCCGACTTATCGGTACGTACGGAAGCCTCTACATGAGATGTATGGAATTCAGTTGAACTTGCAGTTGAACGACATAGGCAAAACTCGTGCAAACCTGTCAGGTGCGCATACGAGATATTGTTGTTAGACAACGGTATACCTATGATACACAAGAAAGCAATGATGGGCTGACTACGGAATTGGCCAAATGCCAATACAATCCGAGATAGTCTCCAAGTGATTCAAGATTAAAAGTTGATACACCTTTCGGAAGACTTAGAGTCTGACGAATATTTATGGAACTAAAAACTGATACGGATAGAAATGTTTTACCCATAAAGCTCGACTTGTTGTAATAACAAGTTCAAGGAGTTGACAGTGATGAGATTGTCTCACCGTAGCGATGCTAAAAGTTGGTTCGGTTTGAACTAGCAATTAATACATATTTCACCATGAGATATGAAACATGGATGCCAAAAGGATTTCCATCTAATGAAAATGCAACCTACGACTTGTATGTGATACAGTCCAAAGTATTTTGTCGATCTAGAGCATGCTAGTAAGTATGCAAACTTCAGAGTTCCAGCGATGGACAGAAGAAAGCAAAGTGGAGTTGGAATCTTCGTTTGGATTAAATGGTCAAAAGAGTTTGACTTCATTAATGGGTAACAAAGATACTTGTGGTTTGAAGAACGTAAGTGGGAGCATAATGATATTTCTAAAGACCATGTGTGCTTGACACACTGTTAATTGGAAATAAATTTCTTGACACGAATTAGGACTTCATTTGAAAATAGTTTTTTGATGAAGTGCTTGGGCTATATAGCCTTGCTATTAGGCATAATGATCTATGGAGAGAGATTTTCCTAATGAGGCTAAGCAAATAAAATACATATTGACAAGATGCTAAAATAGTTTAGCACTAAAAACATCAAGGAGTGATTCTTGCCGAAGTCACATGGAAAGAGTTTTTGAAAGACTCGGTGTCCCAAAACACTGATGAGCAAAATACATGATGGAAATTTCACACACTCTTGTGTTTGGATTAATCATGTATTCCATGGTAGGTAAAACAACCAGATATGTCCAATACTCCAAAGTTGTTGCGAGTATAGATACCAAAGTGATCAAAATTACTGATCATGGGACACCAGCGAAAAAAGGTCATTGAGTACCAAAGTGATCAAAATTCATTGAGTACTAAAGTAGCACTGATGACATGTTATCTCGCAAGCGGAGATCATGAAGAGTTTGTTGTAAAAGGTTACCTCGATACAGTCTTCATCAATGCTCCATGCGATTTCAATTTGAATTAAGGGTTTTGTGTTACACACAATATGGTGGCACAGTAGTTGGAAATTGTTCCAAACAAGTTACTATGGCGAATTCTATAACAGAAGGTAAGTATGTTGCTGCTTTCGAAGCGATAAACAAGATGTTGAAATCATATAGTTCTTTTATGAACTTAGTATGGTTCCAAGAAGGCTTTGGTCAATGGGACACTATTGCAGATAGTTGCTCCATAGTTCAGTCTGAGGAATCAAGATTCGACCTGTGATTCACATATATACAAAGCCAAGTCCACACAAAATATGAATTTTGCAAAAGCGTAAAAACGCGAGGATATGCAATGACACATACGAAGCTGAAGTTGTCAGATCTGTTGGATATCAGGCGATACCACATGCGAAGCATATTTTACACCAGTGTGCCATAGGTGTAAAGTGCATTAGCATTAACTAGATTATTGACTCTAGTGCAAGTGAGAGTCTATACGAGAAATGCCCTAGAGGTGGTGACTGCAGTGCAGAATTTTTTTGAGAATGGGATCATGCCAGAAGGAATAAACGATATGTTGATCGTCCTCATCCCCAAAGGAAAGAACCCACAGAGCCTCAAAGATTTCCACCCAATAAGCTTATGTAATGTTATATATAAGGTGATATCAAAATGTTTGGTGAACCGGTTGAGGCCAATGTTAGACGGTTTAATCCAAGAAACGCAGAGTGCTTTCATTTCGGGGAGGCTAATCATGGACAACTCCATCATAGCCTTCTAGTGCTTCCATAAATTCCAATAGAGCAAGAACCTGCATAACACGCACTGTGCATATAAGTTGGAACTCGCCAAAGCATATGACAGAGCGGATTGGGACTTTTTGGAAGGAGCCTTGGAAAAGATGGGTTTTCATGCACTTTGTATTATCTGGATCATGAGGTGTGTTAAATCTATCCGGTACTCGGTGAAGCTGAACGGGGAAGTGTTGGAGCAGTTTCTTTCATCAAGAGGCCTCAGACAAGGTGACCCCCTTAGCCCATATTTGATTCTTTTTGTTGCTGATGTGCTCAACAGGGAGGTTCAAGGGGTAGTATCTCACCGGTCAAAGTGGCATGCAACAGTCCTGACATTTCAAACCTGTTGTTTGCGGACGATAGCTTGGTATTTTTCAAGGCATCTTCTGACCAGGCCAGGGCATTTAAAAGGGCGCTTACCATGTTTCAAAAATGTACAAGCCAACTGTTGAGCAGTAGCAAATGCTCTATATTGTTTAGTGAGCACTGTCCTAGTGCACTACAGGAGGAAATAAAGGATATACTAGCCAGTGAGTCCTCTACCTTTGAAAGTAAGTACCTTGGACTTCCCACACTGGAAGGAAGAATGAAAGACGTGCATGTCCAACCTATTCTGGACAGATTTATGAAGAGATGCACGGATTGGCCTGGTCGTCATATGTCCGTTGCTGCAAAGGAGGTCCATGTCAAATCGATAGTTCAATCTTTACCCACATTAGCTTTGGGGGTTTTCAAACTCTCAGTCAGCTTCTGTGATAAATATGAGCAACTCGTCAGAGAATTTTGGTAGGGAGAAGATGAAGGACAAAGAGAAGTACACTAGATGTCTTGGGAACGTATGATCAAACCCAAGAGGGCAGGAGGTATTGGCTTCCATGATATGCAGATCTTCAACCAAGCCCTCCTTGCGAGGCAAAGTTGGCACCTACTTCAGAATTCTAATAGCCTCTGCGCAAGGGTTTTGAAATCAAAATATTATCCTAAAGGGGACCTCCTCAATACTGTTTTTGCTTCAGATGCTTCACAAGCTTGGAGGGACATCGAACATGGCCTTGAGCTTTTGAAAAAAGCTCTGATATGGAGAGTGGGAGATGGAAAGAAAATTCAGATTCAAAGAGACCAATGGGTCCCAAGAAAATGTGGACTGAAAGTAATAAAAATTTAAGAGACAGTCGAGGTTAAGGTGGGTGAACCAGCTAATGAAACCGGACAGTGGAGAATAGGACGTGGCACTGATCCATCAACTCTTTCACACCTATGATGCTGAAGAAATTTGCAAGATTAGAATCCCTGGATGCGGAGCTGAGGACTGTGTCGCTTGGCATGAAGAGAAGGCTGGTGTGTTTGAAGTGCATACAAGCTGGGAGCAAAGCTCAAATAGCAAAGCAATGCGTTGGCGTCGAGCTCGATAAATGATGCGGAAAATAGAAGCAGTTGGGATCTCATATGGACAACAAAGGTACCGGAAAAGGGGAAGATGCCCCAGGAGCTGCTCGTCGGGAACATCCACAAGAACACTGTAGGCGATGGGACACATGCAGACCAATCAACTTCAAGGGCAATGATGAACACGCATGCAGAGAGTTGCAAGTGGGAACCGCCAGCTGAAGGCATATGGAAATTAAATAACGACGCATCGTTCCTGCCCAATACAGGCGATTCCACGGCTGAAATTATTGTCAGAACAAACCAGGGAGTGGTTGCTTTGGCATGTTGGCAGCGCTTGAAAGCTTGCACAGGGGGGCAGTGTGCGTGGAGTCGGACTGTGCTACAATCGTCAGTTTGTTGAATAACAGAGACAGCAACCATTCAGCTCTGTTTGCACTGGTCACGGACGTTTGGCACTTCAGGAATGTTTTCAAACAAGTGTCCTTTAGAAGCGTGAGAAGAACCAGCAACAAAATGGCACATGAGCTTGCTGCTCTAAGGATACAGGGACACTATTATGTGATAGGCGGCGTCCCTCCTTTAAGAAGCACCCTCATGGAGGATTGTAATAGCTCAACTAATTGTTATTAAGTTGTAGCTGGGTTGTTCCTCAAAAAAAAAAAAAAAACTCAGAGGGGGTATCCGTTCATTTTGTGTTCGAATGCAATTTTCCTAAGAAGGTATGGAGGAGAGTTGAAGCCATGTCAAACCTTCAGATCATAGCATCATGACCAGTGACTAATTAACCTGACGTGTCTCGCGTTCAACCTGATACGAAGGAAGCAGTTGATGGCGCTTTTTTTTCTCTACGATTGTCCACATATACATCTATTTTGTGTGTGGGAAGATCGTCTATTGCATATTTGTAGTAATTGAACTCTGTTTCACTTATAATACAAGAAGCAATGCTCT
The DNA here is from genome assembly GCA_021605205.1 of Aegilops longissima. Classification (NCBI taxonomy): domain Eukaryota; kingdom Viridiplantae; phylum Streptophyta; class Magnoliopsida; order Poales; family Poaceae; genus Aegilops; species Aegilops longissima. The sequence continues at coordinate 11,594,043 of CM038678.1, forward strand.
ATCCAGATTAAAAAAACATATTAATGAACTTGCAAACATGGTAAATGTTCATACTAGTGAAACATAAAACCAGGACACTGTGAATAAACCATCAGAGTGCGCAAGCACTTTGTCGAGCTGAGCTCTACCCTAATGGATCTGTGAAGTTCTGAAATTGTTCTGAGGACGTTTTAACATGCTTCTCTTCTTTGCTGTAAATAGTATAACCAGTTTATCAAACAATATCTCACTCAGCCTATGACACCTTATACAACCTACTAAACACATATCTCAGCTTGGCTAGTCCCACAACACACAAGCAACCAAACACACATCTCAGTTTACCATTGCATGAGCCCAGCCAGGCCATAGTCAGCCAGCATGCTAGATGTGATGCAGCCAAATGTGACCCGGGCAAACAAACACGCCCTATCATTCTTGCAGAAGATGTTGGGCGGGCGATTGCTGAGATGACGGCTAGTTCGGCACCTGGCCCAGTAGTGTAGACAAACCTCGGGCAAGAGGGGGTCTTGGCCTCTTTATTGTCGCATTTTATGCTGATATCAAGTCGTAGGAAGTAAATATGTAGGACAATACTAACGCCAACACGTGTGATGGGTGCCAAACTCGCCCACACACCCTATAACACACAGACTGCACCACGTCACCGCATGCATGCATGTGAGAATCTTTTTGGATTTTCAGTTTTTAAAATGTTTAATCTCTTAAATAAAAAATCTGATTGAAGATCCGTTTTCACCATTAAATCCGTCGCGACGAGATCTTCGAAACTAGATCTCATATCAATATATTTCCACAATTTTTTTTTGTTAAAAGTTGCCATGTCTATTGCATATGAATTGCCATGATATTTACACTGAAGTTGCCATGATATGATTCAGTTATTTTCTTCTACATTTAAAAGTAAATTTTGACATATTATAAAACAGAAAATTAAGAAACTAAACTTGTGAAACATAAACTAAAATTACCATAATACATGCACTTAAAATTCCCATGGTTCATACAAAAAATAAAGTTTATGGTCAAAGTATAGGAATTGTCATCATCAAAAACTAAAATTGCCATGCTCTATAAACTAAAATTGCCACATGGCAACTTTAGTTTTAGCACTATGACAACTATAATGTAAACATCATAACAACTTTTGCGTCAAAAAAAATTTCGTCGAAACATATCCACATGGGGTCTGTTTTTGAAGATCTCGTCAAGACGAATTTAATGGTGAAAATAAATTTTTAATTCGAATTTTTAATTAAAAGATAAAACATTTTTTAGCCAAAAACCAAAAAATTTCTGCTGATGTCATTTGTTCATACGTGGCAAAATGAATGGTGATGAAGGCGTGTGGGCGATGTGCAAGATGCCACACGTGTGGGTATTACGTTTTTCGAATAGGAAAAAGTCCAAAATAAACCTTGAACTTGTAGATGAAATACGAATCCTGAACTTTGAATCCCGGAAATTGGCACTCTGAATTTATGGATCCCGGCCTATTCTAAACCATGTGCCTGTTTTCCATGCCAAAAAAAAACCCCACAAATTGCTACTTTCACGGACAGCACTGACACACTTGTCATGTCTATCTTCAACCTTCTTTCTTCCATTTTTTCTCTCCCGACCATCCTGCCGCTGGACGCCAACGCAGTTCCCCGTCTCTCATGAAATCAGAGCCTACGGCTGTACCACTATGAGGCGCGGATGTAGGGCTTCCGGTTTTAGCGTCTTTTTGGTCCGCATGGTGCAGGGGCATCCATGGAGTCCATATAGAGGACGACGTGGCCGGCCCCAGCGCTGGCGATGCAACGTGAGAGGAAGAGCCGAAGCTGTTAAGGGGTGGCCCGCGATGCCTGGAGGTGGCCCGCACGAGCCGCTGGGTCGATGCGGCGGACGGACTACGTGCCGACGACCTCCCTCATGGCGATGGTCGGCTGGAGGTGAACGACGCAGCGCACACGTACAATGGCTACACGGGCCTGCCCGGCTTGGTGCTCCAGTCCCTCGGCAATCACATCGTTCGCCACTATGTGGTGCAGCGGGCCACAGAAATATGTACAGGCGCGTGCTCGAAGTGCTCCGTGAGAGCAATGGAAGCTCGGAGCTAGGCAAGCTGGTGGATGGATTATTCTGGAGACAGGAGCTAGCTCAGGTACGTAACAAGTTGCACGCCACTAGCTTGATCGATCTGTGCAAGTCGAGCGGCGCCGGCACTTGAAGGAACCGGCGACAGGGAGCGGCCGTTCAGTGGACACGCCGAGTCTAGAACTTGGCTTTGGCTTCTTGGACCTACGCGCATGGCGGTCGGCACCAAACATGCTGGGACCTATACGAGCACACTTATCGGCCTCACTACCTAGCGCCTCCACGAGCGCCGGTTCGCCGGCTGCGAAAACACGAAAAGGCGATATGGATATGACACGCGGACCCTAGTCGTCAGTGAGAGTAGCATGTTATCCTGGCCTGGATTGTAGTATTCCCAATGTGCTAAACAGGTCTAGGGTCCGAAATAGACCGGGATTGACAAGTTTAGAGTGTCAATTTTCGGGATTTAAAGTTCAGGGTTCGATTTATCTTTTGTCTACAAATTCAACGTTTGTTTTGGACTTTTTCCTTTCGAATATGTATTGGCGGGTCTCATAAAAAGCACTTTATTGGAAGCAAACTTAATCATACAGGAAGCATACAAGACTGGATTTGTGGGCTGCACGTTCAGTAAAAATCTGCAGTAATGGAATCTACTCAGAAGATGAACAAACGGCAGGAGAGAAGCATGTCAAAACATGTCATGGGCTGAGTGAGATATTGTTTGGTAAACTGGTTATACTGTTTGGAGCGAACTCAGCGGGAGCAGTTACCACGGCACACTTAATTAAGGAAGCAATCTAACAACACGCAGAACTATACTAGCAGATCCAACGAGCTGCATGCTTTCAATCCTAGGGCCTTCGATTGGTCTGATGGAAGCAAGTGATCTGATACCCAGCGATTCACTAATGCATTTGATCCAATCGATCGATCATTGATCACGCAGAGTCAGCAGCATGGACCAATCTTCCTTGGACCATATGGGCAATTAGTTGTCAGATCTGTACACTCAACTCCCACCCTACTCATGCTGCGATCGAGCCCACTTCAGTAACGCACTCCTGGTGCCTGCATGCATGTTGGTCTATCTTAGAGTGATTGACGCAAAAATATTTAAAGTTTTAGGTTTGTCGGAAATTAAACTTTTTAAAGTTTAATTATCTACATATAAAGAGTGAATTCCGTTTTTTACCCCTTATTTTGACATTTTCAACACTAATTACCCCATTTAATGAAATTTCATCCTTTTACCCCATTTAACAAATTTTTTGACACAATTTATCCTGTTTAATATTTTGTGAGAATTCTGACCGGTCGGTCACAATTGTTAGGTCCAACTGGCATGGCACGTCAGTGGTTTTTCCTGACTATTCTTCTCAGTGTTGAACCGGGCCGCGCAGCTTCTCCCGACTGGCTCGGCTCGATGGTGGTCGCTCTCGTCACGTCCAACATATAACGCCCAAGTCTGCACGCCACGCTCGCCTCCTGTGGCTTATCGTTTGCGTTGGCTCGCCCCCAATCAAACATGCAAACTGATTTCCATATAAGCATCAAATTCCTATAGCGTGTTCATCATGCCTGCATCATTTGTTTACTCAACCATGGAGTTCCTGGTGGCCACCGTCTTCTCATAATAAATGTTGTCCCAAGGGTTGGAACCCAACTCCTTGATCTTCTCCTTTATATCAAAATAACTAATGAAATCCCTCTCAATTATCTCTGACTTTGGATTCTTTTATCCACAGACATGTAAAATATGCCTAACACTCCACATCTTGGTTGCCATCTGCTTTGTGCAAGAAAAATAAAATGAATTAGCAGCTGCAATCACAATAAATCATAATCTACTCTAATAAGGTAAATACACATGTTTCAGCATGCATTGTAAGATACAAAGATCCAAAATTTCTTTATAGCTAGCAAGTAGCAACAGATGCTATCACTTGTGCATGTGAGCCGGTCAGAACGCACAAAAAATTTAAAATAGGGTAAATTGTGGCAAAACTTTTGCTAAACAGGGTAAAATGGATGAAATCCCGCTAAATAGGGTAATTAGTGTAAAAAATGTTAAAATAGAGGGTAAAAACCAGAATTCACTCACTTATAAATAATAAGATCTATAAGTTTAAATTTATATATACAACATGAAAATTTATTTTATGATGAATCTAATGAAACTAATTTGGTGCTTTATATGTTTGTATATTTATGAATAAATTTGGTTAAACTTAAAGATGTTTGACTTAGGACAAGCCTAAATATTATATTCTGAAATCGATAGAATAATTGATATAGATAGATAAATAAAACTAACTTTTGAAAGAAAATAATACATTTGGTTATCTCGATAGTCTGCACCATGAACCATGTACAGCTATTGATCGAGTATTTAACCAGAAAACTACCAAATTTGACGGAAACGTGACGAAAAACTACCACTCCACGATTTTGTGCAGAAAACTACCACTTTTGTCTTAATCCGTGGCAAAAAACTACCAACTCGCGAAACCGCTCTCTTCGCCCCCGCGATGCACCAAACTGACCGGCCGGTCCCACGCTGGCCAAAGGACGCCCTCTGCGCGTTAACGGCCGTTAACGCCACGTCTGCGGTCGGAAACGGTGGGTGTGGGTCGGAACGGGTCAAGACCTGATCCATTCCCCTCTCGCGCCTCACTCTCTCCCTCTGTCCTTTTTCTGACCTTTGTTGCGGTCGCCATGGCGTCGGTGATTCCGGACGGGGGCGGCGGCGATATGGGCGACGGCGAGGGCGGCGGCGATGGCGGCGGTGGTGGCACAAGTTTGGACGCTGTGGGCTCATTCTCTGAAGTGGATAACTGGTTGGGGAGCAGCAGCCGGAGGCATCGGTCGGCCAGTCATCGCCGGCGCCTGGATGTTCTATGGGTGGCAGGTATGGAGAATCTCTTGCTTAAATGCACATGTTTTCTTCAATCTGGCGAATTAGTGAGAGTTTGTTTCTGTTTGTTGATCATGTTTAGTAAACTTTATTGCACCTCTAGTTGTGTTAACTTCAATTCAATTGACGAGCACATATTTGTGCAGTTTGGCTGACCAGAAGTGGGAGATATGGTTTCATTTAGAAGGAAGAAACTCTGTGAAAAGGGGTATATCTGAGACATGCATTTCTTTTCTTACTCTACAATCACTCATTGCTAGTGAAGGGTATGGGGAGAGTGATTACATGTACTATGTGAAGGAGGAGGAAATTGGATCTGAAAGAGTAAAGTATTTAGGTAATGAATCTAGTGTTCATGAAATGTTGGAGTTTTTTCATCATGTCAAGGTTGTGAACATAAGGGTTGTGAGAGATGTTGAACCTGGAATTAGTACACAGGCTTATGAGAATTACATGAACACTCAAGAGAGCTGCTCTGTGAAAAAGTTTGTGGAGCAATCTGAGCTTCCGAATCAGATAGATGATAGAAAGGCTCAGCTTGAGAGGAGCAGGATTCAAAGAGAGGCAGATTTGAACCACTTTGAAGGAGACACTGAAGTGTATGAATTTTGTTCTGATGATTCAGTTCATTCAGATGGGAGTGTTGAAGCTGTTCAACAAATGGAAATAGAGTGTGCCTCTGAAGAGGATAGAGCATTGGAAACTACTGCTATTGTGAAACATGTGCAGAATCCTGGTCCAACTAGCAGATGTCACAATGAGGTAGAGAAAAAACGTTTTGAAGATTGGTTTCCTGAAGCAGATGAGTTTTGTTTTGCTGGTGATGTAGGCATAAGTGATGAGGAGGAATAAGATGAAGTTGAACTACCATACCTCATGAAGAAGCCAAAGACAAAGAGTAGTAAGAAAAAGATGAAGGAAAGGTTATATTTTGACCCCTCAATTCCCAATTCACATTTACTCTTGTGCAAGAGCTTGTGTTTTGATAGTGTTTACTAGTTCGGAGAAGCATTAAGAGATTTTCATGTAAGGACTTTGAGGTCCTTTCACTACCAAAGGAACACTCCAACAAGAATTATTGTTTGGTGTTCACAGAGAGAGCATGGATGTGAATTTTACATGTGTGCCTCCAGGATATCTCATGAAAGAATTTTTTGCATTAAGAAGTGTAACATGGAGCACACTTGTCCAGCATCAGCAGAGAACACAAAGGTTACTACTAAGTGGCTTTCCAAAGCACTTGAGCCTTCTCCTAGAGCAGATCCTAGAGCACCTGTGGATGCACTTATGAAAAACGGCAAAGTCAAGTTTTCAGTTGATGCATCAAAGGGAGTGGCCTATAGGGCAAGGAGGAAGGCCATTAAGGTTGCACAAGGTGACCAGAAGGAGCAGTACTATAGACTGAGGGACTACCTGCAAGAAGTTATTGATACAAACCCTAGTAGCAGGTGTATAGTTACAACATTTGAGGACCAAGAAAACCCTGCACCAACTCCTAGATTTAAGTACATGTTCTATTGCTTGCATGCATCAAAGCAAGGATTTCTTAATGGTTGCAAGTCCTTTATAGGTAAATCTAGAACTGCATTTTCTTCAAAATATCTTGTTGAGAAATTTATGGTAACTAATTTGGGTATGGATGCAGGGCTTGATGGTTGCTTCATCAAGCTAACCACTGGACAACAAATTCTTGCAGCCACAGGAAGAGATGACAACAACAACATCTACCCCATAGCCTTTGATGTTGTTGATAAGGAAGATTCTGATAGTTGGACATGGTTCCTAACCTAGCTAAGATGTTGCATTCGAAGTGGAAGCAAATTTGGAACCTACACCGTTATTTCTGACAGGCAAAAGGTATGCACCCTATCTCTGCCAGTAGTTCAGAAATATTTCTACTAATGGCTTTATTTCTTTTTGTTCATGACCATGGTTATAAATTTATAATCAGGGTCTTTAATCAGGGTCTTCTTAAGGCTATAAATGAGGTGTTCCTTGATTCCCCTTAGAGATATTGCTTGAGGCACATATATGCAAATTTTCAGTCAGCTGGCTTCAGAGGAGAAGAACTAAAGAAGCTAGTAGATCACGCTAGCTACTCATTCACCAAACATGGCCATGAATTAGCAACGACAGAGCTTAAAGAAGAGTGTGAGGATGCCAGGAAGTAGCTTAAGAAAATTCCAAAGGAGAGTTGGTGTAGGTCTGCAATGGGTTATAATTGCAAAACTGATCTTGTTGTGAACAACCTTAGTGAGGTTTTCAACAAGATGATCCTTGATGTTAGGGCCAAACCAATTAGGACAATGTTTGAAGGAATTAGGACTAATTAGATGATCAAAAGGCAGAAGACTAGGGAAAAGACAGACACCAGCAGGTGGATGATCACACCCAACTATTCAGAGAAACTGGAGGAGAATAAGAAGTATGCGAAATTTTGTGAGGCACAAAGGTCTGGTCCTGACATTTAGCAAGTGTCTAGTGGTGAAAATCAGTACTGTGTGAACATAGCTACTAACTCATGTGACTGCAGGAGGTGGGACATGATAGGTGTGACATGCAGTCATGCAATAGCGGCAATGAGCAAGCTTCACATGCACCCAGAGGACTATGTGCATGATTTTTTCAAAAAACCACTATATATTGAAGCATACAAAGACATAATGTACCCTGTCCCTGGTCCTAAATTCTGGCCTGACAACCATACTCAGGATATTGAGCCCCCAGTGTTCAAAGAAAAACCAGGCAAGAAATAGACAGCTAGGAGAAAGGGCCAGTTTGAGGTGCCTGCACCAAAGGACACAAGCAGGATGGGAACAATTACATACAACAATTGTGGTCTACAAGGCCACTGATAACCCACAAGTATAGGGGATCGCAACAGCTTTCGAGGGTAGAGTATTCAACCCAAATTTATTGATTCAATTCAAGGGGAGCCAAAGAATATTCTCAAGTATTAGCAGTTGAGTTGTAAATTCAACTACACCTGGATAACTTAGTATCTGCAGCAAAGTATTTAGTAGCAAAGTAGTATGGAAGTAACAGTAACAACGGCAAAAGTAAAGATAGCAGTTTTGTAGTAATTGTAAAAGTAGCAACGGAAAAGTAAATAAGCGAAACACAATATGTGAAAAGCTCGTAGGCATTGGATCAGTGATGGATAATTATGTCGGATGCGATTCCTCATGTAATAGCTATAACATAGGGTGACACAGAACTAGCTCCAGTTCATCAATGTAATGTAGGCATGTATTCCGAATATAGTCATACGTGCTTATGGAAAAGAACTTGCATGACATCTTTTGTCCTACCCTCCCGTGGCAGCGGGGTCCTAGTGGAAACTAAGGGATATTAAGGCCTCCTTTTAATAGAGTACCGGACCAAAGCATTAGCACTTAGTGAATACATGAACTCCTCAAACTACGGTCATCACCGAGAAGTATCCCGATTATTGTCACTTCGGGGTTGTCGGATCATAGCACATAATAGGTGACTATAGACTTGCAAGATAGGATCAAGAACTCACATATATTCATGAAAACATAATAGGTTCAGATCTGAAATCATGGCACTCGGGCCCTAGTGACAAGCATTAAGCATAGCAAAGTCATAGCAACATCAATCTCAGAACATAGTGGATACTAGGGATCAAACCATAACAGAACTAACTTGATTACATTGTAAATCTCATCCAACCCATCACCGTCCAGCAAGCCTACGATGGAATTACTCACGCACGGCGGTGAGCATCATGAAATTGGTGATGGAGGATGGTTGATGATGACGACGGCGATGAGTCCCCCTCTCCGGAACCCTGAACGGACTCCAGATCAGCCCTCCCGAGAGAGATTAGGGCTTGGCGGCGGCTCCGTATCGTAAAAGCAATGAAACTTTCTCCTTGATTTTTTTCTCCGTGAAACGGAATATATAGAGTTGGAGTTGAGGTCGGTGGAGCATCAGGGGGCCCACGAGACATGGGGCGCGCCCAGGGGGAGGGGGCACCTCCTACCCTCGTAGACAGGGTGCAGGCCCCCTGGCCTTGATTCTTTCGCCAGTATTTTTTATATTTTCCAAAAGTTATCTCCGTGGATTTTCAGGTCATTCCAAGAACTTTTGTTTTCTGCACAATAAACAACACCATGGCAGTTCTGCTGAAAACAGCGTTAGTCCGGGTTAGTTTCATTCAAATCATGCAAAATAGAGTCCAAAACAAGGGCAAAAGTGTTTGGAAAAGTAGATACGTTGGAGACGTATCAACTCCCCCAAGCTTAAACCTTTGCTTGTCCTCAAGCAATTCAGTTGATAAACTGAAAGTGATAAAGAAAAACTTTTACAAACTCTATTTGCTCTTGTTGTTGTAAATATGTAAAGCCAACATTCAAGTTTTCAGCAAAGATTATGAACTAACCATATTCACAATAACACTTTAGGTCTCATGTTTACTCATATCAATGGCATAATCAGCTAGCGAGCAATAATAATAAAACTCGGATGACAACACTTTCTCAAAACAATCATAATATGATATAACAAGATGGTATCTCGGTAGCCCTTTCTGAGACAGCAAAACATAAATGCAGAGCACCTTTAAAGATCAAGGACTGACTAAACATTGTAATTCATGGTGAAAGAGATCCAGTCAAGTCATACCCAATATAAACTAATAGTAATGCATGCAAATGACAACGTGCTCTCCAGCGGGTGCTTTTTAATAAGAAGGTGATGAATCAACATAAAAGTAAATAGGTAGGCCCTTCGCAGAGGAAAGGAGGGATTTGTAGAGGTGCCAGAGCTCGATTTTAAAATAGAGATCAATAACATTTTGAGCGGCATACTTTCACTGTCAACGCAACAACTATGAGATGGCGATATCTTCCATGCTACATACATTATAGGCGGTTTCCAAACAGAATGGTAAAAGTTTATACTCCCCCCCACCAACAAGCATCAGTCCATGGCTTGCTCGAAACAACGAGTGCCTCCAACTAGCAACAGCCCTGGGGGAGTTTTGTTTAATTATTTTGATTTTCTTTGATCTTTTTTATCATGGGACTAGGCATCCCGGTTACCAGCCATTTTCTCGTGAATTAGGAGCGGAGTCCACTCCCCTTGAGAATAACCCACCTAGCATGGAAGATACATACAACCCTAGTTGAAACATGAGCTGCTCGAGCATACAAAACAAAATTTCATTTGAAGGTTTGGAGTTTGGCACATACAAATTTACTTGGAATGGCAGGTAAATACCGCATATAGGAAGGTATGGTGGACTCATATGGAATAACTTTGGGATTTATGGAGTTTGGATGCACAAGCAGTATTCCCGCTTAGTACAGGTGAAGGCTAGCAAAAGACTGGGAAGTGACCAACAGAGGGAGCGACAACAGTGATGAACATACACTAAAATTAATTTACACAAGTGCAAGCATGAGTAGGATATAATCCACCATGAACATAAATATCGTGAAAGCTATGTTGATTTGTTTTCAACTACATGCGTGAACATGTGCTAAGTCGAGTCACTCAATTCATTCAAAGGAGGATACCATCCCATCATACCACATCATAATCATTTTAATAGCATGTTGGCACGCAAGTTAAACCATTATAAACTCCTAGCTAATTAAGCATGGCATAAGCAACTATAATCTCTAAATGTCATTGCAAATATGTTTACTTCATAATAGACTGAATTAGGAACGATGAACTCATCATATTTACAAAAACAAAAGAGGTCAAGTTCATACCAGCTTCTCTCATCTCAATCAGTCCATCATATGTCGTCATTATTGCCTTACACTTGGACTAAGCTAGAATCTGCAAGCATTCAACTCAAGAGAGAAGACAAAGTAATATGGGCTCTAAGTTAAATAAACAATCATCCATATGAGAGCCACTAAACATTTTCAAGATGGCCTTCTACTCTCGACCCCCAAAGGAAAGAAAAGAAAATAAAACTATTTACACGAGAAATCTCCCAACAAGTAAAAGAAGAACGAGAAATCTTTTTGGGTTTTCATTTTAATTACTACTACATGCTTGGAAATTAAAGTAACTATTTTTTTGGGTTTTCTTAAGGTTTATCAAACACACAAGAAGAAAGCTAGAAAAAGAAATTAAACTAGCATGGATAATACAATGAAAGAGTATGAGCACCGACAACTAGAATAGTGTGTGAACATGAATGTAAAGTCGGTGTGAAATATGTACTCCCCCAAGCTTAGGATTTTGGCCCAATTTGGTCTAATGCCAAGGATCGCGGCTACTCTCCTCGGTGTACTGAGGAGGATCATCTAGATTCCGGATCCCACTGATAACAGGATGAACGATAAGGATCCAGTGGAGGTTCTAGCTCAGGTTCTGGAGCGGATGTCTGGCCTCGATGAGCGTACATCGCTTCCGGCAAGACAAGATAATTATCTGCAGTCAAATAAAACAACAGAGGCGCAGGCAGGGTAATAATCTCATTGTGTTTCTTATTAAATCTCAGGTTATACAGAAGCATCTTATATTTTGTTGTCAACAATAAACTCATGCGTTACCATGCTTCTGTAATCTAAAGAGGAAGAGGCAACATTGTCTCCTCTTTCTCATCATGCCTAGTAGGTATCTCAAAATGGTTAGCAAGGCGTGCAGCATAGATACCTCCAAAGATGGGGCCCTTTGTACGGTTCAGGCTTAGCCATTTAGCAATAACGACACCCATACTAAAACTGTTATCACCAAACAAGGCATGGAACCGAATAATGATATCAGGAACACTGAAGTTTCCACTATTTCCATGACCAATTAAACATTGACTACCAAATATGGCAAAGTAGCATAAAACAGGAAAGTGTATTCTAGTGATTCTCGCATCAGAACCCTTCTTCGGATCCCCTACAGTAATGGTGTTAACAAAACCATCCACATGTTTACGATGTGGTTCATCTAAGCTGCCCTCAAAGGATATTCTACATACCGCACAAAAATTACGTAAAGACATTTCCTTGAATTCATCATATAAATGAAATGATACTGATGGAGGTGAATTCTTGGGATGATAATAAAAGTTTTGCATGAAAGTATTGGTGAGTAAGAGATACTGATCGATCCGGTCATGGCGGAAGTCGGTGAGGCACGCATTTTCAACCAAAGAATAAAAGTCTTCATAAATCCCGGTTTCTCTCAAGAAATTATCACAAGGACATTCACACGGCCATACTTCCGCTACGCGAGGAAGATTATACTTGGCCTTTTCCTTCTCTTTAGCTTGTTTATCCTTGGAGCCTTGGCTAGAGGAGCCCCTCAAATATCCTTATCATTTTCTGAAAATTTCTGAAAGTTTTAGTAACTTCAAAATAAAAGTGAATCAAACTAAACAAGATTGGTAGCAACTACTCCCACAAGTGCCTAGAGCCTATATCATGCGTTAGAATTACTTGGGACCTCATAAATTTGACATGCAAGCTTAAGAACAGGTCACCTATGCAGCAAAAATTTGCAATGAATAAAGCACTAGAACAAAAACTAATTGGACCAATGGAGGAGTCACATACCAAGCAACAATCTCCCAAAGCAGTTTTGTGAATGGAGCTTTGAGCAAGGAGATCGAAAATCGCAGTAAAATGAGCTAGAACTCATGCTTGAGTTGGATGGGGATTTTTTGGGAGGAAGCGGAGTGTGTGGGTGCAGGAATAAGTGGAGGGAGGCCACCGTGGGCCCACGAGACAGGGGGGCGCGCCCAAGGAGTGTGGGCGCGCCCTCCACCCTTGTGGCCAGGTGCTTGCCCCCCCTGCAGTGTTCTTAGTGCCTAAAATCCTCAAATATTCCATAAAAATCATACTAAATTTGCAGGGCATTTGGAGCACTTTTATTTTCGGATATTTTTTTTATTGCACGGATAATTCAGAAAACACACAGATAATACTATTTTCGCTTTATTTATTCTAAATAACAGAAAGTAAAAAGAGGGTACAGAAGGTTGTGCCTTCTAGTTTCATCCATCTCATGATCATCAAAATGAATCCACTAACAAGGTTGATCATGTCTTGTTAACAGACCCATTTTGAATAACACGGAACCGGAGAAATTTCGAATAACACTAGGTACCTCAACGGGGATATGAACATCCCCAACAATAAGAATACCATACTTTTCCTTGACAGTAGGAAGAGGAAATTCAAAACCACCAATAATGATAGTTGGAACTTTTCCAATAGAATTGATGCTATGGACTTGAGGTTGTTTCCTCGGAAAGTGTATCGTATGCTCATTAACATTAACATGAAAAGTGACATTGCCTTTGTTGCAATCAATAACAGCCCTGCAGTATTCAAAAAGGGTCTACCAAGGATAAACGACATACTATCGTCCTCGGGAATATCAAGAATAACAAAGTCCGTTAAGATAGTGACATTTGCAACCACAACAGGCACATCCTCACAAATACCAACATGTATAGCAGTTGATTTATCAGCCATTTGCAAAGATATTTCAGAAGGTGTCAACTTATTCAATTCAAGTCTACGATATAAAGAGAGAGGCATAACACTAACACTGGCTCCAAGATCACATAATGCAGTTTTAACATAATTTCTTTTGATGGAGCATGTTATAGTTAGTACTCCTGGATCTCCGAGTTTCTTTGGTATTCCACCTTTAAAAGTGTAATTAGCAAGCATGATGGAAATTTCAGCTTCCGATATCTTTCTTTTATTTGTAATGATATCCTTCATGTATTTAGCATAAGGATTTAATTTAAGCATATCAGTTAAGCGCATACGTAAGAAGATAGGTCTAATCATTTCAGCAAAGCGCTCAAAATCCACATCATCCTTTGTCTTGGATGGTTTAGGAGGAAAGGGCATGGGTTTCTGAACCCAAGGTTCTCTTTCTCTACCGTGCTTCCTAGCAACAAAGTTTCTTTTATCATAACGTTGATTCTTTGATTGTGGGTTATCAAGATCAATACCAGGTTCAACCTCTACATCATTGTTATTGCTAGGTTGAGCATCAACATGAACATTATCATTAACATTATCACTAGGTTCATGTTCATCATCTGATTGTGTTTCAGCATCAGAAATAGAAATATCATTGGGATTCTCAGGTGTGTCTACAACAGGTTCACTGTAAGCATGTGCAAAGTCCTATCATTTTTCTTTTTATTGTTTTTAGAAGAACTAGGTGCCTCTAGATTATTTCTCTAAGAATCTTGCTCGATTCTCTTAGGGTGGCCTTCAGGATACAAAGGTTCCTGAGTCATTCTACCAGTTCTAGTAGCCACTCTAACAGCAAAATCATGTTTATTGTTTAATTCATCAAGCAAATCACTTTGAGCTTTACGTACTTTCTCAGCTTGAGTGGTAACCATAGAAGCATATTTGCTAATGAGTTTAAGTTCACTTTTAACTCTAGTCATATAATCACTCAATCGTCCAATCTTGAAAGCATAATTCTTTAATTCTCTATCAACATAAGCATTAAAACTTTCTTGTCTAGCCATAAAGTCATCAAATTCATCTAAACATGGGCTGTGAACTTTAGTAAACGGGATTTCAACTTTATCATATCTATGGAGAGAATTTACCTTTACTACCTGTGTCGGGTTATCAAGACAATGTGTTTAGTCAACAGGCGGTATATTAAGACCATGTATTTCTTCAATAGGAGGTAAATTCTTAACATCTTCAGCTTTAATACCTTTTTCTTTCATTGATTTCTTTGCCTCTTGCATCTTCGGGACTGAGAAATAGAATGCCCCTCTTCTTCGGAGTGGGTTTAGGAATAGGCTCAGGAGTTGGCTCAATTGGCTCAGGAATTGGATCAGGAAGAGTCCAATTATTTTCATTAGTCAACATATTATTCAATAACAATTCAGCTTGGTCGACTGTTATTTCCCTGAAAACACAACCAGCACAACTATCCAAGTTGTCCTTGGAAGCATCGTTTAGTCCATTATAAAAGATATCAAGTATTTCATTTTTCTTAAGATGATGATCAGGCAAAGCATTAAGTAATCGGAGAAGCCTCCCCCAAGCTTTTGGGAGACTCTTTTCTTCGATTTGCACAAAATTATATATATCCCGCAAGGCAGCTTGTTTCTTATGAGCAGGGAAATATTTAGCAGAGAAGTAATAAATCATATCCTGGGGACTACGCACACAACCAGGATCAAGAGAATTAAACCAAGTTTTAGCATCACCCTTTAATGAGAACGGAAATATATTAAGGATATAATAATAGCGAGACTTCTCATCATTAGCAAACAGGGTGGCTATATCATTTAACTTGGTAAGATGTGCCACAACAGTTTCAGATTCATAGCCATAAAAAGGATCAGATTCAACCAAAGTAATAATCTCAGGATCAATAGAGAATTCATAATCCTTATCAGTGGCACAGATAGGTGAATTAGCAAAAGCGGGGTCAGGTTTCATTCTAGCATTAAGAGATTGCTGCTTCCATTTAGCTAATAACTTCTTAAGATCATATCTATCATTGCAAGCAAAAATAGCTCTAGCAGCTTCCTCATTCATAACATAACCCTCAGGAACAACAGTCAATTCATAATCAGGGGAGAACTTTCATCATCACTATCATCAATAATAGCATCTCCAATAATTTCATTCTCTCTAACCCTAGCAAGTTGTTCATCAAGAAATTCACCTAATTGCAAAGTAGTATCACGCACAGAAGTAGTTTCACCATAAGTATCATGCATAGCAGAAGTGGCATCATCAATAACATGCGACATATCCGAATTTATAGTAGTAGCAGGTTTAGGTGTCGCAAGCTTACTCAAAACAGAAGGAGAATCTAGTGCAGAGCTAGATGGCAGTTCCTTACCTCCCCTCTTAGTTGAGGGAAAATATATAAATCCCAAGTGACTCAAAGAATAGAGCTATGCTCCACGGCAACGGCGCCATAAATTAGTCTTGATAACCCACAAGTGTAGGGGATCGCAACAACTTTCGTGGGTAGAGTATTCAACCCAAATTTATTGATTCGACACAAGGGGAGCCAAAGAGTATTCTTAATTATTAGCAGTTGAGTTGTCAATTCAACCACACATGGATAATTTAGTATCTGCAGCAAAGTATTTAGTAGCAAAGTAGTATGATAGTAATGGTAACAGTGGCAAAAGTAAAGATGATAGTTTTGTAGTAGCTGTAACAGTAGCAATGGAAAAGTAAATAAGCGAAGCACAATATGTGAAAAGCTCGTAGGCATTGGATCAGTGATGGATAATTATGTCGGATGCGATTCCTCATGTAATAGCTATAATATAGGGTGACACAGAACTAGTTCCAGTTCATCAATGTAATGTAGGCATATATTCCGAATATGGTCATACGTGCTTATGGAAAAGAACTTGCATGACATCTTTTGTCCTACCCTCCCGTGGAAGCGGGGTCCTTACGGAAACTAAGGGATATTAAGGCCTCCTTTTAATAGAGAACCGGAACAAAGCATTAGCACATAGTGAATACATGAACTCCTCAAACTATGGTCATCACCGAGAAGTATCCCGATTATTGTCACTTCGGGGTTGTCGGATCATAACACATAGTAGGTGACTATAGACTAGCAAGATAGGATAAAGAACTCACATATATTCATGAAAACATAATAGGTTCAGATCTTAAATCATGGCACTCGGGCCCTAGTGACAAGCATTAAGCATAGCAAATTCATAGCAACATCAATATCAGAACATAGTGGATACTAGGGATCAAACCCTAACAAAACTAACTTGATTACATGGTAAATCTCATCCAACCCATCACCGTCCAGCAAGCCTACGATGGAATTACTCACACACGGCGGTGAGCATCATGAAATTGGTGATGGAGGATGGTTGATGATGACGATGGCGACGAATCCCCCTCTCCGGAACCCCGAGCGGACTCCAGACCAGCCCTCCCGAGAGAGATTAGGGCTTGGCGGCAGCTCCGTATCATAAAACGCAATGAAACTTTCTCCCTGATTGTTTTCTCTGCGAAACGGAATATATAGAGTTGGAGTTGAGGTCTGTGGAGCATCAGGGGGCCCACGAGATAGGGGGGTGCGCCCAGGGGGAGGGGGCGCGCCCCCCACCCTCGTGGACAGGGTGTGGGCCCCCTGGCCTTGATTCTTTTGCCAGTATTTTTTATATTTTCCAAAAGTTATCTCCGTGGATTTTCAGGTCATTCCGAGAAATTTTGTTTTCTGCACAATAAACAACACCATGGTAGTTCTGCTGAAAACAGCGTCAGTCCGGGTTAGTTTCATTCAAATCATGCAAATTAGAGTCCAAAACAAGGGCAAAAGTGTTTGGAAAAGTAGATACGTTGGAGACGTATCAGCCACAGATATACACACTGTGGGAAAGCTCTAAAACCTAGTCTTGAGATGAGAAAGAACTTACACCGGGTCATTTAAAAATGTTGCATTCTTTGTTTAATTATTTTAGGTGTGGTCTATTTACTAACTGTTTTAATTCTGTCATGCAGGAGAATAGAGAAATTTTCAGGGGTTCCTCTAGTGTTACACATCTACCTCCACAACCACCATATCAACACCAAACTTCACAGATGCCAGCCTCATCTGCTCCACTTCCTAAAGTAATGAGGAACGGAAAAACAACAGCAACTAAGAGAGGTTCATCATCAATAGTTTCAACAGGAGCAGCCAAGTCTTCAGCAGCAACCCCAAGAGGTTCAGCATCAACAGTTTCAGCAAGAGCAGCCAGGTCTTCACCAGCACCTACAAGAGGATCAGCATCAACAAGAGCTCCAAGAGCATTCAAGGCACCAAGAACATCCACTGGAGAAAACCAAAAAAAACTGTGCACACAAATAGTTTGGCCTGGGGCTCGAACCTAGGACCAGTGGGTTGTAACCATGCCTTCAATACCAATGGGATAGTGCTAGTGATCTTGTTTGGCTAGCGTCGGCAATCCTAGTTATATATAGTTAGGCACGTACTGTGTTGAGCGTGCGTTGCGGCTGGCAGCGTGGTGAACGTACGTTTAGTATCACTAGTCGTTTCAGTTTCTCAGCCTTTAATATGTGTCCACCCACCGCTCTCTCTGCTCACTCGCCCACTCGCTGCCCGCACCACCCACTCCACTACCCCCTCTCTCCTGTCGAAATCACCGCCGACAGCCCCCCACGGTCGTCGCCATGGACTGGCAGTTGGCCATCGAAGAGCTCGCCGGCAACAACCAGGAGCTGCGTGCGCAGTACAGGGAGATCACGCGCTGGTTCCCCAGTTTGGCGATGATGAGGAACCATGCCCACGGCCTGGTGAAGGTGATGACAGCTGCTGAAAGGCAGCATGCCTTCCTTGCCGGCGGCACCGTCCCGCTGGCGACCATTCTCCTGTGGGCGATGCGCGAGGTGCAGCGCTCACCCGATCCCAGGCAGTGCGCCCGTTGGTGGATGTACCACTCATCTACCACGCCACCGGCCGCCGCGGATGACGTCACCGACGCCGTCCTGGCTCTCCCATTCCCCATCAACAATGCCTACTGGGAGAGGCGCAATCCATGGGTCCTCGGGCCAGACGACAACTCTGACGCCGAGTCCTCTAATGACTCTGACGACTATTTCTCTGACAAATCCGACGACTACTCATCTGACAACAAGGTGGAGGTGGTCGTCGTACTCTCCTCCTCCTCCTCCTCCGACGAGCCTGATGTGCAGCTCCTGGCACCCGTCCTCGATGCCGTGGAGGGGGAGAAGAACCTCCCAATTGACGTGGATAAGCTGCCGGAGGTCACCGACAACCCAGAAGTCATCGTCGTGAAGCAACAAGAAGAGGGCAGTGGTGAAGATGTGGTGGAGCCGGCGCCAGGCAAGAAGAAGAGGGCGGCGGTGAAGAATAATGAGGTGCGGCGCTCCCAACGCCTGAAGATGTTGAAGAAGGAGGAGTGAGATGCTGTCTTCAGTATTGTCAGTAGAAGAAATGTTCGGTTTCGTCAGTATCTTAGTATGCCAGCAGTATTAGTTCTATCTATGTCAGACTATCTATGCATGTACTATCTATGTATGTCAGCAGTATCAACTTGCTATCTATGTTCTGAAGGAAATATGCCCTAGAGGCAATAATAAAGTTATTATTTATTTCCTTATATCATGATAAATGTTTATTATTCATGCTAGAATTGTATTAACCGGAAACATAATACATGTGTGAATATATAGACAAACAGTATGTCACTAGTATGCCTCTACTTGACTAGCTTGTTAATCAAAGATGGTTATGTTTCCTAACCATGAACAAGGAGTTGTTATTTGATTAACAAGGTCACATCATTAGTTGAATGATCTGATTGACATGACCCATTCCGTTAGCTTAACACTTGATCGTTTAGTATGTTAATGCTTTCTTCATGACCCATACATGTTCCTGTAACTATGAGATTATGCAACTCCGTTTACGGAGGAACACTTTGGTACTACCAAGCGTCACAACGAATCGGGTGATTATAAAGGAGTACTACAGGTGTCTCCAAAGGTACTTGTTGGGTTGGCGTATTTCGAGATTAGGTTTTGTCACTCCGATCGTCGGAGAGGTATCTCTAGGCCTTCTCGGTAATACACATCACCTAAGCCTTGCAAGCATTACAACTAATGAGTTAGTTGTGAGATGATGTATTACGGAACGAGTAAAGAGACTTACGTAGCGAGATTGAACTAGGTATTGGATACCGACGATCGAATCTCGGGTAAGTAACATACCAATGACAAAGGAACAACGTATGTCGTTATGCGGTTTGACCGATAAAGATCTTCGTAGAATATGTAGGAACCAATATGGGCATCCAGGTTCCGCTATTGGTTATTGACCGAGAATGGTTCTAGGTCATGTCTACATAGTTCTCGAACCAGTAGGGTCCGCACGCTTAACGTTTGATGACAGTTCATTATGAGTTTATAAGTATTGATGCACGAAGTTTGTTGAGTCCCGGATGTGATCACGGACATGACGAGGAGTCTCAAATGGTCGAGACATAAAGATTGATATATTGGAAGCCTAAGTTTGGACTTCGGAATGGTTCCGAGTGAAAACAGGATGTTACCGGAACACCGGGGGGTTACCGGAACCCCCCGGGGGGTGTATGGGCCTTCATGGGCCTCAAGGGAGAAGGAGAAGGGCCGGCCAGGTGGGCTGCGCGCCCCCCTCCCCCCTCTGGTCCGAATAGGACAAGGAGAGAGGCGGCGCCCTTCCTCTTCCCCTCCTCCAATCCTAATCCAACTAGGAGGGGAGTCCTACTCCGGTGGGAGTAGGACTCCTCCTTGCGCCTCCCCTTGGGCCGCCACCTCCCCTTGCCTCCTTTATATACGGGGCAGGGGCACCCCATGACACACAAGTTGATCTACGGATCTTTCCTTAGCCGTGTCGGTGCCCCTTCCACCATATTCCACTTCGATCATATCGTCGCGGAGCTTAAGCGAAGCCCTGCGCGGAGAAGTCATATCGTCGCGGAGCTTAGGCGAAGCCCTGCGTCGGTGGAGCATCAACATCGTCACCACGCCGTCGTCTTGTGACGGAACTCATCCCGACACTTTGCTGGATCGAGTCCGGGATCGTCATCGAGCTGAACGTGTGCGAACTCGGAGGTGCCGACGTTCGGTGCTTGGATCGGTCGGATCGTGAAGGCGACGACTACATCAACCGCGTTGTTATAACGCTTCGCTTTCGGTCTCGAGGGTGCGTGGACGGACACTCTCCCTCTCGTTGCTATGCCATCACCATGGTCTTGCGTGATCGTAGGAAATTTTTGAAATTACTCGTTCCCTAACAGTGGCATCCGAGCCTGGTTTTATGCGTTGATGTCATATGCACGAGTAGAACACAAGTGAGTTGTGGACGATACAAGTCATACTGCCTACCAGCATGTCATACTTTGGTTCAGCGGTATTGTGAGATGAAGCGGCCCGGACCGACATTACACGCCAGACGCTTACGCGAGACTGGTTTCACCGCCCGAGCACTCGTTGCTTAAAGGTGACCGGCGGTGTCTGTCTCTCTCACTTTAGTTGAATCGAGTGTGGCTCGCCCGGTCCTTGAGAAGGTTAAACGGAGTCTATTTGACGAAATATCGTTGTGGTTTTGATGCGAGGTAAGAACGGTTCTTGCTCAGCCCGTAGCAGCCACGTAAAACTTGCAACAACAAAGTAGAAGACGTCTAAGTTGTTTTTGCAGGGCATGTTGTGATGTGATATGGTCAAGACGTGATGCTATACTTTATTGTATGAGATGATCATGTTTTGTAACCGAGTTATCGGCAATGGCAGGAGCCATATGGTTGTCGCTTTATTGTATGAAATGCAACGCCATGTAATTGCTTTACTTTATCACTAAGGAGTAGCGATAGTCGTAGAAGCAATAGTTGGCGAGACGACAACGATGCTACGATGGAGATCAAGGTGTCGCGCCGGTGGCGATGGTGATCATGGCGGTGCTTGGCGATGGAGATCACAAGCACAAGATGATGATGACCATATCATATCACTTATATTGATTGCATGTGATGTTTATCCTTTATGCATCTTATCTTGCTTTGTTTGACGGTAGCATTATAAGATGATCTCTCACTAAAATTATCAAGAAGTGTTCTCCTGAGTATGCACCGTTGCCAAAGTTCAGTAGTACCCGGACACCACGTGATGATCGGTGTGATAAGTTCTCGTCCATCTACAACGGTGCAAAACAGTTGCACACGCGAATACTCAGGTTAAACTTGACGAGCCTAGCATATAACAGATATGGCCTCGGAACACGGAGACCGAAAGGTCGAACGTGAATCATATAGTAGATATGATCAACATAGTGATGTTCACCATTGAAACTACTCCATCTCACGTGATGATCGGACATGGTTTAGTTGATTTGGATCACGTGATCACTTAGATGACTAGAGAGATGTCTGTCTAAGTGGGAGTTTTTAATATGATTAATTGAACTTAAAATTATCATGAACTTAGTACCGATAGTATTTTGCTTGTCTATGTTTTATGTAGATAGATGGCTCGTCTGTTGTTCCGTTGAATTTTAATGCGTTCCTTGAGAAAGCAAAGTTGAAAGATGATGGTAGCAATTACACGGACTGGGTCCGTAATTTGAGGATTATCCTCATTGCTGCAGAAAAATTACGCCTGGAAGCACCGCTAGGTGACAGGCTCTGCTGCAGATCTTGAGCGAAGTTGTGAGCGTCCGCAAAGCAGAGCTGATGACTACTCTATAGTTCAGTGTGCCATGCTTTACGGCTTAGAACCGGGTCTTCAACGACGTTTTGAACGTCATGGAGCATATGAGATGTTCCAGGAGTTGAAGTTAATATTTCAAGCAAATGCCCGGATTGAGAGATATGAAGTCTCCAATAAGTTCTATAGCTGCAAGATGGAGGAGAATAGTTCTGTCAGTGAGCACATACTCAAAATGTCTGGGTATAACAATCACTTAATTCAGCTGGGAGTTAATCTTCCGGATGATAGTATCATTGACAGAATTCTCCAATCACGCCACCAAGCTACAAGAGCTTCGTGATGAACTATAATATGCAAGGGATGACTAAGACAATTCTGAGCTCTTCGCGATGCTAAAAGCAGCGGAGGTAGAAATCAAGAAAGAGCATCAAGTGTTGATGGTCAACAAGACCACTAGTTTCAAGAAAAGGGCAAAGGGAAGAAGAAGGAAACTTCAAAAGAACAGCAAGAAAGTTGCTGATCAAGAGAAGAAACCCAAGTCTGGACCTAAGCCTGAAATCGAGTGTTTTTACTGCAAGCAGACCGGACCTCGAAGCGGAACTGCCCCAAGTATTTGGCGGATAAAAAGGATGGCAAGGTGAACAAAGTTATATGTGATATACATGTTATTGATGTGTACCTTACTAGAGCTCGTAGTAGCACTGGTATTTGATCTGGTTACATTGCTAATATTTGCAACTCGAAACAGGACTACGGAATAGACGAGCAGCGGCAAAGGACGAGGTGACGATGCGCGTGGGAAATGGTTCCAAAGTCAATGTGATCGCGGTCGGCACGCTACCTCTACATCTACCTTGGGATTAGTTTTAGACCTAAATAATTGTTATTTGGTGCCGCGTTGAGCATGAACATTATATCTGGATCTTGTTTAATGCGAGACGGTTATTCATTTAAATCAGAGAATAATGGTTGTTCTATTTATATGAGTAATATCTTTTATGGTCATGCACCCTTGAAGAATGGTCTATTCTTGTTGAATCTCGACAGTAGTGATACACATATTCATAATGTTGAAGCCAAAAGATGCAGAGTTGATAATGATAGTGCAACTTATTTGTGGCACTTGCCGTTTAGGTCATATCGGTGTAAAACGCATGAAGAAACTCCATCTTGATGGGCTTCGGAATCACTTGATTATGAATCACTTGGTACTTGCGAACCGTGCCTCATGGGCAAGATGACCAAAACGCCGTTCTCCGGAACTATGGAGCGAGCAACTGATTTGTTGGAAATCATACATACCGATGTTTGTGGTCCAATGAATGTTGAGGCCTTGGCGGTATCGTTATTTTCTCACCTTCACAGATGATTTGAGCAGATATGGGTATATCTACTTAATGAAACACAAATCTGAAACATTTGAAAAGTTCAAAGAATTTCAGAGTGAAGTGGAAAATCATCGTAACAAGAAAATAAAGTTTCTACGATCTGATCGTGGAGGAGAATATTTGAGTTACGAGTTTGGTTTACATTTGAAACAATGTGGAATAGTTTAGCAACTCACGCCACCGGAACACCACAGAGAAATGGTGTGTCGAACGTCGAATCGTACTTTACTAGATATGGTGCGATCTATGATGTCTATTTCCGATTTACCGCTATCGTTTTGGGGTTATGCTTTAGAGACGGCCGCATTCACGTTGAATAGGACACCGTCAAAATCCGTTGAGACGACGCCTTATGAACTGTGGTTTGGCAAGAAACCAAAGTTGTCGTTTCTTAAAGTTTGGGGCTGCGATGCTTATGTAAAGAAACTTCAACCAGATAAGCTCGAACCCAAATCGGAAAAATGTGTCTTCATAGGATACCCAAAGGAGACTGTTGGGTACACCTTCTATCACAGATCTGAAGGCAAGATTTTCGTTGCTAAATTCGGGTCCTTTCTAGAGAAGGAGTTTCTCTCGAAAGAGGTGAGTGGGAGGAAAGTAGAACTTGATGAGATAATCAGTATCTGCTCCCTTATTGGAAAGTAGTTCATCACAAGAAATGGTTCTGTGACAACTACACCAATTAGTGAGGAAACTAATGATGATGATCATGAAGCTTCAGATCAAGTTGCTCTTGAACCTCGTAGGTCAACCAGAGTAAAATACGCACCAGAGTGGTACGGTAATCTTATTCTGGAAGTCATGTTACTTGACCATGGCGAACCTACAAACTATGAAGAAGCGATGGTGAGCCTAGATTCCGCAAAATGGCTGGAAGCCATGAAATCTGAGATGGGATCCATGTATGAGAACAAAGTATGGACTTTGGTTGACTTGCCCGATGATCGGCAAGCCATTGAAAATAAATGGATCTTTAAGAAGAAGACTGACGCCGATGGTAATGTAACTATCTACAAAGCTCGACTTGTTGCAAAAGGTTTTCGACAAGTTCAAGGAGTTGACTACGATGAGACTTTCTCACCCAGCGATGCTTAAGTCTGTCCGAATCATGTTAGCAATTGCCGCATTTTATGATTATGAAATTTGGCAAATGGATGTAAAAACTGCATTCTTGAATGGATTTCTAGAAGAAGAGTTGTATATGATGCAACCAGAAGGTTTTGTCGATCCAAAGGGTGCTAACAAAGTGTGCAAGCTCCAACGATCAATTTATGGTGCAGTGCAAGCCTCTCGGAGTTGGAATAAATGCTTTGATAGTGTGATCAAAGCATATGGGTTTGTACAGACTTTTGGAGAAGCCTGTATTTACAAGAAAGTGAGTGGGAGCTCAGTAGCATTTCTGATATTATATGTGGACGACATATTATTAATTGGAAATGATATAGAATTTCTGGATAGCATAAAAGGATACTTGAATAAAAGTTTTTCAATGAAAGACCTCGGTGAAGCTGCTTACATATTGGGCATCAAGATCTATAGAGATAGATCAAGACGCTTAATTGGACTTTCACAAAGCACATACCTTGATAAGGTTTTGAAAAAGTTCAAAATGGATCAGGCAAAGAAAGGTTTTTTACCTGTGTTGCAAGGTGTAAGATTGAGTCAGACTCAATGCCCGACCACAGCAGAAGATAGAGAGAAAATGAAAGATGTTCCCTATGCTTCAGCCATAGGCTCTATCATGTATGCAATGCTGTGTACCAGACCTGACGTATGCTTAGCTGTAAGCTTGGCAGGAAGGTACCAAAGTAATCCAGGAGTGGATCACTGGACAGCGGTCAAGAACATCCTGAAATACCTGAAAAGGACTAAGGATATGCTTCTCGTATATGGAGGTGACAAAGAGCTAGTCGTAAATGGTTACGTCGATGCAAGCTTTGACACTGATCCGGACGATTCTAAATCGCAAACCGGATATGTGTTTTTATTAAACGGTGGAGCTGTCAGTTGGTGCAGTTCTAAACAAAGCGTCGTGGCGGGATCTACATGTGAAGCGGAGTACATAGCTGCTTCGGAAGCAGCGAATGAAGGAGTCTGGATGAAAGAGTTCATTTCCGATCTAGGTGTCATACCTAGTGCATCGGGACCGATGAAGATCTTCGTGACAATCTGGTGCAATTGCCTTGGCAAAGGAATCCAGATTTCACAAGAGGACCAAGCACATCAAGAGACGCTTCAATTCCATTGGGACCAAGTCCAAGTGGGAGACATAGAGATTTGCAAAATACATACGGATCTGAATGTTGCAGACCGTTGACTAAGCCTCTTCCACGAGCAAAACATGATCAGCACCAAGACTCCATGGGTGTGAGGATCATTACTTTGTAATCTAGATTATTGACTCTAGTGCAAGTGGGAGACTGAAGGAAATATGCCCTAGAGGCAATAATAAAGTTATTATTTATTTCCTTATATCATGATAAATGTTTATTATTCATGCTAGAATTGTATTAACGGAAACATAATACATGTGTGAATATATAGACAAGCAGTATGTCACTAGTATGCCTCTACTTGACTAGCTTGTTAATCAAAGATGGTTATGTTTCCTAACCATGAACAAGGAGTTGTTATTTGATTAACAAGGTCACATCATTAGTTGAATGATCTGATTGACATGACCCATTCCGTTAGCTTAACACTTGATCGTTTAGTATGTTAATGCTTTCTTCATGACCCATACATGTTCCTGTAACTATGAGATTATGCAACTCCGTTTACGGAGGAACACTTTTGGTACTACCAAACGTCTGGCGAATCGGGTGATTATAAAGGAGTACTACAGGTGTCTCCAAAGGTACTTGTTGGGTTGGCGTATTTGAGATTAGGTTTTGTCACTCCGATCGTCGGAGAGGTATCTCTAGGCCTTCTCGGTAATACACATCACCTAAGCCTTGCAAGCATTACAACTAATGAGTTAGTTGTGAGATGATGTATTCGGAACGAGTAAAGAGACTTACCGTAACGAGATTGAACTAGGTATTGGATACCGACGATCGAATCTCGGGTAAGTAACATACCAATGACAAAGGAACAACGTATGTCATTATGCGGTTTGACCGATAAAGATCTTCGTAGAATATGTAGGAACCAATATGGGCATCCAGGTTCCGCTATTGGTTATTGACCGAGAATGGTTCTAGGTCATGTCTACATAGTTCTCGAACCCGTAGGGTCCGCACGCTTAACGCTTCGATGACAGTTCATTATGAGTTTATAAGTATTGATGCACGAAGTTTGTTCGAGTCCCGGATGTGATCACGGACATGACGAGGAGTCTCGAAATGGTCGAGACATAAAGATTGATATATTGGAAGCCTAAGTTTGGACTTGGAATGGTTCAGTGAAAACAGGATATTCTGGAACACCGGGGTTACGGAACCCCGGAGGGTGTATGGGCCTTCATGGGCCTCAAGGGAGAAGGAGAAGGGCGGCCAGGTGGGCTGCGCGCCCCTCCCCTCTGGTCCGAATAGGACAAGGAGAGGGGCGGCGCCTTCCTCTTCCCCTCCTCCAATCCTAATCCAACTAGGAGAGGGGGAGTCCTACTCGGTGGGAGTAGGACTCCTCCTTGGTGCGCCTCCCCTTGGGCGGCCACCTCCCCTTGCCTCCTTTATATCTGGGGCAGGGGCACCCATGACACACAAGTTGATCTACGGATCTTTCCTTAGCCGTGTCGGTGCCCCTTCCACCATATTCCACTTGGTCATATCGTCATGAGCTTAGGCGAAGCCCTGCGCGGAGAAGTCATATCGTCATGAGCTTAGGCGAAGCCCTCGTCGGTGGAGCATCAACATTGTCACCACGCCGTCGTCTTGACGGAACTCATCCCGACACTTTGCTGGATCGAGTCCGGGATCGTCATCGAGCTGAGCGTGTGCAGAACTCGGAGGTGCCGTGACGTTCGGTGCTTGGATCGGTCGGATCGTGAAGACGCACGACTACATCAACAGCGTTGTTATAACGCTTCGCTTTCGGTCTCACGAGTGCGTGGACGGACACTCTCCCTCTCGTTGCTATGCCATCACCATGGTCTTGCGTGATCGTAGGAAATTTTTTGAAATTACTACGTTCCCTAACATGTTCAGTATCTACTTGCTATGTACTTGCTATCTATGTTCAGTTCTGCTTGCTATCTAGTTGCTATCTAATTGAAGTATGCCACTACTGTCAGTGTTATCATTTCCAAGTATGTCACTACTATCAGTTAGCAAGGATATATATGCAGGTATAGGCTACACATAATATATGCACAGTAAAATAGCCTCATCATAGATAAAACAGTCTTACTTAACTTAGCATGAGTACTCACTTAGCATAGTAGGTCTTAACATAAAATTCATTACATCATAGATAAACCACCTGCTTCTTAAAGCATAATAGTTCCTCCCTCATACCATCTTGATTCAGGTTCTGAAAGCACATGAAACTTACCCAAAATATACACCTAGCATGCATCACATTCGAAGGCCAGCTATATATAGGCCTACTAATTACTTAACCAACACAGCAACCACTTCACTCATTCATTATTGCCTTGCTCCTCTCCAGCTTATCTT
Organism: Aegilops longissima; assembly: GCA_021605205.1. Taxonomy (NCBI): domain Eukaryota; kingdom Viridiplantae; phylum Streptophyta; class Magnoliopsida; order Poales; family Poaceae; genus Aegilops; species Aegilops longissima. The sequence goes on from CM038678.1 coordinate 11,622,226, forward strand.
TGCTGGCATGCCCAGCATTCAGTAGATCAGCAATTAGATACTCCCGCTTCTTTCTCTTGCTTAAGTAGGTCCATGTCCCCCTTCACTTCCTTCATGGCCTTCGTCAAGTTCTGAATGATATCTGCTTGGCTTTGAAGAATGCACCTTTGCTTGCTTTTCCATAATTAACTTAATATTTGCCTGATCCTCAAGTTGTTTCTTCTTCTAATTTAGTTCATTGATTGCCTGACTGGTATAGTCCATGTCATGAGACATCTTGCCATCTTGATAGTCAAAAATCTTGGACACATCTTCCACCAACTGGCTGTAGTTGTTTGACAGAACTCAATTTCCTTTTAACTTGCCCACCTCTTTCTCATGAGCTTGTTTGTCCTTCACCCTACCCAAGTTCTGCTCATGGTACATGTCCCAAATCCTTGCTAGGCACCTTTGTAGAATGTTTGGCCAAGGACCATCCACCCACTCCACCACCCCACAGTTGACACCTTCATCCTACAGATTCTTTAAAATTAAGCACAAAGCACCTTACTAACAAACTTAATTAGTACATATAACTCAAGTCATTTAAGTGAAATCCTATGCTTACTTAAATTCTCTTTGAATTAACCTAACATAATTCTTTCAAACTAAGCACACAACACCTTATTTAGCAGCAGAGAAAAATTAAGTTAACTCTGCTCTTTTCAGTTAACAGATATATTCAGTTAACAGCTAACAAAATTTCAGTTAACACGTGTTCTCAAGTTCAGTCATTTATTTAATTCAGTTAACTCAAGATCTACTTTTACATATATCCTGCACTTTTTAGTTTTAGTTCTAAACACAACACACATCTATGCACAACTTAATACCTGCTGCACCACACATCTCTAGCAGCAAAACACATCACTCACCACACATCTCCACCAGCAAAGCAAATAAGTGTTCAAGATTTAATACATGGTTCACAGGACAACCCAGGAATCGCCTCCCTGTCAAAGCACCTTCAAAATTTACCATCTTCTTCTTCCTCTGATGATGCATGATGCACGTCGGCAAAGATTCAGTGTAAGAACCACAGAAAGATGGATCCACCACACTGTCAGGGGTTTCCTGCAAAAGAAACTTGGAATCAAACCAAAAGCAACTTGGAATCAAACCAAAAGCAAATTGGAATCATGAATTTGGATGAACTAACCCTAACCCTAACTTTGTTCCACCATTATGCACTTACAAAGAGCTGAGGATCCATTGTAACCATGCAGATGTCCTCGTTCGAGCTCTCCTCGTCATTCCAGGATGGCATCCTCAAGTTCTACTGGCAGCAATGACGGCGGCGGCAACGACGATATGCTCAGAGCACCAGGGAGGGGGAGAGGATGAGGATGAGTGAGTGAGCGAGCGAGGACGGAGAGGATGAGTGAGTGGCTGAGCTTGCTGCCCACTTATTGGACCACCGATAGCCGCCGTTCCGACCGCTAACGCGCCGTTAATGGCCGTTAACGTATGGCGGGCGTCGGTTGGCCAGCGTGGCAACTGATTCATGGGCCCAACCGGTCAGTTTGGTGCTTAGCGCGGGCGAAGCGAGCGGTTCCGCGAGTTGGTAGTTTTTTGCCACGGATTGAGACAAAAGTGGTAGTTTTACGCACAAAATCGTAGAGTGGTAGTTTTTCGTCACGTTTCCGTCAAATGTGGTAGTTTTTGGTTAAATACTCCTATTGATAAGATCAATATACCCAACTGTTATCCTACCCATAGCGGCGGAAGCTATAGGCACCCGCCCTTCAGTTGTGGCCCGGCTACATCGCTGGCTCGCAATGCTCTTCGTCCTTCTCGCGCCGCCTCGTTCGACGGAGGGCGCTCTTGGAAGCTTTCCAACTCCTCTTGGTTGTTCTTTGAAAGCGGAGGCGTGGCTAGCAAGGTGTGATCGTGTTAGGCCTTAAACAATACAAGGTGCTTAGGAGAGATGCTTAAAAAAATAATCCAGTCTTTTCTCAAGCATCGGTGCTTATTTGTACAAGATAGATGCTTAATTAGGCGTCTCTCTTTTAAAAATAGACACTGGTGCCAGAAAAAATCGTTTTATTTTCCTAAGCACCTAACATTGTACAAGGCCTTAGGAGCATCTCCTACATGGGCCAATCCTTTGGGCCCGCACTTGGGCCTGGCCTGTCCGGCAACTAGCACGACTACAAGTAACCCCTAGGGAAACAACGAAGAGAGTATCCAGTATATCATGGCTTCGGCACGGGGGCTCCCTTCTCCTACCTCTCGTCCTCTTCTTTCTGTTCTTTCCGATTCCCCAAATCCTGTAGCTTCATTGTTGCTTGTAATCCAAGCTTGTATCCAGTAGATAGTAAGAGAGACATCTGGTACCTTACATATCGATTTAAGGGCATTGATTTGTCGCTGCGGCAAGGAGGTCACTTAGCTAGCTTTCGGGTGAGCGTCTCTATTTTCCGACGGTAAGGCGTCTTTCGAGCCAAGACAAGGGGAAAGGGTTCCCCTTGGGAATAGAGTAGGCAGTTGTTGTACTCCTCTAGTCACTCGATCTACTGTCTCCGGTGATGGTTCTTCCTAGTTTGCCTAGTCTTCCACATGTCAATTGGTGCCTACGTGAGAAGTGCATCTCCATTCAAGCTCAGTTCTTAGTGCTCCAGATTCTAGCATGCTTGTAATGGTTCATGTTGTTGTTGTTGTTAGTTTCCAGTTTGCCCCTTTGTATCACTTTTAGTCGTTCATTTTCTTTGTAAGAGTGATGTAATTCCTGACGTTAATTCAAGTCCGAGCTCATTTCAAGCCTTCTTCCAAAAAAGTAACCAGTATTTAGGACGAAAAAGAGCATGATCCGACGAATCATGCGAGATGTATAATATAATCGTAAAAATTCAACCTCGTAGCAAGGCTTGCTAACCTGGCCCCTAGAGCATCTCTAACAGAAGATGTAGATGCTAAAATAACTAACGTTTACATCACAAAGGCAAAAATCACTGCTCCAACAGACACAACTGTCAACAGATGATGTAGATGCAAAAAAAATTATATCACCTCCTTCAAGTGATGTAAAATGCCACACTTGGAGATGCAAATTTGCATCTCCACCTCCCAGCTGATGTAAAACTCCAGTCGTGCGTAAACCGCCAACCGCCGTTTCATCTAAGTACCTCGCGCCTTTCAGACACCCGCCCGCTTCCGTTGCCACCGTCCGTCCGTCCATCCCTGTCCCCACCGTGACCCATCTGGCTATCCCGACCTCCCGCCACACCGCCTTAGTTGCTGACGAGCCACCGATTTCATTCCGCTCCGCCACATTTCCGCCGCTGCACCGCTCGCCCACCGGACCATGCTGTCACCGCTCCGCTGCCAGATCCGACCGCTCCACCGGCCCCGCCGCCGGTTCTGCCGTTGCCCGCCTCCAAATCGGCCGAATTGGCCGCTTTCTCAGCCGCCGAATCACCGCCGCGTGATTTGACCTCCACCCGCCGCCCCGCCGCCAGATTCGAGCAGCACACCCACCGCCAGACTCGACATTCTCGCGTCGTGCGACTGTCGTCATGTCACGACCAATCTGCCTTTTGATTCACAGCCGCTCCACCGGCCATTTGAGCTCCTGCCGCCACATTCGACCACCCGCCTCTCATCGCTTGGCTGCCGGCGCCGCTGCTATCGCCGCTCGGGCCGCTGGCGCTCCCCCCGACTCTCAATGCTCGACCGCCGGCCCTCAAGCCAACTAGTTTTATATCTTGAAATACATCATCTGTTAGAGTAGGAGTTTTATATCACCAAATATACATTATCTGTTGGAGTTGGGACTTTTTTGAAGATATAAAAAGCATTTTTTGATAAATTATACAATGACTATTTTTACATTTTCAAATTTGCATCACCCATTGAAGATGCTCTTATGAGGTAATGCAACAATACTAACAAATACAAAAGCAAGAAAACACACACACACACACAGTAAGCAGACGCCCAACAAATAAAACGGCTCGGCAAGACGCGCGCACATTTCTCTATTTTTTCAACCTTATTTATCTGTTGTTGGACTACTCTCTGTCGTGTCCCGTTGATTGACGTAATCTCTGGCCAAAGCACCGGCCGTATCAGTCACCCATCTCTGGCCGGCGTCTTTCCATCTAGAAGCATTCATAGACACACACACACATTTTTCCACCGCAGGTAGGAACCTTTGAATCAGCCACGCTAGCTGTCCTTTTCTATCGTCCCAGATGAATAAAAGCAGGCTGTCTTTTCCAAGCGAACCTTGTACTCTCCGGCCATGATCCAGCTGGTATCTACTCCCTTCATTCCGTAACATAAGACAGCGTAGTGTTAAAAACGCTCTTATGTTATGCCATTTTATAGAAGTGTTGGCATAACATAAGAGCGTGATGTACGTAGTAAGTGGATTATATCATTTTGCATACTTTTGTATGGATCTAAGGTTTTAGGTCTAAGGTATTCTGATGCAGAGAAACAAATTTAAGACGTTACTGATCACAGTCCACAAACACGTCCGGACGCATTTGCTGGCGTTTGAGGAGTCAGATCTACTGTCCGCGGCTGTAGATGCTCCATATAAAGATCAAAAACAAAGTGAGAGTATCTTCCAAAGTAATGAGCAGAGCTGGCTCATATGTCTGGATGTGTTTACACCCACCGATACGTACTACGTATACCATTCCACCGCACCACCGCATGCCATGCGTAACGCCGGATCATCCAGTTTTGTTCTCATCGTAGGTCCAGCTTCCATCTTCCTTCCTTGTGCCTGCGCAAGAAGACGCCCACCACCGCTATAAGAGCGCGGCGCATCTATCAGTAGTTTCCTACCCCTCTGGCTCTCCGGCGAACAACAAACCAGTAAGTGCGGTGCCCGCCGGTCGGGATGGACGAGGCAAGCTCCCACGCCGCCGCCAAGGCCGCGCCCGTGCGGGCAGTCGCCGTTTCCCGGGTTGCGCCGTCGGTGCTCGGGGAGGGGCAGCGCGGGGAACGCGTGAAACTTTCCTTCCTTGATTCGTTGTGGGTCGTGCTGCCGCCGATCCAGCGGGTGTTCCTGTACCAGCTTGGGGAGGACGACGGCTTCCAGTTCCAGGCGGTGGTCGAGCGACTCAAGCGCGCTCTCGCGGACACGCTGGCGCACTACCTGCCCCTGGCGGGGACGCTGGACTACGTGGCGGAGACCGGGGACGCCTTCGTGGACTGCACCAACGCCGGGGTCGCCTTCCTCGAGGCCGAGGGCGACATGGATGTGCGGCGCCTAGCTGGCGACGAGGCGCACGACATCCTCGCGTTCCTGAGCCTCGTGCCGGAGCTCGATGCCCGGGTGCTCCCGGCGCCCGTGCTGTCAGTACAGGCCACTCGTCTAAGCGGCGGCCTGGCGGTCGGCCTGTCCGTGCACCACGCAGTCGCCGACGGACGCGCCGTGTGGCGATTCATGGAGGCATGGTCTTCCGCTTCCCGCGAGGGCTCCCCAGTCACCAACGTCCTCGGCCCGCCACACTACGGCCGCGACGTCATCTCACACCCGAACGCCGACGAGCTTGCCCGCGAGATGCTAAAGACCGTCGCGCCCAATCTCCCACAGGTAATTTTCAGAGCCATGAATGAACGAATCGTGAACGTGAGTTCGTGGCCATCAAGCCATTGACAGACATCCTCGCAGGTGAGGGGGCAGTACGACTTCAGCCAGCGGTTCCTGCTGGCGCGCCGAACGTTCTACCTCGGCGCCGACGAGATCCGGTCGCTTAGGCGGCGGATCGACGACCTCGCCTCCGCCGAGGCCGGTGGCGACGCGCCCAAGCCGAAACCGGTGTCGACGTTCGTGGCGCTGGCGGCGCTGAGCTGGACGGCGTTCGTTCGTTCCAAGGGGCTCGGCGCCGGGGACGACACGTACCTGGCGTTCCTCGCCGACCTGCGCTCCCGCCTGGACCCGCGTGTGAGCGAGGCTTACCTCGGCAACTGCGTGCGCGCGTGCCTGGCGAGCTGCGCCGACGCGGCGGATCTCCTCGGCCAGGCGGGCATCCTCCGCGCGGCGCGGGCTGTGCAGGCCGCGGTGGCGGAGATGGAGGCGGCACCGCTGTCCGGGACGGACAAGGGGTGGATGCAGAAGCTGATGCGGCTGCCGTTCCAGCGGCTGACCAACGTGGCGGCGAGCCCTCGGTTCCGGGCCTATGAGGCGGCTGACTTCGGGTTCGGGAAGCCCGCGCGCGTGGAGCTGGTGTCCATGAACCACGACGGCGAGATGGTGCTCATCGGCGGCAGGCGCGATGGCGAGGTGCAAGCCTCCGTATCGATCGACCCGGCGCACATGGACGCATTCAAGGCCTGCATCCTCGGCTAGATAAATTTTCACGGCCCGTCCGGCCGGGCGCTGTTGGGAATTAATCTCAAATTGCAAAGTCATGGAGTTGAGATCTAGTCTGTTTCCCACGATATATAAAATTGTACTAGCAAAAGGATCCGCGCTACTGAAGCAAGGGGTACAATGGGGCATTGACAATGGACCAGCTGTTCGTATTAATGGTGATCACTGGATATCGTCCACGCCACCTGATTTACTTCAAACGATGTCTCCGATACCATCTACGGCTACAGTCAAGTGTCTTCTGGACGAGGACCAAGGTACCTGGTGTGAAGATACGGTTCGAGCGTTTTCCGGTGAGAATATTGCCAATGAGATTATGTTGCTTCCTATTGGTCGACATGGTGATAATGATTATGTAAGATGGCCTCACGGTAGATTTGGAGAATACTCTATACGATCAACGTATAATTTGGCTCGGACAGCTCGTTTCCAACGAGTTCATAATGTGCCTGGACGTGGGATGGCATCAGATGGCATGACTATTATGAAAAGTTGAAAATCTATTTGGTCTATCAAAGCTCCAAATAAGATGAAGGTGGTCCTTTGGAGGCTTGCTCACGATTGCCTCCCATCAGGTATTCAACTCCAATGTCGTCATGTGCCAACTTCTAACCTATGTTGTTTCTGTGGGAGGACGGAAGGAATCGAGCACTCGCTGTTGTTTTGCCCTTTTGCTTATGAGACATGGTCGCATGTGAAGCAATCCTTCGACATTAAGCTATGGCGGTCCAACTTTTCTTCGCCAAAGCAGTGGCTGTTTGATTTCCTTTCTCGTTCCTCGGATCAGCAGGCTACGATCATGGCTGTTACTATATGGCATATTTGGGAGGCGCGGAACTCTGTTTGAAACAATGAAGATGAGCCACATCCTGTCCGTACCGTTTTAAGATAAAAGCATATGTTGATTTGATCTTTCGGCATCTATACAAACCGGATCTTGTGCATAGGCGTGAGAGCATTGCCTCAAGTACTTCTTGGTCTCCGCCGCCGCCGGGTTCTGTATTATTCATAGAAGCCAACTATGGAAGCCCTGAACCTGAATTAGCCGAGGCATGTGCCCTTCGGCGAGCAGTTTACCTTGCATGTGAGATGGGATGTGACTCGGTGGTATTCGCCTCCGATTGCCTCTCTTTGGTGCAGAGAATCAATTCCCATGTTCGAGATCGTTCATTCGTTGGTGCTGTGGTCTCGGAGATCAAAGATGGCATGTCGAATATTCTTTTTTCTCGGGTCAAATTTATTCGTCGGCAGTCTAATGTTTTAGCTCATAATTTAGCTAAGTCATGTTTGAGTTGTAATGGTCTTTCTAATTATGTTGCTTGATTAATAAAGTGCCGATGTTTTTCTCAAAAAAAAAAAACATAATCTTCAATGGTCATGGCCATATTTTGCTGCGTCACTGAGATACACTATCACCCTTAATCTTATGAAATTATGAACAATTTTTGAAATTAGAACAGTTTTTGAAACTGGCGAACATATTTGAAATCATGTACAATTTTTAAAACTCACTAACACTTTTACAAATTTTTGAACATTTTCTTAGATCAAGAACATTTTTGAACTCATTAATATTTTATACTATTTGAAAACAATTTTTAAAATTGTGAACTTTTTTAAACAATTTTCTAGAATTGGCGAACATTTCTAGATTCATCAAACATTTCAGTATCCGACGAACATTTTTTTGGAAATTGATCGAACAATTTTTGAAATTCATGAACATTTTTTTGGTTTAACAAACATATTTTCAAATGCATGACCATTTTTTGAATCAATGAACATTTTCTAAATCATGAACAAATTTTCAACTTTTAGGATATTTTTCAATAAATGAAACTTTTGAATTGAAAATTTTTGTTTAATTTCATTAATATTTTAAATAGAAGATTTTTTATAAATCAAGAGCATTTTTTGAATAAGCAAACATTTACTTACAAAATCACAAACATTTTTAAATCCTCAAACATTTTATGATTTAATAACATTTATGACAAAATTATAATTTTTAAATTTTGGATTTTTTTGAAGTCCAAAATTATTTAGAATAGAAAAAACTGAAATGAAACAAAAATGTTGAGGAAAGCTATAACAATACGTGTCTTGTCCCCTATTTTTACACAGGGATAGAGCATCGTAAGATTAAACCCATCACAAAGCATCTCTCCCACTGAAGATAAAACAATATAGCTGCCAAACCAAATGGTTAGATCAGAGAGAAATACAAATCTTTAACAATCATGCATAATAAAATTCAGAGAAGACTGAATTTATATTCATGAATAATCTAATTATAAATCCACAATTCATCACATTCCAACAAACACATCGCAAAAAAGATTACATCGAATAGGACTCCAAGAACATCGAGGAGAACATTGTATTGAAGAACAAAGAGAGGGAAGAAGTCATCTAACTACTAGCTATGGACCTGTAAGTCTGTGGTGAACTATTCACGTATCATCGGTAGGGTAGTAAGGATGAAGAATACGAGGCGCTTGTTGGTGGTGCTGATGTTGAGCAGAAAGAGGGTGAGGGTTGCCGTCAGGTTGAAGTCGGGGATGGGGTAGCCGCTGTCACCGGTGAAGGCGGTCTGCACGGCGGCCATCATGGTTTTCTCCGCATAGGAGATGTTGTCGACGCGGAACAAGTGCTCCCTGAACGTGTTGCTCAGGTAGGTGCGGCTGGTGGCGACATTGCATGTGAGGTCCAAGCGTGGGTAGCCGCAGTACAGCGGCTGCGCGCTGGCGAGGGAGAAGGGATGCCTGATGGTGAGGGCCCAGCATGACCGCTACGTGCAGCTCCCGTGGCTGCAGGTGGTGGATGTAGCCGTGCGCATGAAGGAGGCAAGCGGGAGAAGAAGCAGCCACTACTAGGGAAACGCTTATACACAGAATCTTAGCAGTAGCGCGGTGACGACCCACAAGTATAGGGGATCTATCGTAGTCCTTTTGATAAATAAGAGTGTCGAACCCAACAGGAGCAGAAGGAAATGATAAGCGATTTTCAGCAAGGTATTCTCTTGAAGTACTGAAATAAGTGGTAACAGGTAGTTTTGTGATAAGATAAATTGGAACGAGCAACAAGTAAAATGAGTAAATAAAGTGCAGCAAGGTGGCCCAATCCTTTTTGTAGCAAAGGACAGCCTGGACAAACTCTTATAATAGGAAAAGCGCTCCCGAGGACACATGGGAATATCGTCAAGCTAGTTTTCATCACGTTCATACGATGCACGTTCGGTACTTTGATAATTTGATATGTGGGTGGACCGGTGCTTGGGTGCTGTTCTTACTTAAACAAGCATCCCACTTATGATTAACCTCTATTGCAAGCATCCGCAACTACAACAAAAGTATTAAGGTAAACCTAGCCATAGCATGAAACATATGGATCCAAATCAGCCCCTTACGAAGCAACGCATAAACTAGGGTTTAAGCTTCTGTCACTCTAGCAACCCATCATCTACCTATTACTTCCCAATGCCTTCCTCTAGGCCCAAATAATGGTGAAGTGTTATGTAGTCGACGTTCTCATAACACCACTAGAGGCTAGACAACATACATCTCATCAAAATATCGAACGAATACGAAATTCACATGACTACTAATAGCAAGACTTCTCCCTTGTCCTCAGGAACAAACGTAACTACTCACAAAGCATATTCATGTTCATAATCAGACAGGTAATAATATGCATAAAGGATCTGAACATATGATCTTCCACCAAATAAACCAACTAGCATCAACTACAAGGAGTAATCAACACTACTAGCAACCTACTAGCACCAATCCCGGACTTGGAGACAAGAATTGGATACAAGAGATGAACTAGGGTTTGGAGATGAGATGGTGCTGGTGAAGATGTTGATGGAGATTGCCCTCTCCCGATGAGAGGAGCGCTGGTGATAATGATGGTGATGATTTCCCCCTCCTGGAGGGAAGTGTCCCCGGCAGAACAGCTCTGCCGGAGCCCTAGATTGTTTCCGCCAAGGTTCCGCCTCGTGGCGGCGGAGTCTCGTCCCGAAAGGTTGCTTAATGTTTTTTTCTCATCGAAAGACTTCATATAGGAGAAGATGGGCGTCGGAGAGCCACCAGGGGGCCCACGAGGTAGGGGCGCGCCCAGGGGGGGCGCCCCCACCCTCGTGAGCAGGGTGTGGGCCCCCTGGCCTTCATCTTTGGCGACAATTTTTCTTTATTTATTTTAAGATATTCCGTAGAGTTTCAGGACTTTTGGAGTTGCGCAGAATAGGTCTCCAATATTTGCTCCTTTTCCAGCCCAGAATTCCAGCTGCCGGCATTCTCCCTCTTCATGTAAACCTTGTAAAATAAGAGAGAATATCCATAAGTATTGTGACATAACGTGAAATAACAGCCCATAATGCGATAAATATCGATATAAAAGCATGATGCAAAATGGACGTATCAACTCCCCCAAGCTTAGACCTCGCTTGTCCTCAAGCGAAAAGCCGATAACAATAAATATGTCCTCATGTTTTAGAGGTAGAGGCGTCGATAAAAATAAAATACGGACATGAAGGCATCATGATTGTTCTCATAACATCAATATATATTGATTTTGTCATATGATTACTTATGTTCAAGTGATGATCTTTTCACAATGCGAAAGTATGAATCAGAAACCTTATTGAGCACTAACAAATTATAAACTCAGTCATTGAAGCAATTGCAATTTATCATAACATCAGAAAGAGTCTATGTCAGAGCTTAAAAGCAAGTCCACATACTCAACTATCACTTAGTCATTCATAATTGCTAGCACTCACGCAATACTTGTGGTTATGGAGTTTTAATCGGACACAGAGAAAGATAGGGGCTTATAGTTTTGCCCCACAACCTTTTACCTCAAGGGTAATGTCAACAATAACAATTCATGCTCCCCTACATCCAATTAGATATATCATGTTATTTCCAACATGCTGAGCTTGCCAAAGGATAAAATGAAAAAGGAAAGGTGAAGATCACCGTGACTCTTGCATAAGGTAGAGGATAATAATAAAAGATAGACCCTTCACAGAGGGAAGCAGAGGTTGCCATGCGCTTTTATGGTTGGATGCACAAAATCTCAATGTGAAAGAAAGTCACTTGACATTGCCCCTTGTGATATGAACCTTTATTATGCGGTCCTTCGCTTTTCTTTCTTCCATATCACAAGATCATATAAAGCTTATTTCTCCCACACTAATCAATCATACATATTTAGAGCAATTTTTATTGCTTTGCACTGATGACAACTTACTTGAAGGATCTTACTCAATCCATAGGTCGATATGGTGGACTCTCATGGCTAAACTGGTTTAAGGGTATTTGGAAGCACAAGTAGTATCTTTACTTGGTGCTGAGAATTTGGCTAGCATGAGGGGGAAAGGAAAGCTCAACATGTTAGAGGATCCATGACAACATACTTTATCTCATATATAAGAAAACATAACTCATTATGTTGTCTTCTTTGTCCAACATCAAATCTGTAGCATGTTGTATTTTAATGAGTGCTCCCAATCATAAAAGATGTCAATGCTAATATATCTATATGTGAAACCTCTCTTTCCTTATTACTTCCTATTAATTGCAACGATGACCAAAGCTATATTTGCCAACTCCCAACAACTTTGAATCATCATACTCTTTCTATGTGAAGTCATTACTCTCAATAAGATCAATATGAACTCTTTGTTTCTTTTTATTTTTTCTTTCTTTTATTCACCCAAGATCATGGCAAAATAATCAAGCCCTTAACTCAACACTAATCTTTATTATATAGCTCACGGACTTGATTACATAGAGGGATCATAAGGCAAAACTCAAAACTAGATTATGCCATAAACTTTATTCTACTAGATCAAGATACTACTAATAGGATCGAACTAAGAAAAATTGTAAAGATAGGAGTTGTGATGGTGATACGATACCGGGGCACCTCCTCCAAGCTTGGCAGTAGCCAAGGGGAGTGCCCATACCCATGTGATTATGTCTCCTTTGCTGGTGAAGAAGGTGGAGGTGTTGTTGATGATGCAGGCTTCTCGTCCACCTTCCATGGCATAGGCTCACCATCATAGAAGGATGATCGAGTCTCCGGAATCCTCAAATCTGCAGCCAAACTCATCCTTTTGAATCTATATTCATACTCACAGTTTTGATTTTGCAGATCATAGATTTGGGCTTGAAGGTGCTCGATCTTCTCATGTAGCTTGAAGATGGCCTCCTCGGTATTCTTGGCATCCGGCTCGTAGTTGTTGATGAACTCCGCGAGCATCTTGTGGCTAGCGTTAATTCCACGCTCCACCATCCCCTGGCACTTGAAAACTTGTTGCTCCATTGCTTTGAGCCTCGCCTCCATGCTTCCGGTTCCCTTTGGTCCCTCAACATCGCGGAAGTGCAACAACCCATCACGCATCTCAATGGTTTGACGGTGTCGCAGCACCTCCGCGAGGTAAGGGTTGATCACCTTCTCGAAGAACTTGTCCCTGGAAGCACTTGTGGACGTCATGATGATCTAGATCTGTCAGAAAAACAACTCGGAACAAGAAGAGAGGATAATTGCATGATACGAGAGTCAAAACCTTCGGGATAATATATAATGAATTTTTACCGACCAAAATACGTATCGTGCAAGAAAAACGGAGTCCGGGGGGCACACGAGGTGCTCACGAGGTAGGGGGCGCGCCCACCACCCTCATGGGGCCCTCGTGTCCTTCCCGGACTGCTACTTATTTTTCCATTTTTCTAAATATTCCAAAACGGAGAAATATTGCCTTAAAAATTGTTTTAGAGTCGGTTTACTTACCGTACCACATACCTATTCCTTTTCGGAGTCTGAAACGGTCTGGAAAGTGTCCCTTATGTATTCCTCCGGGGTTACGGTTTTAATAATATTGGTTTCAACATTTATGGGATTACCTAAGATATAATGTTTGATCCTTTGACCGTTTACCACCTTCGGATTTGTGCCTTCGAAGTTGTTGATTTTTATGGCACCGGAGCGATAGACCTCCTCGATAACGTAGGGACCTTCCCATTTAGAGAGAAGTTTTCCTGCAAAAATCTTAAACGGGAGTTGTATAGAAATACATAATCACCTACATTGAACTCACGCTTTTGTATCCTTTTGTCATGCCATCTTTTAACTTTTTCTTTAAATAACTTGGCATTTTCATAAGCTTGGGTTCTCCATTCATCAAGTGAGCTGATATCAAATAACCTCTTCTCACCGGCAAGTTTGAAATCATAGTTGAGCTCTTTAATAGCCCAATATGCCTTATGTTCTAGTTCGAGAGGTAAGTGACATGCTTTTCCATAAACCATTTTATACGGAGACATACCCATAGGATTCTTATATGCAGTTCTATAGGCCCATAATGCATCATCAAGTTTCTTGGACCAATTCTTTCTAGACCTATTAACAGTCTTTTGCAAAATTAATTTGAGCTCTCTATTACTCAATTCTACTTGACTACTAGACTGCGGGTGATAAGGAGATGCAATTCTATGATTAACATCATATTTAGCAAGAATTTTACGGAAAGCACCATGAATAAAGTGTGAACCACCATCAGTCATTAAATATCTAGGGACTCCAAACCTCGGAAAAATAACTTCCTTAAGCATTCTAATAGAGGTGTTATGATCAGCACTACTAGTTGGAATAGCTTCTACCCACTTAGTAACGTAATCAACAGCAACTAAAATATGTGTATATCCATTAGAGGCAAGAAAAGGTCCCATATAATCAAAGCCCCAAACATCAAATGGTTCAATAACAAGTGAATAATGCATAGGCATTTCTTGACGTCTACTAATATTACCAATTCTTTGACATTCATCGCAAGACAAAACAAACTTACGGGCATCCTTGAAGAGAGTAGGCCAATAAAAACCAGATTGCAATACCTTATGTGCAGTTCTATCTCCAGCGTGGTGTCCTCCATAAGGTTCGGAGTGACACTTGCGTAGGATCTGTTCCTGTTCATGCTCAGGTACACAACGTCTAATAACACCATCTACTCCTTCTTTATAAAGATGTGGGTCATCCCAAAAGTAATGTCGCAAATCATAGAAAAACTTTTGCTTTTGTTGGTATGTGAAGCTAGGTGGTATAAATTTAGCAACAATATAATTAGCATAATCAGCATACCATGGAGTGCTACGAGAAGTGCTTATGACATTTAATTGTTCATCAGGAAAGCTATCATCAATACGTAGTGGGTCATCAAGAACATTCTCTAACCTAGATAAGTTGTCTGCAACGGGGTTCTCAGCTGCTTTTCTATCAACAATATGCAAATCAAATTCTTGCAGCAAGAGAACCCATCTAATAAGTCTAGGTTTTGCATCTTTCTTTTCCATAAGATATTTAATAGCAGCATGATCAGTGTGAATAGTTACTTTAGAATCAACAATATAGGGTCTGAATTTATCACAAGCAAATACAACTGCTAAAAGTTCCTTTTCGGTAGTAGCATAATTTCTTTGAGCATTGTCTAGAGTCTTACTAGCATAATGGATAACATTTAATTTCTTATCAACTCTTTGCCCTAGAATAACACCTACAGCATAGTCACTAGCATCACACATAATTTCAAAGGGTAAATTCCAGTCAGGTAACAACAGGTGCAGAGACTAATGCTTTCTTAAGTATTTCAAATGCTTCTACAGAATCATCATCAAAGACAAATGGTACATCTTTTTATAATAAATTAGTCAGAGGCCGAGAAATTTTTGAGAAGTCCTTAATGAACCTCCTATAAAATCCGGCGTGACCAAGGAAACTTCTTATACCTTTGATGTCCTTGGGACATGGCATCTTTTCAATAGCATCAACCTTGGCTTTATCAACTTCAATACCTCTTTCAGAAACTTTGTGCCCCAAGACAATACCTTCATTAACCATAAAGTGGCACTTTTCCCAATTCAAGAGAAGATTAGTTTCTTCACATCTCTGCAAAACTCGATCAAGATTGCTCAAGCAATCATCAAAAGAGGAACCATAGACGGAAAAGTCGTCCTTGAAAACCTCACAAATCTTTTCACAGAAGTCAGAGAATATAGCCATCATGCATCTTTGAAAGGTAGCAGGTGCATTACATAAACCAAAAGGCATACGTCTATAAGCAAAAGTACCAAAAGGGCATGTAAAAGTAGTCTTTGATTGATCTTTAGCCGACACAGGTATTTGAGAGAAACCATAATAACCATCTAGAAAGCAATAATGTGTATTTTTGCATAATCTTTCTAGCATTTGATCAATAAAAGGGGTAATGATCCTTCTTAGTAGCTTTATTTAATTTGCGGAAATCAATTACCATCCTATAACCTATAATAATTCTTTGCGGGATCAATTCATATTTATCATTAGGGACAATAGTAATACCTCCCTTCTTAGGGACACAATGAACAGGACTTACCCACTGACTATCAGCAACGGGATAAATTATACCTGCCTACAGAAGCTTGAGTATTTCTTTTCTTACCACTTCTTTCATTTTAGGATTCAAACGTCGTTGAGGATCACGAACTGGTTTGGAATCCGCTTCCAAATTTATTTTATGTTGACATAGAGTGGGACTAATGCCCTTAAGATCATCAAGAGTATATCCAATAGCGGCACAATGCTTCTTCAGAGTTTTCAATAATCTTTCTTCTTCATGCTCTAAAAGGTTAGCACTAATAATAACAGGATATATTTTCTTTTCATCAAGATAAGCATATTTATGATTATCAGGCAATGGTTTAAGCTCAAACACGGGATCACCCTTGGGTGGAGGGGGATCCCCTAGGATTTCAACAGGCAAATTATGTTGCAGAATAGGTTCTTGTTTAAAGAATACTTCATCTATTTCCCTTCTTTCATTCATGAACGTATCATTTTCATGGTCTAGCAAATAGTGTTCTAAAGGATCACTAGGAGGTATGGCAACAGAAGCAAGACCAATAATTTCATCTTTACTAGGAAATTCTTCCTCACGATGTTGTTTACTAAATTTAGAGAAATTAAACTCATGAACCATATCATCCAAGCCAATAGTAAGAACATTCTTTTCACAATCTATCTTAGCATTAACAGTATTCAAGAAGGGTCTACCAAATATAATGGGACAAAAGCTATCTTGTGGAGAACCAAGAACAAGAAAATCAATGGGATATTTGGTTTTTCCACACAAGACTTCAACATCTCTAATGATTCCCACTGGTGAAATAGTATCTCTATTGGCAAGCTTAATTGTGACATCAATTTCTTCTAACTCAATAGGTGCAATATCATGCATAATTTCTTTGTATAAGTCAATCGGTATTGCACTAGCACTAGCGCCCATATCACATAAGCCATGATAACAATGATCTCCTATTTTAACAGAAATAACAGGCACGCCTACCACAGGTCTATGTTTATCTTTAGCACACGGTTTAGCATTTCTAGCAGTTTCACCGCAGAACTGAATACCATGCCCATCAATATTATCACACTAGAGATCTTTAACAATAGCAATATTAGGTTCTACTTTGACTTGCTCAGGAGGTGTATAAGTTCTAATATTGATTTTACGAACAACAGTTGAAGCTTTAGCATGATCCTTTATTCTAACAGGGAAATGTGGTTTCTCAACATAAGAAGAGGGAACAATAGGATCATTATAAGTGACAGTCTTTTATTCAACTTTAATAGGTGCAGCTACTTTTACTTCTATGGGAGGATGATATTTAAACCACTTCTCCTTGCGGAGATCAACATAAGTAGCAAAAGATTCACAGAAAGAAGCTACTATCTCAGAGTCAAGTCCATAGTTAGTGCTAAACTTACGGAAAATATTGGTATCCATAAAAGATTTAACACAATCAAACTTAGGTGTCATACCTGACTCGTTACCTTCGTCGAGGTCCCAATCTTCAGAGTTGCGTTTAATTCTATCCAATAAATTCAATCTGAATTCAAAAGTTTTCATCATAAAAGAGCCAGCACAAGAAGTATCGAGCATGGTGCGATTGTTATCAGAAAGCCGAGCATAAAAATTTTGAAGGATTGTCACTCTTGAGAGCTCATGATTGGGGCATGAATATAACATTGATTTAAGCCTCCCCCAAGCTTGAGCGATGCTTTCTCCTTCGCGAGGCTGAAAATTATATATATAATTGCGATCACGATGAACAAGATGCATAGGGTAATATTTTTGATGAAATTCTAATTTCAATCTTTTATAGTTCCATGATCTCGTATCATCACATAGCCTATACCATGTCAATGCGTCTCCCTTCAAAGATAAAGGGAAGACCTTGTTCTTAACAACATCATCGGGCATACCTGCAAGCTTAAATAGTCCACAAACTTCATCCACATAGAGTAGATGTTCATCAGGATGCTTTGTTCCATCTCCTGTAAAAGTGTTAGCTAGCAGTTTTTCCATCATACCCGAAGGAATTTCAAAAGGAGTTTCATTTTCAATAGGTTCAGTAGGATGAGGAGAAACTCTTTGCTCTACTGGACAGGGTGAAGATACCCCGAACAAGCCCCTCACAGAATTACTTTCCATAGTAACAAGTGACAGAAAATTTCAGCACACTATATAAATTTTTCCTTACCAAATTCCACCTACCAAAGGCGCTACACTCCCCGGCAACGGCGCCAGAAAAGAGTCTTGATGACCCACAAGTATAGGGGATCTATCATAGTCCTTTCTATAAGTAAGAGTGTCGAACCAAACGAGGAGCAGAAGGAAATGATAAGCGGTTTTCAGCAAGGTATTCTCTTTAAGTACTGAAAAAAGTGGTAACAGATAGTTTTGTGATAAGATAAATTGGAACGAGCAACAAGTAACAAGAGTAAATAAAGTGCACCAAGGTGGCCCAATCCTTTTTGTAGCGAAGGACAGGCTGGACAAACTCTTATAATAGGAAAAGCGCTCCCGAGGACACATGGGAATATCGTCAAGCTAGTTTTCATCACGTTCATATGATTCGCGTTCGGTACTTTGATAATTTGATATGTGGGTGGACCAGTGCTTGGGTGCTATTCTTACTTGAACAAGCATCCCACTTATGATTAACCTCTATTGCAAGCATCCGCAACTACAACAAAAGTATTAAGGTAAACCTAGCCATAGCATGAAACATATGGATCCAAATCAGCCCCTTACAAAGCAACGCATAAACTAGGGTTTAAGCTTCTGTCACTCTAGCAACCCATCATCTACTTATTACTTCCCAATGCCTTCCTCTAGGCCCAAATAATGGTGAAGTGTTATGTAGTCGACGTTCACATAAAACCACTAGAGGCTAGACAACATACATCTCATCAAAATATCGAACGAATACGAAATTCACATGACTACTAATAGCAAGACTTCTCCCTTGTCCTCGGGAACAAACGTAAGTACTCACAAAGCATATTCATGTTCATAATCAGAGGGGTAATAATATGCATAAAGGATCTGAACATATGATCTTCCACCAAATAAACCAACTACCATCAAGTACAAGGAGTAATCAACACTACTAGCAACCTACTAGCACCAATCCCGAACTTGGAGACAAGAATTGGATACAAGAGATGAACTAGGGTTTGGAGATGAGATGGTGCTGGTGAAGATGTTGATGGATATTGCCCTCTCCCGGTGAGAGGAGCGCTGGTGATGATGATGGTGATGATTTCCACCTCCCGGAGGGAAGTGTCCCCGACAGAACAGCTCTGCCGGAGCCCTAGATTGGTTCCACCAAGGTTCCGCCTCATGGCGGCGCAGACTCGTCCCGAAAGGTTGCTTAATGTTTTTTTTCTCATCGAAAGACTTCATATAGGAGAAGATGGGCGTCGGAGAGCCACCAGGGGGCCCACGAGGTAGGGGTGCGCCCCCCACCCTCGTGAGCAGGGTGTGGGCCCCCTGGCTTTCATCTTTGGCGACGATTTTTCTTTATTTATTTTAAGATATTCCGTGGAGTTTCAGGACTTTTGGAGTTGCGCAGAATAGATCTCCAATATTTGCTCCTTTTCCAGCCCAGAATTCTAGCTGCCGGCATTCTCCCTCTTCATGTAAACCTTGTAAAATAAGAGAGAATAGCCATAAGTATTGTGACATAATGTGAAATAACAGCCCATAATGCGATAAATATCGATATAAAAGCATGATGCAAAATGGACGTATCACGCGGTATAAAAACAGATGCTACTGCTAATTAGCAGTAGCGAGCTGCAGAAAACAGCGCTACTATTAGCACGGTAGAAGTAGCGGTCTATGTGAAACAAGCGCTACTATTATAATTGCCACGGCGTTGCCCCCTGGCTTGATATAGTAGTAGGGCCCCTCCGAGGACGCGCTACTGCTAAAGTAATTAGTAGCAACTTTTTTCTTCAATATGTGTAGGATTTGTGGCTGCAATATGAATCTGCACCAGTGCCTATACAGGTACTGTGAGGATTCATGTTGACTATTTAGATTCTACACAAAAAGATTAATGATGACCAATGTATATATTTGAAGTTTTTACATGCTTAGACTTAGCAATAGCGTTTTTTCAGGGAAAAACGCTATTGATATTATAAAACAGAAAGGTGTAGTTGTAGCGCGTTTCGCTTTACATGCTATAGCTAACTTAGCTCGCGTTCCGGCAAAACGCGCTGCTGCTAGTTTGACTTAACCCCCGGCCGCGCGGGCTCAAAATTTCCGTAAGTCCTTCCCCTCCACTTCCCCCTCTCCCCCAACGGCTCCATCATCGCCGTTGCCCTGCCGCTCTCGACCTCACCGCCACCGCCCTCAGCCTCACCACCGCAGACGTGCGCTGCACACCCTCGACGCCGCCCCCGACCCCGACCTCGACGCCGCCCCCGACCCCGACATCGACGCCGCCCTCCCACGCGCGCCCGAGCCCTGACCCCGTCCTCGACACCGCCTGCCCCTCCCTCGCCATAGTCACCGTAAGGCTCTTTAGCAGTAGGCATTTTTAGGGCAGTAGGCATTTGTTTAAGGCATTAGGCATTTTTTAGGGCAGTAGGCAATTTTTTAGGGCAGTAGGCATTTTTTTGCATTTAGGAAAAATGATTAGCAATTTTTTTAGGAAATTAGCTAGGGCAAATTTTTATGAAAATGCCTAAATAGTAATTTCATTCGAAAAAAAACAAAATTGTTTTTCTTTCAAAAACTTGGTTAAACTAATTGTTTCTATGTAAACAAAAAACAAGATTGTTGTTATATGATATATGTCATTGATGTTCATTTGTATATTCCATTATTGAAGTGGTTCGATTGTGCCCAAGTGGCTTTGTTGTTTCCAGGGAATGAAGTCGAGTGGCCTATGTTTTGCCAGAATGTTGATTCATTTCCATTCCGGCAAATTTCAGGTTCTCGATTTGTCCACTTTTTAGTAAAATTCATGCCGAAATTTTCCGTGAATTTCGGCATGACTCGTGCTACAAACTAGGACATATCGAGTGAGATGATTTACTTTTTCTTATTGAATGCATGCTAATTTGAATACTTATTTATTTTACGATTTGGTTTTGCTTATTGAATGCTCATGTCAATATGAGTCCTATAAGATATTTTGAGTATCCTGGTAGTTGTCTTCGATCGATTTCAATTAATGTTTCAACAATGAACATAGGAAATGTCTAACAACGAAAAGGATCTCGGTATTTGCAAATACTGCAAAGACGAGCGCGGACTGTGCGACAGAATCTTCATAGATGATGATAGGCGCATCAGCATCAAGCTGGACGTGAACTTTGAAGTGGATACAGTAAGTCACAACGACAAGTATTTTTTCGTAATTAAGCATGACATCTGCTTCATTTGCTTCAACTTATAATTTAATTTTTTTACTATTCTACTAGCATATCCCCTGCCATACAAGAGTTTTTGTCTTGGATAAGATAGGTTTCAGTCGTACTATGGAGGTAAAGAAAGTTTACTTGAAGACCGAGCATGGTTGTATTTTCCACCCAAAATTATACAACGCAGACGACTACACCTATTTTGGATGCAAAACTTGGCGAGCACTATGCAAGACTTACGCATTTGAGCCTGATATGGTTATCACCTTTGATATTCGTCCGGAAGATGATATTGAAGGTAATATCGACATCTGGGTCGATGTGCAGACGCCTCCAGTTATACCATTGTGTGAATTTCTCAACCATATTTTTGTCTTTGATATTGTTTATTCAAAAATAGTTGACAACTAATTTCTATTATCAGCTTATTTCCGTTCAAGCAAACATGTCCAGCACTTGGTAGATAGGACCTACTACAGTCCCGGGGCTGAACTAAACTGCGAGGAGCTAAGTCATTATGTTTCATGGCTTGAGGATCTTGATGTTGGGGAACGTAGTAATTTCAAAAAAATTCCTACACACACGCAAGATCATGGTGATGCATTACAACGAGCGGGGAGAGTGTGTCCACATACCCTCGTATACCGTAAGCGAAAGCGTTATGACAACGCGGTTGATGTAGTCGTACGTCTTCACGATCCGACCAATCCAAGTACCGAACGTACGACACCTCCGAGTTCAGCACACGTTCAGCTCGATGACGTCCCTCGAACTCCGATCCAGCCGAGTGTTGAGGGAGAGTTTCGTCAGCACGACGGCGTGGTGACGAGGATGATGTTCTACCGACGCAGGGCTTCGCCTAAGCACCGCTACGATGTTATCGAGGTGGATTATGGTGGAGGGTGGCACCGCACACGGCTAAGAGATCAATGATCAATTTTTGTGTCTCTAGGGTGCCCCTGCCCCCGTATATAAAGGAGCAAAGGGGGTGGTGCGGCCAGCCAGGAGGAGGCGCCCCAGGAGGAGTCCTACTCCCACCGGGAGTAGGCCTCCCTCCATTCCTTGTTGGATTAGGAGAAGGGGGAAGGAGGAAAGAGAGGGGAAGGAAAGGGGGGCGCCGCCCCCCTCTCCTTGTCCTATTCGGACTAGAGGGGGAGGGGACGCGCGGCCTGCCTTGGCCGCCCCTCCTCTTCTCCACTAAGGCCCACTATGGCCCATTAAACCCCCGGGGGGGTTCCGGTAACCCCTCCGATACTCCGGTAAAATCCGATTTCACCCGGAACACTTCCGATATCCAAATATAGGCTTCCAATATATCAATCTTCATGTCTCGACAATTTCGAGACTCCTTGTCATGTCTGTGATCACATCCGGGACTCCGAACAACCTTCGGTACATCAAAACTCATAAACTCATAATATAACCGTCATCGAAACTTTAAGCGTGCGGACCCTACGGGTTCGAGAACTATGTAGACATGACCGAGACACGTTTCCGGTCAATAACCAATAGCGGAACCTGGATGCTCATATTGGCTCCCACATATTCTATGAAGATCTTTATCGGCCAGACCGCATAACAACATACGTTGTTCCCTTTGTCATCGATATGTTACTTGCCCGAGATTCGATCGTCGGTATCTCAATACCTAGTTCAATCTCCTTACCGGCAAGTATCTTTACTCGTTCCGTAATACATCATCCCGCAACTAACTCATTAGTTACAATGCTTCCAAGGCTTATAGTGATGTGCATTATCGAGTGGGGCCAGAGATACCTCTCCGACAATCAGAGTGACAAATCCTAATCTCGAAATACGCCAACCCAACAAGTACATTCGGAGACACCTGTAGAGCACCTTTATAATCACCCAGTTACTTGTGACGTTTGGTAGCACACAAAGTGTTCGTCCGGTAAAAGGGAGTTGCATAATCTCATAGTCATAGGAACATGTATAAGTCACGAAGAAAGCAATAGCAACATACTAAACGATCAAGTGCTAAGCTAACGGAATGGGTCAAATCAATCACATCATTCTCCTAATGATGTGATCCCGTTAATCAAATGACAACTCATGTCTATGGTTAGGAAACTTAACCATCTTTGATTAACGAGCTAGTCAAGTAGAGGCATACTACTGACAATATGTTTGTCTATGTATTCACACAAGTATTATGTTTCCGGTTAATACAATTCTAGCATGAATAATAAACATTTATCATGATATAAGGAAATAAATAATAACTTTATTATTGCCTCTAGGGCATATTTCCTTCAGTCTCCCACTTGCACTAGAGTCAATAATCTAGATTACACAGTAATGATTCTAACACCCATGGAGCCCTGGTACTGATCATGTTTTGCACGTGGAAGAGTCTTAGTCAACGGGTCTGCAACATTCAGATCCGTATGTATCTTGCAAATTTCTATGTCTCCCACCTGGACTAAATCCCGGATGGAATTGAAGTGTCTCTTGATGTGCTTGGTTCTGTTGTGAAATCTGGATTCCTTTTGCCAAGGCAATTGCACCAGTATTGTCACAAAAGATTTTCATTGGACCCGATGCACTAGGTGTGACACCTAGATCGGATATGAACTCTTTCATCCAGACTCCTTCATTTGCTGCTTCCGAAGCAGCTATGTACTCCGCTTCACACGCAGATCCCGCCACAACGCTTTGTTTAGAACTGCACAAACTGACAGCTCCACCGTTCAGTGTAAGCACGTATCCGGTTTGCGATTTAGAATCGTCCGGATCAGTGTCAAAGCTTGCACCGACGTAACCATTTACGACTAGCTCTTTATAACCTCCATAAACGAGAAACATATCCTTAGTCCTTTTCAGGTATTTCAGGATGTTCTTGACTGCTGTCCAGTCATCCACTCCTAGATTACTTTGGTACCTCCCTGCCAAACTTATAACAAGGCACACATCGGGTCTGGTACACCGCATTGCATAAATGATAGAGCCTATGGCTGAAGCATAGGGAACATCTTTCATCTTCTCCCTATCTTCCGCAGTGGTTGGGCATTGAGTCTTACTCAACTTCACACCTTGTAACACAGGCAAGAACCCTTTCTTTGCTTGATCCATTTTCAACTTCTTCAAAACTTTGTCAAGGTATGTGCTTTGTGAAAGTCCAATTAAGCGTCTTGATCTATCTCTATAGATTTTGATGCCCAATATATAAGCAGCTTCACCGAGGTCTTTAATTGAAAAACTCTTATTCAAGTATCCTTTTATGCTATCCAGAAATTCTATATCATTTCCAATAAACAATATGTCATCCACATATAATATCAGAAATGCTACAGAGCTCCCACTCACTTTCTTGTAAATACAGGCTTCTCCAAAAGTTTGTATAAAACCAAATGCTTTGATCACACTATCAAAACTTTTATTCCAACTCCGAGAGGCTTGCACCAGTCCATAAATGGATCGCTGGAGCTTGTACACTTTGTTAGCTCCCTTTGGATCGACAAAACCTTCTGGTTGCATCATATACAACTCTTCTTCCAGAAATCCATTCAGGAATGCAGTTTTGACATCCATTTGCCAAATTTTATAATCATAAAATGCGGCAATTGCTAACATGATTCGGATAGACTTAAGCATCGTTACGGGTGAGAATGTCTCATCGTAGTCAATCCCTTGAACTTGTCGAAAACCTTTTGCAACAAGTCGAGCTTTATGAACAGTAACATTACCGTCAGCGTCTGTCTTCTTCTTGAAGATCCATTTATTCTCAATGGCTTGCCGATCATCGGGCAAGTCAACCAAAGTCCACACTTTGTTCTCGTACATGGATCCCATCTCAGATTTCATGGCCTCAAGCCATTTTGCGGAATCTGGGCTCACCATCGCTTCGTCATAGTTTGTAGGTTCATCATGGTCTAGTAACATAACCTCAAGAATTGGATTACCGTACCACTCCGGTGCGAATCTTACTCTGGTTGATCTACGAGGTTCAGTAACAACTTGATCTGAAGTTTCATGAACCATCATTAACTTCCTCACTAATTGGTGTAGTTGTCACAGGAACCGGTTTCTGTGATGAACTACTTTCCAATAAGGGAGCAGGTATGGTTACCTCATCAAGTTCTACTTTCCTCCCACTCACTTGTTTCGAGAGAAACTCCTTCTCTAGAAAGGATCCTTTCTTAGCAATGAATGTCTTGCCTTCGGATCTGTGATAGAAGGTGTACCCAACAGTCTCCTTTGGGTATCCTATGAAGACACATTTCTCCGATTTGGGTTCGAGCTTATCAGGTTGAAGCTTTTTCACATAATTAGCATCGCAGCCCCAAACTTTAAGAAACGAAAACTTTGGTTTCTTGCCAAACCACAGTTCATAAGGCGTCGTCTCAACGGATTTTGATGGTGTCCTATTTAACATGAATGCGGCCGTCTCTAAAGCATAACCCCAAAACGATAGCGGTTAATCAGTAAGAGACATCATAGATCGCACCATATCTAGTAAAGTACGATTACAACGTTCGGACACACCATTACGCTGTGGTGTTCCGGGTGGCGTGAGTTGCGAAACTATTCCGCATTGTTTCAAATGTAGACCAGACTCGTAACTCAAATATTCTCCTCCACGATCAGATCATAGAAACTTTATTTTCTTGTTAGGATGATTTTCAACTTCACTCTGAAATTCTTTGAACTTTTCAAATGTTTCAGACTTATGTTTCATTAAGTAGATATACCCATATCTGCTTAAATCAGCTGTGAAGGTGAGAAAATAACGATACCCGCCGCGAGCCTCAATATTCATTGGTCCACATACATCAGTATGTATGATCTCCAATAAATCAGTTGCTCGCTCCATAGTTCCAGAGAACAGCGTTTTAGTCTTCTTGCCCATGAGGCATGGTTCACAAGTACCAAGTGATTCATAATCAAGTGATTCCAATAGTCCATCAGTATGGAGTTTCTTCATGCGCTTTATACCAATATGACCCAAACAGCAGTGCCACAAATAAGTTGCACTATCATTATCAACTCTACATCTTTTGGCTTCAACATTATGAATATGTGTATCACTACTATCGAGATTCATCAAAAATATACCACTCTTCAAGGGTGCATGACCATAAAAGATATTATTCATATAAATAGAACAACCATTATTCTCTGATTTAAATGAATAACCGTCTCGCATCAAACAAGATCCAGATATAATGTTCATGCTCAACGCTGGCACCAAATAACAATTATTTAGGTCTAATACGAATCCTGAAGGTATATGTAGAGTTAGCGTGCCGACGGCGATCACATCGAGTTTGGAACTGTTTCCCACGCGCATCGTCACCTCGTCCTTGGCAAGTGTTCACTTAATCCGTAGTCCCTGTTTCGAGTTGCAAATATTAGCAACAGAACCAGTAGCAAATACCCAGGTGCTACTGCGAGCTCTGGTAAGGTACACATCAATAACATGTATATCACATATACCTTTGTTTACCTTGCCATCCTTCTTATCCGCCAAATACTTGGGGCAGTTCCACTTCCAGTGACCAGTCTGCTTGCAGTAGAAGCACTCAATCTCAGGCTTAGGTCCAGACTTGGGTCTCTTCTCTTGAGCAGCAACTTGCTTGCTG
This sequence comes from Aegilops longissima, assembly GCA_021605205.1. Lineage (NCBI taxonomy): Eukaryota > Viridiplantae > Streptophyta > Magnoliopsida > Poales > Poaceae > Aegilops > Aegilops longissima. Next base: position 11,648,947 of record CM038678.1, read on the forward strand.
TTCTTCTTGAAGTTCCCCTTCTTCTTCCCTTTGCCCTTTTTCTTGAAACTGGTGGTCTTATTAACCATCAACGCTTGATGCCTGTCGGTGTCAAAACCAGCGGATCTCGGGTAGGGGCTCCCGAACTGTGCGTCTAAGGCGGATGGTAATAGGAGACAGAGGACACGATGTTTACGCAGGTTCGGGCCCTCTCTATGGAGGTAATACCCTACTTCCTGCTTGATTGATCTTGATGATATGAGTATTACAAGAGTTGATCTACCACGAGATCGTAGAGAACAAACCCTAGAAGCTAGCCTATGGTATGATTGTTGTATATATCTATCGACTAGCCTGACCTCGGTTTATATAATGCACCAGAGGCCTAGGATAACAAGAGTCCTAGCCGAATACGCCGGTGGGGGAGGAGTCCTTGTCTTGATCACCAAGTCTTGTGGAATCTTCCTTGTTTGCGGCAGCTGTCCGAACTGGCCCATGAGTATACGGCCATGGGGGTCCTCGGCCCAATCTAACAGATCGGGAGATGACGTGGTGAGTACCCCCTAGTCCAGGACAACGTCAGTAGCCCCCTGAACCGGTCTTCAAGTTAGGGATGCTCCTCGATTCTTCCGAACCGTTCTTCATCTTCAGTCGTCGGTCTTGAAAACTAGTTCAACAAATCTTCTCATCTTTGATCTTGAGGATCGCCGAAATGCATTCGACGAGTTTACACGTCGGGTATCCGAGGAGCCCCTTTAAGTTTCCGGCCTTTATCAATGACTTGTTATTTTTATGCCACACCTCGGGTTTGAAGTTGTTCCCAGGCGGCAGCGTCCTCTTGCATCCGAGCTCCAACGCCGGACTGCATTCGAGGTATCTTTTGCAGCTGAGGAGCAATGCCGGACTACTTCCCAGATCTGACGCCGGAATGTATCCGAGCTCCAATGCCGGACTATGTGTCCGAGCTCCAACACCGGACTGTATCCGAGTTCCAACACCGGACTATGTATCCGAGCTCCAACGCTGGACTGTATCCGAGGTGTCATAAATCACGTTGGTTCAAAGAAGTTTGAAGGAGTTTAGCCGAGCTTAATGCCAGAAATGCCCTCTATGGAGCCAGCCACTGGCGCCCGAGCTTTATGCCGGACTGCTTCCGAGGTGGTGCACCACCCCGAATGTGGGCCGATTTTTGTTAATATTTTTGATTGGTGCAATTTATTCTCTGCCGAGGTACATAGCCAGTAGCCCTCAAGGTGGGTATCGGTCTAAAACCGGAGATGCACATGAAGGATGACATCAGACCGCTGATCCCCATAGCTGCTGAGACTCAGGTTGATTTGCAAAATCGGTCTGAGGATCAAGTCCTAGCTCGGCAGAATACTTCGGGACACAAAAAGCGGCGTGCTCAGTCCTCAAGACTCAGGTTGGGTGCGGCCGACCAACCTGAGGATCAAAATCTCCTCGGAGATTGTATTACACTTGAAATTTTCTGCATTGGACAGGCAATGCAGTAGCCCCCGAGACACTGGTCGGGTGGCAACACCAGATCAGGGGATCGATGTGCCCCTTTAATATTTGTAAATAATAAGCCCGAAGCCCAGTAGCCCCCGAGCCTTAATGCGGGCACGGGAGGCAGAATTAAGGATCAATATCCATAGTAAAATCACAAATTATGTGTAATGACTCTATGTATCCAAGTACTACGTCATTAATGCTCGGATCCGCATTGTACAAAACTTTGTTGACCGACCATCGGCTTCCACCTCCTCGGCCAATAGCCGAGGAGTGTTTGTCCTACTTTATAAAGCCTTTATGAGGGCAAAGATTTACAACAAACAAGGCAATCTGGCCATACGGTTTTATAAACAAAGGTACACGGAGAGATATGTTATATTACTGTTTAACAAAAGAAATGTCTTCCAAAGAAAATAGTCCCGCTATCGGTTCCTTTCTTTGGGTTGTCATGCTAAGCATGATCATGAAACCTCAGATCTTGATTTCTACCTCCGCAACTTTTAGCATTGCGAAGAGCTCGGAAATCGTCTTATCCATCCCTTGCATGTTATAGTTCATCACGAAGCTCTTGTAGCTAGGTGGCGGTGATTGAAGAATTCTGTCAATGACGCTATCATTCGGAAGATTAACTCCCAGTTGAATCAAGTGATTATTATACCCAGACATTCTGAGTATATGCTCATTGACAAAACTATTCTCCTCCATCTTGCAGCTGTAGAACTTATTGGAGACTTCATATCTCTCAATACAGCCATTTGCTTGAAATATTAACTTCAACTCTTGGAACATCTCATATGCTCCATGGCATTCAAAACGTCGTCGAAGTCCCGGTTCTAAGTTGTAAAGCATGGCACACTGAACTATTGAGTAGTCATCAGCTTTGCTTTGCCAGATGTTCATAACATCTGGTGTTGCTCCTGCAGCAGGTTTGGCACCTAGCGGTGCTTCCAGGACGTAATTCTTCTGTGCAGCAATGAGGATAATCCTCAAGTTATGGACCCAGTCCGTGCAATTGCTACCATCATCTTTCAACTTTGCTTTCTCAAGGAACGCATTAAAATTTAACGGAACAACAGCACGGGCCATCTATCTACAATCAACATAGACGAGCAAGATACTATCAGGTACTAAGTTCAAGATAAATTTAAGTTCAGTTAATCATATTACTTAAGAACTACCACTTAGATAGACATCCCTCTAATCCTCTAAGTGATCACGTGATCCATATCAACTAAACCATAATCGATCATCACGTGAAATGGAGTAGTTTCAATGGTGAACATCACTATGTTGATCATATCTACTATATGATTCACGCTCGACCTTTCGGTCTCAGTGTTCCGAGGCCATATCTGCATATGCTAGGCTCGTCAAGTTTAACCTGAGTATTCTGTGTGTGCAAAACTGGCTTGCACCCGTTGTAGATGGACGTAGAGCTTATCACACCCGATCATCACGTGGTGTCTGGGCACGACGAACTTTGGCAACGGTGCATACTCAGGGAGAACACTTTTATCTTGAAATTTAGTGAGAGATCATCTTATAATGCTACCGTCAATCAAAGCAAGATAAGATGCATAAAAGATAAACATCACATGCAATCAATATAAGTGATATGATATGGCCATCATCATCTTGTGCTTGTGATCTCCATCTCTGAAGCACCGTCATGATCACCATTGTCACCGGCGCGACACCTTGATCTCCATCGTAGCATCGTTGTCGTCTCGCCAATCTTATGCTTCTACGACTATCACTACCTCTTAGTGATAAAGTAAAGCATTACAGGGCGATTGCATTGCATACAATAAAGCGACAACCATATGGCTCCTGCCAGTTGCCGATAACTCGGTTACAAAACATGATCATCTCATACAATAAAATTTAGCATCATGCCTTGACCATATCACATCACAACATGCCCTGTAAAAACAGGTTAGATGTCCTCTACTTTATTGTTGCAAGTTTTACATGGCTGCTACAGGCTGAGCAAGAATCGTTCTTACCTACGCATCAAAACCACAACGATAGTTCGTCAAGTTAGTCCCGTTTTAACCTTCTCAAGGACCGGGCGTAGCCACAATCGGTTCAACTAAAGTTGGAGAAACTGACACCCGCCAGCAGTGACGAAGCTAGAAAAAAAGCTTGATGGGGTCATATCCATGGCAATGGGGTCATCTTCTATAAATCAGCAGTGATCATTACTAAGTTAATGAAGGATTTAGTAATTTCATTGGGGTCAATTGACCCCAATGCCTACATGCCAGCTACGTCCCTGCCCGGCAGCCACCTATGTGCGAAGCACGTCGGTAAAACCAGTCTCGCGTAAGCGTACGCGTAATGTCGGTCCGGCCCGCTTCATCCAACAATACCGCCGAACCAAAGTATGACATGCTGGTAAGCAGTATGACTTGTAGCGCCCACAACTCACTTGTGTTCTACTCGTGCAAATAACATCAACGCATAAAACCTGGCTCAAATGCCACTGCTGGGGAATGTAGTAATTTCGGAAATTTTCCTACGCACACGCAAGATCATGGTGATGCATAGCAACGAGTGGGGAGAGTGTGTCCACGTACCCTCGTAGACCGTAAGCGAAAGCATTATGACAACGCGGTTGATGTAGTCGTACGTCTTCACGATTCGACCGATCCAAGTACCGAACGTACAACACCTCCGAGTTCAGCACACGTTAGGCTCGATGACGTCCCTCGAACTCCGATCCAGCCGAGTGTTGAGGGAGAGTTTCGTCAGCACGACGACGTGGTGACGATGATGATGTTCTACCGATACAGGGCTTCGCCTAAGCACCGCTACAAAGTTATCGAGGTGGATTATGGTGGAGGGGGGCACCGCACACGGCTAAGAGATCAATGATCAATTGTTGTGTCTCTAGGGTGCCCCCCTGCCCCCGTATATAACGGAGCAAGGGGGGAGGTGCGGCCGGCCAGGAGGAGGCGTGCCAGGAGGAGTCCTACTCCCACCGGGAGTAGGACTCCCTCCCTTCCTTGTTGGATTAGGAGAAGGGGGGAAGGAGGAAAGAGAGGGGAAGGAAAGGGGGGCGCCGCCCCCCCTCTCCTTGTCCTATTCGGACTAGAAGGGGAGGGGGCGCGTGGCCTGCCCCTCCTCTTCTCCACTAAGGCCCACTATGGCCCATTAAACCCCCGGGGGTTCCGGTAACCCCTCCGATACTCCTGTAAAATCCGATTTCACCCGGAACACTTCTGATATCCAAATATAGGCTTCCAATATATCAATATTCATGTCTCGACCATTTCAAGACTCTTCGTCATGTCCGTGATCACATCCGAGACTCCGAACAATCTTCAGTACATCAAAACTCATAAACTCATAATATAACCGTCATCGAAACTTTAAGCGTGCGTACCCTACGGGTTCGAGAACTATGTAGGCATGACCGAGACACGTCTCTGGTCAATAACCAATAGCGGAACCTGGATGCTGATATTGGCTCCCACATATTCTACGAAGATCTTTATCAGTCATACCGCATAACAACATACGTTGTTCCCTTTGTCATCGTTATGTTACTTGCCCGAGATTCGATCGTCGGTATCTCAATACCTAGTTCAATCTTGTTACCGGCAAGTCTCTTTACTCGTTCCGTAATACATCATCCTACAACTAACTCGTTTGTTACAATGCTTGCAAGGCTTATAGTGATGTGCATTACCGAGTGGGCCCAGAGATACCTCTCCGATAATCGGAGTGACAAATCCTAATCTCGAAATACGCCAACCCAACAAGTACCTTCTGAGACACCTGTAGGGCACCTTTATAATCACCCAGTTACGTTGTGACGTTTGGTAGCACACAAAGTGTTCCTCCGGTAAACGGGAGTTGCATAATCTCATAGTCATAGGAACATGTATAAGTCTTGAAGAAAGCAATAGCAACATACTAAACGATCAAGTGCTAAGCTAACGGAATGGGTCAAGTCAATCACATCATTCTCCTAATGATGTGATCCCGTTAATCAAATGACAACTCATGTCTATGGTTAGGAAACTTAACCATCTTTGATTAACGAGCTAGTCAAGTAGAGGCATACTAGTGACACTATGTTTGTCTATGTATTCACACAAGTATTATGTTTCCGGTTAATACAATTCTAGCATGAATAATAAACATTTATCATGATATAAGGAAATAAATAATAACTTTATTATTGCCTCTAGGGCATATTTCCTTCACTTGATACTGTGAAGACAAATTTTCTTCCTGCACTTAGAAATGTTAGTACTGAAAACGTGCGACCAATAGTGTTCGTAATGAACTACAGTCACATCTATTTAGGAAAGATGGTAAGATTTTTTACTATTTGTCCTCAGTGCATCTTTTGCATACATTATTTTTTAAGCTAAACTTCATTGCTAAGTATGTTACGATGTTCTTCAACAGGGACTCCTTATGAATGTTGTGCCTCATGGGATCGAGATTAAAGGTACCCTGAGTATCGTTAGCTTACGACCAAGATATCCTACAATGCACCTTAGTGCATTCAGGATTTCTAATAGCGAGGGATGCTTAATAGTGAAAGACTGGACCAAATTTGTGATGGAGGAGTGCAGAGAAGTACTAGGGGGCAACAATCAGAAGCGCAGCCCATGATTAGGAGACAGGTTCATCTGCATGCTCCAATTTGATGAAGGAGGTGAGCTTCACATGTTTTATGTTATTTTACCTGAGAGAGAGCAGCAGGAGTGATTAGTGCTACGTCTTGAGCTTGCATTGGTTTTCCCCGAAGAGGAGAGGATGATGCAGCACAGTAGCGTAAGTATTTCCCTCAGTTTTTGAGAACCAAGGTATCAATCTAGTAGGAGGCCACGCACAAGTCCCTCGTACCTGCAAAAAACGATAGCTACTCGCAACCAACACTATTAGGGGTTGTCAATCCCTTCACGGCCACTTACGAGAGTGAGATCTGATAGAGATAATATTTTTGGTATAAAGATGCAAAGTGAAAAATAAAATGCAAAGTCAAAACAAAGCAAGTATAAAAGTGATGGAGATTGATATGATGAGAATAGACCCGGGGGCCATAGGTTTCACTAGTGGCTTCTCTCAAGAGCATAAGTATTCTACGGTGGGTGAACAAATTACTATTGAGAAATTGACAGAATTGAGCATAGTTATGAGGTTATCTAGGTATGATCATGTATATAGGCATCACGTCCGAGACAAGTAGACCGAAACGATTCTGCATCTACTACTATTACTCCACTTATTGACCGCTATCCAGCATGCATCTAGAGTATTAAGTTAAAAACAGAGTAACGCCTTAAGCAAGATGACATGATGTAGAGGAATAAATTCATGCAATATGATAAATACCCCATCTTGATATCCTCGATGGCAACAATACAATACGTGCCTTGCAACCCTTTACATCCTTTGGGTAAGGACACGCAAGATTGAACCCAAAGCAATGCACTTCTCCCCTTGCAAGAACTACCAATCTAGTTAGCCAAACCAAACGGATAATTCGAAGAGACTTGCAAAGATAACTCAATCATACATAAAAGAATTCAGAGAAGATTCAAATATTATTCATAGATAAGCTGGATCATAAACCCACAATTCATCGGTCTCAACAAACACACCGCAAAAAGAAGATTACATCGAATAGATCTCCACGAGAGAGGGGGAAAACATTGTATTGAGATCCAAAAAGAGAGAAGAAGCCATCTAGCTACTAGCTATGGACCGAAGGTCTGAAGTAAACTACTCACACTTAATCGGAGGGGCTATGGTGTTGATGTAGAAGCCCTCCATGGTGTATGCCCCCTCCGGCGGAGCTCCGGAATAGGCCCCAAGATGGGATCTCGTGGATACAGGAAGTTACGGCGGTGGAATTAGCTTTTTGGCTCCCTCTCTGATCGTTTGGGGGTACGTAGGTATATATAGGAGGAAGGAGTACGTCGGTGGAGCTTCGAGTGGCCCAAGAGGCAGGGGGCATACAGGGGGCACCCCCACCTCGTGACCGCCTCTCTGATGCCTTGGCGTAGGGTCCAAGTCTCCTGGATCACGTTCGGTGAGAAAATCACGTTTCTGAAGGTTTCATTGCGTTTGGACTCCGTTTGATATTCTGTTTCTTCGAAATACTGGAAAAGGCAAGAAACATCAATTCTGGACTGGGCCTCCGGTTAAAAGGTTAGTCCCAAAAGTAATATAAAAGTGGAAAATAAAGCCCATTATAGTCCAAAACAGTAGATAAAGTAGCATGGAGCAATCAAAAATTATAGATACGTTGGAGACGTATCAGGCATCCCCAAGCTTAATTCCTGCTCGTCCTCGAGTAGGTAAATGATAAAAAGAGAATTTTTGATGCGGAGTGATACTTTGGCATAATTTCAATGTAAATCTTCTTAATGATTGTATGAATATTCAGATCCGAAAGATTCAAGACAAAAGTTCATATTGACATAAAAAATAATAATACTTCAAGCATACTAATCAAAGTAATCATGTCTTCTCAAAATAGCATGGCAAAAGAAAGTTCATCCCTACAAAATCATATAGTTAGGCTATGCTTCATTCTCGTCACACAAAGATGTTCCCAACTTCTATACCCCCGATGACAAGCCAAGAAATTGTTTCATACTTAAATTATCTCAAACTTTTTCAACCTTCACGCAATACATGAGCGTGAGCCATGGATATAGCACTATGGGTGGAATAGAATATGATGATGGGGATTGTGTGGAGAAGATAAAAAAGGAGAAAGTCTCATATTGACGAGGATAATCAACGGGCTATGGAGATGCCCATCAATTGATGTCAACATGAGGAGTAGGGATTGCCATGCAACGGATGCACTAGAGCTATGAATGCTCAACAAAAGAAAACTAGTGGGTGTGCATCCAACTTGCTTGCTCATGAAGACGTAGGGCATTTTGAGGAAGCCCATCGTAGGAATATACAAGCCAAGTTCTATAACGAAAAATTACCACTAGTATAGAAAGACAACTTATGAGACTCACTATATGAAAAATATGATGCTACTTTGAAGCACAATATATGAGACTCACTACATGAAGAACAAGGTGCTACTTTGAAGCACAAAATATGAGACTCGCTACATGAAGAACAAGGTGCTACTTTGAAGCACAAGTGTGGAAAAAGAGATAGTAGCATTGCCCTTTTTTTGGGCCTTTCTTTTTTTCTTTTTGGCCTTTCTTTCTTTTTTTTGGGCAATGCTCTAATAATGATGATCATCACACTTCTATTGATTACAACATAAGGATTACAACTCGAAACTGGAACAAGGTATGACTCTATATGAATGCCTCGGTGTGTACGGGATGGTGCAATGAATCAAGAGTGACATGTATGAAAAATAATGCATGGTGGCTTTGCCACAAATACGATGTCAACTACATGATCATGCAATGGCAATATGACAAAAGTAAAGTATGTCGTGATGATGATGAATGGAACGGTGGAAAGTTGCATGGCAATATATCTCGGAATGGCTATGGAAATGCCATAATAGGTAGGTATGATGGCTGTTTTGAGGAAGATATAAGGAGGTTTATGTGTGATAGAGCGTATCATATCACGGGGTTTGGATGCACCGGCGAAGTTTTCACCAACTCTCAAGGCGAGAAAGGGCAATGCACGGTACCGAAGAGGCTAGCAAAGGCGGAAAGGTAAATGTGCATATAATCCATGGACTCAACATTAGTCAAAGAACTAATATACTTATTGAAAAAATTTAGAAGTCATCAAAAATCAAGTACTACGCGCATGCTCCTAGGGGGATAGATTGGTAGGAAAAGACCATCGCTCGTCCCCGACCGCCACTCATAAGGATGCACAAGCCAGGTACACTTCATGTTTCAAATTTGTTACACAACTTTAACCATACGTGCATGCTACGGGATTTTCTAACTTCAACACAAGCATTTCTCAAATTCACAACTACTCAACTAGCACAACTTTGATATTATCACCTCCATATCTCAAAACAATTATCAAGCATCAAACTTATCTTAGTATTCAACGCACTCAAAAGAAAGTTTCACATATCTTGAATACCAAGTATATTAATATTAAGCAAATTACCATGCTATTAACGACTCTCAAAATAATCTAAGTGAAGCATGAGAGATCAAGTTTCTTTAAAACAAATCCACCACTGTGATCTAAAAGATCTAAGTGAAGCACTAGAGCAAAAATTATCACGCTCAAAAATATAAGTGAAGCACTATGAGCAAACTATCAAGCTCAAAAGATATAAGTGAAGCACATAGAGTATTCTATCAAATTTCAATTCATGTATGTCTCTCACAAAAGGCGTGTACAGCAAGGATGATTGTGGTAAACTAATTAACAAGCAAAGACGCAAATAATACAAGACGCTCCAAGCAAACCACTTATCATGTGGTGAATAAAAATATAGCTCCAAGTAAATTACCGATGGAAGTGGACGAAAGGGGGGATGCCTTCCGGGGCATCCCCAAGCTTTGACTTTTTGGTGTCCTTGGATTATCATGGGGGTGCCATGGCCATCCCCAAGCTTAGTCTCTTCCCACTTCTTGTTCCATAATCCATCAAAAAGAATTCACCCAAAACATGAAAACTTCACAACACAAAACTCAATAGAAATCTCGTGAGCTCCGTTAGAGAAAGAAAACAAAAGACCACTTTAAGGTACTGTAATGAACTCATTATTTATTTATATTGGTGTTAAACCTACTTTATTCCAACTTCTCTATGGATTATAAACTATTTTATTAGCCGTAGATTCATCAAAATAAGCAAACAACACACGCAAAACAGAATCTGTCAAAAACAGAACAGTCTGTAGTAATCTGTAACTAACGCAAACTTCTGGAATTCAAAAACTTATACCAAAATTAGACGACCTGGAAAATTTGTTTATTGATCAGCAGCAATTGGAATCAGTATTTTATCACGTTCTGGTTATTTGTAACAATTCGGGCACTGAGCGCAAAGTTTCTGGAAATTACAGCAAGATCAAATAACTATCATCCAAGAAGATCCAATAGGTTTAACTTGGCACAAACACTAATTAAAAGATAAAACCACATCTAAACAGAGGCTAGATGGATTATTTATTCCTAAACAGAAGCAAAAACAAAAAAATAAAAATAAAATTGGGTTGCCTCCCAACAAGCGCTATCGTTTAACGCCCCTAGCTAGGCATAAAAGCAAGGATAGATCTAGGTATTGCCATCTTTGGTAGGCAATCAATAAGTGGCTCTCATGATAGATTCATATGGTAATTTTATTTTCTTTCTAGGAAAGTGTTCCATGCCTTTCTTTAATGGAAATTGGAATCTAATATTCCCTTCCTTCATATCAATAATTGCACCAATCGTTCTAAGGAAAGGTCTACCAAGAATAATAGGACATGAAGGATTGCAATCTATATCAAGAACGATAAAATCTACGGGCACATAATTCCTATTTGCAACAGTAAGAACATCATTAATTCTTCCCATAGGCTTTTTAATAGTGGAATCCGCAAGATGCAAGTTTAGAGAGCAATCATCAAAGTCACGGAAATCTAGCAAATTACACAAAGTTTTGGGAATAGTTGAGACACTAGCACCCAAATCACACAAAGCATGAAACTCATAATATTTAATTTTAATTTTGATAGTAGGTTACCACTCATCATAGAGTTTCCTAGGGATAGAAACTTTCAACTCAAGTTTTTCTTCATAAGATTGCATCAAGGCATCAACAATGTGTTCGGTAAAGGCCTTATTTTGACTATAAGCATGAGGAGAATTTAGCACGGTTTGCAACAAGGAAATACAATCACTTAAAGAGCAATTTTAATAATTAAATTCCTTGAGATCCAATATAGTGGGTTTAGCAATATCTAGATTTTTATTTCTTTCAATCCCACTTTTATCAATTTCATCATCAAGATCTAAAAACTCCGAATTCTTAGAACGCCTTCTAGGTAAAGGAAGATCATATTCAGTTTCATCAGGATTCATATTGCAAAACAAAGATTTAATAGGGGACACATCAATAAATTTTAGATCTTCATCTTGATTTTCATAGGAATTAGAACAACACGCTTTAATAAAGGCATCTTTTGTAGCACGCATCCTAGCAGTTCTTTCTTTGCACTCATCAATGGAAATTCTCATAGCTTTGAGAGACTCATTGATATCATGCTTAGGAGGAATAGATCTAAGCTTTAAAAAATCAACCTCAATAGAAATTCTATCAACGTTCCTAGCCAAATCATCAACTTTAAGCAATTTCTCCTCAAGCAAAGCATTAAAATTCTTTTGTGAATTCATAAACTCTTTAACACTACTCTCAAATTCATAGCGCATCTTATTAAAATTTGTATAAGAGTTGTTGTAGGAATTTCCATAATTATTAGAAGGATTACTAGGATAAGGCCTAGGATTAAAAATTCCCTCTATACGCGTTGTTACCAAAATTATTCCTACCAACAAAATTCACATCCATAGATTCATTATTATTCTCAATCAAGGTAGACAAAGGCATATCATTAGGATCAGAAGAAACACTCTTAGTAGCAAATAATTTCATAAGTTCATCCATCTTTGCATTCAAAACATTGATTTCTTCTATCGCATGCACTTTTTTGTTAGTAGATCTTTCAGTATGTCATTGAGAATAATTAACCATAATATTATCTAGGAGTTTAGTAGCATCTCCTAAAGTGATTTCCGTAAAACCGCCTCCGGCGGCCGAATCTAAAAGATTTCTAGAAGCAAAATTCAATCCAGCATAAATTTTTTGTATAATCATCCATAAGTTCAAACCATTAGTAGGACAATTACGTATCATTAATTTCATTCTCTCCCATGCTTGTGCAACATGTTCATGATCAAGTTGCTTAAAATTCATAATATCGTTCCTAAGAGAGATAATCTTAGCGGGAGGAAAATACTTAGAGATAAAAGCATATTTGCACTTGTTCCAAGAATCAATACTATTTTTAGGCAAAGATGAAAACCACGCTTTAGCACGATCTCTAAGCGAAAAAGGAAATAGCTTCAATTTAATGACATCATTATCGACATCTTTTTTATTTTTCATATCACATAAATCAACGAAGCTATTCAGATGAGTAGCGGCATCTTCACTAGGAAGGTCTGTGAATTGATCTTTCATAACAAGATTCAACAAAGCAGTATTGATTTCACAAGATTCGGTATTGGCAAGAGGAGCAATCGGAGTGCTAAGGAAATCATTATTATTGGTATTGCTGAAGTCACACAAGTTGGTAGCATCTTGAGCCATCGCGACAAACAAGCAATCCAACACACGAGCAACCAAAAGGCAAAGGAAAAAGAGGAGGGGATTGGGAAAGAGAGGGCGAATTAAACGGCAAGGGTGAAGTGGGGGAGAGGAAAACGAGAGGCAAATGGCAAATAATGTAATGCGAGAGATAGGGATTGTGATGGGTACTTGGTATGTTGACTTTTGCGTAGACTCCCCGGCAACGGTGCCAGAAATCCTTCTTGCTACGTCTTGAGCTTGCATTGGTTTTCCTCGAAGAGGAGAGGATGATGCAGCACAGTAGCGTAAGTATTTCCCTCAGTTTTTGAGAACCAAGGTATCAATCCTGTACGAGGCCACGCACAAGTCCCTCGTACCTGCACAAAACGATAGCTACTCACAACCAACGCGATTAGGGGTTGTCAATCCCTTCACGGCACTTACGAGAGTGAGATCTGATAGAGATAATATTTTTGGTATTTTTGGTATAAAGATGCAAAGTGAAAAGTAAAAAGCAAAGTAAAAGCAAAGCAAGTATAAAAGTGATGGAGATTGATATGATGAGAATAGGCCTGGGGCCATAGGTTTCACTAGTGGCTTCTCTCAAGAGCATAAGTATTCTATGGTGGGTGAACAAATTACTGTTGAGCAATTGCCAGAATTGAGCATAGTTATGAGGTTATCTAGGTATGATCATGTATATAGGCGTCACGTCCGAGACAAGTAGACCGAAACGATTCTGCATCTACTACTATTACTCCACTCATCGACCGCTATCCAGCATGCATCTAGAGTATTAAGTTAAAAAAAGAGTAACGCCTTAAGCAAGATGACATGATGTATAGGAATAAATTAATGCAATATGATAAATACCCCATCTTGTTATCCTCGATGGCAACAATACAATAAGTGCCTTGCAACCCTTTCTATCACTGGGTAAGGACACCGCAATATTTAACCCAAAGCAATACACTTCTCCCATTGCAAGAACTACCAATCTAGTTGGCCAAACCAAACGGATAATTCGAAGAGACTTGCAAAGATAACTCAATCATACATAAAAGAATTCAGAGAAGATTCAAATATTATTCATAGATAAGCTGGATCATAAACCCACAATTTATCGGTCCCAACAAACACACCGCAAAAAGAAGATTACATCGAATAGATCTCCACGAGAGAGGGGGAGAACATTGTATTGAGATCCAAAAAGAGAGAAGCCATCTAGCTACTAGCTATGGACCCGAAGGTCTGAAGTAAACTACTCACACTTCATTGGAGGGGCTATGGTGTTGATGTAGAAGCCCTCCGTGGTGGATGCCCCCTCCGGCGGAGCTCCGGAACAGGCCCCAAGATGGGATCTCGTGGATACAGGAAGTTACGATGGTGGAATTAGGTTTTTGGCTCCCTCTCTGATCGTTTGGAGGTACGTAGGTATATATAGGATGAAGGAGTACGTCGGTGGAGCTTCGAGGGGCCCACGAGGCAGGGGGCGTGCCCTGGGGGGGGGGGCGCCCCCACCCTCGTGACCGCCTCTCTGATGCCTTGGCGTAGGGTCCAAGTCTCCTGGATCACGTTCGGTGAGAAAATCACGTTTCCGAAGGTTTCATTCCGTTTTGACTCCGTTATTCTGTTTCTTCGAAATACTAAAAAAGGCAAAAAACAGCAATTCTGGGCTGGGCCTCTGTTTAATAGGTTAGTCCCAAAATTAATATATAAGTGGAAAATAAAGCCATTATAGTCCAAAACAGTAGAAAAAGTAGCATGGAGCAATAAACAATTATTGATACGTTGGAGACGTATCAATTAGCTAGCTAGAAATAAGTTTGAAGATGATGATGTGCTACACTATGACTATGGTGATTAAATAGCTAGTGTTGGTGGTAATGACTATGATGATTATTATTAGCTAGTGTTGGTGGTGATTAGAATGAGTTTGAAGATGATGATGTGCTACACTATGACTATGGTGATTAAATAAATACTGTTGGTGGTAATGACTATGATGATGACTAAATAGCTTTTGCTGGCGGATTAGATTCAAGTGGAGGCAACATGGGGTGCACATCGAAAGTACTACTAGTCCAAACTAGATCAAGTTTGGATTAGTACTATACTTTTGACATGCACCACATATTGCCTCAACTTGAACCTAATCCACCACTCTTATGGACATATGGTATTGTACCAAAATTTGTATAACGGCGTATAAATACACTAAAAATAAAAAAATAATAAAAAAAGAATACTAGTAGCGATGGATAGTAAACACGCTGCAACTAGCTAGATTAGGAGCAGCGCGGGAGAGAACAAGCACTGCCGCTATGTGTCTTAGCAGTAGCGCTTGTCGCACGCGCTACTGCTAAGTAATAGCTGGAGCGCCTTATTAGTACCGCGGCAGCCCGCGCTACTAGTGGGCATTATACCCGCGCTACTACTAGGGTTTTCCCTAGAAGTGAGCTACATCGACAACATGGACATGGTTTGCGATGAGCACGCGCGCACTTGGACTATGGAACTTGTCTCATACTACTTGTGTGGGATGAAGTGGATGATGTCGGTACGCTGGTACATGGTCTTTGACTGGTTCTCCCTCCGTCCTTAAAAGAGTACTTCCAACTTTGTTGGAAAGTCAAACTTCTTTGTGTTTGACCATATTTATACAATAATAGACCAACATTTATGCCATCAAATTAGTAGCATTTGATTCATGATAAAATATATTTTCTTGATATACCTATTTAGTTTCACAAGCGTTGACATATTTTTGCAAACACTCGGTCAAACATTGAGATAGTTTGACCCTCCAACAAAGTTGAAAATACACTGTTTTAAGGACGGAGGGAGTACTGTTCCCGGTTTTCATTACGCAAGTCTCCATCACATCTTCATGGCAGCAACAGCATCATAGTTTTCTCTACCACACACTACTAGGGAAAATCCTAGCAGTAGCACTGGTTTTTGGGCTAGCAGGAGCGCGGGAGGCCGCGCTACTTCTACGGTGCTACAACTAAAGGGTAGGAGTAGCGTTGGTTAACCCGCGCTACTACTATACCTACTTAGCAGTAGCACTTTATAGAGAACGCGCTACTGGTAGTTACTAGGAGCACGTCTCTCCACCGTGCTACTACTATTATTACGTATTCTATTTATTTTTTATTTTATGTCGTATTCATACACCATTATGAAAGTTTTCATACAGTAGAAATTTAGAGATTGTTTTTACATCATAATGAGTTATTACATCTAATCCATGACTTGATCACTTCGGATCAATCCACTTGAAACTAATCCATGGTTCTTTCACCAAGTAATGTCACTACTAGGAAAACCCTTACTAGTAGGGCTGGTTTTTTGGCTATTAGTAGCGCGGGCAGGCGCGCTACTGCTACGACGCTACAACTATTTTTAGCAGTACCGCTTGTTTGAACCAGCGCTACTGCTCTCTGTATCTAGCAGTAGCGCGCCTCTGTCCATCGCTACGGCTAATACTAGTAGCGTGGCCCTTAAAAAAACGCTACTGGTAAGCAGTGCTGCTACTACTCCAATACCCCACGCTACTGCTAGTATTTTCTTTTTTTTATGTTTCTGTATTCGTATTTTTACAGGTTTTATACTGTTACAACATACACATACACTGGAACTATATGAAAAATGAATGTCTCATCATCATCATCGAAGTGGTACAACATAGTCTCATCATATCAACATAGTCTCAACACAAATTATGTTGATCTCATCATCATCTCGAAATAGCGATACTAGTTAATGATCACATGTCTCTTACATTGTCACCGTAGACACATGTTTCATCATCTACCTAAACTAAGACATACACGATAAGAGCGATCACGATGATCAAAAGCGGTATGATGTAGTAGTTTTTGCAGCGGCGCTGGTTTTGAATCCCCTGTTGTGCTATGATCTCAAGTCACTAGCTTCGGCTTCCGCTCTGCTATCGGACGAGGGAGACCCTCGTAGCCCGCTTTCACACTCGCCATGGAGACCCTTAAGGCGTTATAAGGCATCTGCCGGCGGTGAAACAATCGATCCTTAGGCTTCACTATAGTACCCTTCCCCACATCCACCAACCCGCCCTTCATGTTGTAAAGGAGGGTGCACGGAGTGGAGTCGGCCTACAAAGACAGATACATGCGGCGTCAGAGATCCAAAAAGAACGGCAATTAAGATTAATTAATCAGTTGAGTTGATAAAGGTGCGACGACGACGCGTATTTAACGTGAGGGCGTCGAGCTCAGCCAATGTCGACGGCCCGACATTCAAGCCAGAGACGGAGCTAGGGCTGCTGTGAGAGCTGGGCGGAGGAGCAGGTGCTGGAGGAGGTGCGGGTGCGGTTGCCATACTAGGTACGGGTACGGGTGCGGTGTTCATTGAGTTGCTCCCGGTGAAGCTGGGCATGGGAAAATCACTTGGTGGCGCGTTTGGATTTTGTTGCACCCATGTGACCACTGTTGGAATCAAGCTTGTAAAGGCAGCCACCATATCAGATCTACAGGCAGTGATTATCTCAGCTTTGGTCTCAGCTTTTGCTTTCTCCATCGCCCGCGCCACCTTCCGTCGATAGTCACTTGACTGAACTTCTTGCTCTGCCTTTTGGCCTCGGGGTCCACATTATAATAGTACTTCCACGTGGCCCCATCCCCGGCGCCATGCACACGTCCATATCGCGGCCGCTGGCCGGGTGGGTGTCCCATCATTATGTTCATGGCCCGGTTGAAAGGAGTGTCCCACTTGTAGTTCGCCGACGACTGGGTCAACGAGTCGCTCTCGGCCGCAAGCTTGTGTTGCTCTCTCTGCAAAATGGACCGTGAATCATTTACGAATGCGACTAGAATGTAGTAGACTTCGTCGATGAGAACCTAATATGTAAGGTGGTAAAAGGATAATTACCAGTATTCTATTGAATTTCCTAGTCGGCCCGTCGGTGAAAAAAATCTTTTTCTTGGGGTCCCACGAGAATCGGGCCCTGATGAAGTCGTGCTCCTGCTGGTCGGTGAACTCAGCCAATGGGTCTGGGATCCCCTAATGTTCACGTTCTGCGTCCTCCTTAGCCCACATGGGCCTCTTTCCCGTGTAACCACAACTTCCAAGGCGGTGGCTCCCCATGTTCTTTGCCTGCAGCTGCTTGCCTCTCTCCGACCTGGCCTTGGCAGCTTCTTCATTGCAAGTCTCCTTGAACTTATCAAAGTCCTCTATCGTAATTTTCGGATTGTCTGCAACCATCTTGGCGCAGGTTTCATGGTTGTAACACCCCAAAAAATTAACCAGGTTTTATTTGCTAAAATTTTTACCAGGAGATTAAAATATTTACTTTTTGGTTTTTCTTTTGATTTCAGAACCTCTCTTTTCTTTGATATTGTGGACTTTTAACCTCAAGTGAAAGCTTTTCAAAAATATTTGGACTTTTATACCCTCTCAAGAAACATTTACTTTATCAGTAGAAACTATTTACATGATTATTCTCCCTGAGCTTTATTCTTTTAAAAAAAGGTTTTTTATAAGTTTTGGGTTCCAATTGCACTACAACACTTTGATAAATTTCTTTAAAAATCCCACCAAAATTTGGGGAGGACATATAATGTCCCTAAATCACTTTTGTGCAAAAATACATTTTTGTCATGGGAGATTTAAAGCTCTACCCAAGAGTTTCAGAACTAGTCCAGTTGGTACCTTTGCACTAAAACCACTTTAAATAATTCTTTAAAAATTCTACCAAGTATTTGGAGATGACAGTAGATGCATATATTTCATATTTCTTCAAAGACCCATGTATGTTCTTTGCAAAATTTGACCAAAACATCCTCTTTTGCTCTCTGGTCCAGTGAGGAGTTTTCTACTGTAACCATATTTTTACCTGCCCTAATCACCATGATTCTTTTTCATGCTAATAGACCACTCTACAAAACCCATAAGTCCAGGAGAGTGGCCCCAATGGAGTATATTTGGTCCATGAAATGATGCCCTTTTCTTTCTGTCCAGAACTGGTTTTCCCAAAAAACTTGCGCTAGCAATTTTCTAGTCTTGACCCACTAACCTTGCCACAATCACCTACCCTAAAGACACTAGGATCTGGAGATATTGGCCACCCCAAGAGTTGCCTAGATGCCCTTAGCAGTTTTTCAAACACCTTCTGTGCATGGCCAGCTTTGGCATGGTTTTTAGTTTGCACATTGGACTTGCTTGCTTTGCCTAACCAGCTTGTCTCATAGCTTTACCTTAGCCTATAGCTCCACCCTGCTAAACCCCCCATGGATTGGAGCCCCCTGGCATGCCATGGAAATTTGCCGAGCACGTAGCGTGCGTGCTCTGGGCGCGCCCAGAGCGCGCGTTTTGCACGTGCGTGCGCCCGAGTCGCCGCGTCAGGCCCCTGGCCATTGCTCACCTGCAGAGCCACACCCCGGCCTCATCCACTCACCAGAACACTCCAGACCGCCCCTGGAGCCCCACAGCGCCGCCGTCAGGACGGCCACGGCGGCTAGCGTCCGGCCACAGCGGGTTCCTGCCGTTGACGGCGGCGCCCGAGCCACCCACGTGCGCCAGCTTGCCCCCTTGACCAGTAGGGAGCTCGTCGGAATGCGCCGACCAGCCCAAATCACCTCCATGTCGCCCTGCTGCAACAGGATGGCGGTTCGCCGTCGGTCTTATCCACGGCCGCCGCGGAACCGACCTTGGCCGCCTATAAGAGGAGCCCCAAGCTTGTACAGTCACTCAGGCAAGGTCAAGACAACCTCCTAGAGTTCCCCCAACCCGCAATCGACCAGGGAAGGCCGCCTTCCCCGTCTCCAGCCAGTTCGGCTGCCGCCGCCCTCCCGTGTCGTTCGTTGCAACCAGGCCCTCCCCCGTCCATCCGGCACCACCACCGCCGACTCCCCTCGATCTTGCAGAGGCACCCAACACCTCAAACTCACTCGAGAACCACCGTAGCCCAGAACCACCAAACTTCCCGAGGCCACCTCCGCCGCGGAGCTCGCCGCCGGCGACTCCCTTCACCCCCACCTACCTAGCAACCACCGGGAGGACCGCCATGGACTGGCGGATCCATCCCCGCCCTCAGAACCCCATGGGGAAACGCCATTCGTCGACGGCGATCGCCGGAGTCCCGCATCCGCTCGGGCATAGGAAAAGGAGGGAGAGGCGACTGGTCAAACCTGACCAGTGGGCCCCATGGACCCACTGTCAGTGACCCACACGCCAGTCCACGCTGGATAATTGAAAGCGTAAAGTCTCGAGTACGCTTTCCCCCCCGAACCGTTTTTCTTTTTTTCAGTTTCTTTTATTTATTTTCTAAAAACAGAATTTGACCAAAACTTTGACTGGTTATAACTTTTTAAATATAACTCCAAATGAGTCGATTCTTTTTCCTACCTCTCTCAAATTTTACCTAGTTTATTTTAAGATTTATTTCAAAAATAATTAGGAAAACTTTTTGTACTATTTTTAAGGTTTGTGTTGATTTGAATATTTTTCAAAATAGGATTGTCGGAGAGAGAAGAAAACTTTCAAAGTTTTGGAATGCACCCTGGCTCTCCACAACTTGAAGGCAAGCATTCTGAACCCTGGCATAATATTGTCGTGTGTTGTTTGATACAGTTACAACACCCCTCGTTCGGAGTTTCCATTATTTTATGTGATGATATGATCATACTCAGAAGTGCATAATGAATGTTCCTTGCTATTGGAAGTTGATATGCTGTGACGGTAATCACCCTTGTATGCCTTTCATGCCTATCGGAGGGAATCCGGGAAAGCCTCTATATTGGGTAGACACGAGCTTGTCTCCAGTCTTCGTCAAGACGGTTGTGTCCGGTATGGCATAGTGAGGTATGATGAGGGGTGATTCTGTCTGTTGGTTGAAATATATTTGTTATGCTAATCTTGTAGGGAATACTTAAACCTCCTGAGTCGACCGTAGATCGAGTCTTGTTCCAGTTACCCCCATACTTGTTTCGTACTACCACTTGTCCCTGCCATAGGTAGGGTACGGTTCAGTAAGTTGTCAACCCCTTTCCTAGCACACACCGTACAGAGATGCCATGGTGGAAGATACCGGCTGCATCCGGTAGGCATGCCACCTGGTCGGGGGGCATGGGTATTTCCGGTTGGAGCCGAGGGGGTAGCTCCCCTAGTTTGCACGCGTTATAAATTTTGTGATCCCATGCTAATCGAGGTTGTAGCCTCCCCACTTAGAGTTTTGCTTAAACGGGTGTCATGGGTGATTCCAGAAACTGGTGAGTTAGGCTGGTGTGTGCGGTCAGGTGTGTTGTCAACTAAAAGACCCTAGACGGAATTAGTCCCGATGGACTAAGGAAATCCGTTACTCGTGGGTAAAGAGTAAACCCTCTGCAGAGATTAAACACCTATTCTAATAGCCGTGTCCATGGTTAATGACTGCAGTCTGGGATGGGTCAAGTGTCGGTCTTAGTGTCGGTCTTCGGAGGAAAAGAGAATCTGCTAAACCAGAACATGGATCGTGACTTGTGACTCATGATGGTTATGATTATTGTTATTATGGACTAACCATTTACATTATTTGAATTATTGAGTATCCCTGGGATGGTTCTACCTCCTGGATATTCACTTTGATTATTTTTATAAGCCCTTTATGTGGTGTCGCTGAGACGCCCTACTGTGGCATGCTGTTATTTATTTACTTTATAAGCCCTTTATGTGGTGTCGCTCAGACGCCCGACTGTGGCATGTTTGTCATTTATTTACTTTATAAGCCCTTTATGTGGTGTCGCCTAGACGCCCGACTGAGGCATGCTTTATATCATTATCCTTTCGAGGCGTCGCTTCAGACACCCGATCGGTGCATTTTTTTACTCCATTATTGCATGTTCATGTTATATATAAATAACCTGCGTGCATGTATCAAGGATTTTATTTTTGTAACTGACGTTGTGATCATAGAATATTTTAGAGCATGATTATCATTTGTGTATTATACCTGTGTTCATAATGTTTGCGAGTACATTCCAAAGTACTCACTGGCTTGTCCCTGGCTATTGTCTTGGCCAGATTTCTTGCTTGGAGAGGAGCGTTGCGATGACAGCCCAGGAACTTGTGCAAATGGTGATAGCAGCCTCGCGAAGATAGGAGATAACCTGGTCAGCTGTTCCTGTGGGAAATGGAGTCCCATAGACGCTGAAAGACCACAAACCGCTTCCGCCGTCATCCACTAGAAACCATTTGTTGTACTCATAGGCCAGGATGGTCTTGTACTACATATTATGTATTTTGGTTGGAGCTTCTGTATCAAGTTAGTGTCTCATCAGCTAACAGTAATCCTGGGGCTGGTGAGCACAAGGGCTTTGTTGTTGATTTTTTTCATGGCATCATCATCCCATGGGTCGACATCATCATTCCGACCGGGGAACAGGAATCTTGCGTGCAACCTAGTTAGAAGCAGCTTCTTCAAATGTTCATTCTTCCGTATTTTTGTGGTGTTGATGTTAGCGGTATCCCGTAGGATGCATGCTAGTTGGATGCCGTAACACGCTGCCACTTCTTGCGACTCTATTGGCTCGAACTCGCCAGGGTGCACCGTCGTGACCACCAGTCTTCAGGTGCCGAGCTCATTTGGGCGTCGTGTCCTCTTATCCTTCTTTCCCTCACTAGCTCGGGAGGTCCCACCTTCCGTGCTATAGTTAGGAACATCATCAACGCCAGTCTCAGTGCCGGTGTCGTTGGTGCCATCAGTGTTGGCGCCGGCGCCACCACCGTCGTCATCCGTCATGACAAGGTGGTCCGGACACCCAGCTTCGTGTCTCTCCTGATCCGCCAGAAAGTCGAGGTAGGCGTGTGCTCGACCTAATTGGGAGTGAGAACCTCCGGCCTCATCGGTGTCGGTCATGTTTCCTAGGGTTCAATGTCGTAGTCGTTTAATTATCGAGCTTTATATAATAAAGTGAACAATGATAAAAAAAGTGACCTTTGTTTTCCCAGAACTGTGGTTTCATTTCCGTCGCGACAAATCTCAAGCACTCGATATGTCCAACTTTCTAGCACAAGTCATGCCGAAATTCACAGAAAATTTCGGCATGACCTTTGTTAGAAAGTGCACATATAGAGCACCTGAAATTTGCCGGAATGGAAATGAATCAACATTTCCAGCAAAACATAGGTCACTCGCAACCGGCAAAACATAGGTCACATATAGAGCATCTCGCAAGCAATGGAGCAACTCCAAATGGACTCCAATGGACATCATTTTATTTCATTTCATAAACTTACTGCTGTGTCCATCAACATTGCATTCAAATAACAATACTTTCTGCCAACTAGTTATAGAAATGCAAAATTGATCACCATAAATTTTCACTAACAATACTTTCTGCCAACTAGCTACTTGCTGCCAATACAACTACTTGTGGCTTAATACAAAAAAACAATCTTCAGTTTCCACTAATCTTCAGTGCCAGAAAAATGCAAAATTGATCACAACATATTTTCAGTTCCAAATTTGCCGCAAACATGACACGTTCCAAGATATTTTTTGAGCATTGTGATTTGCAATGATGCTAGCTACTCCATTTTCAGTGGCATATTCAGTGGCTACTTCATTTACTTTTTTTTGATAACCAGTTTTTAGTCCATATTTGGTCACATTTTGTAGGTTAATTACTTGTCCTTATCAAGATAGTTGGTCCAACACTAAATGTTCAGTTATCAAAATTGAAATTTGCTGAAGTTTGCACAGTTATCAAAAATGAAATGTTTAGTTAACTGAAAATTTCAAAAATTTCTGTAACTGAACGGTGTGCTCTAACTGAATTCATCAAATGAGCTCATATTTGTATTCTAGTTTGCTTCGAATTTTGTTAGTGAACAATTCTAGTTTGCTCTACCTGAAAACAGCAGCATGCAGCACACGTGCATCAATGACAGCAAAAAAAAACAGACTGCAGGGGGAGAACCTGCTCCTTGCCGAAACACCTTGCTTCGGCCAAACCTGCTGCAGAGAACACATCGGCCGGTCAGAGAGAGAGAGAGAGAGAGAGAGAGAGAGAGAGAGAGAGAGAGAGAGAGAGAGAGAGTGGAGAGACTGAGAGAGAGAGGAGCCCGGAGAGAGAGAGAGGATAAGAGAGAGAGGGAGAGAGAGAGAGAGAGAGAGAGAGAGAGAGAGAGAGAGAGAGAGAGAGAGGAGAGAGGAGAGACGTGGGGAGGGGCGGGTGGACCTATGGGGAGGCGCCGCCGTGGAGGGGCGGCTGGGGAGAGGGGCGGGGGGAGTGTCGGGCCGGGGTGGACCTATGGGGACGGCGGCAAGGGGGAGTGAGGTGGCGTCGACGGGGTCTAGTCTTGGCGTCGGCCGACGGCGGGGAGGCGGCACAGAGAAAGGGGATCGATCGGATCGACCGAGAGTGACAGAGAGGAAAGAGATGGGCGTAGTGCATGGCTCTGTATACGCAACTTAGCTATAGCGCGTCTTGGCAAAACGCGCTATAGCTAACTTAGCTGTAGCGCCGCTCTAGCGCAAATGCACTACTGCTAACTTTTTCTTTTTCCTTTTTTTCTTTTTCTTCTTCTTAGCTATAGCTCCGCCCTCACAAAAACGCGCTACTTCTAACTTTCTCTTCTTCTTTTTTTTATTTTTATTTTTCTTAGCTATAGCGCTTCCCTAGCGAAAACGCGCTACTGCTAACTTTTTCTTTTTATTTTTTATTTTTCTTTTTCTTTTTCATATTCCACAAACTTCCTTCTTTTTTATTTTATTTTTATTTCTCTTTTTACTTTTATTATTCTTTTTCTTTTTCTTTTTATTTTTCTTGTTCTTTTTCTTTTATATACCTCTAGCTAGCTAGGGTTTAATTTGGTCTGTCGTTTGAGCAATACCATTGTTACCCTCCGGATAATAATTAGTATAATATATATCTTACATCATTTGACCTCTATCGGCGGTATACAAAATAGCTAGACACACACAAACTTTGGGATTAGTTTGTCAGCTTGGGCGACGACGACGCTTCAGGCTGATCTTCTTCCCTCTTTTGTTCGTTGTCGAATAATTGAGCCCATGGTCGTGACTTTTCCTTCTCCAGGGATTACGATCTTCGTAGGTAATGCAGTCTTCATTCTTCTTTTGACATATGTTTCGTCGTCATCAGCATCATCTTCCCTCATCGGATCACCGTACTGGTCATAGTATTCCTCGTTGGCGACTCCATCCATTTCGGCGATGCTCCTTTTGCTTCTCCTCACGACAACACGGTTGGGATTGATCGGATCAGTTATGAAGAAACACTGTGTCACATGTTTAGCGTGTACCCATGGCTCATTTTTGGTAATGGCGTTGACGGTACCGCTATCATCGGAGTCGGGTATACACATGGTAGTGAAATGTCGGTTTTCTCTGTGTACATTTTTAGCCCATCTGACACGGAACATCGTGACGCTATGCAATCCAGATTAGTTAAGCTCCCATATCTCTTCATCCCTTTCGTAATATCTTTCAGTTATATCCTCGGTCATGGCTTCCATCGTCACCCCTGAGTTTTGGTCATCACTGTTTATATCTTTCTCCTCCGTGTAGAACGTGTATCCGTTGATATCGTATGCTTGATAAGTCGCGAGGTTGCTCGAGGCGCCATGTGCTAAGGCGTATATGAGTGTTCCATTCGGACAACCCTCTTCCGGGGGATTATCCAGAACTCGCTCTTTGAACCAACACACGAAAGTGTAGTTGTGCTCTCTAATAACTTTAGCTTCCGTCCTGTGCACCCCACGGTCACGGTACTTCTTTGCGATGGTCTCTTTGTGCACTGTCACGAAATCTTCTAGCACATATAGGTGTTGTAGCACTACTAAGTTTGCCATGTCAATGTCGTTTTGTCGGCCCGAGCGTAACACATTCACATCCCTAGGACCGTTGGTGTGACCTTCGCCTTCGAGCCTTCCATAGTGCTTGTTGACGGGCAAACCAACAACAGGGTCTTTGGTCAGATAACTCTCACAGAAAGAGATGCACTCTTTGGTCAGATATCCCTGGGCTATGCTTCCATCTGGACGGGACATGTTACGAACGAATCCTTTGATGACCCCATTCATCCTCTCGAACGGCATCATGCTATGCAGGAATGTCGGCCCTAGGTCGATGATGTCGTCCATGATGTGGACACATAGATGCACCATGACATCAAAGAGCAGCGTCTTTGGAAGTACATCTCTAGCTCATTCAGTATGACAACGATCTCTTCCTGTAGCCTATGGAGTTGCTTCACACTGATCGACTTTCGAGAGATAGCATCAAAAAAGTGGCATAGATCAGTAAGCGTCTCACGCACATGTGTGTCCATAATCCCTCTAAGTGCAACCAGGAGTAACTTCGTCATCATCACATGACAGTCATGAGACTTCATCCCACTGAACATTTTTTTCTTAGTGTCCAGATATCTGCTTATCTTCCCACAGTATCAGGAACTAACTTTGATTCCGGCAAGGCACTTGAACAATTGATCGACCTCCTTAGGATCTAAGGCGAAGCAAGAGGGGGGGGGGCAATATTGTTCTTCTTTCTTGTCTACTTTTTTGCCCCTATCTTCCGTCTCCGTCTCTGTCTCGGTCTCTTCTGACGACCTTTTACCAGGCATTTGGAGATCTTTCCTGATTTTCAAAAATTCGAAGTCTTTTCTTGCCTTCGGCCCATCCTTGGTCCTCTCCGGCATGTTCATCAATGTTCCAAGAAAACTCTCAAGGATATTTTTTGTGATATGCTTTTGATCAAGGCTATGAGGCGTGTCGAGTATGGGCCAGTATTCCAAGTCCCAGAAAACAGATCTTGTCTTCCATATCCTCAGCAGGGGCTCCGGTGCCTTTTTCTTCGTCTTTCCCGGCGAGGGGCACTCTTTCCAGTTCTTCAATAACTCATATATTTATGCACCGCTACGCTTACGTGGAGGACCTCTACGCTCAGCCTTACCATTGAATAGATCTCCATGCTTTCTCCATGGGTCATCCTTCTCGAGCCATCTTCGATGCCCCATGTACACGATTTTCGAAGACCCGACATCTTTCGATAGCTGCAGAGAAGTTGTATCATCCATGAACCTCGTGCATCTGCAATATCCGTGGCACACCTGGCCGGAGAGATAGTCGTAACTGAGATAGTCCTGCACCGTCGTGATCAGCGTGGCTCTCACATAGAAATACTCTCCTTTGCTTGCATCCCATGTCTTGGCCGGCGTTGTCCACAAGGTCTGTAACACCTCTTTCAGTAACCCGAGATACAGATTTATATCATTTCCCGGTTGTCTCGGCCCTTGAATAAGCATAGCCATGTTTATGTATTTTTCCTTCATGCAAAACCAGGGGGAGGTTGTACATCCATACAAACACGGGCCATGTGCTATGATTGGTGTTCTGGTTGCCAGATGGATTCATGCCATCACTACTAGCGCCAAGCACGATGTTCCTTGGATCATTTGCGAAAAATTCAACTTCAGCATTTAATGCTCTCCACTGGCTAGCATCTGCAAAGTGTCTCAGCTTCGGCTCATCTACGTCATCTGGCTTCACCCTCTCCATGTGCCAGCGCATAAGCTTTGCTTCCTTAGGATCTACGAAATACCGCTGTAGACGCGGAGTGATCAAAAAGTACCATACAACTTTCTGTGGAGCTTTCTTTCCGGACTTTTTATATCGTGAAGCATTGCACTTTGGACACATGGTTTTTTCCGCGTGCTCGTTCCAATATATGATGCAATCATTGATGCGTGCGTGATATCTAATATGTGGCAGATCAAGAGGGCACACGATTTTCTTTGCCTCCTCGACACTAGTAGGACACAGGCTTCCCACGGGAAGAACCTTCTTTAGGTACTTCAGAAACTCATCCAGGCTTGTATCTGTCCATTTTTTTTTGCCTTCATATTTAGAAGTTCTATTGTGAAAATCAAGCGGGTCACCTCGGGATTATTTCAACCATCATACAAAGGAGTCATCGAGTCTACCTCCAGTTGTGCCAGTTTGGCCTCCTCTCTAGAAGCAGCTCTGTCGCTAGTCGTCTTCTTGTGAAGCAGGTCTCGAACATGCGGGTCCTGCATGGCTGAACTTAGTAGCAACGAAGACGGTGGCATGTTCGCATATTCTCCGCCTTGAACTGCCTCTTCACCATCGACATTTCCGAGGCCGTCTTCCTCTTCGGGCACATAATTGGTGATCTCTTCATCTGGTGGCCCCATGTCGTTATTTCCTGCCCCGTCGACATCCTCCTCCTCATCATAATCATCATCATCATCTTCACTTATCCACTGAGTATGGCCATGCATGAAACCATGCATGAGCAGGTGCGCCGTGAATTTACCACCCTTAAAGGGGTCGAGCCTGACTCTTCCTTTGCATTTTCGACACGGACATAAAACATCCCTCAGTCTTTTTTCATACATGTCATCCACAATGGATTGCCAGTATCTTTCTACCATCCTTCCATTGACCTTCATGATCACCTGCGGGCGAGCAAATATTATAACCACGTATATATGCATGCATGGACCAAATTCATACAAAAATTCGGCATGACCTTCCCTAAACATAGGACATATTGAGTTTGGCCGGAATTCGCCGAAACGGAATTGAATCAACAATTCGGCAAAACATAGGCAACTCATGTCACCCACATTATTTCATCAAATATACAATGTAGTCAACTCAAATTATGCCACACATAATTATTCTCATATCGCCCATATATATATAGTTTCGGTCCTATCCACACAAACACTTTTTTGCTCACCTATGTGTCGAGAGGGATATCGAGCACCTTTCTTCTTAATTACCTAGTAGCTCTATAGATATATAGCTCTAACTAGCTAGCTAGATAGCTAGGGAGAGGAGAAGAGGGAAGGCATTAATGGAAGGGGGTGGTGGAGGGCAAAGAAGAGGGGGAGTGAGGGTATTAATGGAGGGGGTGGTGGTGGAGGGCAAAGAAGAGGGGTGGTGGAGGGCAAAGAAGATGGGGATGGAGGGGGATCTAATGGAGGGTGTGGTGGAGGGCAAAGAAGAGGGGGTGATGGAAGGGCAAAGAAGAGGGAAGGAGGGCTCTAATGGAGGGGTGGTGGAGGAGCAAAGAAGAGGGGGGGTGATGGAAGGGCAAATAAGAGGGGAAGGGAGGGCTCTAATGGAGGGGTGGTGGAGGGGGAGCATTGGAACAAGCAAGGTGCAAGGAAAGGGGGAGAAAGGAAGGGGGGAGGAAGAAGAAAGGGTAGGAAGGAGGGGAAAGGTGGTAGGTGGGTGGCGGGCATAGCAGTAGCGCGGGTCTCCTATGCGCGCTACTGCTATGGCAGCTTGCAAAATATCTACGGCTGGTGGTGCACTAACTATAGCGCGGGCTAAAAAACACGCTACTGGTAAAAATTTATAGATAGAAAAAATAGCAGTAGCGCATTTATACCAACAGGCGCTATAGATCCAGAACTAACAGTAGCGCTGGTTGGGCGACAAGCGCTGCTAATATTTATTGATCAGATATTGTGGTGTGTTACACTTAGTAGTAGCGTGGGTTTAGATAACAAGTGATGTTGCTAACTTATACCAGTAGCGCTCTTTCTAGCCAGTGCTACTACTAACTACTAGTAGCGTGGGGTCATAAACAAACGCTACTGGTAAACTTCTATCTATAAGCGTTTTCCTAGTAGTGTGTAATAACTCATTATCGTCATCATCATCATCATCATCATCATCATCATCATAATATCATTAACAATTTATCATCATGATACATCATTGTCATATAACAACTCCTCATCATCATCATTTTCATCCATTATAACAACTTCTCATCATCATCATAGTCATAATCAACACTAACTAATTTTTCATCATCATCATCATACTCATAATCAACACTAACTAATTTTTCATCATCATCATCATAGTAATAATAAACACTATCTAATTTTTCTTAATACCTAGTACCTACTCCTCTCTCCTAGTTAAAGTACCATAAAACAGATAAACTGGTCCATCTCCATAATGGAGAATGGAGATACACCTTTCTCCAACTTGTGGCTTGCGCACATTCATGTTGTCTCCAATTAGTTCCGTGTGCGCATTCATCAATTTGCTCCATTCTTTGATATTGAGCCTTCCATTGTTTGAAGAAATCGAGTATACAATATGATAAGCCTTCAAAGGAGTTGGTCGTAAGCTAACCATATGTATACAAACTTCGGTAAATAGCATGTAAGGCACAACCTCCTTCGGGAGCCTCTTTTGAAAAATGTAATAGTAACATATATAGTTAGCAATTTAGTTTATATACTTAAGAAGAATGTATGTAATAAAGTTACCATCATTAACAAAAGCTTACCAAGTTTTTGGCAATGAAGTTACCATCATGCAATTTATGGACTAGTGGCACGTATCCAGTAAAATCTGGGAGGATAGAGTGATTGGTTTTAAAGGCCTCAACATCATCTATGAATGAGACAAGATAACCTTTGTCCTCACAATTAAGCTCGGAGTCATAGCTGTAGTATGTCATGTCTACAACCTTCCGAGTATTTTTGGAAGATAAGAAATAAGCTAACAACTATAAATAAAGTTGTTTAGTACCGATGAACACAAAATATTTTTAAATTAACAATATAAATTACTTAACTCACATTTAGGCAAAACTGGAGGCATATCCACATCCACCCAGATGTCGATATTATCATCATCATCTTCTTCGCGACGAATATCAAATGTTATTTGCATACCGTCGTCAAATCCATATGCCATGGAGAGACCTTCCCAATTAGGGCAACCAAAATAGTAGTGATTGACCGCATTGTACAACTTAACCCGAAACTCATAACCATGTTTAGTTCTGAAGTGATCCCTCCTTGTCTCCATATTCTCAAAGTATTTGAAACCGAGCTTCTGCAATAGATATGGTCTTGCATGGCACAGGATGTACTAATTGAATTGAAAAAAATATCTAGAAATTACATGTTGAACAAAAGAAGATCAAGTGATGATATTAATTACAATGAAATGCTTGTCGTTGCGTACCATACAAACATCAAAGGTCTCGTCCAGCTTCACGGTGGAAAACCTATTATTTTGCAAGTGAGGAAACCTGTCGCACAAACTCCGGTCATCGTAGCAGTAATGGCACTTCAGGATCCCATCGTCATCAGACATCTGCTGTGTTGATAATTCAAAGATTAAACTTCTGAATATTCATCACGGGTTGACTTTCGGTCTGTCGAGTATTCCTTGAAAACTCCCATCTCACGTGGTGTATATGGTGGACACTCCCTCGTCCCAGAGTGCATTACACCAAATTGTCTAGCACACGAGAACGAAGGAGAAGCGACCTCCACGACAACAGTTGGGATTCTTCATCTCTGACATTTGCGACCGTCAGTGATGGTCGCTCTTCTCTTCCTTCCTGTGCATTACCAAAAGGTCTATCACGAGAAAGAAGAGGAAGAGCGACCCCCACGACAACAGTCGGCATTCTTCTGATCTCATATATAGTGGATACTCCCTCACTGTTTTTTCACTGTCATTTGTGGAGTCCCAACAGACTTAAAGTCAATCCAAAATGTCGTTTAATGCTCTTTCCGGCAAATCCAAGGCACTCGATATTTTCACAAGCCATGCTAAAATTCAGGGAAAAATCCAGTATGACCTTTGCTAAAAAGGACTCATTGAGCGCCTGAAATTTGCCGGAATGGAAATTAATCAACACTTCGGCAAAACGTTGGCCACTTTGAGGTGTTCCCTGCAAACATAGGACACTTGGGCAAGCACTAGTAGTACAACACTACATATGACATGTCGCAGCTACTCATCCACTACTCTACTACATCTATCAAAGCATCTACATCATCATCAACATGTGGATTTTGCTGGTCTCACCTCGAGGTCGGAGGGGGTCGGTGATGGGGACGATGTCGGGGATGATGCAGGGCTCCTTGATTTCTGCAAAAACAAAATATAAACAAAAACAATTTATATCTACCTTCTACAACGAAATTCTACCTATCTGTACTACTCAAAAAACCTACATGCCGAAGCATGCTGGCGTGGTCGCATGCATGAGCATGCTGGCTTGTTGGCGAGCGAGGCGACGTGCCGAAGCTTCGGTCAGCGCGCCATTTTCAAATGTTTTGCTTTGCCAAATGCATCTCAATACGACATGTTATAGCTGCTCCAAACAATTTTTAATTAGTAGTCAACTCATTTCAAATTTAAAATTCCTAATTTATTTTCCAAATGGAATTTAGATTCCCCAGGACGCCTATATCTAGTATACCTAAATAGCTGATCCCCACTATCTCAATTCTCTCAACATGCACACATGCCACCTCATCACATATGCCACCTCATTATCCCACTAATCGTATCCCTTAACATGCATGTGGCATTCTATTTATATTATCTCTCAACATGCACACATGCCAACTCACAACACATGTCACCTCAATAATCACACTAATTATATTTCTCTAAATATGCATGGGAAGTGCTACTTCTATCCTATATATCTTTTCAACTACATAATAATCAAATACAACATATTATATCTAATTTAATTTTTCATTTAAATTTTATGAAAAACTATCCTAGCATATCCCCGCTGCAACGCGCAGGTATCATCTTGTTTTTAGAAAACTTAGGCATATTTCTTGTGTTGGTAGGCTTCTTTTAAAAGGCACCATTCACGGGCCAACGTAGAATGGGTAGAAACCCTAAAACAATCGGCCCATTGTTTCAAGAATACAGGAAAGCTGGAAAAACAAATTGTAAAAAAGGAAAGCTTTAAAATATATGGCTTGGTTATAGAAGACAAGAATTTATCTCAAAATAAACCATTGGTGGAGAGACTTGAGTGTGAACATAGGCAAGATTGTTCCAGCTAAGAGAGTGGTTACATAGGTAATTAGCTAGGCGGCACCAACAGGGCATATATTTCTTTCCTTTATTTGCACGACCAAAAAAGGCATAGTCTTATACTTCAATTGTTATTTAGATCCTCTTTATTCATTATTAGATATGTTTTCTATATCCCTGAAAGAAACTTCAAATATACCACAATAAATTTAGTGAAACACACTGGTGGAAAAACAGGCTTCCGTCCAGCCCCATAAGTCGCGAAGCTGTAGGAACCGCGACTAATGGGACCTTTAATCATGATTACGAGGTGAACGCGACCAAAGGCCTGGGCCAGGCGCTCGGTGGCCAGCTGGCGACGTGAGGTCTTTAGTCGCGGTTGGCCAGGACAACGCGACTAAAGGCCTTCGGCACCTTTAGTCACGGTTTGCCAGGCCAACCGCAACTAAAGCCCCTTCCCTATATATACCCATCCAGCAGCCAACACTTAGCCATTTGGAGCCATTCTCTTCACAAGTGGGTGTAGGTTTGCTTTTGGTTCCTCTTATGCACATAAGGTGTTTGATGAAATGCCCCAAGAGCATGAAACAAACATGACATGAAGTGTTGGAGCCACACTCCTCGATCGCGGTTAGCAACTTGATGAACCTTTGATGTGTCATTGATAAAATATGCATGTGTGTAGTTCATTGTTTAATTTATATTGTTTGTAGCTAGTTAGTTTAACAAATGCATGATGGTTAATTATATATTTTATATTATAATAATGCAGATGAATCGGCAATGGATGTACGGTAACCGACTCTCCGGCGAGTTCACTACGGGTTTGAAAGATTTCCTCGTAGTGGCTAATGCGAACAAGCGGGGGGTTTGTTATCTGTCCATGTGTTATCTGTAAGAATCGGAAGGTTACTCTTCCTCAAGAGATGTTCACATGCATCTGCTTGCACGGTTTCATGCCAAGCTATAATTGTTGGACCAAGCATGGAGAAAGAGGGGTTATAATGGAAGAAGATGAAGAAGGGATGATTTCATCGATGAAAGCTATCTTGCTCATTTGGTGATACTTTCATGGAGGATCTTTGAAGGTGAAGGGAAGGTGAAGAAGAGGCACATGATGATCCGTTGATGATCTTGGTCGGACCATTGCTGATGCACGGAGGCGCTGCGAAACTGAAAAGGAGAGGAGAATTTGGATCGCATGTTAGAGGATCACAGAAAGGCGCTGTACCCGGATGCGATGATGGTCTGAAAAAGCTGGGCTGCACTGCTGGATTTGCTGAAATGGAAGGCAGAGGCAGGTGTAGCTGACTCGGCATTTGAAAACTTGCTGAAAATGTTGAAGAATATGTTTCCAAAGGATAACGAGTTGCCCGCCTTGATGCGTCTGAAGCAAAGAAGGTTGTCGCCCTCTAGGTTTAGAGGTTACGAAGATACATGCATGCATCAACGATCGCATCCTCTACCATGGTGAATCGAGAATTTGAATGAATGCCGGTATGCACCTGCATTGCGTTATAAGATCGAGGCGATGACCCCGGTGACAATGTTGAGGGCGAAACCCGGAAGAGGGTTCCCGCCAAGGTGATGTGGTATGCTCCTATAATGCCACGGTTGAAACGTCTGTTCAGGAACAAAGAGCATGCCAAGTTGTTGCGATGGCACAAAGAGGACCGTAAGTCGGACGGGAGTTGAGACACACCGCAGATGGAGCGCAATGGAGAAAGATCGACAGATGGTTCAAAGATTTTGCAGCTGATGCAAGGAACATAAGATTTGCTCTAAGTAAGGATGGCATGAATCCTTTTGGCGAGCGAGCTCCAGCCATAGCACTGGCCCGTGACTCTATGCATCTACAACCTTCCTCCTTGGTTGTGCATGAAGCGGAAGTTCATTATGATGCCGTGCTCATCCAAGGTCCAAGCAACCCGCAGCGACATCGATGTGTACCTAAGGCCATTAGTTGATGAACTTTTACAGCTGTGGGGTGGTGTCCGTGTGTGGGATGAGCACAAACAAGAGGAATTTGACCTCTGGCGTTGCTTTTCGTAACCATCAACGATTGGCCTGCTCTTAGTAACCTTTAGGGACTGTCAAATAAGGGATACAATGCATGCACGCACTGCTTACATGAGACTGAAAGTGCACATTTGCCAAATTGTAAGAAGAGCGTGTACCTTGGGCATCGTCGATTTCTTCGAAAATTCATCCGATGAAAGAAAGGCAAGCATTACAACGGCAAGGCAGATCACCGGCGAAGCCTGCGGAACGACTTGGTGCTGAGGTATTTGATATGGTCAAGGATTTGAAAGTCATCTTTGGAAAGGGTCTGGCGGACAATCAGTTCGAAGGGAGCTGGCGGGCACGCAGCCATGTGGAAGAAGAAATCTATATTCGGGAGCTAGAATATTGGAAAGTCCTAGATGTCCGCTCTGCAATCGGCGTGATGCACGTTCTGAAGAATATTTGCGTGAACCTCCTAAGCTTCTTGGGCGTGTATGGGAAGACAAATGATACAAAGGAAGCACGGCAGGACCAGCAACGTTTGAAAGACCACGATGACCGGCATCCGGAATGGTTTCAAGGTCGTGCCAGCTACGCTCGACCAAAGAAGAGAAGGTCATCTTTTTGAATGCCTGAGTAGTATGAAGGTCCGTCTGGATTCTCGTCCAATATAAAGGGAATAATAAACATGGCGGAGAAAAAGTTCCAAAACCTGAAGTCTCACGACTGCCACGTGATTATGGCGCAATTGCTTCCGATTGCTTTGAGGGGCTCCTGCGGAAAATGTTCGAGTAGCCATTGTGAAGCTATGTGCATTCCTCAATGCAATCTCTCGAAGGTAATCAATCCAGAAGTTCTACCACGGTTCTGAGCGATGTGATCCAATGTCTTGTCAGTTTCGAGTTGGTGTTCCGCCATCCTTCTTCAATATTATGGCGCACCTCCTGGTTCACCTAGTCGAAGAGATTTTCGTTCTCGGTCCTGTATTTCTACACAATATGTTCCCCTTGAGAGGTTCATGGGAGTATTAAAGAAATATGTTAAGTAACCGTGCTAGGCCAGAAGGAAGCATCGCCAAGGGCTATGGAAATGAGGAGGTAATTGAGTTTTGTGTTGACTTTGTTCCTGACCTTAAGCGATTGGTCTTCCTCGATCGCGCACGAGGGGAGACTAAGTGGAAAAACACGATCGGAAGGAAATCAACGATATGTATGGACGGCCATTCTCATTGAAGCACACCACCTTGTCTTGACCAATTCCAGCTTGGTGGCTCCGTGCTTTGAGAAACACAAGAATATTTTACGTTCGACAACCCGGGAAGCCTGAATCCTGGATTAGGAAGGCCCACATGGAGACTTTCGGTAGTTGGTTGAGAAAACATTTAATGAATGACAATGATGTTGTAGATCAGCTGTACATGTTGGCCAAGACACCATCTTCGACTATAACGACTTTCCAAGGGTGCGAGATAAATGGGAATACATTTTACGATCGCCCAAGATAAAAGAGCACCAACCAAAACAGTGGTGTCCGCTTTGATGCAGCAACCGAGAATGGGCAAGAGGTCACATATTATGGTTACATAGAGGAGATATGGGAACTTGACTATGGACCCTCCTTTAAGGTCCCTTTGTTCGGTGCAAATGGTTCAAGCTAACAGGAGGTGGGGTAA
Source organism: Aegilops longissima (assembly GCA_021605205.1). NCBI lineage: Eukaryota > Viridiplantae > Streptophyta > Magnoliopsida > Poales > Poaceae > Aegilops > Aegilops longissima. The sequence continues at coordinate 11,685,221 of CM038678.1, forward strand.
AGGTGGACCAGCAATACGGAATGACAATGGTGGATTTCAACAATCTTGGTTACCTTGACGAACCATTCGTCCTAGCGAAAGATGTCGCTCAGGTTTTCTATGTGAAGGACATGAGTAGCAAACCGAGGAAGCGGAAAGATAAGAAAGCGATCAGTACATCATGCGATGATCAAAGCGCCACATTGTTCTTTCGGGGAAAAGAAACATCGTGGGAGTGGAGGACAAGACAGACATGTCAGAAGATTATAATATGTTTGCTGAAATTCCGCCCTTCAAAGTGAACACCGACCCAAGCATTAAGTTAAATGATGAGGATGCTCCATGGATACGGCACAATTGTAAGCAAGCAGGGACACAAGGGAAGAAATGATGTGTAATAATTTATTGTACCAAACTTTGTTGAATGGATCATGTGAATTATATTACCCGTGATGTGTTTGGTGTCCATTTTGAATGATTCGAGATACCACGATGATACATGAAATTTGGAGTGATTTAGCCATACTCCTGCCTAGGCGTATAATATGCATACCGTAGTCTTCATAGCCGCCGTCGTCGTTGTCTTGGTAGTAAATCGCCTTCTAAGTTGCCGCCGTAAATGCGTCGCTCTTTGTCGTCGCTTCTTTGTCGTCGCTGTCGTCGGCGGCGCTTCGTGGTTTCGAATCGAGGGTAGCGCAGGCGGGGATATCGCCGGCCGTGATGTAGTCCATGGCGCTCTGCGAGTCCGCCATACCACCATAGCCGACGGCCGGCCTCGTGGAAGTTCCAGGAGGCAGACCGTCCTCCTCATACTGGCGGCGCCCTCTCACGCCGATTGATGAAGAAGGCGTCCCAAGTATGCTGGTTATCGGGATTCCAGCGGGGATTCATCCGCTGCACCGGCGTGAGGTCGAGGTAGTAGTGGTTCGTGATGGCCGCCCGGCGCGCAGTACCCTGAGGGACGGGAGGGACCGGCACGCCGCCGGCGCTTAGGCTCCAGCCGGTGGGGCCTTGCGTAGCCGGTGGACAAGGGTAGTTCGGCGCAAAGCTCCTCCACCTGCTGGTAGGTTAGAGTGGGTGCGGTGGAAGCCATGAGAGAGTGATGAGAGATTGTAGAGATGCGATAATGCTGGCCAAGCGGGCTACATATATGTAGTGAGAAATGGCGGGAAAAATGGGAGCGGGAAGACAGGAGGCGGGAAGAAAGTGGCGGGAAGAAAGAGGCGGGAAGACAGGGAAGAAATGGCGAGAAGAAGAGGAATCCAAAGCTGGTCATCTAACCTTTAGTCCCGCTGGTTGGTGCAACGGGACTAAAGGTTAGACAGACGCGTGGGTAGCGCCGACATACTGTCGGAGGAACAAGACAAAGCGAAGCGGCGCCGTGCCTATAAAAGGAGCATCGTCTGTGCGAAGATAGAGGCGTGAAGAAATGGCGGAAGACATAGGCGGGAAAGAACTGGCGGGAAGACTGGCGGGAAGAACTTCGGGAAGACAGAGGCGGGGAAGAACTTGTGGGAATTCTTTTTGGTTCTAATTTCAAATTTGTTTGAAATTGTACATTCATATGCATGTGTGTAGTACCGTAGAATATGTGAAACTCCTTCAAAATTAAAATAAAGCACAAAAGAAATAAAACAATACAAATTAAACAGAAAACAATACAAATTAAAAAGAAAACAATACAAATTAAACAGAAAACAGGTTTGGGGGGGCTAAAACCCTAAACTCTGGCGGCCTTTAGTCGCGGTTGGCCAGACCAACCGCGACTAAAGGTTAACTTTAATCATGGTCGCCTCCCCAACGCGACGACTAAAGGGGGGGCGGCATAAATAACCGCCAAAAACCCTTTAGTCGCGGATGGGCAGGCGACCAGCGACTAAAGGGTACCTTTAATCATGGTCGCGTCGCCAACCGCGACTAAAGGGGGCTATAAATACAAGGCTCGATTCTCGTCTTCTCCGATTCGATTCTCGCCTCGTCTCTGTCGCGCCCTCGGCGCCGCCCGCCGTCGCCCTCGCCTCGGCGGCCGCCGCCGTCGCCCTCGCCCTCGCGCCGCCGCCGCCGTCGCCCTCGCCCCCAGCCAGCAGCGCCGCCGGCCGGCCTCGGTACTGCAGCCTCGCTCGCCCGCCCTCAACGCCGCCGACCGGCCTCCCTCGCCGCCCCAGACGTGAGGGGCCTCCTCGCCGCCCCTCAGCGCCGCCGACCGGCCTCGGTTCATCAATTTTTAAAAAGTTCACAAAATGAACAATTCTTCAATTTTAAAATGGTTCAGGAATTACAAAAAAGTTCTTCAATTTTAAAAATGTTCACAAATTTGAAAAGTTGATCAGCCATGAAAAAGATCATAAATTTTGGAAATAAAAGTTCATCAAGTTTGACATAAATTTGATTTTCTTTCGAAATGTACATCGATTTTTAAAAAAGTTCAGGATTTTGAAAAAAGTTCACGTGTTTTGGAAAAAGAAGTGTGCGGAATCGGAAAAAGTTCACAGCTTGAAATAGTTTGTCAATTTAAGGGAAGTTCAAAAATTTAGAATTTTATAAGAAAATTTGACGAAATTTGAAAGAGAAATAAAATCAAAAATACGTATAAAGTGAAAAAACAAAAACAACAGAAAACCGGCCAAAAAAACAAAAAATAAAATGGAGGGGCGGCGAGGGGGGGCGGCGATCTGTGTGCAGTTTTTTGGGATCGAGAGGCGGCGAGGGTTATACATGTGTGTTGTCCTCGCCTCCCTCTCCGTGACGCCGTCGTCTGCCGCCCCGTCTCGCGCTCTACCGCGACACCCTCTCCACCCCTTCCTCGCCCCTCCTTTTGCCACCGCCCTTCGCCACCGCCACCGCCACCGCCCCCCTTCTTCACTTAATTAATTTGTTTTTACTACATGTTTTCAGGACTGACATAATGGCGGACGATAGAGCTGACCCGATTATGGACAACTATGATCCGGACGGTGAAGCACATATGTTCGGCATCATAAACGGCGATATTCTATATGTGCCGACCGGAGAAGAAGAAGATGATATCTCTTCTTATCTGAACCTTGACGGTGAAGATGAAGGCGCCGTCGGCAAGATGATGCCGAACAAGCGTCGATAAGCAGCGATCTTCAAATGGAAGTAGCAACCACCTCCGGCGCCGAGGTATATATATACATTGAGCCTCTGGTGATACAAACTAACTGATTTGAATAAATATGTGTGTACTAACGCGCGCGACTCTCTTTCTTATTTTAGCCCTCGGCCGGATCGTCGAAACAATCGATGCGTCGTCAAAGCGTGGCGCAACCAAGACGATGAAACAAGGAGAAACATGCACCATCGAGGTTGTCGACGGTGCAACGGCAGGCGCTGGAGCCCGCAAGAACGCCACCAAGTTTGTCAGCCAATGCGGAGCCATTGTTAGAGACAACGTCTCGATCACCGTCCAGGAGTGGAATGAGCCAAAGAAGGCACGAATTGATGGTTTCACTTTTGTCGATAAGAGAACAAAAAAAGATTGCTTCAAGAAGCTTATGGAACATTTCGTTCTACCTCCGGAATACAACAAATTCGATGAGGAGGGTAACAAGATTGAGGAAAACAAGGAGAGGAGGAGGCTAGTCAAACAGTTCGCTCTTCATAAGATGGCGGCGCATTCCGGAAATTCAAGCAAAATCTAGCCCATGACTTTGTCAAGCAGAACAAGACTCGGTTTCAAAGGACAATATGAGAAACTGAAACATGATTGGCCAGAATTTGTGAAGCAAAAGAAATCGGAGCAGTTCATTCAAATATCGAAAAAAAATAAGGAAAATGCGGCTAAGAAGGAGTACAATCATGTTATGGGGCCAGGAGGGTATCGCATTTGGGTGCCTAGGTTGGAGAAGATGGAGAAGCGAGCTGAGGCGCGAGGAATCCCTCCAGTGCGGAGGATGGGACCCAAGGGCCAAAAGCTGGTGAAATGCGGGCATGGGGAACGCTGAACCCGGAGGCAGGGGAGTGTGTTTACGGGGCAAATTAATTAAACCCACCCAAGCCCTTATTGGCGCAATGAAGGATGCTCAACAGGGAAGATCAAGTTCAACAGAGAGAACGCGCGCTGACAAAAGCCCTCGGGAATCCTGAACACGGAGGGCGTGTACGAGGCATGGGGCACATTCCGTGGAAAATAGGGTTCCCCGAGCGATGACCCGTCTGATTCTGAAGCCGTAAGAGAAAGATGGATCGGGAAGCAGATGTTGTGGCGCGGTTGGCATCGGAAATGGATGTGATGAAGAAAACCATGAGTGTACTAGTAGCGAAAGAGATGCAGCTCGGGTGCAGCATGAAGATCATCCAGCGGATCTCGGAAGCCAGCAGCGGAGAAGCAGCGTGGCTTCCACGGAGGCCCCACCGGCTGGTGCAGATGCACCGACGATCGAAATTACTGCACGGAGCCTCGGTGGTCGAAATTACTGCACGGAGCCTCGGTGGTGAAATTACTGCACGGAGCCTCCTCGCTACCCGTGGGCGATATAAAGGAGATGAAAGAATGTCATCTGTATTATCCTATCGGGAACATGTTCATGAAGGTAGCCATCGGCAGTGCTTTACCATGTTTACAGGAGCACTCCACCACAACAACCCCATTCAAGATGGCTATGCTCGTGTCACGGTGGAGGACATAGTCCAAGGGTTTGAGGACACTGGAGATTGACATTGCTACACCGAAGGGAGAAAAGACTTGGAGATGTCAAGCGCCATTTCATTCTATGGCAAAAGAAGTTTATCAAGTTTCGAGGCGAGGCGCCAAGGACAACAAGTCCACCCCTCACGGTGGTGGTGGTGGTGGTGGTGGCGGTTCACCTACACCTCCCTCACGTCACGCCGACGCCGCCCCGATCCACAACGTCCGGCGGGTGATCAGCCGCCGCCCCGATCCTCGTCCGGCGGGTGATCGGCGCCGCCCCAATCCACCTCCGGCAAAGAAGCGAAGCAGTCCTGGATTATTAACCCGGACCCTTATGTACCTAAGACCACAAAGGTACCGGAGCCATCATGAAGCCTCTCCCACAAGGCCTTGGGAGCGTAGTGCCGAGGAAGTCGGCGGCGCGGCTGCTGATTTGGAGAAATGGAAGGCGGACTGCAAGAAGAAAAGAGAGCCCGAGCCCAAGCCAGTATTTTCGATGAGCAAAAGAAGTGGGCTAAGTCATTTTGAGCACACCGTCCCAAGCATGAAGAATCTGCCTAACGACTATGCACGTGAACTTGCGAGGCAGGCACTCATGTTCAAGGAGAACAAAGAGCGGAGAAGGCGAAAGTAAAAAAGCGGAAACAAGTTGCCCAGCTCGGGGAACAAAGTAAACAATCGATTGCCCGCTTATAGTGGAAGCCTTCTGTCCGGATGCCCCGAGATCATACAAGCTGCGGCAGCACAGGGATTGACTGTAACGAGTGCCAGAGAACAAGCGGCCAACTTAGGTATTACTCTTCGTGAACTGTTAGGCCTTGATGAGGCGCCAATGAAGGAGGTAATAATTACATATGTCAAGAATGGGCCTTTCGTCGAGCCTGCACAGGAAAAGGATATACCTCCACAAATGAAAGGTCTGCTGAAATGGTACAAGGGTTACATAAAAAATAAAAACGCCAAAGAATATATTTATGCGGAAGTTAGACATGAGCATCACTTCAAACATTACTATGTACAAATTGAACTGAGTGAATTGTTCCAGCTTTTCAATCTCGCGAGCTCGACAAATCTATCATCAGTTGCTACGTTACGTAAGTGATTTATTAATTTCTACCCCATCTCGTTCATATTGCCTGCACTATATATATGTCCTAACTATATTGTTGTGTCCGCTATTATACATGCAGAATGAAGATTAAGGAATGCAGAGTAAGGAACATCCATGATGTTGGGTTCATTGACCCACACATCGTTAATGGACATGTGTTGGGCGTCACCCGCCGACGTGGAGGCAGACCTGTGGCAGTTTCTTACAAAGCAGGAACTCAAAAGTGATATTCTATTTCCTTACCATTTTGGGTGAGTGTTTCTGTCTTGAGCACATTCTCTTTTGTTTACTCCATGCATGGTATGTGGCCGGCTAATCGATGAGTTATGCATGACGTACTGTGCATGTATCGTGTCCGCAGGTTCCACTGGATTCTGCTAGTAATTAAAGTTAACACCTCAGAATGTCTCGTCCACGACTCTCTGAATATGGATCCAAAGCTTTGGGGCGGCATGAGAAGAATGTTGCAGAAGTAATTATTTTCATTCATTTGCGCTCTATATCGATCGGCCTATTTCGTTCATTTCCTAATATCAAGTAACTAATAACTCTCTTGTTCATTTAATTTTCTTTGCCTCGTAGGGTTTGGAGACGGTTCGTAGATACAAAGGTCGGTGAATTCAAAAAAGAGCTAGAATTCAAAAGGTCAAAGGCTAAGAATGCTGGGGATATTCAGCCACGGAGACCAATCTATGTGGATACTATGTCTGTGAGATGATCCGGAGATACACCTCTGGCGGGTTCGAGTGACACCAATGCTCGGAGGAATAACCTCCGGATGATACTTAGTCCAGAAGCTCGCTTCCGACCACTTCAAGAGGAACTAGCTGGATGGTTCAGCAGGGAAGTCCTCCATCCTAAAGGAGAACACTATTACGAGGACGTAGAACTTTATATGCATTAAATCATGTATGGAAACTTGTTCAAAATTGTATATGGTCATCCGATGATATTGAATATATATTGTATATTCCTCTTGAATTCTTTTGGTTCTAATTTCAAATTTATTTAAAATTGTACATTCATATGCATGTATGTAGTACCGTAGAATATATGAAACTCCTTCAAAATTAAAATAAAGCACAAAAGAAATAAAACAATACAAATTAAACAGAAAACAGGTTTAGGGGGGCTAAAACCCTAAACCTGTGGCGGCCTTTAGTCGCGGTTGGCGAGAAGAACCGCGACTAAAGGTCCTCCGCTTGACGGCCGCTTTGGCGCCCACGTGGACGGGCCGTTAGTCGCGGTTCTTAAGCAGCCGCGACTAAAGGTGGGGGCTTTAGTCGCGCTTATTTGGTCGTGGTTGCCCAACCGCGACTAATGGCAGTTGCGAACCGCGACCAAAGGCCTTTTTTCCACCAGTGACGCTGCCAATCTTCTGTAGCAATGACAGCCTGATCTACAGATCGACTGCTGTATACACCATGATAAATAATCTACTGCCCCATCGTTCCATCCAAATACCCATAATCCCTCTCACACATTTTTGTCCACTACACCACGGCAGAGATGAACCCAAGCAACCTGTTTCTCTGCCGTCCACCTTCCCGGCCACCGTAGGAATCCCAGGCCGAGCAAGTCCTTGGCAGAGCGCCGAAGAGGAAGCAGCAGCATCGCTGCTGATGCTGGCAGAAGCCGTCGGCTTTGAAGAGGAGTTTGATCTGGTGGACGAGGAAAACCATGCCGTCCAATCTCCAGTTTCTTCAGCTGGCTCGTCCAGCAATATCAAGGTACGATACATGTATACTCTGTATTTTTGGGCTGGTTCCTATTTTCCAAGATCCGGCCAAATTTCTTGGTTGATCTGTTGATTCGGTTGGCCGGAATTTAAATTTGATTCGCCGTGTCTTCCTGCCAGGCGTCTGTGTACGTGAACAATGTAGCTTTGGACGACGATATGGTGAAGGACAGGTATGTATACTTCTACTCCTCTACCCATAGGACAGGTTGGGTGACATATGGGGGAGTATGGGACCCATTTCTAATCCAGTGCAATATTTTTATTTAATCGTTTCTGCCCAAAGTTGAGAATGTGACATATGGGAGTATGGGACCCATTGCTCATCCAGTGCACTCACGTGGGTATGGGTTTCTCTCTTGCCCCCAGCTCCTGTATTTTCAGGAAAGTTCATTGTGTATATTCCACGGCAGAGTAGAAAACAAGTCCGACCCCTCATGTCTCCACCCATACAAAAGGAAGCAACGTTTATTTTCCCGTAAACGCTTATTTAAAGTGAATTTGTTTTCCCACAAAACAATCCTTCTGCTGGGCCTAGATTTCAATGTATTTTACATTTTAAAAAATACATTAAAAATCAAAAAAATGTATTTTACATTAGCCCTAAAAAATGTATTTTACATTTATACTTGTTGATTTGTATTTTACACAGTGTGTAATGCAATATATGCACAAAACTAACTATGCCACTATATATGAGAAAAAAAGTACATTTCACAGTTTGAAAATATGTACGTCACATGAATGTACTTTCAAGAGCTCGTCTCCTGAAATAACAAAATTGGTTATCAAAACATATATGAATGCACATATTGTTAATCCAACAATCTACCTAAGAATAAATTTGTGAACCTCCCAAAATGCTTGGCCTTTATTCATATGAGGGGCCAGCTTAACGTGTTGGAGGTCTTGTGAAAGGGTTAAACACGTAATAAAGTACACGGGGACGATTAAGAGAGAAATGATTTAGATAAAAGGATGAGAAAGACATAAATATATTCACAAAAAGGAAGATATAAATTGAAGTTCTACATTACATACTTGAACTATTTTTTTCCTTGTTCTACCTAAACGACTCGTGACTCACTTGCATAATTGAAGGTTTTATTTTGCTAGTGTATATTGATGGGACAAAGTATAAATGGGACAATATTTGTATCCATCGAGTGCAGCATAGTTGGATTTTTCTCTCTCTCTCTCTTCCGGCAAGATTCTATGATTAATTTTCAAAATGTTGGTATATGATTATAAAATTTGAAGTCCAAGTAGTAGTATACTTTTATTCTGACTTTTTTGTATTTTATGAGAAACAAATAAATTTAAAGTTCATAGTCTAGTATGTATTTTGCTAGCAACACCATATGCTTTTCTTCGAATATAGTCGCACAAATGTGCTTTACCTTTTCCAAATCCTATGGGGACATACACATGAAACTTGGTGGTGAACACGTCCTTTTTTCTACATATGGTGAAAATGGTGCTTAAAGCAAAATGTATAGATATACAAATGGGGTGGAGATTAAACCATGCATATTGGAGCTATATAATTTTTTGTCTATGTACCATATTGTTTAACACAGTTGATATTTGTACTCATAGATACAAGTAACTCGTTGACACATTTTAACTGAGGTGCAAAAAAAGCATGCTCGTGGAAGTGTTTTTTCATTACATTTTGTATTTTGAGCTGATAGTGTACTCTATTGCTTTAACATGATAATAGAATCCAGGTTTACATCAACTTTGAAAAAAATTATTGGTTTTGTATGGATTTACTTTGCACTACAAAATATGTTATGTTTTGGGAGTATAAATGGTTGTGCGCTTCTAATTTGATATGGCAGTACTGATGAAGAGCCAGACGGGGAAAGTGTTGGAGAATGGTCGGAGGCAGAAGTTGAAGAACTAGAGGTTGAAGCTGACCCCTTCATAATGCCAGCAGAGCGGCGGTGCAATGCTCGTAACTGGAATTGTGGTAACCCAGCACAATCTGGTTCCACCATGTGCTAAGGACATGTCAAGGTTTGCGACGAGTTGTTGAAAAACTTGCAGGCGAAGAGGCTGCAAGCAAGCACCGGGTCTGACACAAGAATGAGCACCGTCTATGGCACGAGGCCCACATACCGCTTTTAGCCCATCTCGCATGGGCCTGGTAAATGTCAGTGAGAAAATTAAATTTTGGCCAAATTTCGGATATCTCGCCTTGGCCAAGTAATGTCTTTGTCGGCCGAGAAAACCAAATTGAAAGTTTTTTGGTTGTACTTGGCTGCCTAAACTTTGAACTAATGTGTGATGGTTGTGGACTGTAAGTCTCGAACTAATCTGTGAGGGTTACGTTGGAATATTAACTTTTGTTCCGCTTGATTTCAAAAAAAAAAGGCAATTTTTTGTCATATTTTGATCCAAAATTCAAATTTCAGTTTTTGGCAATGAAGTTACCATCATGCAATTTATGGACTAGTGGCACGTATCCAGTAAAATCTGGGAGGATAGAGTGATTGGTTTTAAAGGCCTCAACATCATCTATGAATGAGACAAGATAACCTTTCTCCTCACAATTAAGCTAGGAGTCATAGTTGTAGTATGTCCTGTCTACAACATTCCAAGTATTTTTGGAAGATAAGAAATAAGCTAACAATTATAAATAAAGTTGTTTAGTACCGATGAACACCAAATATTTTTAAATTAACAATATAAATTACTTAACTTAACAAATTAGTTTGACAAACTCACATTTAGGCAAAACTGGAGGCATATCCACATCCACCCAGATGTCGATATTATCATCATCATCATCTTCGCGACGAATATCAAATGTTATTTGCATACCCTCGTCAAATCCATATGCCTTGGATAGACCTTCCCAATTAGGGCAACCAAAATAGGAGTGATTGACCGCATTGTACAACTTAACCCGAAACGCATAACCATTTTTAGTTCTGAAGTGATCCCTCCTTGTCTCCATATTCTCAAAGTCTTTGAAACCGAGCTTCTGCAATAGATATGGTCTTGCATGGCACGGGATGTACTAATTGAATTGAAAAAAAAATCAAGAAATTACACGTTGAACAAAAGAAGATCAAGTGATGATATTAATTACAATGAAATGCTTGTCGTTGCGTACCATACAAACATCAAAGGTCTCGTCCAGCTTCACGGTGGAAAACCTATCATTTTGCAAGTGAGGAAACCTGTCGCACAAACTCCGGTCATCGTAGCAGTAAAGGCACTTCGGGATCCCATCGTCATCAGACATCTGCTGTGTTGATAATTCAAAGATTAAACTTCTCAATATTCATCACGGGTTGACTTTCGGTCTGTCGAGTATTCCTTGAAAACTCCCATCTCACGTGGTGTATATGGTGGACACTCCCTCGTCCCAGAGTGCATTACACCAAATTGTCTAGCACACGAGAACGAAGGAGAAGCGACCTCCACAACAACAGTCGGGATTCTTCATCTCTGACATTTGCGACCGTCAGCGATGGTTTCTCTTCTCTTCCTTCCCGTGCATTACCAAAAGGTCTATCACGAGAAATAAGAGGAAGATCGGCCCCCACGACAACAGTCGGCATTCTTCTGATCTCATATATAGTGGATACTCCCTCAATGTTTTTTCATTGTCATTTATGGAGTCCCAACAGACTTAAAGTCAATCCAAAATGTCGTTTAGTGCTCTTTCCGGCAAATCCAAGGAACTCGATATTTCCACAAGCCATGCTAAAATTCATGGAAAAATCCAGTATGACCTTTGCTAAAAAGGACTCATTGAGCGCCTGAAATTTGCCGGAATGGAAATTAATCAACACTTCGGCAAAACGTTGGCCACTTTGAGGTGTTCCCTGCAAACATAGGACACTTGGGCAAGCACTAGTAGTACAACACTACATATGACATGTCGCAGCTACTCATCCACTACTCTACTACATCTATCAAAGCATCTACATCATCATCAACATGTGGATTTTGCTGGTCTCACCTCGAGGTCGGAGGGGGTCGGTGATGGGGACGATGTCGGGGATGATGCAGGGCTCCTTGATTTCTGCAAAAACAAAATATAAACAAAAACAATTTATATCTACCTTCTACAACGAAATTCTACCTATCTGTACTACTCAAAAAACCTACATTCTACAATCAAAGTGTTACATATCAACTAAATCTATTAAGTATGTTTGAATTTTTACTAATGCACTAAAAAAATCTACTCTATTCAAACACCTACATTGAAAATATTCATTTCAAAAGACCTACATTTACTAATTTTCTTATCTATCCAAATGACGTATATTTACTAAAAAATATATACTCTATTCAAAATACCTACATTGAAATAATCTACATTCTTTTCAATGCAAATAATCTACTTTCTATTGTATTAAAAACATTAAAAACTACATAATGCAAGAAGAGAGTGAGGAGAGATGAGGCGGGAGGAAGGAGCAGGGGGTGGGAGGAGGGAGGAGGATCGGGGGAGGGAGGAGAGAGTAGGAGGGAGGAGGATCGGAGGAGGAGGAGAGAGGAGGAGGGGGAGGAGGGAGGGGGTGGGAGGAGGGCTGGCGGAGGAGGAGGAGGAATTGGGCAGAGGAGAGGAGGAGGAGGGCTTGGTGGAGGAGGAGGAGGAGGGCTTGGGAAGAGGAGAGGAGGGAGGAGGGCTTGGCCGGAGGACGAGGGAGGAGGGTGGTGGGAGGAGGAGGGAGAGGAGGGAGGAGGGCATACCGACTAAGCTGGAGGGAGGACGGCGGCGGCAATGCGGCGGCGGCGGAGGCAGAGTGAGGCAGTTGGGAGTGAGGGAAGGTAGAAGAAGGTCGGGCACAGTATATAGAACTTGGGATAAGGCACCCATAGTAGTAGCGCCGGCTCAGGGAGCGCGCTACTGCTAAGCCCAATTGCAGTAGCGCTTTTTCCCTAACAGGCGCTACTGCTAAGGCTAAGCATGTAATCGAACATCATCGAGGTAGGGAGAGACCGAAGAGACCTTAATCCAACAGGTCATTCCCACCACCGCATATGCGGAACTATCGGGCCGCATACTGAATCTATTCGACCTTGTCGTCCAAAGAAGAATCAACGACATCGCTGGCAAGATGAAGGGATGGACCGCCCAACATTGGCTCAAGAGGTCGGAAGCACCAAGAAAAGAGCTCGATGGAGATCTTGGAGCCAGAAGCCTGCGACCTCCGCCATGCTCGGGGGCTACTAACGGGTCCCAGGCCCGTGGTGCCTAACGTAAGGGAGCCCGACCTCGATCTTGACGGTGAGGGCGGTGAGCGTGTACCCCAAGGCTGTACGCGGCGGACATATCAACCTGGTCTCTTCTCCGTGTAAACCCTAGACCTCTCCTATCTATATAAAGGGAGGTCTAGGGTCCTCATTAGGGATCCAATCTGGAACTCAACTCTCGTTAGACATCTCAAACACCATTTTAATCCTCTGTTCGACGTATCTCCTCATAATGAATAACAAGACAAAGCGGGACCTAGTGTATTACTCTGTGGAGGCCCGAATCTTGGTAAACTGTGTGTGCAGACTCCATTCCGGTACTTCCAAACTCATCATGAACCCTATCGAGGGATCTGACGGGAATTCATTCCGTCACAGATGTCTACTGATTCAGATGTGTTCTAAGTTTCACGCTCGGGTCCTCCTTTTGTGCCTAGAACCTTTGTGCTCGCTCAACCAATTATTGTTGTTGCTGCTGCCGCTCCACAAACAGCAGCCGCAAAGACAAAGAAGGATGGTTGGGGGAACATCATGAAGTGACAGTCGTTCATGTCCATATTCATGCTTAACAATATGTGTGAGCTCATATCTAGTGGGGTTAGGACTGACAAGGGCTTCATGGAGGTGCACTTGAACATCGTTGCGAAGCAGGTATTCGTGTTCTATAGCCAGGAGGTGACATCCACCCAGATCTACAACCGCCTTAGGAAGTGGAGAGCTCGATGAATCATAGTGTCCAAGATCAGAGACCTCAGCGGCGCCTCATGGGCTCAGAACACTTGCTCAATCGTTTTGGAGGCAGAGCACTACACTGGCCACGTCGCGGTTAGCTCACGTCCCCCTTGTTTTAAGCATGTCAACCATTGCCTTCTCGCAATAAACAACACTATGTTTCTTTCATAGGACCACCCAAAGACGCGGAGTTCCTCAGGACACCCATCCAGAACTACAACTAGATGGAGCACAACTTCTCCTTTGAGTTTGGCAACTGACAAGCATGCCATGGGCTCTGGTGAGCCTCTCGGTTCTCCCATGCCTGAGTTCCAACACAACCTGGACTCAAAGGAAGTCTTGATGGCCCTGACAAACCTTTTGAAAAATGTCCTTGGTTGATAGGAATAGGAAGATGGACGACTTGTGGGAAGAGGAGATCAGTGTCTTTACCAGCATGACTGAGGCCGTGAAGGAGATGGCAACCGCCATAAGGAAGAGCAAGTCCATCGATGTCCACCCTGAGGTGTACACCGTCATCATGGACCAAGGTGGCTTCAACTAGGTGGTCCTGATGGCTGCTCTGGGCCACCTGCTCAAGATCCAGAGTGTAGGGTTTGTTGCCATGGTAGACGCTCACTGGGTGCTCTGGCTCAAGAGCTGGCTGGGCAAACACTACTATTGGACGTAGTGATCCTTTGGTTGCCGCCTGCATGATCGTCGATGGCGATGGTGTTGGTGATGAAGACGACGATGACTATGATGACGTACATTTTGTGTAGCTAAGGCATGAAAACTATTTGATCGTCTGTATATTTTGCTGAGGTGTTATATACTAATCGCTCACCCTGATTGTGAACTTGCGGTGGTAGGATTGCACCCTCTTTTGGATGTGGTTGTAGCACAGGGGTGCGTTGTCTCCAGCACCGAGTAGCTGTGCTCATCGCATTGCCCGTCGCAAACTACCCCTGGCCTCCGTCGCCCCAGTTGGAGGGCCGCCCCGCCGTATCCGTGTGAGAGGGAGGAGCCACATGAGTGTCGCATCCTTGGTAGGCAGGAGCCGCACGATTACCACATCGAGGAGTCGCTAGCCAGCGGAGATTGCCGTGATGGGCTGACCATGGCTGGCAGTGCGAAGGTGGGGATTGGGAGGATAGAGAAAGAGAGACGGGCGACAACGAGTGGCTGAGTTGCATTGTGAGGGGATCAGACGAAGGAGAAAGCAGTGTGCGCCGGACCAAGAGTGACGTGGTCGCATGCATGAGCATGCTGGCTTGTTGGCGAGCGAGGCGACGTGCCGAAGCTTCGGTCAGCGCGCCATTTTCAAATGTTTTGCTTTGCCAAATGCATCTCAATACGACATGTTATAGCTGCTCCAAACAATTTTTAATTAGTAGTCAACTCATTTCAAATTTAAAATTCCTAATTTATTTTCCAAATGGAATTTAGATTCCCCAGGACGCCTATATCTAGTATACCTAAATAGCTGATCCCCACTATCTCAATTCTCTCAACATGCACACATGCCACCTCATCACATATGCCACCTCATTATCCCACTAATCGTATCCCTTAACATGCATGTGGCATTCTATTTATATTATCTCTCAACATGCACACATGCCAACTCACAACACATGTCACCTCAATAATCACACTAATTATATTTCTCTAAACATGCATGGGAAGTGCTACTTCTATCCTATATATCTTTTCAACTACATAATAATCAAATACAACATATTATATCTAATTTAATTTTTCATTTAAATTTTATGAAAAACTATCCTAGCATATCCCCGCAGCAACGCGCAGGTATCATCTAGTTTTTAGAAAACTTAGGCATATTTCTTGTGTTGGTAGGCTTCTTTTAAAAGGCACCATTCACGGGCCAACGTAGAATGGGTAGAAACCCTAAAACAATCGGCCCATTGTTTCAAGAATACAGGAAAGCTGGAAAAACAAATTGTAAAAAAGGAAAGCTTTAAAATATATGGCTTGGTTATAGAAGACAAGAATTTATCTCAAAATAAACCATTGGTGGAGAGACTTGAGTGTGAACATAGGCAAGATTGTTCCAGCTAAGAGAGTGGTTACATAGGTAATTAGCTAGGCGGCACCAACAGGGCATATATTTCTTTCCTTTATTTGCACGACCAAAAAAGGCATAGTCTTATACTTCAATTGTTATTTAGATCCTCTTTATTCATTATTAGATATGTTTTCTATATCCCTGAAAGAAACTTCAAATATACCACAATAAATTTAGTGAAACGCTGCCAATCTTCTGTAGCAATGACAGCCTGATCTACAGATCGACTGCTGTATACACCATGATAAATAATCTACTGCCCCATCGTTCCATCCAAATACCCATAATCCCTCTCACACATTTTTGTCCACTACACCACGGCAGAGATGAACCCAAGCAACCTGTTTCTCTGCCGTCCACCTTCCCGGCCACCGTAGGAATCCCAGGCCGAGCAAGTCCTTGGCAGAGCGCCGAAGAGGAAGCAGCAGCATCGCTGCTGATGCTGGCAGAAGCCGTCGGCTTTGAAGAGGAGTTTGATCTGGTGGACGAGGAAAACCATGCCGTCCAATCTCCAGTTTCTTCAGCTGGCTCGTCCAGCAATATCAAGGTACGATACATGTATACTCTGTATTTTTGGGCTGGTTCCTATTTTCCAAGATCGGGCCATATTTCTTGGTTGATCTGTTGATTCGGTTGGCCGGAATTTAAATTTGATTCGCCGTGTCTTCCTGCCAGGCGTCTGTGTACGTGAACAATGTAGCTTTGGACGACGATATGGTGAAGGACAGGTATGTATACTTCTACTCCTCTACCCATAGGACAGGTTGGGTGACATATGGGGGAGTATGGGACCCATTTCTAATCCAGTGCAATATTTTTATTTAATCGTTTCTGCCCAAAGTTGAGAATGTGACATATGGGAGTATGGGACTCATTGCTCATCCAGTGCACTCACGTGGGTATGGGTTTCTCTCTTGCCCCCAGCTCCTGTATTTTCAGGAAAGTTCATTGTGTATATTCCACGGCAGAGTAGAAAACAAGTCCGACCCCTCATGTCTCCACCCATACAAAAGGAAGCAACTTTTACTTTCCCGTAAACGCTTATTTAAAGTGAATTTGTTTTCCCACAAAACAATCCTTCTGCTGGGCCTAGATTTCAATGTATTTTACATTTTAAAAAATACATTAAAAATTAAAAAAAATTGTATTTTACATTAGCCCTAAAAAATGTATTTTACATTTATACTTGTTGATTTGTATTTTACACAGTGTGTAATGCAATATATGCACAAAACTAACTATGCCACTATATATGAGAAAAAAAGTACATTTCACAGTTTGAAAATATGTACGTCACATGAATGTACTTTCAAGAGCTCGTCTCCTGAAATAACAAAATTGGTTATCAAAACATATATGAATGCACATATTGTTAATCCAACAATATACTTAAGAATAAATTTGTGAACCTCCCAAAATGCTTGGCCTTTATTCATATGAGGGGTCAGCTTAACGTGTTGGAGGTCTTGTGAAAGGGTTAAACACGTAATAAAGTACACGGGGACGATTAAGAGAGAAATGATTTAAATAAAAGGATGAGAAAGACATAAATATATTCACAAAAAGGAAGATATAAATTGAAGTTCTACATTACATACTTGAACTATTTTTTTTCCTTGTTCTACCTAAACGACTCGTGACTCACTTGCATAATTGAAGGTTTTATTTTGCTAGTGTATATTGATGGGACAAAGTATAAATGGGACAATATTTGTATCCATCGAGTGCAGCATAGTTGGATTTTTCTCTCTCTCTCTCTTCCGGCAAGATTCTATGATTAATTTTCAAAATGTTGGTATATGATTATAAAATTTGAAGTCCAAGTAGTAATATACTTTTATTCTGACTTTTTTGTATTTTATGAGAAACAAATAAATTTAAAGTTCATAGTCTAGTATGTATTTTGCTAGCAACACCATATGCTTTTCTTCGAATATAGTCGCACAAATGTGCTTTACCTTTTCCAAATCCTATGGGGACATACACATGAAACTTGGTGGTGAACACGTCCTTTTTTCTACATATGGTGAAAATGGTGCTTAAAGCAAAATGTATAGATATACAAATGGGGTGGAGATTAAACCATGCATATTGGAGCTATATAATTTTTTGTCTATGTACCATATTGTTTAACACAGTTGATATTTGTACTCATAGATACAAGTAACTCGTTGACACATTTTAACTGAGGTGCAAAAAAAGCATGCTCGTGGAAGTGATATGGCAGTACTGATGAAGAGCCAGACGGGGAAAGTGTTGGAGAATGGTCGGAGGCAGAAGTTGAAGAACTAGAGGTTGAAGCTGACCCCTTCATAATGCCAGCAGAGCGGCGGTGCAATGCTCGTAACTGGAATTGTGGTAACCCAGCACAATCTGGTTCCACCATGTGCTAAGGACATGTCAAGGTTTGCGACGAGTTGTTGAAAAACTTGCAGGCGAAGAGGCTGCAAGCAAGCACCGGGTCTGACACCATAAATCGGGCTTAGACACAAGAATGAGCACCGTCTATGCCACGAGGCCCACATACCGCTTTTAGCCCATCTCGCATGGGCCTGGTAAATGTCACTGAGAAAATTAAATTTTGGCCAAATTTCGGATATCTTGCCTTGGCCAAGTAATGTCGTTGTCGGCCGAGAAAACCAAATTGAAAGTTTGTTGGTTGTACTTGGCTGCCTAAACTTTGAACTAATGTGTGATGGTTGTGAACTGTAAGTCTCGAACTAATCTGTGAGGTTTATGTTGGAATATTAACTTTTGTTCCGCTTGATTTAAAAAAAAGGCAATTTTTTGTCATATTTTGTTCCAAAATTCAAATTTCAGTTTTCCTATTCCGTCTGAGATATTTCTGAAAATTTTGAAATAGCAGATTTTCGGCCATCTAGGTAGGAGCCAAGAAAACAAAAGAGGAAATTTAATGGGATGAACTTTGTGAAGAATGTAAAATACACTTCCATTAATTATTTGGTTGATGGTAATTAGCATTGTATGTGTCTGTCACACACTTCTTGTATTTTGCTAATGAGGTACATTTTTTGGTATATATTTTTTATTAATACCATTCAGAAGATATGACTGTGATCTAGTACATGGAATCTTTCTTAAAAACAAATCACTCAACGACCAAGTTTTGGAACAAATCACACACATGCTGAAATAATTTGAGGTAC
Organism: Aegilops longissima; assembly: GCA_021605205.1. Taxonomy (NCBI): domain Eukaryota; kingdom Viridiplantae; phylum Streptophyta; class Magnoliopsida; order Poales; family Poaceae; genus Aegilops; species Aegilops longissima. The sequence continues at coordinate 11,703,893 of CM038678.1, forward strand.
AGAGAAACACCACAACTGCATGGTCCTACTTATCCTGATATATTTTAGTACGCACATGATTTTCTACCTAAAATTTGCATATAGCATTTGGATGTGACTACAAACACATCAAGATTTTGTCGCAATTTTGTTGACATTTCAAAACACCTTTTCCTACCTTTTTACCTACAAAATTGCAGGTAGCATTCGGATGTGACTATGAACACATAAAATTTTTGTTGCAATCTTTTGACATTTCAAAAATCCTTTTCCCGCACAGGAGAACGTGCACCTAGGAGCCACATTGGATTTCCAAAACATAAGTTGTATACTCCGTAGTATAAAAGTAAACCCGTCATTTTCCTCCTATATAGCAGCCTCTCCTCTTCACCGGTCAACACAATTTACCAATTGAACATGCCCATAACAATAAGCTCAAATCTAGGAGTAAGCCTTGAATTCTTTACATGCAACAATTCGTTTTCTCGACCTTGTCAGTCTCTGTATCTAATGATTTTTTATCATCCATATCATTAACCTAACATGAAGTTCGACGACATTCATGATGTTGTGTTCTTGTGCTGCAATCAGTTGGCTGACCAAATTGGTGCCACAACTAATGAAAAAGCTAGGGTGCAACCGGAGAGGGACAATATTGGGGAGCTGGTGATCAGGCACGGGAAGGGGCAAATACATTTCTCTGTGGAAACAAGAGAATGTTATAGTACTAAATTTCTATTGCTAGGTGTTCTATTCATCACTTTAGTTACATGCTTGAAACAGTAGTATTGTGGACTTCCAGTTTCATATCATTGTTGGAAGGATTATCTACATGAGAAGAATTATTGACGAGTCTTATATCAATCATACTAAGCATGGAAGAAAATCCCTTAGCTGGATATAATGAACCAATAACCAATACACCTATGTTGCTCCAGGTGAGTGCATTTTCATCCCGTTTCTACCTTAAAAGTACCAGAAAAATTGGTTGCAAAAAAGCAGCAGCAAATTGCTACCGAAGGACCAAGTTTCTTTCTTTAATCATAGCACACTACAAGAAAGATGTTAATGCATGACCCTGATGACGTTCTCGAAAACTGTCATGGATGGACTGCTACAGCCCCGCAGGCCCGCTCAAGCCAGACTAACAGTCCCGCGTATAAAATGCTAACCCTAAACCTGCTCGGCCACTCCTCCCTCCCTTCCCCCTGCGCAGCCAGCCCCCAATCTCTCTCCCACGCAACTCCTTGCGACTCCACGCCGCCGCCGCCCGATTCAGGCGACTTCTGTCAGCTATGGCCGGCGCCCAGCACACCTCCATCTTCCCCTCGCTCCGCTGTTTCCTCCCCTTTGGTTAGATTCACCACGCCCGGCCACCAACGCTCGCTCTCAACCCATCTTAGCTAGGGTTTCGTCGCCGGTGTGGCTCCGGCGGATTCTCTCCATCCCCTGCCACCTGCTGGATGGTGCTCCTCGAACAGGGCCGCGCGGAGGCCCTCCTCCCGTAGGATGTGCTGACGCGGCGCGCCTGCAGCGTCTGTTCGGGATGAGCGTGGGCGCGACAGCCTCGTCCCGGTCGATGATGGCGGCGGCGAACGCTGGTGCTCCTTCTCATGCTCTACCTCCAAGGACGCGCACCGGTACAGCTCAGGCACCCCCGTCCCCAAATCCCGTCCACCCATCCAGCGTTGTTCAGCTCATCCTCACGCTCGTGATTTCGACACTTGAAATGTGGACGTGGTGAGCTTCCCTTCTCTCTACCCCCAAATCTCAAATCTGGATGGCACTAGTATCTGTTACATACATACATATGGATAAGCTCCTTTGTTTGGTACTTTGGTTCAGTTTGTATTCAGTCTGTATGCGTCTGGATGTGAATGGCACTTGCAGTATATGGCCGCTCCTTGGTTGTCCATTTGTATGCGTCCATCAGTATGTAAACGGCCACTCCTTGATTGTTATTTTGAACAAAACTGCCCCTTAATTCTTCCTGTACTGAAATGAATCCTTGGAAGCTAGCACTACATGTCTGTTGTTTCTGTCGTCTTGTACTACATGGCTTTTTCCAATTTAATTTCAGTCAAGTTTATGTGAATATAATCTCCTTTGATCTGATGTTTTGGTCTGAATATTTACATTTTAATTATCATGTACGCACTAATGCATTCTCAGATTTTTGGTTGGTGTTATCTTCTAAAATAATAGTAAATGCAATCCTTAAATAGAAGAAGAAGAAGCATGTCCGCAAACGGAATTGTACATTTTCATTCCTTTGTAGAAGTGTAATAGATTATTTCTTGAGAACATAAAGATTTCAAGTATAGCGTCAGAACAAAGATACAAACTGTAATTTCTACATCTGGTAAATGACATATACAGTGAGTTGGCCGTGTCAAATGTTGATGTACAAACAGAATACATTGGATTAACCATCTACTTTTTAGAACAGTTCGGAACATAGCTCAGTTGCTCACATTAACAAAGATAAATATTAAAACCGGTAATGTTTGCAGTGCCAATTGAAGCTACCATAGACACGAATGAACTCGACAATTGTACTCTTGCATTATATTTAAGGCATAATGTTAAATCCAAATAATAGACCTGCGATGAAACTGAATAAATTTTATGATTGTGATTTTTCATAGTTGAGAGGCAGTCCTTTTATCACATGGGGACATATCTCAATAGATTTTTGAATGCTCTAGGAGCTAGAAATTGATGTTACATTCAGACCTCTTAACACGACACATATGATTGTCAGACTAATTTCTTTGATCTGCACATTGTAGTCGGCACATCTCCTGCCTGATCGACGTCGATGCCATTATTCTCGAGAAGAACAGGATGAGATTGAGACCCTTCCATTCTTCCGGTTATTCTCTTGATGTGAATTAGCTAGGAGTTAGATTTTTTTTCTATTAAAGGTCTGGACTATTGTGTGGTTTCAGTAAAATTATAACTGCCTGTATATTTGTCTGTGCGTAACATCTGAACTGGATCATCTCCTTGATATCATGCATCGCACTGTTACACAACTAGAGTTGCCATATCTTTGTGGACCATGTCCTGGTATCATTTATCATTCCCTTGTGTTTATGGGCCTTATAATGAATGCTATTTTCTGCTTGCTTGCATTCAGAAATGAAAATAAATTATTTACTGTACTGGATGCTCCTCTCCTCTCTTTGTTCGGTTCTGTCTTTTTTTCCACTTCCCGGTTTGACATATTGGAAGAGCAAATTATGTTATATTCCCGCCCATCTTTTTCTGCTATCCTGCTGCTGCAAGACCTGGGAGTTTCAGTGGCTGGTATAATTTTGACAATTTTGCTGCAATATCTTCAGTTTCCCTATTGATTCGGACAATTTTGCTGCTGCAATAGTCTGAAGCAGAACCTCCGTTCTTTTTGTTTGTGCAGGAACTTTGCTCCCATCTAATCTGTTTGGGCTGTCTAAAGGGAAGAGAAGGGACGAGAGCAATGTCTGGTTGGGTTGTGTCAAGGGAAGGGAAGAGGGTAATGACATGGAGCAGCTGCAAGGGCATACTAGGAGAGGAGGGTCGACCCCGACACCATGGAAGGTCTCTCTCTCTGTGTGTGTGTGTGTGTGTGTGTGTGTGTGTGTGTGCGGGTGTGTGTGTGTGTGTGTGTGTGTGTGTTAATGAGGTAACATAATCATGAGCCAATTTAAATAAACATGAACAATTTGTTAGATTCATCAATCTCTTTTCATTCCGTAAGTTGGAGCTTATTAGATGTGAAGAAGATTCAGAAAAATTGTCCCTTTTCATTTGATACTTGTTTGCATTCACACACTCGATGGTCGTGTGAAGAAATTTACATGTGTTTGTCTAATATTGCCTGAAAGTCATGTGTTTAAAATGTTTATGCAAGTTGTTGATGCTCTTCTTCTCTAGCCTATGCTGGTCAAGTGGGTTGCTTATAAAATTGGTATGCACAGAAGTAACACAGATAATAAAATCAATGGGTTTATGATAGAAAAGCTTTTCTGTATATTCTGAATGAATATAAACGATGCATGATCATTTCAAGCTGCACTTCCCTATCAATTATTTCATTTTTTATCAAGTATCACTAGTAGAAAAAGGGGCTATCGTTGAGGCCTGTTTTGCCCATTAGTCCCGGTTCAATCCAGAACCGGGACTAATCGAGCATTATCCGGTTCGTGAGCCCGGGGCGGCCGGGCACGTGGGCCATTGGTCCCGGTTCGTCCGGACCTTTTGGTCCCGGTTGGTGGGACGAACCGGGACCATTGGCCTCGCTCTGGCCCACAATCATTGGTCTCGGTTGGCGGCTTGAACCGGGACCAAAGGCACCTTTAGTCCCGGTTCGTCCTACCAACCGGGACTAAAGGGTTGGTCCTCGTTGCGCCCAGAGTTTAGTCCCACCTCGCCAATCGAAGGGGAATCAAACCAGTTTATAAGAACCTCCCTTTCTGCCATGTTGAGCTCTTCTCAAAATGAAAATAGATGCCCTTATACAGGAAATTTAACCTAAATTCATACTGAATTTCTCTGAAGTTAGTAGGAATTTAGGTAGAATTTTCTCTATAAGCGCATCTATGTTCATTTATGAGTAGATTTTTTTCTTTTCTGCTATATTTATTTTTTTCTTTTTGCTTTTCTCGAAGTGGCTGAGGCAAACAAGCAGAATGGTTTTATGTGTTGTCCATGCCCTATATGTGGGAATACGAAGTCTTACTCTGACCGGAAAATCCTTCACATCCACCTGCTTTACAACGGTTTCATGCCACACTATAATGTTTGGACGAGGCACGGAGAAATAGGGGTTATGATGGAAGACGGCGAGGAAGAAGAGTACGATGACAACTATGTGCCCCTGAATACGGTGATGCTACTGAACATCAAGTTCCACGACGATGTGCGATGGTGCTGCAACGGCGAAGAAGAAGCTTCAAAGGATAACGAATTGCCCGACAGTACATACGCAGCAAAGAAGGCAGAGAATGCTGTGCTGATTATGGCCTAACTGCTTCGGTTGCATTGAGAGGGCTTCTACCGAAACAAAAACAATTAAAAATAAAGCAAAAACCAAAAGAAAATAAATAATGCAGGAAACAAAACAAAAAACTTGAAAAAAAATAATAATAGCAACAATAAGCATTTTGTTGTAAGTAGAAACAAAATAAAATAAATAAAGCAACAAAGAAAACAAAAAAGTGTTTTTGAATTTTAAAACTAATGGCACAAAAACAGAATGTTTATATTTTTCTAAAACTAAAAGCACTAACAGAAAGTTTATAATTTTGCTGACCTAAAAGCAAAAAGAATTAAAAATAAAGCAAAAACCAAAAGAAAATAAATAATGCAGAAAACAAAACAAAAAATAATAATAGCAACAATAAGCATTTTGTTGTTAGTAGAAACAAAATAAAATAAATAAAGCAACAAAGAAAACAAAAAAGTGTTTTCAAATTTTAAAACTAATGGCACTAATAGAAAGTTCATATTTTTCTAAAACTAAAAGCAAAAGGAAATAAAATATAAAGCAAAAAAACTGCCACCTACTAGGCCCCACGGCCTGAATACGACTAGAAACCCTACATGGGCCAGATTCAGGCCCGCAGAGGCCTAATAGGCCCACAGCAGTAGCATGATTAGGCCCAAAGCCTGCATTTGAGAGGAGCTCGAAGGGGACGCACACCAGCGCTTATAAACCAGTGTGGCGCCCTTCAACTAGCGAGTGGGACTAAACATTTGGGTTCGGGCAGCACAGCCTTTGGTCCCGGTTGATGGCACGAACCGGGACTAATGCCCTTTAGTCGGTTGGTGCCACCAACCGGGACCAAAGGTCGCCGCTTCCGCCCTTTGGGCTGCTGAAAATTGGCCTTTGGTCCCGGTTGGTGGCACCAACCGACTAAAGGGGCATTAGCCCCGTTGGTGCCACGAACCGGGACCAATGCCCTGCTATATAAGCAACACTTGTGAAAATTTCACATCTCCTCGCCAGTTCCCCCGACGCCTTGAGCTCATCAGCGCCGCCAGCTGCCCAGATCGGCGCCGTCCGCTGCCCGCCGCCGCCCGCCGTCCGCGTGCCGCCCGGCGCCGTCCGCGCGCCCGTCGTCGCCCTGCCCGTCGTCGCCCCTGCCCGTCGCCGCCAGCGCTGCCCGACGCCGCCGCCGCCGCCGCCGACGCCGTCGTTATCGCCGCGCCCGTCGTCGCCGGGCCACGCCCTGCCCTGCCCGCCCGAGCCCGTCGTCGCCCCTGCCCCGAGCCCGCTGTCCTCGTCGCCCTGCCCGCGCCGCCCGAGCCCGCTGTCGCCCCCTGCCTGCGCCGCCCGAGCCCGTCGTCGCCGTCGCCGACGCCCTCGCCGCCGCCGCCGTCGCCCTCGCCGGCCGCCCGTTATGAGCCGCCGTCGATCCGCCCCGCTTTTTTTATTTTTTGGTTTATTTTTTGTTCATATGTGATGTATATGTGTATGTGGCTATAATGTATATGTTTTTATTTTTATTAGTTTAGTTTTTGTTCATTTATAGAAAGTTACAATTTTAATTAGGTTAGTGCATTTTAATTAGGTTAGTGTAGAGGAAAAAGTAAAATAAGGAAAAGGAAGAAAAGATGAAGAAGGAAGAAGGAAGAAGAAGAAGAAAAGAATGAGAGGAAAAGAAGAAAAATAAGAGGAGAAGAAGAAAGGAATAGAGGAAAAGAAGAAAAATAGATTTTTTCTATTTTTCTTCTTCTCCTCTATTCTTTTCTTCTTCTCCTCTTTTTTCTTCTTTTTTTTCTTCTTCTTCTTCCTTCTTCCTTCTTCCTCTTTTCTTCCTTTTCCTTATTTTCCTTTCTCGAGGGATAAGAAGAAAAAGAAGAGGAGAAGAAGAAAGAAAGGAATAGAGGAGAAAGAAGAAACTTTGACACGAGGGGGGGGTACCGATACCCCCTCCCCGATATAACGAGTGTGTCGAGGATCGCCGAGGGGTCGAGGGTCGGGAACTAGGGTAGAGGGTCGAGGGTCGTTAAGGGGTCAAGGGTCGAAGGTTTCAGGGTCGAGGGTTCCTATAGTGTCAAAGTATTCAAGAAATCCATGGCTTCATCATTAGCGAAGTAACCATGGCATGATGGTATGAAGTCCTCAAAGTTGTTACGGAATGGAGTCCGGATAGGATAATTTGCCTTTTGCTGAACTTTGTACCAAAAAGCGAATTATCCTATCGGGACTCCGCTCCAAAACAACTTTGGAGAGCTTGCACCATCATGCACCTGTTATTTTCGCCTAATGATGAAGACATGGTTTTGTTGAATCCTTTGACACTAGGCAACCTCCCGACCCTCGGCGATCTTCGACCCTTGACCTCGACCGCTCGGCGATCCACGACCCTCTCACGCTACTTGTGGGACATAGATGTACTGTTCAACGCCGACCCCTCCCGATAGCTTCAACACGTGGGGGTCGTCGATACGCACCCTCCTAGCTTGAAGCGTTCTCGAGGCCACCCCTAACCCTTGAAGCGTTGTCGAGGCCACCTCAAACCCTAGAGAAGCAGCGTCGAGGCCACTAATATGATTCCTTATTGTGATTAGCTAGCTAGTTCTACGTTGGCACTAATATATCCATATCTGTCATGTTTGAATAATAATTGCCATGTTGTAAATATTTGTAGAAACTATGGACACCCCCCGAGACGAAGCACAAGAAGCGTTGTTGAGGGACATAATCGCACACGGAAGTGATGCCGTCTCCTCGATGATGTTTCTCAACGTCGATAACGATGGTCGGAAGGAGAGGTGAAGAAGCAGCTGGCTATGATTTACATGGCTCCGATGACCCAATGCGGTGCAAGAAGTAGACCGTGAGGACGGCTCGGTGATCACCAAACCGAGTCCGCCAGGTATATATATTAGTTAAGCCTGTGCTGACTAGCTCTCTTCTTTGTTTTGGTATATATATATGTACACATATTAATTAACTCTCGTCTTTGTTCTTTTTCTAGCCCTCCGGATCGAGCACAACCGGTAAAGAGGCGAGGCCCAAGAAAAGTTGAGCTCGGATGAAAAGTTTGAGATCATACAAATCGCGACGGCCAACCGATTGAACCCTACCGGACAAAGAAGGCATTTGTTGCTCGGTCGGGGTTCGGTTAGGGACAAGATCCCGATCAGCATCCACCAATGGTATAAGCCTAAGAACGAAGACCACGAGGTGTCTTATGTCAATGATATGCAGAAAAATGATCTTTGGACTGAGCTGAAGTCAAATTTTACCCTACCGCCAGAGGATGATCCGGAGAAGCCAGTAATAGAGCCATTAATCAAGTCTTTACTCTTAAGAAGATGGCAGAACAATTCAGGAATTGGAAGAAAGACCTCAATACGTATGTCGAAAAAAATGAGACACCAGAATTCACGGGCAAATATGAGAAGATCAGAGATGATGGCCCGCATTTGTGGCCTACAAGACATCGGAAAAGAGTAAAAAGATGTCAGCGACAAACAAGAGAAATGCTGCGAAGAAGAAGCTTCATCATCGCACGGGGTCGTGGCTACCTCATAGCCCGCCTAAGTGGTCCAAGGCTGAGAATGATCTGCTTGATAAAGGGATCGAACCGAGACAATGAACTGGCAGACCGTTGCGGACTTGGTTCTTCGGGGCCGGCGGATCCTTGGACCCTATAACGGGGAAGTGCATTTGGACGGACGAACAATTGGACATACCAGTCAAGAGGCTTAAGCATTATATCGAAGCAGCGCAGCAAGGGAAGTTCATTCCAGACAGGGAGAAGGACGAGCTCACAATGGCCCTCGGGAATCCTGAGCACCCTGGACGGACACGAGGCACGCCAGGCTCCCTTTCGTGGAAGGCTGGATTTCCGGACGCAGGGGGTTACAAAACCCATGAGAGGAGGAAGAAACTGGAGCAGATCCTAATGCAGGCGCTGCACGAAAGGGTAATGGGGGCTAGAGGAACGAGAAGAGGAACGAGAAGCAGCCGATCACAACAAACGACCTGCCGAAGCTTCCCCCGAGGCTACCCGCCATCTCAGCGGAGAAGCAGCATGGCTTCCACCGAGCTGCTTCAGCCAGAGCAGCATGCCTTGACGGCTCCTGCCAGCTATCCCGTGGATGCTATCACGGATGCTGAAAGTTGCCACCTTATGGCGCAATGGAGCAATTTAAAGGTCAAGGCGGCTGTTGGCTCTGTTTATCCCACTAAACCCGACTCAACTTTTCACTGCCGGCCGATCCCAGAAGGATATGCTAAGGTGATGGTCGATGAAATAACGGAGGGATTTGAGGAGCTCCGGCTTGACCACCCTACCGGTGAAGGGAGTATCGGCTGGGTTCTGCTCAAGACTCCATGCCTATGGCGGAAGGATCTCATCAACCTTCCGAACTGGACGCCTCCGCCTCCTCCTCCTCCTCCGCGAGTCAGGGCACTCCGCCTCCTCCACCTCCTCCTCCTCCGACGACGAGTCAGGGCACTCCGCCTCCTCCACCGCCTCCTCCTCCGGCGAGTGCGATCAGGGCACTCGGCCGGCTCCTTCTCCGGCGTGGCGGCACTCCGTATCCTTCTCCGCCTGCACCGCGCGTCCGGCAGCCAGCCTCCTCCTTCTCCGCCTCGTCGGCAAGGCGGAAGAGACCCGCCGCCGCCGGCTGCTCTGGCGCGTCGTAGTCCTTCTCCTCCGCCTCGTAAGCAAGGAAAGAAGACATCCGCTCCGTCTGCTCTGCCGGCGTCTAGCAAGATTGCCAAAGGCGGGAGGAGATATAGATTCGGTCCTTCTCTGAAGACTCGGAGAAGTTACCGACGAGAGGAGCGAGGAGGAAACGCGAAGATCGCGCAGACCGAAGTGGATGACTGGTTTCAAGGGTTGAAAGCAAAGAGACATCCACCTCCGGAGGAGAAGGTAGATCCGGTCAAAGCGAAGCGCACTCGCTGCCCCGACAAAACCACCCAAGTCTCCGCGAAAGGCAACTATGAGCGCATTATTGGAAAGGCATTTGCCGAGGCGGAGAGATCGGGAAGTACTGTCAGTGATCAAAGGATGAAAGAACGACGAGCTGGGAAACAAATTGCCCAGCTCGGCGAACAAGCGAAGGAATCGTGCCCCCCGCTCAAGGTGCCTGCTAGCGACATCGTCGATCCGAGGATGGTGCCCGGTTATGGCAATCCTGAAGATTACTTGCCCGACGATGTACAATTTGATTTCTTGGAGGTGCAGATACAAAGATACGAGTACGGGAAGCCTCTCGTCAAAGATGAAAGCTCTCTAACAACGATGATGCGAAGGTTGCATGATTGGTACATGAAAACCTGCAAAGAGTCTAAGGGGAGGAGTACTTTGTATGTGAGAGTTAAAAAGGAGCATGACCTCCTTGGAATTGAACTGTTGCCTATTCCATTTGAGGAGTTCTATCAGTTTTTCAATCAATTGGCCCTCGATAAAGCAACGGTCACCTGCTATCGTCTGTAAGTAGTACTACTGTCATTAAGTATCTCTATATAACTCAGCCCTTTCATTGCATGTATTTATAAATATCCTCACTATATTATGCAAATTGAAGATCGCCGAATTGAAGAAAAGACAAGTGGGTGATATTGGGTTCATTAACACATATCTCATAGATGCAACTGAGGTTGAATTTCGTGCCTAAGATACCAAGGCCAACTTGCTACAATCGTTGGTAATAAATGAACACAAAGATATAATACTCTTTCCTTACAACTTCAAGTGAGTGTTACTGTCTTGTGGCATATTCGGTTTCCTTATTAGTCCAGGTTATAGTAATGTAATATTGATGAGTTATGCATGTGTGCAGCTACCACTATATTCTCCTAGAGATTAAGCTTGAGAAGGAGTAGTAACTGTCTTTGACTCAAGCGAAAAGATCCCAAGGAGTATGCGGACATGACTGAAATGCTCGAGAAGTAAGTTAAATCGATCATTATCCACCATATCAGCAACTTTGTTCATTTCTGATATCAAGTAATTGTTTTCTTTGTATGGCAGGGCTTGGGAAAATTCACCAAAAAGCTCGGGACTACCGAAGAAGCTGCAATTTAGACACCAAAGTAAGTACTATATAGTAGCATATTCCACGCGCATCTCCTAGTGATTCAAGCGCTAGTTTCATCAATACCATTTAGCATGTGCTTGCTATATATAATTATCAGTTTGATTGACCTCTGTTTCTTGTAAAGTGGTTGTGGCAGGAACAAGGGAATGATTTCTGTGGATACTACGTTTGCGAGTCCATCCGCCACACGACCTGTGAGAGGGGCTACTCCGACAAACAATATGAAGTGCGTAAATAAAAATATTCACAATTTTATTTTATTACCATCATTTGTGTTGAGTTTCATTCATTCATTCATATATATGTATTGACCCCTTTCTTAAAATTAGATGTCTCGGAAGCGGGATGAACTCCTAGCACCAGATCGCATGCGAGCAATTCAAGAGGAATTGGCGGCATTCTTTCTTGACCACGTGATCGCTGAAGACGGAGAATACTATGTGGACCACGCGTCCGTATTGTAAAAGATAACTATTGTATATATGTAGCCGGTAGTGTCGGATAGATATACGAGAACTTGTTGTTCGACCAATCTCTCGGAGAAGGAGAGGTGGTCGATATCACTTCTCTCTGTATGCATATATATGTTCATGACGATCTTCTTGTTTGCTTAATTACTAGCTAGCTAGCATGTCTAGTTAGTCCTCTCTATACGTATGTATAGTACGTAGTGTCGACCAAGCACGGACAAAAGAAAGGACACTTTTCTCTATTAATTAGCTAGCTATAGCACAATATATGAAACACCTAAATTAACCCCCAAAACCCCCCAACCCCCCTCTTTTGAAAAAAAACAAAACCAGAGCCAAAGAAGCGCTGACGTGGATGCCTATTGGTCCCGGTTGGTGCCACCAACCGGGACCAAAGGCCTCCCGCCTGGGCTCAGCGGACAGGCCACGTGGAGGGCCATCTGTCCCGGTTCTGGATAGAACCGGGACTAAAGGGCGAGGGTATTAGTACCGACCCTTTAGTCCCGGTTCATGAACCGGGACTAAAGGCCCTTATGAACCGGGACTATAGGCCCTTTTTGTACTAGTGTATTTTCAAGTTCCATAGTCCACTACATTACAAATTTTTATTTTTCATCTAATCACAAATACATAGCTTAATGTTCAATGAATAAAACTAAGTGTGGGCGATCTCTCAAGGAAACTATATCATATTCTTTGTTGAAAGTTTCCATGCCATTTGAAGTTCACTTGGCAAGCAATTATCGTTTACTATTTTCAGCCCTTTGAGATGTAGTTGCAACATAAACATTGCCGCTGCTCGTCGACCCGGAAGACATAAACTTCAAATGTTCATGTGTTAACAAGTTTACACATCATGGGGGGATATTGTGTGTTAGTGATATGCCATTTCGTTGGCAGGTTTATACGACCTCAACTACTGCTGTTATATTACTTGGAGTTCTGTGATGTGTATTTTGTCACTTTGTCATTTGAGTTCCATTTGACACACTTTTCTTTGGATCAATTTTAAGAAACCACATGTTTACTCTTGTTTTATAGTAGATACAATGTTATTCTCATTTGTAGGCACTATAAGATTTAGGAATTCTGGAATATATGTAATTCATTTTTTATTTTTGTTGCAATTCTCTTATTTCTACTGTCCATTCATATCTGAAAATATTAATATTCTTGTAAATATGGTAGGTAAGATTGGATAGCGTGCTACTTGGTGCTGCCCATCACAATCAGCCACCGGATGGTAGTTGCCATCAAGAGCGTCAACAGCAAGAGCCTGAATAACAACACCCTCAATAGTTTATACGTTCTGATGTAAAATGGATTGTACTGGTTCATAACTTTGCTGTGTGATATATGTTCTCAATATATGTTGAATATTATCATTTTGTTGAGGATTTTTTGGACTGCTATGTTGTAGATACGTACAGATGGATATGATAAACTTTGTAATGTTTCACACCTTGTAAATATTTTTTGGCCGGCCAAAATTGGCATTAGGATTTGTGTAATGCATTATGTATAAAACATATTGGGTCAAATTTCGGCCAAAAGAAATGGGCTAATGGTCTCAACCAAATATAAATTGTTCTTTAAATTTAGCCTAAATCCCTGATGAATTTTGTGACGAAAAATAGTATCCACATAGGTAGCCACATCATTCGAATTAGTCAACTGAAAATCCTACGTGGCGTTAGTCCATGACGGATTGTTCCGTCACAAAGACTTGGGCCTGGGTGGGCCAAGGGCAGATCCATGACGGCCAAGATCCGTCATGACTGGTACGGTACCAAATTATGACGCGATATACATGACGGATTTCAAATCCGTCAAGGATGGACACCCATGACAGTTTTTCGTTTATCTATGACGCACTAGATCCGTCACGTATTAACAGATTTCTTGTAGTGGCAGCACTGAAGTAAAAATCAAGGACAATTTCGACAACAACAAAATTGTGCTGATTACGGGACATAATGTACACAACTAAGCCAGCATAGAAAGAAGGCGTACTACTCTTATAGCTTTGACCAAATTGCATTCCGAACAAAAAGAATTAAACTTAGTAGTACCTGAGTGTTTCGACCAAATTTCATTCTGAATAACAAAGATCAAACTACCTGCAACCTTGAAAGGAGAAATATTGCATAACCATTTCAATGACTAAAACACAACAACAAACATAGATGGAATTATATGAAATAGAAGTAAAATTTTAAGTAGCGATGAACAGTAGAAAAGGTTTCAATAGCATATATGGATACTCCATAGTTCAGTGCATTGGCAAGATGTTCATGGCATCATAATAAGCAGCAGTTCATGGTAGGATATTGCTACCGGAAGTTCGGAACCATCCAAAATGGCATGCTCTACTGGTAGCCCTAAGTAAGAAGAGCTAAGAACACATGACATGTGCAAAATCCATGGCTAAAACAAACCAGAAGTCATGAACATTTAGACATGCCCTATGAACGGAGGCACCTCATCATCTTCTTGCATATCATTGGAGGGTATTGAAATAATGCCTTCACTGAGGCAGTGCTGACGGAGCATCATGTGATATTGACTCTTCCCAATGTTCACCATATCTAAAAACTAATCTCAGCAGATCCATTACACATCCACCGAAAGCTTAAATGTAAGAGCAAAGCAGCACGGCTACTTGTTACTTACTGAAGAACAAGCTCGCGAAGTAATTTCAGTCGCCTAGCTACATCAATTGCCACTTCAGCACCATAAACATCAAGCTTCCTCAACCATCATTAGTTCATGAGTTTTTTTTGTAGTACCCTGTATGCCGAGTGTGATTTTTTGCTCCTCGGCTCCATGGATCTTGTTTAAAAAAATTAATAGTTAATATTAGACCACATTTTATAGTTTCAAAAATCATGGTACGCATGAATATAGGGAATACTACATTGCTGTAGAATTTAATTATGAAATACATGTTTGTGTAAACTCCACTAAACAAATGTGCTAGAAATCCATTATTTGTTTTTTCCAAAGCCTTGTACCTCTTACGGCTGTTCACCCACTATCCCCTCCATTTTCGGTCGGTCTGCCAATTTCCCAACACTCTTTTTAACTTAACACTATTGATTTTATCGCAGGAGGGGCACAGTTGAAATCAGTGGATCTCTTCTGAAGTGAAATTAAGCAAGGTTAACAACCTTTCACTATATATAAGATGTATGTGTTGATTCAAAAATGGACCATGCATGAAATTTCCAAAGTTCAGACAATTGGAGGGATATAAGAGGTGAATGGTGTTTTTTTTTTCAAAATAGGAATAGGACCAAAGAAATAGTGGAGGAAAAGAACTAAAGAGGAAATTTAGTGGGATGAACTTTGCGAAGAATGTATCACACACTTCTTTTATTTGGTTGATGGTAATTAGCATTGTATGTGGTGTTCACACACTTCTTCTATTAGGTGAATGAGGTACATTTTTTGGTATATATTTTTTATTAATACTATTCAGAAGATATGATGGTGATCTGGTACATGGTCTATTTTTGTTTTTAAAAACAAATAACTTGACGGCCAAGTTATGGAACAAATCACACGCATGCTTGACCTTAATTTGTGGTACATAGATACACAACAACAGCATGCTCCAATTTTTTTTTAATCACGATGATATTCCATGGATGTATTTGGGTTGGGAAGTTTACTACAAGGACATCTCCCCTTCGGACTAGATTAAAGGAGCATCTTTCTGGTGGAGGGACTGTCGTCAGAGATTCTTACCGACATATAAACTTTATGCAAGTTGCTCTGTTCAGACTGGGTCATCCGTACAATTTTGGAAGGATAACTGGAATGGGTTACCTTGCATGCAAGCATGGCCCCATCTTTCTCATTCAGTAAAAGTGAGAATATCACTGTTTCGCAACTTTGGGATCTGGAAGACCTTTCTGAACATTTCCATCTCCCCATGTTCGAGGAGGCTTTTGCTCAGTTCAATGATCTTTCACTGCTTATCGGTGAAACCAATCTTACTGAAGATAAAGACATATGGCAATACCCTTCTGGTGCTGCACATTATAAGGTTTCCAGCATTTACAAATTGTTAATGGGCGAGCATACAGCTTTACCAGCTATCAAATGGATTTGACAAACTTGCTGTCAGCTAAAACACAAGATCTTCTTCTGGCTTCTGGCTAACAACAGACTTAACACAAGAGGTATGCTCCAGCGTAAGAATTTTTTCATCGAAGGCTATACTTGTATCTTGTGTAACAGGGATACGCTGGAAACAAGGGACCATCTATTCTTCCATTGTCCTTTTGCGAGAGCTTGCTGGTCTTATCTCTGCTCCAATTGGTCTCCACTTCATCAAAGCCTACAGGCAGATATCGATTCACTCAAGGCTGAGCTGGGATTGCCCTTCGCGCTAGAGATAATCATTCTCGCTTCTTTGGCTATTTGGACCACACGCAATGACTGGATCTTTAAAAGAATTGTTCCAAGCCTTTATAGTTGCAGAAAGAGATTCAAGGAGGAGCTCAAGTGGTTGGTTCACAGAGCAAAGAGGAAAGCATACCACAACATGGAGGGCTAGGTTCAGGCCTTTGCCTAACCCCTGTATTTTATTTCCTTATTGTTTCTGTTGTATCGTTCGTTCGTTATTTTATTCTTTTCTTCTGGCTTGTTAGGTTTTGTCCTTCTTTTGTATAGATTTTTTCTTATTTTGAGACCTTTGTATTATGTTTACAAAAATCATAAAAATACGCAGCAGAGTCCTGCTGTCTTCCTAAAGAAAAACAACAGCATGCTCCTGCTCAACCTGATATATTTAAGTACACACACGACCAACCTTACTTTGGTTGTTCGTCCGTTATAGAACTATTTCACAAATGCATCTTAACTTCTTAAGACGGACATGTTATAGTTGCTCCAATAACTTTTCAACTAGTAGTCAACTCATTTGAAACTTAAAACTCCTAATTTATATTCCAAATGGAATTTAGATTCCCCAGTAAGCCTATTTTTTTTTAGAAAACTTAGTCATACCTGTGTAGGTAGGCTTCTTTTCAAAAGGCTCCATTTATGGGCCAACATAGATGGGAAAACCCCCAAAACAATTGGCCCATTGTTTCTAGAAAACTGGAATGCTAGGAATACATATTAAAAAACGGAATAGATAAATCCCGAACGTTCGGAATTTAAGCATGTCATCCTGAATGTTTTCTGTTGGCAACTTTAGTTGCTGCGAGGTGGTAACTTTAGTTGTTAACACATGGAAACTTTGTTCCAGTTCGTTTTTTGTCAGAAAATTTCCATGTTTGTCAACATCGCCTTAACTAAACTTGCCATGAAAAGAGTTCGGATTAGCATGCTTAAAGTCAAACGTTTGGGACTTATTGAGGTCCAAAAACGGAATAGATAAATCATTGGGGGATACACGGCTTGGTTATAGAAGGCAACAATTTATCTCAAAATAAACCATTGAGGGATAAACTTGAGTGTGAACACAGGCAAGATTTTTCCAGCTAAGAGAGTGGATACATAGGCAATTTGCTAGGCGAAACCAACTGGGCATATATTTCTTTCCTTTATTTGCAAAACCAAAAAAAGGCATAGTCCTATACTTCAATTGCTATTTAGATCCTCTTAATTAATTATTAGATATATTTTCTATATCCCGAAAGAAACTTCAAATATACCACAATAAATTTAGTGAAACGCTGCCAATCTTCTGTAACAATGACAGCCTGATCTACAGATCTAGTGTTGTATACACGATGATAAATAATCTACTGCCCCATCGTTCCATCCAGATACACATAACCCCTCTCACACATTTTTGTCCTGCCGGCTCTTTCCTCTCGTCGTACTACACCACGGCAGAGATGAAGCCGAGCAACCCTACTTCTCCACCGTCCACCTTCCGGGCCACTGTAGAAATCCCAAGCCCAGCAAGTCCTTGGCAGAGAGCCGAAGAGGAAGTCGGCTTCGAAGAGGAGTTTGATCTGGCGGACGAGGAAGACCATGCCGTCCAATCTCCAGTTTCTTCAGCTGGCTCGTCCAGCAATATCAAGGTACAATACATGTATACTCTGTATTTTTGCGCTGGTTCCTATTTTCCAAGATCCGGCCATATTTCTTGGTTGATCTGTTGATTCGGCTGGCCAGAATTTAAATTCGATTCGCCGTGTCTTCCTGTCAGGCGTCTGTGTAAGTGAACAATGTAGCTTTGGACGACGATATGGTGAAGGACCCAGAGGACAGGTATCTATACTTCTACTCCTCTACCCATAGGACCGGTTTGGTGACATATAGGGGAGTATGGGACCCATTTCTCATCCAGTGCAATATTTTTATTTAATTGTTTCTGCCCGAAGTTGAGGATGTGACATATGGTAGTATGGGATCCATTGCTCATCCAGTGCACTCACGTGGGTACGGGTTTCTCTCTTGCTCCCAGCCTTCCTGTATTTTCCAGAAAATTCACTGTATATTCCACAGCAGAGTTGAAAACAAGTCCGACCCCTCATGTCTCTAGCCATGCAAAAGGAAGCAACTTTTATTTTCCCGTAAACGCTTATTTAAAGTGAATTTGTTTTCCCACAAAACAATCCTGCTGCTGGGCATAGATTTCAATGTATTTTACATTTTAAAAAATACATTAAAATTTTAAAAAATGTATTTTACATTAGCCCTAAAAAATGTATTTTACATTAGCCTTAAAAATGTATTTTACATTTATACTTGTTGATTTGTATTTTACAGAGTGTGTAATGCAATATGTGCACAAAACTAACGATGCAACTATATATGAGAAAAAAATACATTTCACAGTTTGAAAATATGTACGTTACATGAATGTACTTTCGAGAGCTCGTCTCCTGAAATAACAAAATTGGTTATCAAAACATATATGCATGAATATATTGTTAATTCAACAATCTACCTAAGAATAAATTTGTGAACCTCCCAAAATGCTTGGCCGTTATTCATATGAGGGGTCAGATTAACGTGTTGGAGGTCTTGTGAAAGGGTTAAACACATAATAAATCACAGCGGGGCGATTAAGACAGAAATGATTTAGATAAAAGGATGAGAAAGATATAAATATATTCGCAAAAAGGAAGAAATAAATTGAAGTTCTACATTACATACTTGAAGTATTTCTTTTCCTTGTTTAACCTATACGGTTGGTGATTCACTTGCATAGTTGAAGTTTTTGTTTTGCTAGTGTATAGGATAGGACAAAGTATAAATGGGTCAATATTTGTATCCATCAATGCAGCATGGTTGCATTTTTTTTCTCTCTCTTCGGGGAAGATTTTATGATTAATTTTCAAAATGTTGGTATACGATTTTAAAATTTGAAGTCCAACTAGTAGTATAATTTTATTCTGACTTTTTTGTATTTTATGAGAAACAAATAGATTTAAAGTTCACAGTCTAGCTAGTATGTATTTTGCCAGCAACATCCTATGATTTTTTTCGAATATAGTCGCACAGATGGGCTTTACCTTTTCCCAATCCTACGGGGACATAGACATGAAAGTTGGTGGTGAACACGTCCTTTTTTCTACATATGGTTAAAATGGTGCTTAAAGCAGAATGGATAGATATAGAAATGGGGTCGAGATTAAACCATGCTATTCGAGCTATTTATTTGTACGTCTATGGACAATATTGTTTAACACAGTTGATGTTTGTACTCACAGATTCAAGTTACTTGTTGACACATTTGAACTGAGGTGCAAAAAAAAAGCATGCTTGTGGAAGTGTTTATATTTTGTATTTTGAGTAGATAGTATACTCTATTGCTTTAACATGGTAATATAATCCATGTTTATATCAAATTTGAACAAATTATTGGTTTTGTATGGATTTACTTTGCACTACAAACATGTTCTGTTTTGGGAGTATAAATGGTTGTGCACTTCTGCTTTGATATGGCAGTACTGATGAAGAGCCAGGCGGGGAAAGTGTTGGAGAATGGCCGGAGGTAGAAGTTGAAGACCTAGAGGTTGAAGCCGACCCCTTGATAATGCCAGCAGAGTGGCGGTGCAATGCTCGTAACTGGAATTGTGGCAACCCAGCACAATCCGGCTCCATCATGTGCTCGGAACATGTCAAGGTTCATGACGAGTTGTTGAAAAACTTGCAGGCAAAGAGGCTGCAAGCAAGCACCAGGTCTGACGCCATAAATGGGGCTTAGACACAAGAATGATCACCGTCTATGGCACGAGGCCCATATACCGCTGTCAGGCCATATCGCATGGGCCTGGTAAATGTCGGTTGAGAGAATTAAAATTTGGCCAAATTTCGGATATTTCCCCTTGGCCAAGTAATTTCATTGTCGGTTGAGAAAACCAAATTGAAAGTTTGTTGGTTGTACTTGGCTGTCTAAACTTTTAAGTAATGTGTGATGGTTGTCGATTGTAAGTCTCGAACTAATCTGTGAGGGCTAGGTTGGAATGTTAACTTTTGTTCCGCTTGATTTAAAAAATGTGCAAATTTCTGTCATATTTTGTTCCAAAATTCAAATTTTGGTTTTCCTATTTTGTCTGAGATATTTCTGAAAATTTTGAAATAGCGAAATTTCGGCCATGTAGGTAGGAGCCAAAAAAACATAAACCCCCCTGTTCCTCTTTCTGCCGCTCGGCTCGCTGTCCCCCTCCACCCCCTGTCAACCCCCCATTCTCCCTCCCAAGAACTCAGTCTAGTGGCTCCCCCACTCGGTAGGTGTAGGGTGGTCAATGGTGTGACGTGACTGTGAGTCTGTGATGCACCAAAGACGGACGGAGAAGTCCCGCTGAAGTCCCTCAATGGTGTGAGAGGGATCTGAAATATGTCTGCTATGGGAGCTTCAGTGCTCTCCAGCCGTTGGACCGTGAATCCAATGGGCTTTTTTACAATTCAACAAAAAAGTAATCTTGAGAGACTGAGCACCTTTCCGTAATTAAGGAACCCATCAGGGGTCTTCTGGTGATGGGGGTTTTGTATTGTTTTATACGGGAATAAATTACAGGCTGAGGTGGAGGTTTGTATGCTTATTTAGGAGATCGCTCTATAGTGAAACTCAGGGATCAACGGGATGATGGATTTTTTTTAACACGATACAAATGCAGATGCTTATAAAGACACACGTACAGTTACCCTTATGAATGCACACATGTGCATCTACCCAATGAGCTCCTTCGAGATACTGAGCTGACACAACATTTTGGGATTGACGAAGTTATCAAACAAATGCCTCATAGTCGATGAGAACGTCTCCTCCAACTAAACGGATATTGCCGAAATGCCTGAAATAAATCCAGAAAAATAGGAGCGCTAGCGCTAAGTCTATGACTTGAACTCTGGTGGGGAATGTTTCCATGAGGCGTCACGATGAATCATACGTGCGCGCCCCCTAGTGATGACCAACACACACGTCACCCCAGTGGCACAAGCCATGGCGATCAAATGGCCACACGCAGCTGCTTGTCTCATGTCCCACTAAAAATACCGAAAATGACTCAAAATCTTGTAACATACTCCCTCGGTCCCAAATAAGTGACTCAACTTGATATTAGTTTTAGTATAAAGTTAGTATAAAGTGGAGTCACGTATTTTGGGATAGATGGAGTATATATTAACATAAAAACGACTCTCGTGTTGCCCAACCCAAGTCCCACTGCCAGCCCTCTATATGTAGCTCCGTACTCGCCATTGCTGACAATGGCTACGCCCATGGTGGCTGCAACCCCCATGTCCCCAGAGGAAACGTGTCATCGGGTTGTATCATGTGTGACCCGTGGAGATCATGCGTAGGGGCGCAAACCCATGAACTATTCTGACTAGAGGGCGGCCATGGAAATTTGGTGGCAAGGTGGAGAGTAGTTCAACGATGTCTGGTCTGCGGCGATAAGGTGACGTCCGTCCGTTGACGCCTGTGCTCCCCGTGGAAATCTTCGAGATACCGGCCTGGCATGGTCGCGACGTCCGGTCCCTTAGGGACCATGGCCAGTGGCATGCTGCCCGATGTTCGATTCATGGCTCATGTGGGGGACGTCTCTTGCTGGTATGGTGCTAGGAGGGGCCACATGTCACCTGCCTTAATGCGTGTCTCTGCGTGGTGTGGGTGACCGCCCGTGGCCGCGGTCTGTAAGTCAACTCTCATTTTAGATCAAGTTTGCCTTTCTGCTAGTTGGTGGCATGTTGTGATCAATCAATCATGTCGATCGTGAGGGATGGTCGATGATGTGGAGGATATGTGCAAATGCCCCATTTTGGTGACGTTGCCGGAACCGACAGTGGCGCAGCTTGTGGGTATCGTCACCTTGTTGGAGGTGTTATCGCATGTTGTACCCTTTCCTCTCACTGAGGTCCATATTCTGGGGGAATCCCCCACTTCACGTTTCCTAGATTGAACAATGGCAGTGCCTTGGTGTCGCTGCCCTTCCTAGAGCCATCACTTTTACTAGTAGGAAACAGGGACAATAGGAAGAGCCTTTGGAAGTGGTTGTCACCAAATAACACAAAGCCACCTGTAATAACTACCCACAGGCAGTTGGATTTCTGAAACTGCATGCAATAAATATTAGAGGTGGTTTGTTCAATGAAACAGACTATATCTCTAAGTAGCATTGGCGCTTTCCCTCTAGAAACCGTCTGCGAGTGAAGAGTACCGCGGGGCACTGCATTTCCCTTCTATTTTGTATATGTTTCGCCCCATCCCCTTCCTCATTCCATGGGCTAACACTAGCTAAGTGCACTCGCTAAGTGTCGGCTATTGGCCGCTTCTTTGCCGGTGACCTCCATCGACCTAGTACTCCGGTGTTTGATTGGTCCATCTACAGCGTAGTATTGTTTCAGGAATACTGGAAAGCGGAAAATAAAGATTCTAAAATGGAAAGGAAAACTAGAAATATAAGGCTTGCCTATAAAAGGCAAGAATTTATCTCAAAATAAACCATTGCTGAAGAGACATGAGTGTGAACATAGGCAAGATTGATCGAGTTAAGAGAGTGGAAACATAGGCAATTAGCTAGGCGGCACCAGCTGTGCAATGTCTTGTACTTTTATTATAATTAACATCCTCTTAATTCATTAGATTTGTTTACAATATCTTTGAAAGAAATTCCAAATAACACAATCAATTTAGTGAAACGCTGCCCATCTTCTCTAATAATGACAGCCTGATCTACAGATCTAGTGTTGTATACACCATGGAAAATAATTACTGCCCCATTCCATGTACAGTCCCATAACCACTCCCAGATATTTCCCCCTGCATGCCGTCTCTCTCCTCTCCTCGCGGTACACCACGACAGAGATGAACCCGAGGAACCCTGCTTCTCTGCCGTCAACCTTCCAGCGTCGCTGCTCATGCTGGCGGAAGCGGCCGGTGCGCGGGAGCACTAGTAGAAAACATGGCTTCCGTCCGGAGCATCAGTCCCGGCCTGCTTTTGGACCCATTAGTCCCTGCTCGAACGGCTAGGAGTGGACGATGCCATGGACACCTTTAGTCTTGGTTCGTTTGTGGTCTCTAGTCCCGGTTGGTAATAGCAACCGGGATTAAATGGGTGGTGGCAGGCTGGCGTCAGGCTGGGGCCCCTACGAGCCCCTTTAGTCCCGGTTGGTATCGCCAACCGGGAGTAGAGGTAGACCTTTACTCCCATTTGGTGATACCAACCGGGACTAAAGACATCCCTACATAAACTCCTACTTCGTCCAGCCCGAGCTCGAGCTCATCCTCTTTGTTTTCTCCTTTCTCCCCTCTCAGTTATTCTCCAAGCTCGAGCTCATCCTCCATTGTTGCCATGATTTGAGGCACCCCATCTATCCAAGTGTTTAAAAGGTTAGCAACTTTGTCCGTTCATCTCTAATTGCTAGTTTAGCTCGTTTCATGCTCTATAAGTATAGTCATTTCTGGGTTTTGGTTTGAGAGTAATTATGTGTGAATTTATTTGATTTATATGCAATTTGAACTCAAATTAACTTCTTAGTTTGCATATGTGTAGGTGTGGTTTACCTAGTGTCTTCCTGTCCTCACCACCGTCGATCGCCCGCGACGTCCCATCACCGGCACCACCTTGGTGAGGCTCTTGTTCTTATCCGTTTTGTGAAAAGAATCTTATTTTTATGATTTAGATAGTTGCTTGTATAAGTTTCTTACTTGTATGATTGTTTCTTATACGTAGTGCCATGGTTTCTATCCCCGTCGGCCCTCGTCTAGTTTATGATTCGGATGTGGTATAATATCTTTTATAACTATTTGTTGCATTTCGTGTTTCTGAAAATTAAGCCTATCCAGTTGACATATATATTTTTATCTAAGAGGTATGTGAACCGGAAATTGCAACCGACCCTCTTGTTGAGAAGTCAAATTTAGTTCAAAAAGAAAACTTGTATTTGAAAGAATATTTGAAAAGAATTGAAGAAGAGAAGATGAAATTGGAGTTATATGTTGCGGATTTCGTCGATGATCACAAGATCAATATGGATGCAATGCACTTGTAGATTAGAAAGATTGGAAAATATGCCGTTAATAAAGAGGCTTGGTATCATTATGTTGTTGGATTAATTATTACCTCAGTTTCGATTTTGATCGCATTTGTTGTTGCATTTAAATGCTTTTGCTAGATAGTTGTATGTTGTTTTATGAGAATAAGTGTGTATGAACTTTATGTATGAACATGTATCAATTCGGAATTTTCGGTGTTTTGTAATGAAGATGAGCCGGCAATGGATGTACAATGACCGACGCTCTCCCCGGTTCATTAATGGCATGCATAGTTTTCTGTGTGCGGCTGTGGCAAACAAGCAGGGTGGTTTTATGTATTATCCATGTGGTGCCTGGAAGAATGATATGAATTACTCTAGCTCAAAAGTCCTTCACGGCCACCTGTTTACGTCTGGTTTCATGTCCGGCTATAACATTTGGACCAAGCACGGAGAAAGAGGGGTTCTAATGGACGAGAATGAAGAATATGAGGATGAAAACTATCCTAGGTTCCCTGAATACGATGGTACTACAATGGGGGAAGAAGCTGAAGAAGAGGCATTAGATTTGCCAGCTGCTGACCATCGCTGATGCAAAGAGAAACTGCGCAAGTGAAAATGAGAAGTTGAAATTGCAGCACATGTTAGAGGATCACAAGAAATTATTGTACCCAAATTGTGTAGGTGACAAGAAAAAGCTGGGTACCACACCGGAATTGCTGCAATGGAAGGTAGAGAATGGTGTATTTGATAAGGGATCTGAAAAGTTACTGAAAATGTTAAAAAAGATGCTTTCAAAGGACAACGAATTGCCCGACAGTATGTATGAAGAAAAGAAGGTTGTCTGTCCTCTAGCATTAGAGGTGCGGAAGATACATGCATGCCCTAATGACTCCATCCTCTACCACGGTAAGGAGTACGAGCATTTGAATACATGTTCGGTATGCGGTGCATTGCGCTATAAAATCAGCCACGATGACCCTGGTGATGTTGAGGGCGAGAGCACCAAGAAGAGGATTTCTGCAAAGGTGATGTGGTATGATCCTATAATACCATGGTTGAAGCGTTTGTTCCAAAATAAAGAGCATGCCAAGTTGCAGCGATGGCACAAAAAAGACCGTAAGAAAGACGGGAAGTTGAGAGTACCCGCTAATGGGTCGTAATAGAGATAAATCGAGAGAAAGTCGTCGGAGTTTGCAGATGATGCAAGGAGCTGTTGATTTGGTATAAGTGCAGAAGACATTAATCCTTTTGGGGAGCGGAGCAGCAATCATAGCATTTGGCCTGTGACTCTATGTATCTATAACCTTCCTCCTTGGTTGTGCATTAAGCGGAAGTTCATTATGATGCCAGTGCTCATCCAAGGCCCAAGCAACCTAAGGCCATTAGTTGAAGAATTTTTACAGCTGTGGGATGGAAAAGGCGTATGTGTGTGGGATGGGCAAAAACAGCAGAAATTTGACCTACGAGCGTTGTTGTAACCATCAATGATTGGCCTGCTCTTAGTAACCTTTCAGGACAGACAAACAAGGGATACAATGCATGCACACAATTTTTAGATGAAACCGGAAGTATATATTTGGATAAATGTAAGAAGAATGTGTACATGGGACATTATCGATTTCTTTCAAAGGTGAGGCTGATCACCGGAAGAAGCCTAACCACTGTACTAGTGATCATATACTTGATATGGTCAAGGATTTAAAAGTAATTATTGGAAAGGGTCCTGGTGGACAATCTATACTGAATGACGATGACGGACACACACCCATGTGGAAGAAGAAATCTTTATTTTGGAACCTACCCTATTGGAAAGTCCTAGAGGTCCACTCTGTAATCGATGAGATGCACGTAACGAAGAATCTTTGCATGAACCTGCTAGGCTTCTTGGGCGTTTATGCGAAGACAAAAGATACACCGGAGGTATGGGACGACCCACAACGTATGCACGAAAAAGACGGCATGTATCCGAAGAAGCATCAAGGTCCTGCCACACTATTAGAAAAAGTCTGCTAGTAGCGTGGGTTTTTCGGCTATCAGTAGCGTTAGTCCCCGCGCTACTGCTACTCCGCTACTGCTACTTATATCTAGCAGTAGCGCGCTGCTGACCATCGCTACTGCTAATACTAGTAGCGCGCCCCTACCACCAACACTACTGGTAAGGCAGCGCTGTTGCTACTACAAAGGCCCTCGCTAGTGCTAGTAATTTTTTTTTTGTATTCGTATTTTTACAGGTTTTATACAATTACAACATACACATACACTGAAACTATGTGAAAAAGGAATGTGTCATCATCATCATTGAAGTAGTACAACATAGTCTCATCATATCCTCATTATCGAACACAAATGATGTTGATCTCATCATCATCTCGAAATAGCGATACAAGTTAATGATCACATGTCTCTTACATTGCACCGTAGACACATGTTTCATCATCTATCTAAACTATGACATATGAAATAAGAGCGACCACAAAGAGAAAAAGTGGTATTATGTAGTAGTTTTTGCGGCGCTGGTTCAGAATCCCCTGTTGCACTATGGATCTCAAGTAACTAGCTTCGGCTTCTGCTCTGCTATCAAACCCTTTTTGGCTTCCGCCCGAGAAGCGGTACACTTGGCCTGACATTGGCCACTCATCGTACACACCCGGAACATGCCCTACATACACGGCATACCACTTCCTCGCCATCATTGATCTATATACCTGTCAGAGATGCACATGTGTGTGTGTGTGTCTATATATATATATATATATATATATATATATATATATATATATATATATATATATATATATATATATATATATATATATATATATATATATATATCATGAAGCGCATTCAACTAAACAGTTATGAAATAGAAGCAACATATATAATAAACATAGTTAAAAAATTTCATCATACTAAAACTAATTAACTAGAGTGCAACATCCTTTACATCTAATAGTTCGTCGTATTGAGACATTCGAAGTTTCGTAGTACAGAAAGTAACAAGTAACTAAACAAACACATTATTTTTAAGAAGTGCACTCTTCCCATCTGTCCATATCCGGGAGGGTGCACCCAAGCTTAGTGAAAGGCGTCATGTCCTGACGCTGTAGGGCTATGCGGGTTCGGACGTCAGCTCATCATATTGGGCCGTTGTATAACATCCCATCCTCTTCGAGGACATCTTTCATGATGATGGACGCAATTTCCTGCTGGATCCAGTAGAAATCATTTAGAAGTCGATTATCCGGCACGGCTTCAACGGCTTCGACCCATCTCTGGATATGGGTATCGGATGGAAATTTCATGCAAAGTGATTGCACATCCCTTCTGTACTTCATCGTTAGATGGATTACGTAGAATCTATCATTGTCACTTCTTGTCGGTTGCTGGATGCAACAGAAGTCAGTCTTGTGGCCGAACACAACCCGACCTTATTTTTTTGCATTGGATGTAGCCACCCCGCAAGCTGAAGCCCAAGAGAGCTTTGTCCAGAACATACTTTATGTGTGTGTAATCTTTCTTCTGTATGTTCTTCGACGGGTCCAATTATAGCGCGCGGGAGTAACGCGGGTAAAGAACAATGTGAACGGCACGACACCCCCTGCTGCGCAAAATACACGACTAAGTTAGCCTGATTGTTAAACATCACAATCTATAAGAGTAGGGTGCTCTCTAGTAAACTCACGAAAGGTCTCGGAGTATGACGCATAAGCTCCACCCGCGGGGAAGACCCACGGTAGCCTAGTATCGGCCAAGGCTTTGTGTGAATCTAGATTCACAGAAAACTTGCAGTTCAAGGCCCACGGCTCAAGTTGCTTACTAGTGTAGCTCTGTGTTCTAGGTGGAAGTTCAACTTAACAGTGTCTACTATAATACCGGTATATAAAACAGTGTTTTGAAACTAAAGGAAAATTTTATGTGCCTCTAGGATCTGGTGGGGGATTGCTGGAATTTAGTCTACTTTGGGCCAGCCCAATAGCAATTTCAGAAATTCCTAATAAATCCTAGAGGCCCACTCAGCCCATTCGTGTAAGACAAGAGGTGGAACCAAAGTTTAGTCCAACATTGCTAGTTTGGTGGGAGTTGGACCTCCTTATAAGGGAGGGTGTTTCCCCACATGCATGAGCATGAGAACAAGAGGGACATTCACACGCGCTCCTCCTGCGCAGACCGCGTTGCCAAGCCAGGCCAGGCAACGCCTTTTCGCGATGCGCCGCGGGTTGCGGGAATCAGCTGAGCCGATGATTGGTATCTGAAAGGTCACTCGGAAGCTGAAAAGTTGTTGTTGTAGTGGATATTGAATACGAACGCTGCACCCTTCGGCTGCTGCCTATTCGTTTCGTCTTCCTCTCTCTCTTCAGCTCCCGACGCAGCCTATTCGCCTCCTTCTCATGTGCCTATAAAAGAGAGGTTGCTCCTCTCCAGAGAGACGTATCAGAAGACCATCTTCCTCTCGCCACCAAGTTCCCGAGCATTGCGTTGCTGCTATGATCTTCCCCATCCCGGCTTGCGGTGTGCACCGCAGGTCGGGACAGTAGGCCTCCGAAACCGCACCTCTTTGAGTCCTTTATGGGAGAAGGGTGACAAGGTTTGTGGGGAGCACTCCGTGCGACTACTGATTTCTTCGTCACGGACGCCCGGGACTCCGATGACTAATTCCCCGAAGACGACTTCTTCCCTGATGTTGTCAACATCATCGACGACATGGCTGGTGAGGACACCGACGCCAAGACTGGTGCTTCTGCTCCTGTTCCGTACGTTCTCATACTCTTTCTGTTAGAGGTTCTACCACAGCTTCTTGCTCTAGTGTTTGCTCTAGATATGTTTGGTTCTAGTTAATATATGCAACTGCAATTTGCTTTCTCTCTGTCGGATTGCATGACTTGTTTTATCTCTGCTACAATAGTCATGTTTTATCTACTATTTTTGTTAATAAAATCATATGGTAAATTGCTCATATTTCCAACAAATAAGCAAGGTTAACAACCTTTCACTAAATATAAGATGTATGTGTTGATTCAAAAATGGACCATGCATGAAATATACAAAGTTCAGACAATTGGAGGGACATAAGGGCGAATGGTTTTTTTCTTTTCAAATAGGAATATAACCAAAAAAATTTAGTGGAATGAACTTTGTGAAGAATATGTACCACACACTTCTTTTATTTGGTTAATGGTAATTAGCATTGTATGCGTTCTTCACACACTTGTTCTATTATCTGAATGAGGTATATTTTTTGGTATATATTTTTGATTAATACTATTTAGAAGATACGATGGTGATCTGGTACATGGTGTCTTTTTGTTAAAAAAAATCACTCAACGAACCAAGTTATGAAACAAATCACACGCATCCTTGTCATTAATTTGTGGTACACAGAAACAGAACAACAACATCTCAAGACAACATGTTATATTTGCTCCAATAAATTTTCAACAAGTAGTCAACTCATTTGAAATTTCAAACCCCTAAATTATTTTCCAAATGGAATTTAGATTCCCCAGTAAGCCTATTTTTTTAGAAAAC
Source organism: Aegilops longissima (assembly GCA_021605205.1). Lineage (NCBI taxonomy): Eukaryota > Viridiplantae > Streptophyta > Magnoliopsida > Poales > Poaceae > Aegilops > Aegilops longissima. The sequence goes on from CM038678.1 coordinate 11,733,373, forward strand.
TTGGGCATACTTGTGTAGGTCGGCTTCTTTTCAAAAGGCTCCATTTATGGGCCAACATAGATGGGCAAACCCACCTAAACAATCGGCCCATTGTTTCACGAAAACTTGAAAGCTAGAAATACAAATTAAAAAAAAAAGAAAGCTTTGAAATACAAGGCTTGGTTATAAAAGGCAAGAATTTAGCTCAAAATAAACCATTGGGGGATAGACTTTAGTGTGGACATAGTCAATACTATGTAATTTAGATCCTCTCAATTCATTATTAGCTATCTTTTCAATATCCCTGAAAGAAATTTCAAATACCACAATCAATTTGGTGAAACGCTGCCAATCTTTTCTAATAATTACAGCCTCATCTACAGATCCAGTGCTGTATATACCATGATAAATAACCTACTGCCCCATCGTTCCATTCAGATTCCCATAATCCCTCTCACAAATTTAGTGTCCTGCCTTCTCTCTCCTCTCGTCGCACTACAACACGGCAGAGATGAATCCGACCAACCCTGCTTCACCGCCGTCCACCTTCCCTGCCACCGTAGAAATCCCAATGACTCCTACGCAGAGCGCCGAAGAGGAAGCAGCAGCGGCCTCCGGCGTCCAGGAGGAGTTTGATCTGGCGGACGAGGAATACCATCCCGTCCAATCTCCACTTTCTTCAGCTCGCTCGTCTAATATTCAGGTACAGAACCGATCCGATGAAACATGTATATTCTTTCTTTCTGGGCTGGTGCTGTATTTCTTGGTTGATCTACTGATTCGGCCGGCCGGAATTTAAAATGGGTGCACCGTGTCCTCCTGTTAGGTGGCTTTGGACGCCGCTGTGGTGAAGGACGCAGAGGACAGGTATCTATACTTCTACTCCTATACCACACTATAGACATAGTATGCGAATAACTCCTACCCACAGGACCGGTATTTTTTATTTAATAATCGATTTTATGGGAGTAACCCAAAGTTGAGGATGTGGCGTATCGGAGGATGTGGCGTATCGGATGTGGCATTTACGTGTGTACGCATTGCTTTCTCTCTTGCTTCGAGCCTTCCAGTAATATGCAGAAATTGTCTGTTTATTCTACGACAGAGTAGAAAACAAGTCCGATGGTACATGCCTCCAGCCGTAGAAAAGGAAACAAGTGTTTTTTTCTTCCAACAAAAACATACTTAAAGTAATTTCGTTTTCCTGAAAAATCAATCCTTCTGCTGGGCCTAAATTTCATCTTATTTTTAAATTTATACAAGTCGATATATATTTTATGCAGTGTAAATGCAATATGTGCACAAAACTAACTATGCCACTTACCCGAAAAATGTAACATTTCATAGAGTTTTTTTTGTACATCACATGGCTGTTATTTCAAGAGATCGTCTTCTGAACTAACAATATCGGTTATTCAAACATATATGAATAAATATGCTGGTAATCCAACAATTTTACCAAATATAAATTAGTGAACCTCCCAGAATGCTTGGCCGTTATCTACAAAAAAGATAGTGAATATTAAAGTGATCTTATTTTTTAATATAATTGCTATATTTATTTTTAACAGTTTACAGTCTGTCATTTTTTAGGCACTGACCGTAGAACAATTGTTCTATGGTATTTTCATTAATAATAAAAATTTACAAATACAGTCTGTCATTCCCATAGCGTTATGTGTCAGCCACCATATAGTCCTCACATGAAGGGTCAGCTTAACATGTTGGAGGTCCTGTAAATGGGTGAAACATGGAACAAAACACAAGGGCAAGATTAAGAGAGAAATGATTCAGATTAAAGGATGATAAAGAAGAGTAAATCTATTCGCAAAAGGGATGAAATAAACTTAACGATTCCATTACATACTTGAAGTATTTATTTCCTGGTTTTACATAGACGAGTGGTGACTCCCTTGCATACTCGATTATTATTTTTTAGTTTCACTTACACAATTAGTGTGTAAATTGTTGATGATAGCAATCACTCTTAGATCTCTTCAGTTCAATATATTTTCCAATGTTTTATCCACTACGATGGAAAATTGAAACTTATAATTCTATGTGAGCCATACCACCCTTGAGTTATTCATTTTCGTCTTTGCGCATGATTCGACATGCTTTCCAAAATTGACTTGTATTATACGCGCACCTAACATTCTTCCAGTTTTAAAGTAAATCTCATGCTACATGTCTTTAGTGTGACAAGGATAACGTAGAGGAATTACTGCATGAAGTAGGTCAATGTATCTGTCCATCATGTCATTCATGTCCGCATCCAGTAGATCGCCGCCAACACAATACACATCCAGGATATTCATTCGTGCATAAAAAAATAATACACCTGCACAATCTCTCATCTATTCCGGTAGGCAGGTATTTTTCATGTAAATTCTATTCTGTAGCTACAAATATGTGGCAGAAAAATGACCGGCACCAGAAATCTGATATATTGTGTCTTAGTGCATCCAGATTCTTGTCCACATGCCTTCTACACATTTCAACACTTCCAATGACATCTTGTTATATTATCATACACAAAGCACAGTGGCCAGCAGGTGGGAAGGCATCGTATTTATTGTGTCGGAAATAGTTAAACATAGAAACCTATGTTCTTATGTTATTCTATACCAAAACGGGAAATAAGAAGAATCAATAACGAACACATAATATTATGCTAAATAAAAATATCACTTGCGTGTGAGACATGTTTCATTTAATCTTATTCACGAGTGTATGTATGTTGTTTGTTCAAGATGCTAGATCGATACACTAAACTAAAATTCATAAAATGTACTAGCCTATTATTTTTGTGCGATATAGATTATTATGAGATGAGAATATTCAGATTGTCAGTCATTAGCAATGATATTATATATGATATGGTCCCAAATAAATACAGTCCACCTCAGCAACGACTTTCTAATGGAAGATCAAAATGAATTTGCCTAATATGAGGAATACAATATTATTCCAGTTAATGGGCACGGGAGGTAAATGTTAAAAAAATTATTTCACTTTGTCAAGATTTTTATTTCTCTCATTTATTCCTATGCTTTGAAATATGTGACATTAGTCATGCATTGTAAAATATGTGACTTAACACATGGAAAATCTTCACAATACAACATTCCCAGTTAGTTTTTATTTTGATTTGCATTACCCAATTAAATTAAAAAATTTAGTACACATTTTTCTGTAAAATCTATTTTTGAAACAAATATGTTTTTTCTTTAACTCCCCACCTTTTTTTGTGTGGGAACTCAATACCTTCTATTTTAGCATCAAATTTGTGTTCAGTTTTAAGCATGATTGGAACGATGAAGAATCATAAACCATGAAAGTTCACATAAGAGTGTAATCTATTACCTCGCCAGAAAGACATATGATGTCTTGAACCTCAAATTACATCTTGCTATATTATCATAGAAACTAGCACAGTGGCCATTGCAGGTGGGAAGGCATTGTATTTATTGTGTCGGTAATAGTTAAACATAGAAACCTATGTTCTTATGTTACTCTAAACCAAAATAGGAAATAATAAAAATAAATAACGAACACATAATATTATGCTAAATAAAAATATCACTTGCGTGTGACACATGTTTTATTTAGTCTTATTCACGAGCGTATGTATGTTGTTTGTTCAAGATGCTAGATCGATACACTAAACTAAAATTCATAAAATGTACTAGCCTATCATTTTGTGCAATATAGATTATTATGAGATGAGAATATTCAGATAGTCAGTCATTAGCAATGATATTATATAGTATATGGTCCCAAATAAATACAGTCCACCTCAGCAACGACTTTCTAATGGAAGATCAAAATGAATTTGCCTAATATGAGGAATAAAATATTATTCCGGTTAATGGGTGCACGAGGTAAATGTTAAAAAAATATTTTACTTTGTCAAGATTTTTATTTCCCTCAGTTATTCATATTCTTTGAAATATGTGACATTCATCATGCAGTAAAATATGTGACTTAACACATGGAAAGTGTTCACAATACAACATTCCATTTAGTTTTTATTTGGATATGCATTACCAAATTAAATTAAAAAAATACTACACATTTTCTGCAACATCTATTTTGAAACAAATGTGTTTTTTTCTTTAACTCCCCACCTTTTTTTTTTGTTGGAACAATACCTTCTATTTTAGCATCAAATTGGTGTTCAGTTTTAAACATGATTGGAACGATGAAGAACCATAAACCATGGAAGTTGACATAAGAGTGTAATCTATTACCTCACCTGAAAGACATATGATGTCTTGAACCATAACAATTTTCAAAATTTTATACCCTGAGAAAGTTTTCCTATGAACTTGAAGGGAGCTATTGAAAAAAATCCTCACATATAATCCTACAAATCAAACAATCTTGCCGAGAAAATTTAAGAATTAGATACGACGTGGGCTTGCATCAGGGTTAGAAAAATGAAAAAATATTATCATTGAGTAATCATGCCAAAAATATTGATTATAGTTGGATTCCTGGAAGAACATGTCTAATTACTAATCATCGAGTCTCCACTTGCATTCTCATCCGACGCCACATCTCTCCCACTTATACGATTCATGCGAACTGGTTATCAATGAGATCGTCATTGTAAGTCTCATATCCTATTATAGACTTATACTGCAATCTAGCACTACTTCTACACTAAGCCATAAGGTCATAGAGAGTATCTTTTCATGTCTCACCCAACTGTCATCATAACTAAAGGTTGCACACTTAATCATTTTTCTGCATTAATTTATGTTGTTAAAGGCCAACATAAATAGACCTAACCAATCACTCGTTCGCCTTGATGCTTTCAATTTTCGAGCACTTCCCCATGTGCTCGCCTAGCTCACCACTCTCTCTACAATGAATATGTATAGGACAAAGTATAAATTGGTAGAAATTTGTACCTTCGAGTGCGGCATGGTTGGATTTTTGTTATCTTGGGCAAGATTTTATGATTAATTTTCAAAAAGTTGGTATGAGATTTTAAATTATTTAGTCCAAGTAGTAATATAATTTTCTTTTGACCATTTATGTGTCTTGAATACCTATTTTATATGAAATGAATAAATTTAAAGTTCATAGTCTAGTATGTATTTTACCAGCAAAGTCATATGTGTGGCTTCATATATGGTTGCACAGATGTGATTTACCTCTTCGAGTTCCTAGGGGGACGTGGAACTTGGTTGTGAATACGTCCTTTTTCTACATATGGTGAAAATGATCCTGAATGCAGGATGGATAGTTATATAGTTGGGGTTGAGATTAAAGCATGCATATTGTAACTATATTATATTATGTCTATGTAGCATTTTGTTTAGCACAGTTAATATTTGTACTCAGATATACAAGTAACTTTTTGAGACATTTCAACTTAGCACATGGATGCAACATGTGTTAGGTTTTTCCAGTGGGTTAGAATGCTCGTGGATGTGTTCTCTTTCTTACATTTGTATGTTGAGTTGATAGTTTACTGTATCACTTTATCATGAGAATAAAATCCAGGTTATAATCTCAACTTAAAAAAACATTCGTTTTGTATGTATTTTGAAGTCTTTATTTACTCTGCACTACAAACATGTTGTGTTTTGGGAATATAACTAATTGTGCACTTGTGTATAGATATGCAAGTACTAATGAGCTAGATGGGGAAACTGATGGAGAACGGATGGAGGTAGAAGTAGCTGTTCAAGAACTAGAGATTGAAGCTAAACCCTTGATAATGCAGGCACAGCGGCGGTGCAATCGTGGCAATGGTCATGGCTGGACTTGCGGCAAGCTGGCGCAATCCGGCTATGCCATGTGCTCGAAACATGTCAAGGCTCGCCTGGAGAACTTGCAAAGGTTCCGGGCAAAGAGGCGGTGAGCTAGCACCGGGTCTGATGCCATAATACGGCCTAAGACACGAGAATGACCAACATCGACGCCGCGAGACCAAGAGACCATGACCAGCCCATCCTTGAGTTATGGATTTCTGGCAAAAGTCAGGCATATCTCCTGGGCTTGGTAAATGTCCTCGTCGGCCGAGAAAATCAAATTGAAAGATTGTTGGGTGTACTATGTTGTTTAAACATTGAACTACTGTTTGATGGTTGTGGATAGTAAGTCTTGAACTAATCTGCGATGGTTACGTTGGAATGTTAACTTTTGTTCCACTTGACGTAAAAAAATTGGGCAAATTATGGACATATTTTTTTCAAAAATTAAAAATTTTGTCTGACTATTCATTCGAGATTTTTCTGAAAGTGAAATTGTCGATTTTCGGCCATCTCGTTAAGAGCCCGAAAAAAAATCACAAACGAAAGCCAAAACCTTGGCCCATCCTCACCTCAGTCACTTGCCATTGCTAAGCTGAGCAATAAACAACCCCCCCCCCCCACCCCCCCAACACATGTATGGAAAAAATACATCGTTCATTTTCTTATATTGTCTTTCCTCCCAGATTGTACTAACGTAACCATACAAATACATTATAAGGACAAATGTAAAAACAGCTACTAAACTGGTCTAAGCTCAGCAGAGCCATTACACGTCCACCGAAAGCCTAAATGAAAAAAAAAAAACAAAGCAGCACAACTAGTTGTTGCTTACTCGAGAACATTGCCACAAAGTAACAATCAGTCGACGAGCTACATCGATAGCATCCTTAAGCACCGCCAACATCAAGCTTCCTAAGCCATAATTAATTAACTAGTTTATTTTTGTAGTACCATCTATGCAGAGTGCGGATTTCTTGCTCCTGGGTTCCATGAGCTCCATTTAAAAAAATATTTTAAAACCCACATTTTGAAGTTTCAAAAATTCCGATGCACGTGAATATAGGGAATAGTGGAATACTAAATTGTTGTAAAATTTCATTATGAAATACATTTTGGTGTGAAGTGCACAAAAAACATGAAATTTGGTAGTGAATACTGCATGTGCAAGAAATACAAGATTTTGGTTTTCCATGGCCTTGATCATAACTTCTCAGGAATAATCAACATCACATGTATGGAAAAACAAGCTGGGGGGAATTTTGAAACCCGAGACCTCCTGCTAACACATATCGGCGGTGGCCACTCCGGCCCCGTCGGACATGACTCATTCGTCATGCTGCCGCCTTTACCTCCCATGTTGCTCGTTGACTTCGTGTCGGTCATCGTCCTGCTTCCATCCCCGTTCCAACCCAAGTCAAATCCGGATCGGGAGCTCTAGCTTCAGCCGCCGATGATGTTACACCTCCCGGCCAGGTATGTGTCTTGTCCGAGGTGGTGCTAGTGATGCATCCGAGCAAGGTTGCAGATCCCGTGTCCACGATTCTCTCCATGCCCATGAAGGCTGTCTCTCCGGCCTTGTCGGCGGCCGCTCCTATCACGAATCCCATCATAGCTACTCCCACCTTTCGCGGGTCGGACCACGCCATTGGTGGGTGGATGGTGCACTTCACACTCTTCCCCAAGCTCAAGCTCAAGGCATTGGCCTCTCTTGTCCCACCACACCCCGTGAGCCCTCGCAACACCGGCACGTCCTTGATAACCCACAAGTATAGGGGATGGAGACAGTCTTTGAGGGTAGTATTTCACCCAAGTTGAGTTGTCAATTCGATCACACCTGGGTAAATAAATATCTACAACAAAGTGTTTAGTGGCGCGGTAGTATGATAGTTTGGTGGTAGTGGTGATAGTGGCAGTAGCAGTTTTGTAGTGATTGTAACTTAGCAAAGATCAATATGATAGTTTGGTGGCAGTGGTAGTAGCAGTTTTTAGTAGTGTTTCTTGACTTAGCAACGATCAATATGAGAAAAAGCGTAGGCATTGGATCAGCGATGAATAGTTGTGTTGGATGATATTCATCATGTAACAGTCACTACCTAGAGAGATACACAATAGCCCCAATTCATCAATATAATGTAGGCATGTATTCCGTGTATAGTCATACGTGCTTATGGTAAGACCTTGAATGACATCTTTTTTCCTACGCTCCCGTGGCAGTGGGGTCCATTAGGAAATCTAAGGCATATTAAGGCCTCCTTTCAATCGAGAACCGGAACTCCTCATACTACGGTCATCACCGGAGTAAATCCCATTTATTGTCACCTTGGGGACTACGGACCATAACACATAATCGGATCATGCAACTTGCACAATAGAATCAAGAACTCAAATATATTGATGAAAACATTGAGGGTTTAGATATGAAATTATGGCACTAGGTCCCTAATGACAAGCATTAAGCATAGCAAGGTCATAGGAACATCAATCTCAGTACATAATGGATAATAGGGATCAAGCCTAACAAATTAACCAAATTACATGAAAAATATCATCCAACTCCATCACCATCCAACAAGCCTATGAAGGAAGTACTCACTCCTGGTAGTGAGCATCATGTAACTGTTGATGAAGAAGAGTTGATGATGATGACGACGACGAATCCCCCTCTCCAGATCCCTAAACGGACCCCAGATCCGCCCTCCTGTTCAAGAACATGAGGTGGCAGTGGCTTCGTGTCACACCATGAAACATCTTCTCTTAATTTTTCTCCGGGTAATGAAAATATAGGCTTGAAATTAGGTCAGACAACCGCCTGTGGGACCCACAAGGCATCAGGGTCCGCCATAGGGGGGTAGACGTGCCATGTTGCCTTGTGAGCAACTGGTGTCCCCGCCCCCCCCCCCCTTCGGTGTATCTTCATTACAATATTTTTATTTATTCAATAAAAATCTCCACAAAGTTTCGTCTGAGTCCAAGAAAATTTATTTCAACACAAAAAACAACACCATGTTAGTTCCGCTGATAACAGCATGAGTCCGAGTTAGTTTCGTTCGAATTAGAGTCCAAAACAAGACTAAAAGTATTTGGAAAATAGATACGATGAAGACGTATCAGACCTCCAGCCAGCTGACGGCACCCTAGCGGTCGATCCCTGAGTTGGATCATGGGTTGCCTCCTCAAGTTATGTCCACCCTGGACGCAGCGGTTGCTACTCTCTCGCCAACCCAGCTGGAGCGAATACTCGGATCCAAGTCGTCATCGTCCCATAGATGCCCCTGCCTGCTTGGCGGACAACTCTTGCGGCACCCATCCTAGACACAATACCCAGTTCTTCTGCGCCATGTGCCATTGCAACTTTGGCGACATGACATTCCATAAGACACCTCATGCCTGGCCTTCACTCCTCGTGTCACACCATGCCCGCCACCTTTTCCTTTTGCAATCACTACCTCTCGGAATGAGGCCATCGTCGAGGTTGTGACCCCAGTACTATAGATTATACTTCCTCCATTTTTGTATACAAGGCCACAAACCCATACTACAGGTACCAAGGTAGAAACTAATGGCCATTTAAGACAATGTTGCAAACTAGTCTTTTCTTCTCGCTTGACGTGTTAATTAATGTGTATTTTTCTCTCCAACGCACCACAAGACAACTCTCTCACTCCTCATTGGTTGATTAATGCGGTGCATTAAAAACAACCTTCTAACCCCGCATGCATGCATGTGGTATTAATGTCCGATCCTATATGTTGCTAGTATGAGGCAAACCTCATAAATTTTATCTCGGTTGGTGTTAGTGGCCTTGTATAGCTCCAAATTCTATTTTCGATAGTGGCATTGTATACAAAAATGGAAGGAGTACCTGAGCTCCATAAGCTATCACTACTTGAATGAAAGAATTTCCCATCTGCCAATTCTTTGTAGTCTGCTAACGGACGGCACGGAAGATATTTGCCGTCCGCTTGCAAAAAGTAGACGACAAAGAACTGGCTGATGGCAAAGATACTGTCTGCCATCAGCCAGCTTTTTGCCGTCCGCCAGTAGACGGCAAACGTCCCAAAGGCCAGGGCCGTACCTAGAATATGGTAGACCCTATGTGAATCAAAATTTAGGCCCTGATGTTCGAAAGAGTGGATTAAAATGTATAGTTTGTTAATCACTATAGTAGTATAATTTTCATGTAGACTTACACCACCGGATGCACAAGTTCAAGAAAGAACGACAAATTGGATGTACTATTCTACTACTATAAACTAATAGAAGAATAGAGTGCTAAGAACTGCCACAACCATCGAATCTAGCAGGATTCTGTAGTTGTAGATCATGAGAGACTGCACATAAAACTCCGATGGGTGATTTGTAAGTCAGTGACAAAGCAGATGCATAAGAGCACATGAGAATTTAGAGGAAAACTCCCCAATATATATAGAAGATTGGAGTACACCAGTTTGTTGCCACTAATGACTTTCTTTTAGGGAAATCATGAAGCATTAGACCCAATGTGGATTGTACAAGAATCGAGATGAGGAGGAAATGATTGGTCCATAAGTTAATTTCGAGTTTGTGAGCATTGAGAGGGGGGGGGGGGGGGTAGGGAGGCACTGGGAGTAATTGATTAATCGGGACTGGAGGTTGCATGGGCCTTGGGCTGGGACATTTCCATCATTTTTGTTTGCTCTAGTAAATGCTTTGTTTAACACATTAATTACCTAGAATGGGACGCCCTCCAATTTTTGGGGCCCTGTTCAACCGCTTGAGTTGCACCTGCTAAGGCTACTCATAGTGGGGAGTAACATATACTAGTATCATGCATATGATACTAGTATATGATACTACCTTCATAATGCATTGTATCATAAAGTAGTACCATAGATTACTATATTTATTGCCATGCATGACACAAGGTATCTACCTATGTTATTATAACCCTTTCTCTCTTATTTAATTGTGTGCCACATAAACATGTTTGCTAGTCCTAAGTGCATGTTACCGGTTATGTTACCCCCACTATGGCTGGCCTAATATAGGGCCTTGCAAAAGGCAGACAACAAAGAGACCAGCTCCGCCCACTAGACGTGGAGCTGGCTAGGTCAAATGGATGCCATCCGCAAATCTAGAAGGTGCGTAAGTAACACCCGTGTCCCTCTGGCCCAACCCCCTCTTTGTCATATGGTAGCACACGGCAGAGAAGTTACCTAACTAATGGTTGTGCACCCCCTCACCTCTCTCTCTATCTCTCTCTCTATCTCTCTGTCCAGCATAGCCGCCGGGCATCTCCCATTTGTGTACTCCCCTTTGTTGCCGTTGGAGGAAGCCGCCGGGTGAGGCCCCGGGCGACCGACGACGGTGGCCGAAGCCCTTTTCCCTCCCGCGTGAGGATCAGGTGAGGCGGGACACCCAATAGCGTTGGGTCGTGTCTCTTGGATCTGGGTCACGCCGGGGCGGCGCGGTGATGGGCGGAGGCGGCGGAGATGCAGGGCGGCGTGGAAGATCGGGTGGTGCTGACCCCTTAGCGCGTCCGCACGGTCACGACGGCCAAGGCTTCTGTGGCCGGCGGTGTGGTGACGGCGGGACGTGGCCGGTGGTGGCAGCGATGTCTGGCCTGGATCCTGGGATGGCGGCCCTGGAAGGTGGCAGTAGTTGAAGTTCGGACTTACCGCGGCGGCATGGCATGGTGTTGTCCCTGTCCAAGGCGGATCTACGCCAGCGATCTGGTGCCTTTGGCTCCGGATTGGTTTAGATCAGAGACGGCCGTGACGAGCTCATGGACCTCTTGGTGCCTCTCGCGGTTTGCCGAGGTGGGTTGGCTGCCCTCCTCCCAGGCTCCAGTGGTGCACAGTGGTGCACACACAGGCAGTGGCCGGTGTGTCAGGGTGCCCACGGTGGCAGTGCTGCTGCGGATGGTCGTCGGACACTACTAGAGAAAAGCTTACCAGTAGCGCTGGTTTTTGTGCTACCTGTAGCGCGGGCACCAGCGCTACTGCTATGGCGCTACAACTATTTTGTAGCAGTAGCGCGTTTTTAGCCCGGCGCTACTGGTAAGTTCAAGTACTAGTAGCGCGTTTTGAGCCAGCGCTAGTGCTAACATTTTTTTTAGCATTTTGGCGTTGTACATGTTTAAACGGATATATCTTTTATACAATAACAACTCATCATGAACTAGTCTGTTTAAATAGCATATTCATTACCACTTGTCATCACCAGCAAACAATGTTCGTGAATGGGACATCATATAACAAGTTGGTCACTAGTAATAATCATAACTCCTCCTCATCATCATCAACTCTAACACATTGTAGCACATAATAACACATTCTAGCTACGGCCTACTCCTCTCATAGGACCTACTCTACCCGCTCTTAGGTAAAATATCATAAAACAAGATAGGCATTGACTCTCCATTAAGGAAAATTGACTCTCCATAATAAAGAAGGGAGATCATCCCGTCTCCAAGTCGTGGCTTACGCACAATGTCGCTTCCAAGTAGCTCTCTATGATGGTTCAAACATTTTTTGAAATCATTTATTATCATGGCTTCCTCGCTTATACAAATCCGGTATGCACAGGAGTGATGTGGATACTGCGGCTCACCTGGTCGTGGTGGCCGTAAGCTCATAACATTAACGCGACCTCTCGGCAACATCAGATGAGGCACACAATCCATCGGGATTTTCTGTTCAAAAACATAGTAATAACTTTGTAGTTAGCAATGTAGTTTAGTTTTAGAAGAATTTATGCAAAAGATACACGGATGTCGTAATAGTAGAAAATCTTACCATGATATCTCCATTGATGTTACCGTAGTTCGGCACGTGCACTAGTGGCACGTATTCACCATAATGTGGAGGTGTTTAATAATAGCTATTGTAATTCTCAAGATTAGTAAAAATGTGATAAGACCATCTTGCTCCTTAGAAGTTAATTGTGCTTCATCATTGTAGTAGTAGGTTCTGTCTACCATTTTCCGTACATTTTTTGAAGAATGAAAATAAGCTGTCAATGGAAATAAGCTGTGAAATATTTTGAAATAAACAATATAAATTACTTAGTAAATATGTTTAAGAAACTCACATAGCGGTAGAACTGGAAGCGTGTCAACAAGGAACCAAATGGTCATATCATTTTCGTCAATGTCAGGATCACCAAGATCGAAGGTGAGAAGCATACCCTCATGAAAATCATATGCCTTGCAAAGGGCTTCCCAATTCAGGCAACCAAAATTGGATAAGTTCACAGAATTGTATAGATTTACAGCAAAATCATAACCATGATGGGTCCTTAGTTGAATTATCTTTGTCTCCATTCTTTCGTGATCTTCAAAACCCATTTTCTCCAAGACATAGCGTCTTGCATGGCATGGGATAAGTAGTCGAATTGTAAAAGACGGAAATTACACGTTGAAGAAGCAGAGAAGTCGTGAAAAAATAAAATAAAAACACTTGTCGTCGTTGCGTACCGTTTCAACATCGAATGTCTCTTGGAGCTTGATGCTGAAGCGCCGACCTTCTACCAGGTGAGGTCTGTCGCACAGACCGCGCTCATCTTCGCAGTCCTCGCACTTAGCGAATTCCCTTTCATTGTCAGACATTTCCTAATAGGTAACTAATAATCCATCATCGAATACGTATATAGTAGTTTGTAGCAAAGATCATCATATAACAACTAAAACACCTAAATTTTTTAGTTTGTAGTAGTTTGTAGCAAAGATCATCATATAATCCATCATGAATACATATATAGTAGTTTGTAGCACAAACCACGCTCATCTTTTTCATTCAATAAGCAAATAACTAATAGGTAATTAATAATCCATCATCGAATACATATATAGTAGTTTGTAGCAAAGATCATCATATAATATCACTAATACATCTCGAATAATAGCTCCTCTAGGTTCAGTGGGCCGCGGTGGACACCCAAAGAGAAGGAACCATCACCGGATCATAGCTCCGGTGAGATCCCCAAAGAATCTTCCAGGTATTGGAGAACCGGCCGTTCACCAACGCAACCAAGTAGCGCTGAACGTGCACGTTCTCCTCCGTGACACAGTGTTGTACCACCTGCACGGGGGACTCAAGCCTCTCCACTGATGCAGGCCCACGTGACCGCCACCAAAGAAGCTCCAGTCGATGACGGGCTGGCTCCTCACTAAGCTGCGCTCACCATAAGGTAGCACAACCCAGTACCAGCCCGGCGGAGCCCAGTCCCGGACATGGCCCCTCGGCTCAACCAGGAGTCCTCCACCGAGTCGACGACGAGGATGCGGGATAGGCATCGTCGACGTCGAGAACAAAATGCTTAATTTTGAAAACAAAATTAGTAAACACTTAGCAAAATTTGGCATGACCTTTGCTAAAAATAGGACACATCGAGCGCCTGAAATTTGCCAGAACATAAACGAATTGACATTTCTGGCAAAACATAGGCCACTCGGAAAAATATGACATGTCCAAAATGTGACATGTTCAAAATACGACATGTCCACTGCAAATTTGCATATAACAGGAAAAATTGCTTTAACTAAAAAAAATAACAACAATTGCTTTAACTAAAAAAAGACCTAGAATTCTGTTAACTACACCTAAAACAACTAAAACACCTAAAATTCTTTTTACTACACCTAAAACAACTAAAACACCTAAAACTCTTTTAAATACACTTAAAACAAATTCAACATTATTCTAAGAACACGTACATTATTCTAAAACCTACATTTTTAACTAAAACACCTACAAATTTAACTAAAACACCTACAAATTCAACTAAAACACCTACATTATTCTAAGAACCTACATTTTTTCAACTATGATTCAAAATAATTAACTACTCTCTAATAACTATAACTAGGGAGGGTGGGAGGAGGAGGAAGGAGGGAGGAGTACCTCTCGGTGGAGGAGGCCATGGGGGGGGACCATGGGGAGGATGGCGGTCTTGAGGGGGGGCAGGGAGGAGGGCGGCGGGAAGGGCGGCCGACGGAGGAAGAGGGGCCCGCGTGGGGAGGGCAGCCGAGTAGGACGCGGGGGCGGCGGCCGGATCGGGGGACGATTGAGGGATTCGATCTGGTGTGAGCATGTGAGTGTGAGTGAGGGGAGAGGGGTGCGCGCGCCGGCGCGTGAGAGGAAGCAGAGGTGGGATTAGCGACAGCGCGGGGGAGGACGCCCAACGCTATAGCTAGAGCTGCAACAGGGGGCTGAGAGCGTGGCCCATTAGCTGTAGCGCTGACCGTGAAATACAGCGCTACTGCTAACGTGCGCTTGTAGCGTGGGGTCTCTAAACAACGCTACTGCTAAATGTCTACATATAAGCATTTTCCTAGTAGTGGGATTTGGGCGGCCAGATCTGGGGCTTTGAAGGCGGTCTGGTCGGTGCACAAGTTGTCAGTTGGATGTTCTTGGGACAGATCCAGGTGAAAACCTGGTCGTCGGTCGGTGGCCGGAGCAGGAGATGGATCAGGCCTGACAACGTCGATGTGTTAGTACCTGTTCTGAAGATGGATCGATGGAAGACGGCGGCTGTGACATTTGAGAGTGCGACGGACCGGTGTGTGTCCTAGATCTGGCAATGGCTTGGTTGGGCCTCCAATTTTAGATGTTAGGCATTAGTTCAATGTCTGTTTGGTATTCGGCTCGGACAATCGGCACCCTTCATCAAGTGGATAGGCCACTTCTAGGGAAAACCTTATACACAGTATCTTAGCAGTAGCGCTAGACAACATAGTAGCATGTTTAAATAAACCATGCTAATGCTACTATTTTAGCAGTAGCGCGTGCTAGGAAAACGCGCTACTGCTATGTTTGTACTGGGCGTAGATAGCTAGGCCCACTTAGCAATAGCGCGTATCTGATCCCAGCGCTACCGCTATGTTCCGTAGCAGTAGCGCGTTTCGCGGACCCACGCTACTACTACCTTACCTTATCCCGACCACACGCTCGACCCTCTCACTCAATCTCCCTCTCACACACTCTCACCCGCGCCTAACCCGTCGTCCGCCGCCGCCGCCGCGCTGCTCCTCCACCGAGGTACTCCCTCCGTCCCTCCTCCCCTCCCTCCTCTCCCCTCCTCCTCCGTCCGCCCCCTCGTCCCCCCTTCCTCCTCCGCCGGCAGCCCTCCTCCCATCGCCCCTCCCTTGTCCTCCTCCAGCCGCCCCCTCCCTCTTCCTCCTCCGGCCGGCCCTTCCCTCCTCCCCGCCTCCCTCCTCCTCCCTACTCTGATCCCACCGGCCTCCTCCCCCTCCTCCTCTCTCCTCCTCCTCCCTTCCCTCCTCCCTCCATCTCTTTTTTTTTTCTGTTTTTTACTATAGGTTTTTACTATTGTATAATGTAGTTTTCTTACTGTTTTTAGTAAGTGTTTAATATAAATAGTAAGTAAATTAATAGAACTAGATCAACTAGTTTATTTTTAGTAAGAACTAGTTGAATTAATAGAACTAATGTATTTTTAGTAAGAAAAATTAGTATAACTAGTTGAACTAGTTTATTTT
The DNA here is from genome assembly GCA_021605205.1 of Aegilops longissima. Classification (NCBI taxonomy): domain Eukaryota; kingdom Viridiplantae; phylum Streptophyta; class Magnoliopsida; order Poales; family Poaceae; genus Aegilops; species Aegilops longissima. The sequence goes on from CM038678.1 coordinate 11,749,603, forward strand.
TAGAAAGAACTAGTTTATTTTTATTTATAGTAAGTTTCTTTTTAGTAAGAACTAGTTGAATTAATAGAAGTAGTTGAACATGTCACATTTGTTGTTATTGTTTTAGTTTAAGCAATTATTCCCGCATCAATGTCGACGATGCCTATCCCGCATCCTCGTCGTCGATACCCGTCGTTCGCTAGGGTTTTAGTTGTATTAGTGATGTTATATGTATGATACTATTCGGGATGTATTAGTGATAACTTATAGGGTTTTTGTTTTTGCAGAAATCTAGGAGGCGCTCCATCATCCCCGCCGTTGTCACCGACCCCCTCCGACCTCGAGGTGAGACCAGCCAAATCTCCATGTCAACCCACAAGTATAGGTAATCGCAACAGTTTTCGAGGTTAGAGTATTCAACCCAAATTTATTGATTCGACACAAGGGGAGCCAAAGAATATTCTCAAGTATTAGCAGTTGAGTTGTCAATTCAACCACACCTGGATAACTTAGTATCCGCAACAAAGTATTTAGTAGCAAAGTAGTATGGAAGTAACGGTAACAGTGATAAATGTAGCGGTAGTAGTTTTGTAGCAATTGTAATAGTAGCAACGATAAAGTAAATAAGCAAAGCACAATATGTCAAATGCTCGTAGGCATTGGATCAGTGATGGATAATTATGTCGGATGCGATTCCTCATGTAATAGTTATAACATAGGGTGACACTGAACTAGATCCAATTCCTCAATGTAATGTAGGCATGGATTCCGAATATAGTCATACGTGCTTATGGAAAAGAACTTGCATGACATCTTTTATCCTACCCTCCCGTGGCAGCTGGGTCCAAATGGAAACTAAGGGATATTAAGGCCTCCTTTTAATAGAGTACCGGACCAAAGCATTAACACATAGTGAATACATGAACTCCTCAAACTACGGTCATCACCGAGAAGTATCCCGATTATTTTCACTTCGGGGTTGTCGGATCATAACACGTAATAGGTGACTATAGACTTGCAAGATAGGATCAAGAACTCACATATATTCATGAAAACATAATAGGTTCAGATCTGAAATCATGGCACTTGGGCCCTAGTGACAAGCATTAAACATAGCAAAGTCATAGCAACATCCATCTCAGAACTTAGTGGATACTAGGGATCAAACCCTAACAAAACTAACTCGATTACATGGTAAATATCATCCAACCCATCACCGTCTAGCAAGCCTACGATGGAATTACTCACGCATGGCGGTGAGCATCATGAAATTGGTGATGGAGGATGGTTGATGATGACGACGGTGACGAATCCCCCTCTCCAGAGCCCCGAACGGACTCTAGATCAGCCCTCCCGAGAGAGATTAGGGCTTGGCGGCAGCTCCATATCGTAAAACGCGATGAAACTTTCTCTCCAATTTTTTTCTCCGCGAAAGCAAATATATGGAGTTGAAGTTGAGGTCGGTGGACATCCAGGGGGCCCACGAGGCAGGGGGCGCGCCCAGGGGGGCAGGTGCGCCCACCCTCATGGACAGGGTGTGGGCCCCCTGGCCTTGATTCTTTCGCCAGCATTTTTTATTAATTCCAAAAATAATCTCCGAGGAGTTTCAGGTCATTTCGAGAACTTTTATTTCTGCACAAAAATAACACCATGGCAATTATGCTGAAAACAGCGTCAGTCCGGGTTAGTTCCATTCAAACCATGCAAGTTAGAGTCCAAAACAAGGGCAAAAGTGTTTGGGAAAGTAGATACGATGGAGACGTATCAACTCCCCCAAGCTTAAACCTTTGCTTGTCCTCAAGCAATTCAGTTGAACTGAAAGTGATAAGGAAAAACTTTTACAAACTCCGTTTGCTCTTGTTGTTGCAAATATGCAAAGCCAGCATTCAAGCTTTCAGCAAAGATTATGAACTAACCATATTCACAATAACGCTGAGATCTCATGTTTACTCACATCAATGGCATAATCAACTAGTGAGCAATAATAATAAATCTCGGATGACAACACTTTCTCAATACAATCATAATATGATATAACAAGATGGTATCTCACTAGCCCTTTCCGAGACCGCAAAACATAAATACAGAGCACCTCTGAAGATCAAGGACTGACTAAACATTGTAATTCATGGTAAAAGAGATACAGTCATAGTCATACCCAATATAAACTAATAGTAATGCATGCAAATGACAGCGGTGCTCTCCAGCAGGTGATGTTTAATAAGAGGGTGATGAATCAACATAAAAATAAATAGATAAGCCCTTTGCAGAGGGAAGCAGGGATTTGTAGAGGTGCCAGAGCTCGATTTTGAAATAGAGATAAATAATATTTTCAGCGGCATACTTTCATTGTCAACATAACAACCGAGAGATCTCGATATCTTCCATGCTACACATATTATAGGCGGTTCCCAAACAGAATGGTAATGTTTATACTCCCCCTCCACCAACAAGCATCAATCCATGGCTTGCTTGAAACAACGAGTGCCTCCAACTACAAGAGTCCCGGGGGAGTTTTGTTTGCAATTATTTTGATTTGATTTCCATAAAGCATAGGACTGGGCATCCCGGTGACCAGCCATTTTCTCGTGAGTGAGGAGTGGAGTCCACTCCTCTTGAGAATAACCCGCCTAGCATGGAAGATACAGATAGCCCTAGTTGATACATGAGCTATTCGAGCATACAAAACAGAATTTCATTTGAAGGTTTAGAGTTTGGCACATACAAATTTACTTGGAACGGCAGGTAGATACCACATATAGTAAGGTATGGTGGACTCATATGGAATAACTTTGGGGTTTATGGAAGTGGATGCACAAGCAGTAATCCCGCTTAGTACAAGTGAAGGCTAGAAAAAGACTGGGAAGCGACCAACTGAGAGAGCGACAACAGTCATGAACATGCATTAAAATTAATCAACACCGAGTGCAAGCATGAGTAGGATATAATCCACCATGAACATAAATATCGTGAAAGCTATGTTGATTTTTTTCAACTACATGTGTGAACATGTGTCAAGTCAAGTCGCTCGAATCGTTCAAAGGAGGATACCACCCTACCACATCACAACCATTTTAATAGCATGTTGGCACGCAAGGTAAACCATTATAAACTCCTAGCAAATTAAGCATGGCATAAACAATTATAATCTCTAATTGTCATTGCAAACATGTTTATTCATAATAGGCTGAATCAGGAACGATGAACTACTCATATTTATAAAAACAAGAGAGGTCGAGTTCATACCAGCTTCTCTCATCTCAATTAGTCCATCATATATCGTCATTATTGCCTTTCATTTGCACGACCGAACGGTGTGGATAATAATAATAGTGCACGTGCATTGGACTAAGTTGGAATCTGCAAGCATTCAATTCAAGGGAGAAGACAAGGTAATGTGGGCTCTTGGTTAAATCAACAATAATGCATATACGGGCCACTTCAACATTTTCATTGTGGTCTTCTCCTCTCAACCCCCCAAAGGAAAGAAAAGAAATAAAACTATTTACATGGGAAAGCTCCCAACAAGCAAAAGAAGAACGGCGAATATTTTTTGGGTTTTCTTTTAATATTATTACAAGCACAGAAATTGAACTAACTATTTTTTTCTCCTCTCAACCCCCCAAGCAAAAGAAGAAAGAAAGCATAAAAAAGGAAAATAAACTAACATGGATATTACAATGAAAAAGTATGAGCACCGAAAACTAGCATGAGTGTGTGTGAACATAAATGTAATGTCGGTGAGAAATACATACTCCCCCAAGCTTAGGCTTTTGGCCTAAGTTGGTCTATGGCCACGGCTGGCCTGGCGGATATCCAAAGTTATAATTGGGGTCGTACTGAGATGCAGCCTCGGAGTGCCACTGATTGGCGATCTCCTCTGGATCCCACTGATAAACAGACTGACGGTGAGGATCAAGTGGTGGTTCCGGCTCCGGCTCTGGGGCTGACGTCTGGCCACAGAGCGCATAGATGGCCTCCGGCAAAACGAGGTAAGGGCCTGCAGTTAAATTAAACAAAGATGGCGCAAGCAAAATAATTGTCTCACTGTGCTTCTTATGAAATCTAAATTTATACAAAAGCATCTGATCATCATTTTTAACAATAAACTCATGTGCTACCATACTCTTATAGTCTAGAGAAACAGAAGGTAACAACTTTTCTTCTTTCTCATAATGCCTAATAGGTATGTCTAAATATTTAGCAAGGCGGGCAACATAGACAGCTCCAAAGATAGGGCCCTTTGTACGGTTCAGTCTTAATCATTTAGCAATAATAGCGCCCATACTAACAGAGTTTCACGGAATAAAGCATGGAACAAAATAATAATATCAGGAACACTAAGGTTTCCACAGTTTCCGTGACCAATTAAGCAACGACTAGCAAATATTGCAAAGTAGCGTAAAACAGGAAAATGTATGCTAGTAATTCTTGCATCGGAAACCTTCCTCGTTTCCCCAACAGTAATAGTATCAATAAATCCATCCACATCTTTACGATGTGGTTCCTCTAAGCTACCCCCGAAAGGTATCTTGCAAACCGTGCAAAATTCATATAGTGACATCTTCCTAGCCACATCATATAAATGAAACTCTACTGAAGGAGGTGATTCTTTAGGATAATAGTGTAAGTTTTGCACAAAAGTATTGGTGAGTAAGAGATACTGTTCGATCTGGTCGTGGAGGAAGTCGGTGATGCCCGCATTATTAGATAGCAAATAAAAATCATCATAAATCTCGGCTGCTCTCAAGAAATCATCACAAGGCCATTCACACAGCCACACTTTCGCGACATGAGGGAGATTATACTTTGGCTTTTCATTCTCCTTAGCTTGTTTATCCTTAGAGCCTTGGCTAGAAGAGCCCCTCAAAAATCTCTTCGTCATTTTCTGAAAATTTCTGAAATTTTTAGTAACTTCAAACTAAAAGTGAATCAAACTCAATAAGGTTGATAACAACTACTCCCACAAGTTCTTAGAGACTATATCATGCATTAGATTTGCAAAAATTAATTTAAGCACAAGAACAGGGTCAAGAACTAAAATTTATTAAGTTTATACTACTATATAAATTTGACATGTAAGCTCAAGAACAGGGTCACCTAGGCAGCAAAAATTTGCAATGAATAAAGCACTAGTATAAAAACTAATTGGACCATTGGAGGAGTCACATACCAAGGAACAATCCCCCAAAGAAGTTTTGTAAGTGGAGCTTTGAGCAAGGAGATCGAAAATCGCAACAAAATGAGCTAGAACTCGTGCTTGAGCTAGTTGGTGATTTTTTTGCGAGGAAGAAGAAGTGTGTGGTGGCTGGAATAAGTGGAGGGGAGCCACCATGGGCCCACGAGGCAGGGGCGCGCCCTGTAGGGGTGGGCACGCCCTAGACCCTCGTGGCCAGGTGCTTGCTCCCCCTGGTGTGTTCTCAGTGCTAGATATTTTCAAATATTCCAGAAAAAATCATATTAAATTGGCAGGGCATTTGGGGAACTTTTATTTTCGGGGTATTTTTTATTGCATGGATAATTCAGAAAACAGGCTATTTTTGCTTTATTTATTCTAAATAACAGAAAGTAAAAAGAGGGTACAGAAGGTTGTGCCTTCTAACTTCATACATCTCAGGATCATCAAAAGGAATCCACTAACAAGGTTGATCAAATCTTGTTAACAAACTCATTCCGAATAAAATGGAACCAGAGAAATTTCGAATAACACTAGGTTACCTCAACGGGGATATGAACATCGCCAATAATAAGAATATCATATTTCTTCTTGACAGTAGGAAGAGGAAATTCAAAACCTCCAATAATAATCGATGGAATTTTTCCAATAGAATTGATGCTATGAACTTGAGGTTGTTTCCTCGGGAAGTGTACCATATGCTCATTACCATTAACATGAAAAGTGACATTGCCTTTGTTGCAATCAATAACAGCCCCTGTAGTATTCAAAAAGGTCTACCAAGGACAATTGACATTCTATCGTCCTCAGGGATATCAAGAATAACAAAGTCCATTAAAATAGTACCATTTGCAACCACAACAGGCACATCCTCACAAATACCGACAGGTATATTGGTTGATTTATCGGCCATTTGCAAAGGTATTTCAGTAGATGTCAACTTATTCAATTCAAGTCTACGATATAAAGAGAGAGGCATAACACTAACACCGGCTCCAAGATCACGTAAAGCAGTTTTAACATAGTTTCTTTTAATAGAGCATGGTATAGCTGGTACTCCTGGATCTCCTAGTTTCTTAGGTATTCCACCTTTAAAAGTATCATTAGCATGCATGGTGGAACTTTCAGCTTCCGGTATCTTTCTCTTATTTATAACAATATCCTTCATATACTTAGCATAAGGATTCATTTTAAGTATATTAGTTAAACGCATATGTAAGAAGATAGGTTTAATCATTTCAGCAAAGCGCTCAAAATCCTCATCATCCCTTTTCTTGGATGGTTTAGGAGGAAAGAGCATGGGTTTCTGAAGCCATGGTTCTCTTTCTCTACCGTGCTTCCTAGCAACAAAGTCTCTCTTATCATAACGTTGATTCTTTGATTGTGGGTTTTCAAGATCAACAGCAGGTTCAATCTCTACATCATTGTTATTACTAGGTGGAGCATCAACATGAACATCATCATTAACATTATCATTAGGTTCATGTTCATCACCTGGTTGTGTGTTAGCATCAGAAATAGAAATATCATTGGGATTCTCAGGTGTTTCTACAATAGGTTCACTAGAAGCTTGTAAAGTCCTATCATTTTTCTTTTTCTTCTTTTTAGAAGGATTAGGTGCATCTAAATTATTTCTCTAAGAATCTTGCTCAATTCTCTTAGGGTGGCCTTCAGGATACAAAGGTTCCTGAGTCATTTTACCAGTTCTAGTAGCCACTCTAACAGCAAAATCATGTTTATTATTCAATTCATCGAGCAAATCACTTTGAACCTTAAGTACTTGTTCTGCTTGAGTGGTGACCATAGAAGCATATTTACTAATGAGTATAAGTTCACCTTTAACTCTAGACATATAATCACTCAAGCGTCCAGTCATGTAAGAATTACTTTTCAGTTGTCTACCAACATAAGCATTGAAGTTTTCTTGTTTAACAATAAAATTATCAAACTCATCTAAGCATTGGCTAGCAGACTTATAATGAGGAATATCACCTTCATCAAATCTATAGAGAGAATTTACCTTTACTACCTGTGTCGGGTTATCAAGACCATGTATTTCTTCAATAGGTGCACTACAAAAAAAAGACACATCATTTTGGGCCGAACGTAAATTTTTTCTGTCATACATATGACACTTCTATGACGATAATCGTGAAAAAACCCGGTCTCATCATAGATGTGGTGGGCTCCTACTTCTATGACAAAAAATCATGACAGAAAATGGGCTTTTCGTCCTAGGCGGGCCGGAGACGCAGCTGCATGACATTCTTTGGGCCGTCCATGACGGAAAAACCGTGGTAGAAGCGAGGGGGAGGAAAATTTCAGGGAGTTGCCGGTTACGGTGGGAGGTCGGGGGCCGAGCGATGCGCGTTTCTCTCGTACACATACGCGCGTGTGTGCGAGGTGTTGGATCTAATCAACCGAAGCGAAGTCGTTGGGCTCTAATCGAACCCGGCGACAGACCGCAGGCTACGCGTTATCGAACCCGAGCGATCGGTCGATGGCTTTAACTGAACCCGATGGAGCGATTCTTCGCTACTGCTGCTAATCAAGCCGATCGATTGGATGAACAGTGGCGTTGAGGGGGGGGTTGGATGAGCAAGTGAGCGGTGGCGTTGCCTCGGATGAACAGGACCCGTGGTGTGGAGGGCTGGATGAACAGTAGACGGGGGAGGGGTGGCCGTGGAGGGGTGGTTGAACAGGGCCCCGTGATGTGGAGGGCTGGATCAACAGTAGACGGTGGAGGGGTGCCCGTGGAGGGGTGGTTGAACAGTAGTCGGTGGAGTAGCGCGCGGTGGAGGCTGGATGAACTGGAGCCCGTGGAGGCTGGAGGAGGTCGACGGTAGCCCATGGAGGCTGGAGGAGGTCGACGGTGTAGATGAAAATTATCCCGTGGAGTCCCGTTTTGCGGTACGCCACACCCCTCTCGATGAACAAGACCCCCGTTTCGACCGTAGCGCTCCAACACAAGTCCGTTTCGTCCGTTTTGCGGTATGCCACACCCCTCCAGATCAACAGGACCCCCGTTTCGACCGTAGGAGGTCCGTTTCGTCCCTTTTGCGGTACGCCACACCCCTCGATCAACAAGACCCTCGTTTCGACCGTAGGAGGTCTGTTTCACCCGTTTTGCGGTACGCCACACCCCTCCCGATCAACAGGACCCCCGCTTCGACCGTAGGAGGTCCGTTTCCTCCGTTTTGCGGTATGCCAGACCCCTCCCAATGAACAGGATCCCATTTCGAAAGTGGCCGGAACACAAGGCCGTTTCCTCCGTCGTGCGGTACGCCAGGCCTCGTTTCCATCGCCTGTTCCGTCCAAGCCCTCCCGATGAACACGACCACACATTCCGTTCCGACCCAGCCGGTTGGCTCCCACGCGTTCCGTTGCCTCTCCATGAACACGACGCATTCCGTTGCCTCCCCATGAACACGACACATTCCGTTAACTCCCCATGACCACGACGACGACGACTGTTTCTCCGTTCCGACCGAGCCATGTACGTATGCGCGAGTAGGTATTCGAGACCCTGCCCGTATGTACGTGCGTGGCCATATTTTCTTTCTTGCACCCTCGCCGCTGTACGTACGTGTACATGCTACGTGCACGCCTCTACTACGACACGTGCGCGCCTCTACAACGACCAGTGTATACGTACACGTTCGCGACCAGAATGACAACGCTACATACGCTTCGACCAGGTGGGTCCCGACTGTCAGGCACTTCCTTGCCTGCGAAGATGTAGCTGGTGGGTCCCAGCAGTCAGGGGGGCGAATCGTTTTGGGTTTTTTTGCCCGGACGCACTTCCTTGCGTGCGAAGGTGTAGCTGGTGGGTCCCAGCAGTCAGGGGGGAAATGTTTTTTCACGAAATACGGTGGCCCGTCCGCTGGGTCCCCGCTGTCAGGTGGAGGAATAATTATTTTCCGCGTAATAAGGAGGCACTTCCTTGCTGCGGCCGTGGACCCAGCTGTCAGCCTCTCCACATACAGTGCGCGTCCGATGGAAGTCGTTCCTTGACCACGTTGACCACGCTGCGCCGAGAGCACCAGGGCGGTGGACGACGGCGAGGCCTAGGAAGGGGACGACGTGGAGCCGGGGAAGACGCGGCAGTGGAAGACCGCGCCGAGAGGAGTTAGAATCGTTTATATTGACTAAGTTGACAAAGCCCTCCGTCCCCGTCAACTTAGTAGGCCCACAAGTAAGCCTCCCACCAAGGTGGGTCCCAGCTAGCAGGGGGTATTCATTTTTTTGTGCGTAATAAGGAGGCACTTCCGGTGGGTCCGAGCTGACAGCAGGGGGAAAGTTTTTTTCTCGAAATACGGTGGCCCGTCGGGTGGGTCCCAGCGGTCAGGGGCAAACGTTTTTTTTGCGAAATACTGGTGGACTGTCCGGTGGGTCGCTGCTGTCTGGTGGAGGAATAATTATTTTCCTCGTAATAAGGAGGCACTTCCTTGCGGTTGCCGTGGACCCAGCTGTCAGCCTCTCCACGTACAGTATTCTTCCGATGGAATTCGGTCGTTGACCACATTGACCATGCCGTGCCGAGAGCATCACGGCGGTGGACGACGGCGAGGCCTAGGAAGGGGACGGCGCGGAGCCGGGGAAGACGTGGCAGTGGATGCCCACGTGGAGAGGAGTACGAGGGTTCACTGGTTCGGCTGCGCTGCCGTCACCGCAGAATAACAGGGGGTGTGGGTGAGTGGAGTGGAGGGATGGCCTGGCCAGCGGTGGGAGTAGTATGGGGGCGGTGAGGCCTCCGCGGCAGCACAGCCGGCCACGGGAGGCAGGAGCAGGCGGCACGACCGGCGCTGCTTTGGGCGGCTGGAGCAAGAAGACCAGAGGTTGAAGAAGCACTACGGCCGTTGGATGGACATCGTACGGTCAGTCGAGCTAGAATCGTGCATATTGACTAAGTTGACAAAGCCCTTCGTCCCCGTCAACTTAGTAGGCCCACTATACTGGGTCCCAGCTAGCAGGGGAGTATTCTTTTTTTGGCGTAATAAGGAGGCACTTCCTTGCGTGCGAAGATATAGCTGGTGGGTCCGAGCTGTCAGCGGCGGTAACGTTTTTTCGCGAAATACAGAGGCCCTTTCGGTGGATCCCAGATGTCAGGTGGAAGAATCATTATTTTGCGCGTAATAAGGAGGCATTTCCTTGTGTACGACCGTGGACCCAGCTGTCAGCCTCTCCACGTATAGTCCACTTCCGATGGATGTCGTTCATTGACCATGTTGACCAGGCCGCGCCGATAGCACCAGGGCAGTGGACAACGGCGAGGCCTAGGAAGGGAACGACACGGAGCCAGGGAATACTCGGCAGTTGTTTCCCACGCGGAGGAGTACGAGGGTTTACTGGTTCGTCTGCTGTCGCCGGAGAATAACAGCATGTGTGGGTGAGTAGAGGGATGGCTAGGCCAGCGATGGGAGTACGGTTGGGCGGTGAGGCCTGCGATGCAGCACAGCCGGCCGCGGGGAGGAAGGAGCAGACAGTCCCGCCGGCGCTTGTTTGAGCGGCTGGAGCAGGAAGAGCAGAGATTGAAGAAGCACGACGGCCGTTGGATGGACATCCAACAGTATACATGCCATCTGTGGAAAGCCTCAAATCTGTGGAAAACAGCATACAGCCCATCTGCCGTTATTTCAAATAGTTTACAGCCCATTTGCTAATTCTTACGGGTTTTTTGGAGCCCATATTCTTTTTGTTAGCATTACAGCCCATATTGTGGCCACGGTTACAAAATTATACGAAATTTTGCATATGTCGGTGCGGTCTGAACTGTTTTTAATCCCGAAATTTCGAGTCACATTCGGACTGATTTTAAAAATAAATGTATATCAATATAAAATCCAATAAATTGTCCGCGCATAAAAATCAATGCAATTTAAAATCTCGAAATGAAAAAATATATTTGAAACTAATTGCCGGGTTGATGTGTTTTAAAAATGTACAGCCCATTTCTCAATACTGATAGGCCATTTTCTCGGCCAGCCGAATGAAGCTCTCCTCGTCTTGAAAGATTTGCAGCCCAACAGGCCTGATAAAGTGACTTACTTGACAAATCACAAAAAAAAACTGGGCTAGCCATTTTAAAAAAAAACCACTGGGCTGGTTTGTGGTAAACATAAAAGAAAAGGCTGTCTAGACATGCCAGAGTGTCCCGCACAGCCCAGTTGACACCCTGCTTCCGTCTCAAAAACAAATTAGATAAATGCCACTCCAATTATGGCGATTCATAAAAATGCCACTGCAATTTTTGCAAACTTTGAAAAACGCCACTGCAGTTTGCAAACTTTGAAAAACGCCACTCCAGACTTCAAAAGATGCCATTAGAAATGGCATGAAATGGCATTTTTCAAAGTTTGGAAATTGCAGTGGCTTTTCTCAGAGGCATTTATCAAATTAACCCAAAAGAAAAATAACTGGGCGAGCTGCTGGGCCCCTGGTGTCAGCCGCTCATTGTGCAATTCTCTCGTTTATTGACTACATTGAAAATGGCACGGGACCCAGATCTCAGAAATCCACTAGGAGGAGCCATTTTTTTATTGGCATGAAATAAGGAGGCACTTGCTTGCGTACTGCCATGACCTTGGCGGGTCCCTGCTGTCATCCTCTCCACGTACAATCATCTCCTGATTGTGTACGCATCAACTTGCTAGGCCCACAAGTCAGCCTCTAAACCCGTGGAGGACAAATACATCCCATTTAAAAAAATAACAGCCCATTCCATACGTTCAAACGGAAAGTTCAACATTCAAAGCAAAGTAATAGGTCTGATCCACATATAGAGTACTGAACTTCCACGTTGACAACCATCATAGCCAAGTTAACTATCTACTCCCACTAGACAAGTACTAACTTACTCTTAGCTAACTAGACGCTGCCGGCGGTACACGCTAAACGCCAGCACCGGCGTCCTGCGCCTTGCCTCGGAATTGCCAGAGGTGCGATATGGCGCGTTGCTCGCGCGCGTTGGCCCTTTCCATGCCGGTGTGGTCCACCGAAGCTTCGGCTTCCAAGTGGGAAACCCACTTGACGAGCTGGTAGTAAAAATCAGCGTCGCGAACGCGTGCATGCCCGACAGCCTCCAGGGCTATTTTCCGGGTGCCGGCCTCCACGTAGTCTGCCCAGTTGCGGGCGCTCTGCTCGTGACTCAGAGCGTCGGTGCGCTGCTGCTCCATGTCCCGCTGGCGGCGAAAATCGGCGATACGCTGCTCCTCCGCCAGGCGGTCACGCTCCAACAACTCCTGCTCCTCCGCCATGCGGTCGCGCTCCAACAACTCCTCGATCTGCGCATTGCTATCTAAAGACAGATAGAATGCCTCCTCCCTCCGTCTGCATTCCGATGAAAAACAGAACACTAGTTCCGGCGGTGACCGCCTCCGGCGTCGCCTACCGCGGACGGGCGGGGGCATGGCGGACGTGGCGAGCGACGTCGGGCCGGTGGGGGCTTATGAGGATATGGCGAGTTGGGTCACGGTGGCACTGGAGAAGGCTAGGAAACATAACTTATAGGGGGAAGGTAGCGCGACGGTCATCGGAATTCAATGCATAATGGCATAGCGCGCCAGCTTGCCGTGGAAAACTAGGGAAACTGAAATTATGACTGTGCCGTCTGGGTCGCACGCCGGCATGGCGGTCAAACGAGTGAACTCGAATCATCTCCCTCCTTGTCAATAATGATTTCACGGATTTAAAAAGCCCGCAACAATTAAAGTGTATCTTTTTTTGCATCAGTTAGCTGCCTTAATTACGACCGGCTGCATGCAGGCACTCAGAATCGCTCGCAGGCAGTACGCGAAGCAGCATGCAACGAGTCGCAGCCGAGGGCACGCATGCAACCACTTAAATCGCTGGAATTAATTAGGCTTAGACTTCTGCATGCCGTTAATTATTCCATGCCTTGGTCTTGCTGCTTTGCTCATGGTACTAATAAACCCGGACGGAGGGAGTACCTTGGTCGGTGAGAGGTTTGAATTAAGCCCTGCAAACCGGAAAGGAGGTACTAGTACGTGCGTGATCCGCTATTTATTCGTGTAGGATCAAGTAGGTCGTTTCTTGAATTGAGCCCTGCAAACCGGAAAGGAGGTAGTACGTGCGTGATCCGCTATTTATCCGTGTAGGATCGATAGTGTAGCTTGTCAGTTTCTTCAGAGGTAGGCATTTTTATCCGTGTAGGATCGATAGTGTAGCTTGTCAGTTTCTTCAGAGGTAGGCATTTTTATTCAAAAAACTGCCACTTCGCATGTTGCGTCGCAAATAAAACTGCCAGGAGTGCATTTGTAGGCTAGCTAGTGATCGATCAGTAACTTCTAAACACTGAGCGAACACAAATAAGTAACTGTTAATGCATCTCAATGATTCACAGATCATATACAAATATGTAGCTCCAAAAGCAAAGATCAGCCACTTCGGATCTTGCGTCGCAACTAAAACAAACTAGTACGATTCCCATACATAAGATCAACATGTTAATGCATCTCAATGATTCACAGATCATATAAAAATATGTAGCTCCAAAAGCAAAGCTCTAGAAAAAACATCTGTTCTTCCTACTAACATGGATGCTTCACTTGGCCAACATTCAGTACAGACTGAAAGACAAATTTGTTTGTGAAGTCTACAATTCCTCTTGCAAACGTAAGTGGTTTCACCAACAGCTGGAACCATGAGAATGAACCACACATGATGGAGGAACATCCACTTCAATATGATTTTGTCTTCTCTCGATCACACCGCCAGACTATTTTCTGAATACAAACTTTAACTTAGGGAAAATGACGCCCATTGTATAATCAGACCAATGCAATGAAGCACCTAGTGTTGGCCAGTAAATAGTACAGTACTACTTTTCTGCAGTCCATGAAGTGACTATCCAGTCTTTGTGTCTATTTTCCAATGGCACTCCATGCAGTGACTATACTATTCTCTTGTGCAGTTCAACCAAAATTGCGGACACTTTGTTTGTTTGCCAAATAGCAACGGGCAGACATCTCTGTCTGCACAAATATCAAGTAGCTAGTAAACATATACCACACCATGTTCGCAGTGATGGAAGAGGTGAAATCGATACAACCAAAATTGAGCATCCAATCGTTGAATCCTGCCCTGCACCTCCAATGTAGGTCCACTCTGCCAATAAATTCACATGCAAACCACTAGTATTACTATCTAATGACAGTACAAAAAGAGTAGCAAGATAGTAGCAAACCATGTACCTTCATAATGAATAGCTCATGGTGCCACCAATTAGATATAAAGGTTTGGAAAAAAACATGCTCCTAATGTTGAACCAGTTGGACTTTTTGTGCAGCTCCACTAAAATCGAGCATTCCTGTTTGCATAGATATTGAAAGTGTGATTACTATAAAAGTGGAACTCGTTGAAGCATAGACTCACAAATATAAGCATTCCAATTTATTAATGAGAAAAGGTAGCAAGAATGTTTCTAACCACCTGCTTGAAGGAATAAATAAAGCAACAGCGGCTGATGTCAGGAAGGCATACATAGTTTTTTCTGAAAAACTGAGCCATTCCTGACCTTTCCTCTTCTTTTAAGCAAAGTTTGTGCAGTTCTACTAAAATAAAATGCCATCACCGCCTTGACAATATAGTGACATTGTACAAAAGGAAATGACTTAACATTACATCATGATGTCGGGTATGTAGTTGACATGCATTAGAGACAAACATACAGACCTCCTCCGATAACATAATGAACATTAATTTTAACAAAGGTGTGACTAGCTTCACCGGGATAATTTGAGTGAACTCTACACCCTCTGTTCCTTAATATAAGATGTTTTCTGGTTCAATTTAAAGTACCCAAACGACTAGTATTTATAAAAACAGGTAGTAGTTTTCTTGAGCACATATCTGGGAAAGCTTGCCACACTTTATTTATGTCCATATGCTAATGCAACACCATTCGAATACTACAAATATACACTAATCAAAGGCTCGGTGCAACAAGAGAGTAGTTAGTTTATTATCGGTACAAGTACAATGGTTTTCTTGAACAGATTTCAATAAACTCTAGCACTGGAAGGTTTCTATAAGAATTAACAATACAAAATGTAAAGGTAATAAGTTTCAGCATTGGTATACTAGCTGTGCATGAGCATTAAACCAAATACAGAAGTCTGAAGGTAACTAGCATTATTAACTAATGACAGTATAAAAATTGCAAACCATGTACCTCCAAGGTAAATATCATTTCGAACTTGGGGACCTTAAAATTGCTATCCCAATCTTGATAATCGATCAAACATAAAAACTTGATCGAACGAATCAAGAGAACAGCCGGAGGAGGAGGTGCCCACTCTTGACCTTTCCTCTTGTCCTCATAATTGTCTGTGCAGTTTAACCAAAATAAAATGACATCAGCGCCTTGGAATTTTGGTGACACTGTAAAAAAAAAATTAACTTATCTCATGAAAGTGAGGTATGTAATCTATAAGCATTAAGAGTGTAAAAAATATGAAGGTAGTAACAAGTTTACCCGTTGGTATATTGGCCGTGCAACAACATTACAATGCCTTAGTTGAAAAATCTTTAATACATCCACAATCAACAGCTAACCCTGAAATGATCAAGTGACATTAAATGACACTGCTTAAATTTATCTGTGGCATTAGACTGAGAGCGACATTAGTTAAATGTGGCATCACTTTAGCAGTAGCATTGCTTGACTTGACTGCTGGTGTTATACTAACAGCAAAAAAAGTGGCAATAAGAGCATGGGAGGCCCATTCGGACAGTGGGCGCACCAGTATGATGTACCTCCACGGACGCAGAGTGGTGAGGGAGGTATGGTTGCCCAGAGCAACAAATATCCAGGCAGCATATGTGGATTACATCCCATTTTTGTTCTCTTTAGCCACCTTTTTCCTATGTGAGGACAACAAACCGATCGACCTGGTCATTCTCTATTGCGTTGTCATGCCTTTCTACCCTTCTTCAACCAAGAGACACGAGACTCGTTCCTTAGCTACTGATTTTCCCCTTCTCAACCTAGATGCGGGTTCGATGCCTACTCTTTTGGACAGTACAGTCTCCCTTCCTTTCCTTATTCAACCCATACATGCATTAGTCTGCATAAAGTAGGGTTTCCTTTAATAGTGCAAATTATGGTTTTCGCTTGCGTGGCCAGCAGAGCAGAGGATAGCAAATTGGGAAGATGGTGGAGTGGAAAAAGATCCACATGCAACGACGTGCCAGATGGGGCAATAGAACAAGGGTATGGTTCGAAAAGAGGTAGCATACCTGAGGGTCGGCGGGAAGTGGCTTCGCTCGTGGTCGTCGTCCTCCGCACACACTACGGCTATGAGCTTGGGGACGAAGGCCATCCAGCGCGAGCGCTAGGTCTGAGAGGACGGCCTTGTCGTCAGTGCGTGACCTCGCTCACCGACGATGAGTGCGTCAACGCTGCATGTCCATTTATTCCTCGGCGGATTTGTGACCACCGGTGAGGAGGGAGAGAGGGGCCGTCTTTTTTAGATCTGGAGAGAGGGTGGTAGTGTGAGAACCAAGTGGGCAGCCCTTGGCAAGAAAGCGCTGAAGCTCCAGCCTATATATCTTCTTTATACTACTAGTACTGGAGGTGGAGTAGTGGTAGAGTAGTTTATATTTTCTCTGCATACAGTACCAGTTAGTCGTGCTTCAAAACTGAACGGCACGCCATTAAAAAAATAAAGGTCGATAACTAATGCGGCACCTCGGGCCAACGCGGCCAGATTGCATTTTGCACGAGAAATTACACACCATGTTTCGTTGACATGTGGTCCCATTCCACATATCAGTGAGACGATGGCGGGTAGTAGGAGTATTTCTGAACCGCCGTGTAGGCCGGGGCGCCCCTTCGTGAACCGTGGCAAACTGGCAACCGTCCACCGACTCTTCGCCTTTCCCTCTCGATTTGGAACTGCTGTGGCACGCTCTTCCTCTTCCTCCTCCATTTTCCTTCAGCCCTTCACCCTTTATTCTGCCATTGTTCAATCGTCTTCTCAATGGAGGGAACAGGACAGAAACGACCCCTTTATTCTTGCACCGATCTGAAAGATGACGTGGTGGAGGAACTCATTGATCAGTGCGATGTCATCACCTCGGCTAGCATGGCAGGTTTGTTCAAGCCCATTCTCGACTCAACTAATAACATCATTACAAGGAACCCAAGAGTCAAGGAGCGGTTTGATCTCCCCTATCTTCTTCGCCGTGACCCTGATGACTGGCGCCGTCACGACGGAGGCCTCGCCCTGTGCAAGTTGATGCCGCTTGATAATGATACGTATGATGTTAAGATACCATCTTTTGAGGGCAAGGCTTGGGCAGGCGCAAATGGAGATTGGGTTGTTTATATTGGGTCCAACTGCGAGTGGGAACTTGTGAATGAGTACACTCGTGACCGGGTTCCACTTCCAAAAATCTCAGCAGACTGCCTAGAGGTTGAGGACACCGGTATTGTACGCACATTCAAGTACAATCATGGTGACTGTCTTCTACGAAAGATAGCAATTTCTCGAGTCCCCAACCGCTCTTGGAATTACAACAACTATGAAGTTGTTGCTATCTTCGACAAGCTTGTTGCCTTCCTCAGTCGTTTGACTGGATGGATATTGCTCAAAAATCAGTTTCCGTACACGGATGAGTACTTTGATGCAATTCAATACGAGGGCCTTGTGTTTGCTGCCACCACTCGTGGCACTGTTTTTGCATGGCATCCTCGTTGTTTCGGTACGTTTGTCTTCCACCATAATTATAATTGTTTCATCCACATGCATGCGGGTTAGCAAGTTTCCCTTTAGTGCATAGTATCTTAGATTAGTATCATAGGTGGTCTCATTTATTGCCATGCATGACACATAGTAGCATCACATTTATTATGTTACGGTATCTACCTATGTTACTATAACCATCTCTCTCTTCCTTAATTGCCTGCCACATAAGCATGTTTGCGAGTCCCAAGTGCATGATACTACATAAGTTACCCCCACTATGGCCAGCCTTACTAATTAACCTTCTTCTTGTGTTTCCAAGGTCCCGTGAACATTCCACCACCTATACTTGAAGATTTTTATAACCAAGGGGGAGATGATGATGGTGATGATCACGAGCATGAGGACGAGCAGCGCCCATATACTATTTGGCGCCTGGCAACTAATTCTGATGGATCACCTCTTCTCGTGTGTATACAGCCCACTGATGATGTTACTGCTAAGGAAGCAGGTGTAGTCTCCCATGGTCGCACTCTCCGGACCTATTCCAACACCCGTTGCATGGTATTCGGGATGGATACTAGTGTGCTAACGCCAACTCCTTCTCCCTGGTACAGAATTGATAGTCTTGAAGAAAACTCGCTCTTCCTTGGACAAAACTATCCAATGATGGTGAAAGGCGATCCAACTGCTGTTGACTGAACATTACTACCATTTATGAGAAGCAACTGTGTCTATACCTCGGGCATTTGGGTGGTTCCCTACCCTGGTACTGATATAGTAGCCCGCTTCAGCCTGGATGATCAGTCCTGCGTTGGTCTCCAGATCGACAATGGATGGCCCGTCCTAGAGAATCACTTGTGGTTCAAAACAAGCGTTTCCAGCGCCGAGGAATGGTTGAGTTGAAGTTCATTTCATTGCTTGTTATTTGTTGTGTGGTGAAAATGTTAGTATTTATAATGAATCCTCGTTGTCGATGTTGGTTGATGACCTGTTGTATGTAATAAAATGATATGCCTGTGATAAACTTACTAAATTTATGAATGGATTTCGAGTTGCTTCTGTGAGTGAGTGGTGCGACGAGGCAAAAAAATATTTTCCAAATACATAATTGTATGTGCATTGCAACAGGTTATCGGATGAGGCCAATCAACAATAGTAGTACACTATTTGTACTAGCTTCACATGCTTCGCGCGTCGTTCGGGTGTTTTTACTGTAGCCATATTGTACTACGTAACCAGCACCTCGAATCCTCGATACTAGTAGTAGTACTATATAGTAAGTCGTAGGAGTAGTAGGGTGGCATGGGTCAGAACAAGCATTCACGTCCAGGAGTACAGCACACGCCACCAGCACAACTTCCATCTGACACCATATTTCTTGGAGTCCGTGCTAGAGCAATCTCTTCAACCTCATCGTATCTCTAACTCAGCCATCGCGCGGCGGGCGAGGTGGGGGTTTGCCGATAGTCGGTTTCCTTAACTGCGGTCCCACTTGTAAGGCCAACTGCAACGCACGACACCAAACGGACCTCCATTTTGCACAAACTCCAACGATAATTTTGACTAGAAAAGCAAGACCAAAGAAAACAAGAACCACAAGAAAACATTTTACTACTCCTGTAAGTTGGATTAGTGCCTTCTCAATGCATTCATTGTTTATCTGTGGAGGCTCGATCTTGCGCGCTTCTTTCTTCTTCGAGTCTAAAGAAGTAGACGTTCCTTCCTCGCATCTAGTCTCATGTCTAGCCTCTATTCTAGTACTCCCTCCGGTCCGTTTTTCTCTGCGTCTAAGCAGTAACACGCATACCATTTAGGAATATCAACAAGTGCATAATCTCATCTATAGCCTCTGTGCTAGCTAAAAGTGATAGAACATCTACTAAATTGCACTCTATCAATATATGGATGTACTCTTCTTCCCAATACAAAAACTTGCATCCATTCTACTCCCTCCGTTGCACAATACATGCCGTCTATTTGTCAAAATATATATGTATCTAGACATGTTTTAGTATATAGGTACATCCATTTTTGTACAAATGGAAGTCAAGTATTTTGGAACGGAGGGAGTACAAAATAAATTTTTTAAGTTAGCACAACTAGTCTAATCCGAGAGCACAACTGAAGATTTGGTCGGGTTCTTCCTCCTTTTGCCGACATTTGGGACATCCAGCATCCAGGTCGTGTCATGAAAGAAAATAGAGTGCTAGTTGAAGCCACGAGATGTGCATCTTGGGTTAAACTGTATAGAATCTTACTACTCTTGAGTAACTCCAAAAGCGGCCACCGAAGATCTTTCTTGGATTTGTTTTTCATCACCAGCACGTCGAGGTGAAAGATGTGTAGGTTCAGTGGGTCCGCTTGTGTTTTCACTGACATGTGGGACCGCATGTGAGCAAACAGACGATGGGCTCTGCGCATCCGCTGGCTGGATGAGAAGAAAGATACAGGATTGCTGAGCACGGACTGCAGGAAATTTGTTCTACGTACCTCGATATAGGCTCGATATAGTGGGGTGGCATGGGCCATAACTAGCATTCACGTCTAGCAGTACGGCACACGCCACCCACACGAGTCCCATCCGACACCAATTTTCTTGGAGTCCGTGCTACATCCATCTCTTCTCCCTCCTGTTTTCTCAGCCATCGCACGGTGGGAGGGGTGGGGGTTTGCCGATAGTAGGTTTGCTCAACTACGGTCCCACTTGTAAGTGAAAATGCAACACCGCACGCATTCCCGCTTGAGCGGCGTGCCGGACCAACCATGTGGGGGTGCGACGCGAACACGGCAGGCTTTTCATTTTGAACTCGTAACTTGTAAAATTTGGTTCTGCTCCATGGCGCGATCGATAGATAGAAAATAACTATTTTGCCTAGAGTAATGAGAAGTTTGGTTCTGGCGCCATTCATGCATGGAGTACGTACGAAAATTATGAAGTTGATGCGAAAGGTAAGATAATTACTGTAGTACTCCCTCCATCCGGAAATAGTTGTCATCAAAATGAATAAAAGGGGATGTATCTAGACGTATTTTAGTTCTACGTACATCCCTCTCTATCCATTTTGATGACGAGTATTTTCGGACGGAGGGAGTATCATATACTACTACATGGATTTGAGGGAAAGATAAAAATACATACGGATCCATCAACGACATCCTAACACCCTAGTGCGCCAGAGCACCAACCGACGTGTGAGGAGCAGCGGCGTTGGCGGCGAGCTCAACGTGCTTCTGAACAGTGCCTCCCAAGGTTGTCGTGCGGTCCAAGAAGGCCAGCGTCCTATCGTCCTCCTCTTGCATGCGCGTAGACGTGGGTGATTATGTAGATAGTGTCTTACTGCGCCAGGTGCTGCGCGGCGAGCGCGACCTCGAGGTGGACATTCTCCGGGGCGACGGCGGGCAGTCGCAGGGCCACCAGTGCGTCAAAGAGGTTGTCACCATAGTGTCCGTTGAGGGTGGCGGGCAACGCAGAACCTGGGTGCGTCGGCTGGAGGCTTACGTCAAAGTCATCCGCGAGCTTCTTGACGACGGTGAACTTTTCGAGGAAAACGACGAGGACCTCGTCGAACAAGGAGACGAAGCTGTCGTCCAAGCGGCCCCTCGCCCTGGCGGCCTCAAGAAATACTACCTGGAGACGTTCCTCGTTGCCGGGCCGTAGGCCGGCGTTTTGGACCATCTGGCACAGCCGGCTGATGCTCGCGCTCATCGCCTCCATGGGTCTAGCTTAGCTTCTACTACCTCTGTCCTGGTATATTGGTCCCCATTGTAATCCGTGTGAAATTTTGACCACAGATTTAACTAACAAAATGTTTACGCATGTTACAAAAAATTATATCACTGAAAACTATGTTCAAATACGAATCCCAAAATATAATTTTTGTTGACATGCATCAACATTTTGTTAGTTAAATCTTTGGTCAAAATTTAGCACAAATTACAAAGGAGACTAATAAACCAGGACGGAGGTAGTAGTCAACTGATCTTGCGATTCGAGTGATCACTCTTGCCCTTGGTTAGCGTGCGTAGGTGCATAGGATTTCGTACTACTCCTCGGCCCTCTACTGCACCTGCCTTTGGCTGTATGATAGGTGGGCCAGCCACCCCCTTGGCCCACGTGTCATTCACCCAAAGGCAGTTGCCATAAGTCAATGAAGTTGCGCCCCCTCCGTGCCGGTGCAGTATAGTCATCTCATCGGACCTCTAGTAGGGGCCAAACGAGAGAAGTTTGATGTTTACTGGTTTATTGGTCCCCTTTGCATTTTGCGCCAAGTTTTGACCTTTGATTTAACTAATAAAATGTTAATGCATGTAAACAAAAATGTTGTGTAAGTCACATTAATAAAACCAAATAATCCCAAATCACTTAGGCACGGTGCATTAACTCCCTCCTTGTTTCTTATTTCGTGACATATCAACCAATGAGAGATGTGGGCCGTGCATGCTTTCAATGACTTGAGACTACCAAACATGACATGAAGTGTTTAGTTCATTGCATGTAATCCTATTAGTACTCTAGTTAGCAAAAAAAAACATTAAGTTCTCTCGCCGATAGGAATAAAACACCATGTATTTATTTACAGAGGGAGTAGTACATTTTTTGTGACATGCATTACTAGATATTGCTAGTCAAATACTAAAATCCAGATGGACGTGGTAGTACTCCTAAATCCAGATGGTGGTGCTACTAGTACTAGTAGTAGTACTACCAATGTAGTACTCCTAGGAGTACTAGCACTGTACTACCCGTTGGTCAAATTATTACATGCTGCTCCTCACACTGAAGTGAAAAGACCCTGCGCCGGAGATGACACCTGAGTATAGGCTCCGTGTTCAGCATACCATAGTCAGCCTCACCGACTACAGTCACTATCATCATGGCTGTAGAGCTAGCCTCCTTACAACTAGCCCTGTTCGACATAATTTCCCATGCGAAGATGCCCGTGCATTGCACGGAACACCAATATTGGGGGTGGACAGCTCCGGCAGCGACCATCGCGCCAAATTTTTCCATGGCCTTCTAGATGTGGTGGGGAGGAGATAAGGCTGATTGTGAGAGACAAGGAGTTGTTTGTAAATAGGGAACAAGTGCGGGCATCTTTTTGCAAAAATGGAGAAGCTTGGTTTGTATGCGTCAGATCTAGATCCGACGGCTATTGGTGAAAGATGGAAGGCACAACGTCATCACCAACTCAGGACCTTTTTGATTCGCAGGATTTATAAAACGCAGGAATAGGACACGGCAACATTACAAGTTTCAAACTAATATTACAAATGTTAGGAGTAATGCTGCACCTAGGAAGAGGGAATTACTAGGAAGTTTACATAAGAACTTCCGTTACTTTAGGTGGATGCAGCGTTATCGTACAAACTAAAATCCACCGCCCTGACAAGTCACTAATGGGAAAATAAGTTTTCGAGTCTCTGGCCACTTGATGTTTCAAAAACAAATTCAGCTTCTGCGGAGACTTTGTCATTTAGGCTTAGACGTTTGCGGTGATCAGCACGCCATTCATTGTTGCGCCAGAGAACGAGAAACCTCATTACCTTGAGCACACTTGCCTCCAGAACAAAGAACCTGGCCAATTTAATCTCAGATGTGCTGCCTCGGTAGTCGATCAAATAAATTTATGTAAGATGGAGATAAAGGCATTTGATGAGATTGTTATAGTGCAGCACATTTTTCAGTTTCAGGTCTTTTTTTATCTGCAAAAGAAGAGAACATATTAGAGCAGCTGGGTGCATAAGATTGCTGTGTCATCAAGAGGTACCAATATCATTCGCTCATACTATAGAGTTGGCTGGCTAGTGATATTTTTTCACTCTCTCCCTCTCTCTCTATCTTTCTGTTTCCTCTCATTTAACTAGGAGCATGCGAAGAGCTTAGGCATTTGTTGCGTTCCACTATGTGGCCGATGCCATATTTTGCAAAAGTATGCCACATAATACACATCGATGTCAAATCAAAAGATTTTGGCACCGCTCTCGCGATGTGAAAGAGTTGGCACCGTTGTGCACACAAACCCACATGTATAAACAAATCAATCATACCAACTACACCAGCCTCTCACTCTCCCAAACAAGTGTTTTTTATTGCCTCGGTCCTCTCTCTCTCCCACATAGTGTTTTTTCATTGCGTGAGTTAATTTGGCACCGGAGCAAACTAGGTGATCCAGATTGGGGCACCAGGTGAGCAACGGAGGGGCATCGATGCCAAATGCATCACAAGTGAATTTGGCACATGTTTTGGCCTACATAGCCCACTTTTGTACTCCCTCCGTCCCAAAAATTCTTGTCTTAAATTTGTCTAAATACGGATGTATCTAGTTACATTTTAGTGTTAGATACATATGTATCTAATCAAATGTAAGACAAGAATTTTGGGACGGATGGAATACTACCTCGTATTTAGTGTCAAATTTTGACCATAGATTTACCTAAGAAAATGCCAATGCATTTCACTAAAAATTACACCATTTGAAACTATGTTCAAATACGAATCCAACGATATAGTTCTTAGTGACATGCATTAACATTTTGTCAGTTAAATCTATGGTCAAATTTTGATACTACAAAATTGGAAAAGTAAACCAGGACGGAGGGTGTACTTGCCCTTAGGGTAACCATAGAGGTACTGGAGTAGTCTAAGTTACTTTCCACTATGACTAGCCTAGGCTACTATAGTAGTACAGCATAAAAATGATGCAGGTGCACTAGTAGAAAGGGGGGCAATGGCCCAGGCCGGTTCAGCCCATTAGTCCCGGTTCTGCCACGAACCAGGACCAATGGAGCTATTTGTCACGGTTCGTGAGCCCAGGGGGCCGGCCGGGCCATGTGGGCCATTGGTCCTAGTTCGGCCGGACCTTTTGGTCCCGGTTGGTGGGACGAACCGGGACCAATGGGCCTGGCTCCTGGCCCACCA
Organism: Aegilops longissima; assembly: GCA_021605205.1. Lineage (NCBI taxonomy): Eukaryota > Viridiplantae > Streptophyta > Magnoliopsida > Poales > Poaceae > Aegilops > Aegilops longissima. The sequence goes on from CM038678.1 coordinate 11,774,387, forward strand.
CTATTGGTCCCGGTTGGTGGCTTGAACCGGGACCAAAGGCTTCCCTTTAGTCCCGGTTCATGCCACCAACCGGGGCCAATAGTGGTGCCTATATATACCCCCTCGCGCAAGAGCAGAGCACACTGCTCTGTTTTTTCTGGCCGAGGGGGAGAGGGCTTGGTGGTGCTCTAGCTCACCTCCAATGAACACAAGGTGTTCGATGGAATGCCCGAGCCACACTACTTAAGGTTTCTCCTCTCCAAGCTTGACCGCCAAGCTCCATTTTCCTCAATATTTATCTAGGTTTAGCGGTCCATCACGCCCCGTCCCCGTCTTCACCGCCGTCGATCACCCGCGCCGATCTCATCACCAGCACCACCGTGGTGAGCCTCTTGTTCTTATCTTCTTTCTGAAAGGAAAAATATTCTTACTTGTATGTTTAGATAGATACTTGTATTATTTTCTTACTTTTATTATTGCATCTTACATAGTGCGATGGTTTTGTTATCCGCCCCCGTCGGCCCTCGTCCTGTCTATGATTCGGATGTGGTATATATTATCTTTTCATAACACACTATAATGTTTGGATGAGGCACGGAGAAATAGGGGTTATGATGGAAGACGGCGAAGAAGAAGAGTACGATGACAACTATGTGCCCCCTGAATACGGTGATGCTACTGAACATCAAGAGGAAACAGACGATGTGCACGATGGTGCTGCAACGGGCGAAGCTGCTGAAGATCAAGAGGAACCAGAAGATGTGCCCAATGATGATGATCTCCGCCGGGTCATTGCCGATGCAAGGACGCAATGCGAAAGTCAAAAGGAGAAGCTGAAGTTCGATCGAATGTTAGAGGATTACAAAAAAGGGTTGTACCCCAATTGCGAAGATGGCAACACAAAGCTTGGTACCGTACTGGAATTGCTGCAGTGGAAGGCAGAGAATGTTGTGCCTGATAAAGGATTTGAGAAGCTACTGAAAATAATGAAGAAGAAGCTTCCAAAGGATAACGAATTGCCCGATTGTACATACGCAACAAAGAAGGTCGCATGCCCTCTAGGATTGGAGGTGGAGAAGATACATGCATGCCCTAATGACTGCATCCTCTACCGCGGTGCATACGAGGATCTGAACACATGCCCGGTATGCGGTGCATTGCGGTATAAGATCAGACGAGATGACCTTGGTGATGCTGACGGCGAGCCTCCCAGGAAGAGGGTTCCTGCGAAGGTGATGTGGTATGCTCCTATAATACCACGGTTGAAACGTCTGTTCCGAAACGGAGAGCATGCCAAGTTGATGCGATGGCACAGTGAGGACCGTAGGAAATACGGGAAGTTGAGAGCACCCGCTGACGGGTCGTAGTGGAGAAAAATTGAGAGAAAGTACTGGGATGAGTTTGCAAAGGACCCAAGGAACGTATGGTTTGCTTTAAGCGCGGATGGCATTAATCCTTTCGGGGAGCAGAGCAGCAATCACAACACCTGGCCCGTGACTCTATGTATGTATAACCTTCCTCCTTGGATGTGCATGAAGCGGAAGTTCATTGTGATGCCAGTTCTCATCCAAGGCCCTAAGCAACCCGGCAACGACATTGATGTGTACCTAAGGCCATTAGTTGAAGAACTTTTACAGCTGTGGAATGGAAACGGTGTACGTACGTGGGATGAGCACAAAAAGGAGGAATTTTACCAAAAGGCGTTGCTGTTCGTGACCATCAACGATTGGCCCGCTCTCAGTAACCTTTCAGGATAGACAAACAAGGGATACCACGCACACTATTTACTTGACACCGATAGTATATACCTGGGAAGCTGCAGGAAAAATGTGTACCTGGGCCATCGTCGATTTCTTCCGACCAACCATTAATGTCGAAAGAAAGGCAAGCATTTCAAAGACGAGGCAGATCACCGGAAGAAGCCCGCCATGCGTACCGGTGATCACGTACTTGCTATGGTCAATGATTTACACGTAATCTTTGGAAATGGTCCCGGCGGACTAGCTGTTCCGAATGACGGTGAGAATCACGCACCCATGTGGAAGAAGAAATCTATATTTTGGGACCTACCCTACTGGAAAGACCTAGAGGTCCACTCTTCGATCGACGTGATGCACGTGACGAAGAACCTTTGAGTGAACCTGCTAGGCTTCTTGGGCGTGTATGGGAAGACAAAAGATACACCTGAGGCACGGGAGGACCTGCAATGCTTGCACGAAAAAGAGGGCATGCCTCCGAAGCAGTATGAAGGTCCTGCCAGCTACGCTCTTACGAAAGAAGAGAAAGAAAACTTCTTTGAATGCCTGCTCAGTATGAAGGTCCTGACTGGTTTCTCGTCGAATATAAAGGGAATAATAAATATGCCAGCGAAAAAGTTCCAGAACCTAAAGTCTCATGACTGCCACGTGATTATGACGCAGCTGCTTCCGGTTGCATTGAGGGGGCTTCTACCAGAAAACGTCTGATTAGCCATTGTGAAGCTATGTGCATTCCTCAATGCAATATCTCAGAAGGTGATCGATCCAGAAATCGTACCAACGCTAAGGAGTGATGTGGCGCAATGTCTTGTCAGTTTCGAGCTGGTGTTCCCACCATCCTTCTTCAATATCATGACGCACGTCCTAGTTCATCTAGTCGACGAGATTGTCATTCTGGGGCCCGTATTTCTACACAATATGTACCCCTTTGAGAGGTTCATGGAAGTCCTAAAGAAATATGTTCGTAAGCACGCTAGGCCAGAAGGAAGCATCTCCATGGGCCATCCAACAGAGGATGTCATCGGGTTTTGTGTTGACTTCATTCCTGGCCTTAAGAAGATAGGTCTCCCTAAATCGCGGTATGAGGGGAGACTGACTGGAAAAGGCACGCTTGGAAGGTACTTAATAATATGCAGGGACGGATATTCTTGGTCTCAAGCACACTACACAGTTCTACAGAACTCTACCTTGGTGACCCCGTATGTCGATGAACACAAGAACAGTCTGCGCTCCAAACACCCAGAGCAGTGCGACGACTGGATTAAATGTGAACACATCAGGACTTTCAGCAGTTGGTTGGAAACACGTCTCAGAGGTGACAACACTGTTTGTGATGAGCTGTACTTGTTGTCCAGGGGACCATCTTTGACTGTAATGATTTGGAAAGGATACAAGATAAATGGGAATACATTACACGATTGACCAAGATCAAAAGAGCACCAACCAAAACAGCGGTGTCCGCTTTGATGCAGCAACCGACAGGGGAAAGGACACATATTATGGTTACATAGTAGACATATGGGAACTTGACTATGGAGTAGATTTTAAGGTCCCTTTGTTTAAGTGCAAGTGGGTCAATCTGTCAAGAGGCGGGGTACAGGTAGACCCACAGTACGGAATGACAACAGTGGATCTGAAAAATCTTGGGTACACTGATGAACCATTCGTCCTAGCCAATGAGGTGGCACAGGTTATCTATGTGAAGGACATGTCTACCAGGCCGAGGAAAAGAAAAGATAAGGAAGCGAATATATCATACGATGAGCCAAAGCGCCACATAGTTCTTTCGGGAAAAGGGACATCACCGGGAGTGGAGGGCAAAGCATGACATGTCTCAAGAGTATGAAAAGTTTCACGAAATTCCTCCCTTCAAAGTCAAGGCTGACCCAAGCATCCTAATAAACGATGAAGATTATCCATGGTTACGGCGCAATAAGCAACTGACAAAAGCGAAGAAAAAGTGAAGACTTTCTCCCGCAACTATTATGATGATACCATGCCAACTTTGTAACAGACGAGTATGATACCATTGTCCGTTTTGTACATGCACATGCTATGCCACTTTTTTAGAGTTCATTTGAAAACTATGAATTTGGAAACCTCGCCAACCGATTATCCATTTGAAAACTAATGGCACTAACAGAAAGTTTATAATATTGCTGACCTAAAAGCAAAAAGAATTAAAAAATAAAGCAGAAAACCAAAAGAAAATAAATAATGCAGAAAACAAAACAAAAAACTGGAAAAAAAATAAAAATAACAACAATAAGTATTTTGTTGTAAGTAGAAACAAAATAAAATAAATAAAGCAACAAGAAGAAAAAAGTGTTTTCAAATTTGAAAACTAATGGCACTAACAGAAAGTTTATATTTTTCTAAAACTAAAAGCAAAAAGAATTAAAAATAAAGCAAAAAAACAAAAGAAAATAAATAATGCAGAAAACAAAACAAAAACTGGAAAAAAATTAAAATAGCAACAATAAGTATTTTGTTGTAAGTAGAAACAAAATAAAATAAATAAAGAAACAAAGAAAACAAAAAGTGTTTTCAAATTTGAAAACTAATGGCACTAACAGAAAGTTTATATTTTTCTAAAACTAAAAGCAAAAAAATATTAAAAATAAAGCAAAAACCAAAAGAAAATAAATAATACAGAAAACAAAACAAAAAACAGGAAAAAAATAAATATAGCAACAATAAGTATTTTGTTGTAAATAGAAACAAAATAAACTAAATAAAGCAACAAATAAAACAAAAAACAAAAAAAGTGCCACCCTTTGGGCCCCACGGCCTGAATCGACTAGAAACCCTACCATGGGCCAGATTCAGGCCAGCGTGAGGCCCAAGAGGCCCTAAAGCCTGCTTTAGAGAGGAGCTCGAGAGGAAGGTGCACCGCACCTTATAAACAGTCGGCTCCTCTCAACTAGCGAGGTGGGACTAAACATTTGGTAGCAGGCAGCACGCGGCCTTTGGTCCCGGTTGGTGGCACTAACCGGGACTAAAGAGTGCATTGGTCCCGGTTGGTGCCACGAACCGGGACTAATGCCCCACTTTAGTCCCGGTTGGTGCCACCAACCGGGACTAATTCACTTGCTATATATACAGCACTTAGGAAAATATGACGAACACATCGCCAGTTGTCCCCGGCCCCGCCCGACAGCGCCGAGATCATCGAGCGCCGCTAAGTTGCCCGATTCGGCGTTGCCCGCCGCCCAGGCGTCGTCCGCGCCGCCCAGCGCGATCGCGCGCCCGTCCTCGCCCTGCCCGTCGCCGCCGGCGCTGCCCAACGCCGCCCGTCGCCCCGCCCGACGTCGTCGTCGTCGTCGCCCTTGCCCGTCGTCGCCGTCGCCGTCGCCCGGCGCGCCCGTCGCGCCCTGCCCCACGACCGCCCCACCGTCGCCATTGTCGCCGCCACGCGCCTGCCCGGCCCGCCGTGGTCGTCGCCGACGCCCTCGCCGCCCTGCCCGTCGCCCTACTTTGCCGCCCCGTTGTGAGCCGCCGCCGTCGAGGCTCTGTATTTAGTGCTTGCATTTTTTTGTTCATTGCATTTTTTTGTTCATATATATTTTTTGTTCATTGCATTTTTTTCAGATATATATGTATATATGTATGTGGTAGCTATATGATGAATGGATGTGGCTATGTATGTATGAATATAATGTTCATAGCATTTTTTTGTTTATATATATTTTTTCATATATGTATTAATTTTTTATTTAGGTTGTTAGTAGATATCGATTTTAGGTTAGTGCATTTTAATTAGGTTAGTGTAGAGGAAAAAGTAAAATAAGGAAAAGGAAGAAAATAGGAAGAAGGAAGAAGAAAGAAGAAAAAGAAAAATAAGTAGAGGAAAAAGGAAAATAAGTAGAGAAAGAAGGAGAAGAAGAAGGAGAAGACGAGGAGAGGAAGAAGAGGAAGAAGAAGAAAAAAAGAGGAGAAGAAGAAGGAATAGAGGAGCTTCTTCTCCTTTTTTTCTCCTCTCTTTTTTCGAGGGTATCGAGGGTGTCGAGGTTCGCCGAGGGGTCGAGGGTCGGGAACTAGGGTAGAGGGTCGAGGGTCATCAAGGGGTCAAGGGTCGAGTGTTTCAGGGTCGAGGGTTCAAGGGTTCTATAGGGTCGAGGATCGAGGTCGAGGTTCGAGGTCGTCTAGGGTCGAGGTTCGAGGTCGTCGAGGGTTCGAGGTCGAGGATCGCCGAGGTCGAGAGGTTTCCTAGTGTCAAAGTATTGAAGAAATCCAAGGCTTCATCATTAGCAGGAGTAACCAGGGCATGATGGTGCGAGTCCTCAAAGTTATTACGGAATGGAGTCCGAGATAGGATAATTTGCCTTTTGTGCAATTTCAGCAAAGGCCTTCCAAATAACGATATTCGGAAGGTTCTTGCGAACTTTATACCAAAAGCTTAATTATCCTATCTGGGACTCCGCTCCAAAATAACTTTGGAGAGCTTGCATCATCATGCATATTTCGCCTAATGATGAAGCCATGGTTTTGTTGAATCCTTTGACACTAGGCAACCTCCGACCCTCGGCGATCCTCGACCCTTGAACCTGAGAGGAAGAAGAGGATAAAAAAGAAGAGAAGAAAAAAAAAGAGGAGAAGAAAGAATAGAGGATTTCTTCTCCTCTATTCTTTCTTCTCCTCTTTTTTTCCTTCTTCTTCCTCTTTTTTTTATCAGGAACGAGAGGGTCGTTGAGGGTCGCCGAGCGGTAGAGGAAACCCTAATTAAATAGCAAGTATCGTCGGTGTGAGATACATGTGGCCGTCGGTGTCGGACACTACATCCACGTCCCACAAGTGTGGGACATAGATGTAGTGTCGTCGTTGTTGTTGTCGATATACCCCCTCCTGATAGCTTCAACATGTGGGGGGGTCGATATTACCCCCTCCTTGAAGCATTCTCGAGGCCACCCCTAACCCTTGAAGCGTTGTCGAGGCCACCCGAAACCCTAGAGAAGCAGCGTCGAGGCCACTAATTAATATGATTCCTTATTGTGATTAGCTAGCTAGTTCTACATTTGCCACCAGTATATCCATATCTGTCATGTTTGAATAATAATTGCCATGTTGTAAATATTTGTAGAAACTATGGACACCCCGCCCCGAGACGAAGCACAAGAAGCGTTGTTGAGGGACATAATCGCAGAAGGAAGTGATGCCGACTGCTCGTTGATGTTTCTCAACGACACCGATGGTCTGGAAGGAGAGGGTGAAGAAGCAGCTGGCTACGATTATGATGGCTCCGATGACCCAATGCCGGTACAAGAAGGAGAGGATGAAGAAGTAGACCGTGAGGACTGCTCCGGTGATCACCGAACTGAGTCCGGCCAGGTATATATATTAGTTAAGCCTGTGCTGACTAGCTAATTGATGCATTCATTGTTTTGGTATGTACACATATTAATTAACTCTCGTCTTTGTTTCTTTTTTCTAGCCCTCCAGATCGAGCACAACTTCGGTAAAGAGACGAGGCCCGAAGAAAAAGTTGAGCTCGGATGAAAGGTTTGAGATCATAGAAATCGCGTGCGACGACCAACCGATTGAACCCATCTGGACAAAGAAGGCATTTTTTGCTCAGTGCGGGGTTCTGGTTAGTCACAAGATCCCGATCAGCATCCAGCAATGGTATAAGCCTAAGAACAAAGACCCTGAGGTGTCTTATGTCAATGATCTGCAGAATAATGATCTTTGGACTGAGCTGAAGTCAAATTTCACCCTACCGCCAGAGGATGATCCGGAGAAGCCAGTTATAGAGCCATTAATCAAGTCTTTTGCTCTTAAGAAGATGGCAGACCTATTCAGGAATTGGAAGAAAGACCTGAATAAGTTTGTCGATAAAAAAGAGACACCAGAATTCAAGGGCAAATATGAGAAGATCAGAGATGACTGGCCCGCATTTGTGGCCCACAAGACATCGGAAAAGAGTAAAAAGATGTCGGCGACAAACAAGCAAAATGCTGCGAAGAAGAAGCTTCACCATCGCACGAGGTCAGGTGGCTACCTCATAGCCCGGCCTAAGTGGGCCAAGGCTGAGAATGATCAGCTTGATAAAGGGATCGAACTAGAGACAATGAACTGGCCAGACCGTTGCCGGACTTGGTTCTATAGGGCTGGCGGAACCTTGGACCCTGTATCAGGGAAGTGCATTTGGACGGACGATCAATTGGACATACCAGTCAAGAGGCTAAAGCAATATATCGAAGCAGCGCATCAAGGGAAGTTCATTCCAGACAGGGAGAAGGACGAGCTCACAATGGCCCTCGGGAATCCTTAGCACCCCGGACGGACACGAGGCACGCCAGGCTACATTTCGTGGAAGGCTGGATTTCCGGACGCATGGGGTTACAAAACCCATGAGAGGAGGAAGAAACTGGAGCAGAGCCAAATGCAGGTGCTGCACGAAAGGGTAATGGGGCTAGAGGAACGAGAAGAAGAACGGAGCAAACGACCTGCTGAAGCTTCCCCCGAAGCTACCTCGCCATCTCACTGGAGAAGAAGCCTGGCTTCCACCGAGCTGCTTCAGCCGGAGCATGCCTTGACGGCTCCTGCCAGCTATCCCGTGGATGCTATCATGGAGTCTCAAAATTGCCACCTTATGGCGCTATGGAGCAATTTGAAGGTCAAGGCGGCTGTTGGCTCCGTTTATCCTACTAAACCTGACTCAACTTTTCACTGCCGGCCAATTCCAGAAGGATATGCTAAGGTGATGGTGGAGGAAATAACGGAGGGATTTGAGGACCTCCGGCTTGACCACCCTACCGGTGAAGGGGAGTATCGGCTGGGTTCTGCTATGAAGACTCCATGCCTATGGCGGAAGGATCTCATCAACCTTCCGAACTGGACGCCTCCGCCTCCTCCTCCTCCTCCGGCGAGTCAGGGCACTCCGCCTCCTCCACCACCTCCTCCTCCGGTGAGGGACGATCAGGGCACTCGGCCGGCTCCTTCTCCGGCGCATGGTGGCACTCCGCCTCCTTCTCCGCATGCACTGGCACGCCCGAGCAGCCAGCCTCCTCCTTCTCCGCCTCATCAGCAAGGGAGGAAAAGACCCGCCGCCGCTCCGGCTGCTCCGGCGCGTCGTAGTCCTTCTCCTCCGCCTCGTAAGCAAGGAAAGAAGACATCCACTCCGTCTGCTCTGCCGGCATCTAGCAGTACAGCCAAAGGCGGGAGGAGATACAGATTCGGTCCTTCTCTGATGACTCCACAGAAGTTACCGTACGAGAGGACCGAGGAGGAAAACGCGAAGATCACGCAGACCGAACTGGATGACTGGTTTGAAGGGTTGAAAGCAAAGAGACATCCACCTCCGGAGGAGAAGGTAGATCCGGTGAAAGCGAAGCGCACTCTGGCTGCCCTGACAAAATCACCCAAGTCTCCGCCGAAAGGCAACTATGAGCGCATTATTGGAAAGGCATTTGCCGAAGCGGAGAGGTCGGGAAGTACTAAAAGTGATCAAAGAATGAAAGAACGACGAGCTGGGAAACAAATTGCCCAGCTCGGCGAACAAGCGAAGCAATCGTGCCACCCGCTCATGGTGCCTGCTAGCGACATCGTCGATTCGAGGATGGTGCCCGGTTATGGCAATCCTAAAGATTACCTGCCCGACGATGTACATTATGATTTCTTGGAGGTGCAGATACAAAGATACGAGTACGGGAAGCCTCTCGTCAAAGATGAAAGATCTCTATCAACGATGATGCGAAGATTGCATGATTGGTACATGAAAACCTGCAGAGAGTCTGAGGGGAGGAGTACTTTGTATGTGAGAGTTAAAAATTAGCATGACCTCGTTGGAATTGAACTGTTGCCTATTCCATTTGAGGAGTTCTATCAGTTTTTCAATCAATTGGCCCTCGATAAAGCAACGGTCACCTGCTACTATCTGTAAGTAGTACTACTTCTGTCATTAAGTCTCTCTATATAACTCAGCTCTTTCATTGCATGTATTTATAATTATCCTCACTATATTATGCAGATTAAAGATCGCCGAATTGAAGAAAAGACAAGTGGGTGATATTGGGTTGATTAACACATATCTCATAGATGCAACTGAGGTTGAATTTCATGCCGAAAATACCGAGGCCAACTTGCTACAATCGTTGGTAATAAATGAACACCAAGATATAATACTCTTTCCTTACAACTTCAAGTGAGTGTTACTGTCTTGTGGCATATTCGGTTTCCCTTATTAGTCCAGGTTATAGTAATGTAATATTGATGTGTTATGCATGCGTGCGCAGGTACCACTATATTCTCCTAGAGATTAAGCTTGAGCAGGGAGTAGTAACTGTCTTAGACTCCAAACGAAAAGATCCCAAGGAGTATGCGGACATGACTGAAATGCTCGAGAAGTAACTTAAATCGATCATTATCCACCATATCAGCAACTTTGTTCATTTCTGATATCAAGTAATTGTTTTCTTTGTATGGCAGGGTTTGGAGAAAATTCACCAAAAAAGCTCCGGGACTGCCGAAGAAGCTGCAATTTAGACACCCGAAAGTAAGTACTATAGCAGCATATTCCACGCATTTCCTACTGATTCAAGCGCTAGTTTCATCAATACCATTTAACATGCTTGCTAATTATCAGTTTGATTGACCTCTATTTCTTGTAAAGTGGTTGTGGCAGGAACATGGGAATGATTTATGTGGATACTACATTTGTGAGTCCATCCGCCACACGACCTGTGAGCGGGGCTACTCTGACAAACAATATGAAGTGCGTAAATAACAATATTCACAATTTTATTTTATTACCATCATTTGTGTTGAGTTTCATTCATTCATATATATATGTATTGACCCCCTTCTTAAAATTAGATGTTTCGGATGCGGGATGAACTCCTAGCACCAGATCGCCTGCGAGCAATTCAAGAGGAATTGGCGGCATTCTTTCTTGACCACGTGATCGCTGAAGATGGAGAATACTATGTGGACCACGCGTCCGTATGTTAGGAGATTATATTTGTAAAAGATAATTATTGTATATATGTAGCCGGTAGTGTCGGATAGATATACATGAACTTGTTGTTCGACCAATCTCTCGGAGAAGGAGAGGTGGTCGATATCACTTCTCTCTATATGCATATATGTTCATGACGATCTTCTGTTTCCTTCGTTTGCTTACTAGCTAGCTAGCGTGTCTAGCTAGTCCTCTCTATACGTATGTATAGTACGTAGCGTCGACCAAGCAAGGACAAAAAAGAGGACACTTCTCTCTATTAATTAGCTAGCTAGCACAATATATGAAACACCTAAATGAACCCCCCAAAACCCCCAAACCCCGCCCCCTTCAAAAAAAAACAAAAACCCCAGCCACAGAAATGCTGACGCGTGGATGCCTATTGGTCCCGGTTGGTGCCACCAACCGGGACCAAAGGCCCTCCTGCCTGGGCTCAGCGCACAGGCCACGTGGAGGCCCATCTGTCCCGGTTCTGGATTGAACCGGGACTAAAGGGCCAGGGCATTAGTACCAACCCTTTAGTCCCGGTTCAGGAACCGGGACTAAAGGCCCTCACCAACCGGGACAATAGGCCCTTTTTCTACTAGTGGTGGCAGACTAAGGCATGGCCTAGTGGTGGGAAGGGGCTGATGCCTTCCCACCCACCCAGGTTCAAGGCATGGTACTTGCAATTTGGGTTTGTTGCACCAATTATACTGTAAGAGGTTCCGATACAGTCTTTCTGTCAAAAAAATTGATGCTGGTGATCACGTTAGAAAAAATACTAAAAACATTTCTTTCGGTGCAGTCTGTAGATTTAGTTTTGAACACTACACTTGTCATCGTAATTTGGGAAAATTACAAAAAAATTGAGCTACGTTGTGATTACCATTTACTAATAGGAAAGATGTTTCACCTTGATGAGTGGCTTCTCCGTGCATGGAAAGCATGTAAGGAATCCAACAACTTGATCCAGATTGGGGCCGATAGATTTTAGTTCTAAGATCTTCACTGTGCGCATGGACTGGGTCAAGCTTGTGGGAATCATTTTCTGGAAGACGGTCGTAAATACATCAAGAAGAAATTTAAAAATGTGATTTCAAGAAGACGGAGAAGAAGATGAGTGATGTACCTGAACGATTATGGATCCAATAAACAGTTCGGAAAATTTGGCAGACGAGTACACCAACGCTGTCAATTCCGGCGCGTCAATGACCCAGATTTTTGTTGGACCTTCTAGATCCAATACAAGCAATCTCTCAAGGAAAGGCGCATTCTCAATGACCATAATGTGGAATAGCTGGAGTGATATCTTCCCAATTGATGTCTTGTTGCGGGGCCAGCAAGACACATAAATCCATCGGAGATTCGTCGAGGCGATGTGGAGGCTAATGAACCCGTGGATCTGCTCAAGACGAAGGTACTTGAGTGCAGTACAGCTGCGGAGCAGGTGCTCCATAGCCTTCTTCTAGCTGACAACGTCGAAGAGGTCGAGCTTCTTGAGTTGAGGGAGAAGAGGGCGGGCGCGGCATTAATCTGGGGAAGATAGCAGGAGCTGAAGCTGGCGCGGCGCAGCGTTGGCGTGAGGCGGAGCGCGGACGGTGGCAGAGAGCGACATCGTCCAGCTTCAAAGCTGAGCTCCTCGAGCTGATCTAGGGCCGGGGATAAGAACCACTCGTCGAACTTGGGTTGGACCTTGCAGTTGGTACTGAACATGCGGATGTCAAGACGTCTGGCTGGCCCAGGGTGCGATGAAAGGATCTTGGAGACTGCGGCCATGCGTTTGCAATGGCAGTCGCAGAGGCAACTCTCGACGGTGAGGTTGAGGGGGACGCAGCGCCAGAGGGGGCGCCACCGCTGGGAGGGCAGGGCGGTCCGCACGGCAGATCTGGTGGGGAGGAGGCCGATGATGACGAGCAGCATGTCGTCAGGGAGGCTGCTGATGAAGTCCAGGCTCGCCGGATGCAGTTTTCGCTCGAGCGGCCTCCGCTTGTTGGCTGCGTGGCCATCCATCTCAACTAGCGGCGACACTGGTGTACACGTGTGCTGGTGTGTGTTGTGTGCTGGGTGTGAAAAGTCGTCCTACATGCATGCCACCGCAGAGTGGTGGTGAATTGTCTTGTAGTCGTCCTAGCGCGCGCAAGAAGTTTTCCCTCTAGTTTACTTATTTTAACCCACTGCCAGATGGGCCAGCACACCAAGATACAGAACACGAGCTGACAACGCAGCATGTGGATTGGTTGACAGGTCAACTAAACAATATACGGAGCTATACGCTGACACAGTGAGCGTATAATCCGTCGGTATAGAGAGTTCGAGTGAGAGGGGAGGCCCGTGAGACATAGCAGAGAGAGAGAGAGAAAGAGTTACTCCCTCCGTTCTAGTTACAACATTTTTTTTAAGTCAAACTTTTGAAACTTTGACCAAGTTTATAAAGAAATTACTTATATCTGCAATACCAAAGATAAATGATAGTATGAAGTAAGTACATGTTGTGATGAATCTAATGATGGTTCCAGATGTAAATGTTTTCTCCACATATACCTGGTCAAACTTTTACGAGGTTTGACTTTTCAAAACATCCATATGCTTATGGACGGTGTGAGTCCCTAACGAGAGAGAGAGAGAGAGAGAGAGAGAGAGAGAGAGAGTGAGAGTGTGTGTGTGTGTGTGTGAAAGAGACATGGACAACACACGATGAAAGTGGAGAAAAGGCGTGCGTGTCTTATGCAAACATATCACACATGCATCTTAGACAACGGAGGCAAGGTGAGGAGATAGTGTGTGGTTGTTTGGAACCGAGAGAGGAAGACCCCTAGCACGTGGCCAAGAGGGGTCTGACAAACAAGGGAGAGAGGTCGAGAGAGACATACCGAGAAAATGCAGACATGGGGAGGAGAGAGTGTATGTTTGTCATAGAGAGATCCCCTAGAGATCGTGATGGGACTACATGAGTGGGAGATCGAGTGACAAGGTGTGTGCGCGATAGAAGATGCCCCGAGAGATATCGAGATGGTATGGATGGAAGGAGACAATACGTGTGTTCCTGATGGCTAGTAAGAGATAATCATACTTAGGAGGGGGGGAGTGCTTGCGCCTATGGCCCTGTTTGGATACTCTAACTCAGTTAGAGGTTAGAGTTAATTAGATTATAACCCTGAACTAACCCTCACGAACTAACTCTAAGTAAAGAGGTGTTTGGATGGCAGGGTTAGATGGAGCGCGGATACGGCGAGGCACCTTCACGGGCGGTGCGAGAGGGAGGGAGGTAGAGGACGAGAAGCTTCGAGGAAGTGGGGAGGGATCTGCTGTGGGGAGAGCGAGAGAAAAAAGTGTTTATTAGTGGTCCCGAGAAGAACTAACCCAAATAAGCAACTCTTGGATGGATTAGTTTTTTTGGATGGGTTAGATGCATCTAACCTAAACTGACCCTCCTGTTTGGATCTTTTTGGGTTAGTTGACTCCAAACTAACCCAAACTAACTCTAACCCATGGAACCAAACAGAGCCTATGATCGAGTGAGGGATTATGGTACTTAGGGGGGTGCGTGTCACATGGAGAGAGAACAAGGGAGGAGAGTGTTGGATGGGTCTATATGTATAGCGCGAGAGAGACATGTGTATGTGTGAACCAAGGAGATATAAGGCCAGTTTGGCTTGCGTCATGAGCATCTTTTGCGTGGCCTGGGGTTGTGGCTGGATTTCATGCACGTTTTTTTGGTTGCTACCCTGTGAAATAGAAAGCCCGCCTGGGCTAGGTTCCCTTGCACTTTAATTAGCCTGGCTGAACTCCAGACACTGCAAGTAGCCTGGCCCAAGCGACCGATTTCGAACGCCTGGCCGTGCCTGGTCGTGGGGCCACGAGGCTAACAACAACATGGATGGATATTAGCATTAAATAATTGATGCATGGATTGATTGATGGGACGTTGATGCTTTGCCTGGCCCAAGCATGAACCAAACGCTTCAGCACCACACAAGCCTAGCCAGGCAGAAATATTTTACATCTCACGTCCACACCAGGCAGTACCGGCCATCAAGCATGAGGGTCAGGTCACGAACCAAACTAACCAATAAAGTTTGAGAGAGATTGAGGAGCCCCGATAAGGCTGAGTGGTGCGTCAGATAGCTGAGAGGGGGAAAGAGATATTCCATCCGCTCGATAATGAAGTGCATGTAAATTTTTTAGAAGTCAAACTTTGGAAACTTTGATCAGGTTCATGCAAATGTTATTTACATCTACAATACCAAAGATACATCATACAAAACTACATCTCATAGTAAATCTAATGGTATATGTTTGCTGTACTAGATGTAATTCTTTTTCTCCACGTACATGGTCAAACTTTGTGATGTTTGACTTTTCAATAAATCTATGTCCTATGGACGGAGGAGAGTGCCTCAGTTGAGACAGATCAAGTGCATTTGAAGGAGAATGAGTAAGTGTGCAAAAAGAGTATGTGTGTGAAAGAGAAAGTGACAACAAACGATAAATTAGAGAGAGAGTGTGTTTTTTCGTTTCTTATGCGAACATATCACGCATGCATCTCCGAGATGGAAAAGCGAGGCGAGGAGATACACGAAGATAGCTAGTGTGTGATTGTTTGCAACAGAGAGAGACACCCCTGTAGCACATGTCCAATAGAGGTCTGGCCAACAAGGAAAAAAGGTCGAGAGGGACACATGGATGGCATGGACGCATTGGGAGGGAGAGAGGGTGTGTTTGTGATAGGGAGATCCCCTCGAGATCGTGAGGGGACTATATGGGTGGGAGATCGAGGGAGCGTCTTGCGATAGAAAGATGCCGCGAGAGAAATCGAGATAGACCATGCACATGTTTGTGATGGAGACTAAGATTAGCTAGTCATATACATATAGGGGGGACTGCGTGTGCCTACAATTGAGTGAGAGACCATCATACTTGGCTAGCTGGGCATGAGATTGTGTGTGTGTGTGTGCGTGTGAGATGGAGAGAGAACGAGGGAGAGAGATAGAGTTTTAGATGGGCCTATAGAGTGCGAGTGAGATATGCATGTGTATGTGTGACCCAGGTGGATGGAGAGTTTGAGAGAGGGGGGAAGAGCTCCGAGATGACATAGTGGTGCGTGAGAGAGTTACGGGCAAAGTGCCAAGGAATTTGTGTGCGTACGATGAGTGCACCCAAGATATCTAGCTTGGACTAGCTAGAGTATCATACATAGTGTGCGAGAGAGACCTATAGATGGTGTATATATGAATGCGAACTAGAAAGACCCCCCCCCCCACACACACACACACAAAGAGAGAGAGACCAACAAGGTTTTGTGTGGGATGCGTGTTGGATGACAGAATTGAAGATTGTCAAGAGAGAGAGAGAGAGAGAGAGAGAGAGAGAGAGAGAGAGAGAGAGAGAGAGAGAGAGAGAGAGAGTACATGAGTCCGGGAGAGGGGGAGGTCGTGTTTTATGCATCAAAGACTGATATAAACCATGTTTCGATATAAACTTGCATTCGAATATTTAAATTGCAGAACATGTTGTCTGCAATCCACACATGAACGGATATATGCGTATATCAAACAAGTTCATTAATTTGACTTTCAACATGTTCATGGAGTACTATAACACTGTACAACATGCTACTCGATTGAGGTGTTCAATTTTGGATTTAGTTCACTATTTTGACCTCTTGAGCGAGCTAGTTCATTGAATCGAGATATTTCATTTTGGGTTTGATTCGCGTTTTTGAGTGGGTCAACTATTTTCATATAGTAAATCGCTAGCAACGAGCATGTAAAACACATTACTCCCGAGCATCATCTCTCCATCTAAAAAAGAAGTGGTAAGCTAATATTTCAAAATTTGATTCGAATCGACTTGGTAAGGTAGCGTGGATGCTCGTTCTCCCAAAATTTGAACGAACCGTTAAACATCCTCTCTGCTCGGTGGAATTCGCCGAGCAAATAAATGGGAGGCGCGAAATTACCGTCCTATGTGGGACACGCATCAATTGGCCCGTTGTACATCGAGGGTAGGTTAGTAACTTCATCCAAGCGCCTTCTCCTCGGCCGAAATGACATGTGCGAATAATTCATAAACCATGGTTAGCAAAACATGCTCTCTCGCTTCAAATAGCTCGCCCACTATTTCAAAACACGATCTCTCGCTTGAAATCGCTCGCGCCCACTATAGTTCAAAACACGCCCTCCTGCTGAAATCGCTCCGCCCACTATTTGGGGAGAAGCAAAGTTACTCTACTATCCCCGACCCAAGACACAGACCCAAGCCGAGAAGACTATAGGCAAGGGTAGAACTGTAACTCCCACTCACATTTCAGACAAATGCGTCCGTAAGGGACATGGTTCCCTCCCCCCCCAATCCCCCGCCGCCCCATTCATACCTCGTGGGCGCCAAATCACCTTCTCCCCGGGAAGCTCCCTTCTTCCGAGCCGCGAAACCTCAGCCCCACCTCCATGGCGCCCCCACCGCACCAATTTCACAACCGCCCTCCTCCCTAATGCCGGAGACGCTGTCCAATTGCCGTCGTGCACTGGGCTGTGTGCCTCTTACTCCGTGTTGCTGCTGCTGCCTCGACGACTGCCGCGTGAACCGTACCGGAGCCGATTCATCCCCGCCGTTGTTCACGGCGCTGGAGCGGCTCCAACTTCGGATCCGTCCAGAGTCCTGGCGCTGCTTCCGCGTAGCCGTCGACCATGGCGACATCGCTCTTTCCCTGCCGCCGGTCGCCACCGCAACCGCGCCGGCCTCACCGACTCGGCAGCTGGACCCTGCCTACTTCACCATGCCGCCAGATAGAGTGCACCCTCATCTGAAATCACTTTATTTAGGCGTCAGTAGTCTGAATTTTTATTCTAGGCCAATCGATTCCCAATGGGAAGCAGCACCCCTCGAGGCGGCGGAGCTCCTAGGCTGCCGGTTCGGGGCCGCAAGTTTGCCGCGGAAGCAGCGCTTAGATGGCTATCTTTTAGAGTTGCGTGGGTTGAAGGTACTGCCGCCGCCGGATCTGGATGACGTGGAGTCTTTGTGGATTGGCCCGGGGGCGGCTCAACCACGGCAGTACGGTGGGGCTGGAAGTGGGGTTTTGGCCGGGGCCACGGATGGCGGAGGCAGGCTGCTCTGTCGTTGGTCGCTGGCTCTTCGGGGAAGATTCTGAACAGTGTTAGCCGGGAGGCACAAGACGGCCATCAAGCCATCTGGTGTAGATCGGCTAGTACCAAAATAAAATAAATCGTGTGACCCCAATTTAGTCTTCAGTCAACAGACGTGTGACCACTCTCGTACCTTGCTGTTGATCTCTTAGTGTATTTCTTCGGATCAAAGAGATATGTCGTTCTTAACATTATGCGTTATCTGCATCTTCAGACACACCGTCTTCCGACTCACCGCAGCTGCTCCAACAAGGGAAGCATACACCAGAAGGGAGCTACAGTCCACACTCAACGGTTCCCTGCATCGAATGCGCGTGCCCGACATGGACAGCCACAACAACTGCAGGGCCATCGACAAGTCAGCACATGATTCTCACTCCTATGTATGGCAGCCAGATAGGTTGTACCCTCATCTTACTTGTGTGAAACATTTATGGCTTTGTTATTCATCTAAGCACGGAAAATAGATCATCACATTTCATTGTATATTCATGCTGATCTCTTACGGGTCTTGTTCAGGAGTTCACATTGTTCCATAGTTCAGTTAAGATACTTGTTCTTTAGGTAACGCTGTTCCATAGTTATCATCCATCAGGCAATGCTATCCCACAGGCTGGTGATTATAGTATTATACCACTTCTGTAACATCCCAAATTTCCTATTTGGAATGTTTTACTATTATAGCTAAGCATCCTATGCATCCTGTTTGAATTTGAATGTCATTTGAAGTTTCAGAGGATTTGGAGTTTTGAATTTGAATTCAAAACTTTGGCAAGTGGGAATCATTTCAAAAACTATGCCTGATAAATACTTGATCAAAAGTATGAGAGGAGTAAACATGACACTCCAAAAATATCAGAGGAAAAACATTGCCAAAGTTTTGGATTCAAATCTGAATTTTATTTGAATTTGAAAAAAATGGATTTTTATAAAGTTTGGATTTTGCCTCTGGAAAAATGTTCAAATGATAGGGAATATTCCCCTGATCATTTTGGTATATATATACCCTATATAAAATATTTATAGATTCTGTTTTATTTCTGTTTTTGTTTTATTAAAAAATTCAAAAATAGAAACCCCCAGCGCCAGCCAGCCCCCAGCCCAGCCAGCCAAGCCCCCACCAGCCAGGCCCACCGAGCCGGCCCAGAGGCCAGCCCAGCAAGCCAAGCCAACCGGCCTCACCTCACCCCTTTTGAACCCCTTACGCGTCGGTCGGCCGACCCGCACCCCCTCTCTCTCTCACCGGCAGGTGGACCACCCCGTCTTCAATCCCTCGCCCAAGTCTTGGCAGCGCGCCTCGATCGCGGATCCATGAGATCCGGGATCCCGATCCTCCCGATCGCCCCCCCGCCCCCCCGTTGCGGCCGAGGCCCCGCCTATATAAGCCGTCGCCGCACCCCATTCCCCTAGCCCCTCGCGGACCCCTCTTCCTCTCACCTCGCTCATGGGAGACCCGAGTCCCGCCACCGCCATTTTCATCACCGTCGCCGCCCTAGCCACTCCCGGCCCCACCGACTCCACAGACGCCTCCCGACCTCGTCCGCACCGGCCGCCACTCCACCGACCTCCCGACGACCGGAGCCACCAGCGCACTCATCGCCGCCGCCCGCCGCCGCCGCCGTCGAGCGCCTGTAAGTCACGGAGACCCCTCCCCGTCCGATCGCCATCGACGGTCAGATTAGAACACCCAAGGGGTATCTCTTTAAATAAAACCGGACCGGCCGGTTCGTTTCGGTTTATTTTCATTAGGGTTTTATTTATTAGCCCGGCCCGACTAGTTTAACCCTAGGCCCGTTTAGTTTATATTACATACGGTCGTAGTTTAGGCCCATTAGGCCCTTTTTCTTTTATTTTCATTTTCTTTTTAACAGAATAGTTCCTGTTTTGAAAAATTCATATCTTTTATTCTGTTTATTATTTTTAGGTGATTCTTTTTTGTTGGTTTGAAAATTTTCTATAGTTTCTGTAGAATATATATTTAGCTATGTTAAAATTAACTAAAATTGCTTTAATTTAGTTTTAGTCAGAATAGTAAATTTGCTATAACTTGAGTTAGAAAAATTATTTTTGGATGATTCTTTTGTCCCAACTTTATTTGACATTGCCAAACCATAGAAATTAATTTGGGTATTTTAGGATTAATAAAAAATAGTTTTAAACAGAATCTTGTTAATCCTAATTAATTAACTAGCTACTGTTTTCCTATTATTTTAATTAGTAAATAAATTTATTTTTAACATGTGATTGATTATTCTAGGATAGTTTCTGTCACTTTATAGGATGAACTTTTATTTATAATAAATAAAAGTTTTATTTTATTTTTCTTAATAGAAATTGGATTAGGCCTAATAGGAGTTTCATAATAGATTTTAATTAATTCTTTTTGATCCTAGTTGCTTAGTGAATTCTTTTCTGTTAAGTTAACCTAAAACCATGATTAGGTTATGTTGAAAAAAAAATATTATATAAAACTACTTTTAGTTGTTGTTTAAAGTAGGAAAACTTTAAGTTGGTTTTCTTTGAGTTTTCCCTTGGGTTTTGCTTTGTTGGTTTTTGTGTGTTACTTTGTTATGCTATTGTGTTATGTGATCCTATTGCTATATGCTTATTGTGAATTGTTTGTCTCGGTAGAGTTTCCGGAGTGCGAAGCTTGCTACTACGAACCTTTAGCTTACGAGGATCATCAGCAAGGCAAGTTTTGATCATGTTATTTACTATACCTATATTTTTGTGCATTAGAATTGTCACCACCCCACCATGCATGCAGTAGTTGAAATTTTGAAGTTATTAATCTTGAGTAGTATCATGTGGTAGGATGAACCAATCCCTTGTTACCATGACCCGGGATGAAGTAGTTTACTTTGCTATGCTCAGAGAGCGGGTTTTGGTTGAGTGAAATTCATAAGCAAGATGTGAGAGTCAATGATGATGACAACCCCATGAACTAAAATGATCAAGATGGACTTTGAAATTCACTACTGGGTGGAGGACGGTTGACGGGCACCCTTGAGAACCCAGTGGTTGGCCGGGATGCATGGAGAAGTGCCATGACATCTTGCGGAAAGCTTCACCCAGCCACGAAGAGAAGGATGGATACCCCATGACCGGAAGCTTACCTGTGCAGCCGCAAGCCATTATGGGCTCTGGCTGGGTTAACCTTAGTAGTGACGCTGGCTGGACGGTACTACGAGATGTAGAAGAACTGTAGGATTGGATGGGTACCGGCAGTAGCCAGAAGAACTCTTTGGAAGACCCTGTTTCATTCGTCCCGTCTTCAAACACCATGAAGTGCGAAGACTTTAAAGGAGGGAATGATTCTTGCGGGGAAAGTGCGCAAACCTCTGCAGAGTTAAAGATCTAATCGATTAGCCGTGTCCCCGGTTACGGACAATTTGAGCCTCTGGAACTTGGAAGTATTCGGAAATCTCAACACTAAAACTAATGAATTAATTTGAGGGGTTTTATGACTTAATAATTTGGGAATGAGATATTGGTTGGCGGAACCATCTCAATAACTACCAACAATTATGTAGTAATTTGTAAGCAAGTCCACTATAGTAGGAGAAAATTGGCTTTTCGCAAAATGATGAAACTTAGAGCTCCACAGTCAAAATGCATATAGTGTTAGTAACTTTATTATTGTTATTTCTTCATGACTTGCCAGCTTATTCAAAAAGCTGACCTACATGGCTGCAACGTCTTATGTTGCAGAGGTATATTCCGATCAGGAGTGAGGCTACGCTCCGCGCTTGGCGATTGCCCTTTGGAGTCGGATGGACTCGCTTTACTTCTACGCTTCCGCAGCATTAGTAGTTTATTTCTCATGAGTTGGCCTTGAGCCGAATTTATTCCCTTGTAATAAAGACTCTATATGAGAAATGTGTAATAATATTCAGGTGTGATTGAACTTTGATTACTTTATCGATGTAATTGTGAGTACCAAAGCATGATCTTGGGATGAATACATACGTAGATTTGACCGATTTTGGGTCGGTCGTTCAGAGATGGTATCGAGCACACGCTGACCGTAGGATCGTAACCCCTAGGATCGGAAAGCCATAGGAAGAGACCATTTACTTTTATCCTTATCATTCCGTAATTCTCCCTGTTCATTTCTAACTCCTCTCCGATTTTCAACATTCTAGATGGCGTCGAGTTCACCCCGTTTTGCTACGGAGTTTTGCCAGCCCGATGAGACGATGCCCTTCGGCAGGAAGCTGGTCCAGATGGTGAAGAAGCTGAAGATTGCTCTACCCTCGATCACCGGGAAGCCAACCAATGCACTTCCGACGGACACCCGCTACAGGATTGAAGTGCATATCCCAGGGAGAACCTTCGGAGGACACACGGAGCCTATTGACTTTGAGTTCACCGAGTTCAACTGGATCATCGGAAGGGACGTGGCGATCTATCGAGCACTTGGACATCTCCGAGAGGAGTACAGGGCCGAGCTCGATCCCTCAGACCTCGCCATGGTTTCTCGCAGGGCAAGGAACGGAGATATCATCCGTACCGTCGAGGACGACTCCACTCTCTCTTATATCCAGGACTTGGAGTGTCTTCTCAGGAAACGGGAGATTCAGACTCGCCGTAACTCGAAGGCACACAGGAGACTTTTGTTCCGTGAACTGGAACTGGAGGAGAAGGCACGCGCAGACTTCCTTAACCATGAGGAAGAAGTCGCGGACTTCATGGAGACAGTCGACGACCTGAAGATGAAGCTTTTCGCGATAGAGGAAAAGATGGACTTGGGAGAGGACCTTTTTCCGAGTGGAGATGAAGGACCCCTCGTGAGTAATGATCAGGACTATGAAGGGAGTTCCACTGAAGGAAGCCACAAGAGCAGGCGCCACAACAGAGGACATCACACCAGAGGATGCAAGGATTATTGATGAAGACTTTTTAGTCGACCACCATGTTATTTTTCCTTCTCGTCGATCAGTTAGGCCGATATTTTTTTCCTTTGATTAGTCATGAGCTTTTGTAATCGAGATTGAACCATGTTTGAGTGGAATGAATAAATGATTGGTGTGTTATGATTGTGCATTCATATGGGTAGTGTTATTTCTCATTAGACCATTGTTCTATTCTAATTTTCTCATCCACTCCAAAACACCAGATGCCTCCGAGACGTGACACTGGTTTTCCGCCGGAGCTCACCCAGCTGCTTCAGCAGCAGAATGCACTCATGCAGCTACTCATCCAGAATCAGAACAACAACACCAACAATCCACCGCCACCACCCCCTGTGGACAACTTGACTCGATTCCTGAGACTGAATCCGCCAGTGTTCTCTAGCAGCACTGAGCCGATTCTGGCTGATGATTGGCTCCGCAAAGTCGGAAGAGAGCTAATCACTATTGGATGCACTGATGCAGAGAAGGTGCGCTTTGCCGCGCATCAACTTGATGGACCTGCAGCTTCTTGGTGGGAGAACTACACCGCCACTTATCCCATTGGTGCCATCACATGGGATCAGTTCCAGCAGGCCTTCCGCACCGCTCATGTCTCAGCTGGAGCCATGAGTCTGAAGAAGCGTGAGTTCCGCAACTTGCGCCAGGGAACCGTACTGTGGCACAGTACGTGGATGAATTCAGCAAGCTCGCACGCTATGCCCCGGATGATGTGGCCACAGATGCCGCAAAACAGGAGAAATTTCTCGAGGGACTCAACGACGAGCTGAGTATGCAACTTATTGTGGCTACCTTCAACAACTACCAGGAGCTGGTAGACAAGGCAACCATACTTGAAGGCAAGCAGCAGCAGATTGAAAGCCGCAAGCGGAAGTACATCCAGGGGAAGCACAACTCGGGAGCTCAGCAGAAGCCCCGTTATGCACCATACTCAGGAGGGCACACCCATCATAACCATGGAGGTCATAACCATGGAGGTCATAACCATGGAGGAAATGGGAATAACCGTAGCCAGGACAACAAGTCAGGCCATGGCAATGGCAATGGAACCGGTAATGGCAATCAGCATCGTTCTGCCCCGGCTCCGAAGGATCTGAGCCACATCACCTGCTTCAAGTGCCAGAAGACAGGGCACTATGCCACCGACTGCCCGGAGGCCAAGCAGAGGAATGGAAACGGCAATGGAGGCTCAGCGAAGAAGCCCAACCCGTTCCCTCGTGCTCAGGTGAACCACATCGACGTGGAGGACGTCTATGATCAGCCAGACACTGTGGTTGGTAAGTTTTTATTGAATTCACGTTCAGTATTGGTACTCTTTGATTCTGGTGCAACGCATTCATTCATATCAAGGGTAGTTGTGGAAAAGTACGGGTTGCCCACTAAAACCCTTAGAAGCCCCCTTCGCGTCAGTTCCGCAGGAGGAGAAATGATGGCAGGCTTAGGCTGTCATGCAACCCTCAACATCGGGAACCATAAATTTCCCGCAGACCTCATAGTGTTGGAAACCCAGACCTTGGATGTAATCCTAGGCATGGATTGGTTGACAAAGTTTGAAGGGAACATAGACTGTGCCCGCAAGTCTATTCTGCTCACCACCCCGGAGCAGAAGAGGATCAAGTATGTAGCCAGGCACAGCCAGATGAAGAATCAGGTGCATTCCCTCACGGGAGTTGTTCAGGAGGAAGTGCCAGTAGTGCAAGATTTTCCCGATGTGTTTCCGGAGGAATTACCAGGAATGCCACCGGACAGGGACATTGAATTTCTGATCGAGCTATTGCTCGGCACAGCCCCAATATCCAAGAGACCTTATCGGATGCCACCGAATGAGTTGAAAGAGATCAAGGATCAAATTAATGAGTTATTGGAGAAAGGATATATTCAACCAAGCTCATCACCTTGGGGAGCCCAGTTCTTTTGGTAGAGAAGAAGGATGGAAGCTTGAGGATGGTTGTGGATTATCGTATGCGTTGAGCGAAGTAACCATCAAGAACAAGTACCCTCTGCCGATGATTAATGATCTGTTTGATCAGCTAGTTGGAGCCAAGGTATTCTCTAAGATCGATCTTGATCGAGGGTATCATCAGTTGAAGATCCGTGAAAAGGATATACCCAAAACAGCATTCACTACCAGGTATGGTTTATATGAGTATACCGTCATGTCATTTGGATTGACTAATGCTCCTGCATACTTCATGAATTTGATGAACAAGGTGTTCATGGAATATCTGGACAAGTTTGTCGTGGTGTTCATCGATGATATATTGATTTTCTCCAAGAGCGAGGAAGAGCATAAGGAACATTTGCGTCTAGTTCTGGAGAAACTTTGAGAACATCAGTTGTATGCCAAGTTCAGCAAATGTGAATTTTGGCTGAAGGAAGTTGGATTCCTCGGACATGTTATTTCAGGAGAAGGAATAGCAGTTGATCCCGCCAAGGTTGAATCAGTCACCGATTGGCAGTCACCCACCTCAGTCAAGGAGATCCGCAGTTTTCTCGGACTCGCAGGATATTATCGGAGGTTCATTGAGAACTTCTCGAAGATTGCCAAGCCCATGACTGAGCTATTGAAGAAGGAAGCCAAGTATGTTTGGACCAAGGAATGTGAAGCCAGTTTTCAGGAATTAAAAAGCGGTTGGTCACAGCCAAGTGTTGATTTTGCGGACATACACAAGGAATACCAGGTCTATTGTGACGCTTCTCGTCAAGGACTCGGAGGAGTATTAATGCAGGAAGGTAAAGTTGTAGCTTATGCCTCCAGACAGCTACGACCTCACGAGATGAATTATGCCACGCATGATTTGGAGTTAGCAGCCGTAGTGCATGCACTCAAGACCTGGAGACATTTCCTCATCGGAAACCGTTGTGATGTTTACACAGATCACAAGAGCTTGAAGTATATTTTCACGCAGAAGGAATTGAACCTCGAGCGAGAGGAGATGGCTAGAGTTGATAAAGGACTATGACATGAGATTGCATTACCACCCAGGTAAGGCTAATGTTGTAGCAGATGCTTTGAGCCGTAAGAGTTATGTGAACACTCTTACAGCAGGAGGATTACCTCAGGAGTTAGTCGATGACCTCAGAGATCTCCGACTGGAGATAGTTCCGAGAGGATTCGTTGCAACTCTGGAAGTTCAGTCCACTTTGACCGAAAGGATTCGTGAAGCCCAGAAGTCGGACAAGGAAATTGATGAGATAAAGCAAAAGATGGATGAAGGAAAAGCTAAAGGATTTCGTAAGGATGAACACGGAACTATATGGTTCGAGGATCGTATCTATGTGCCCAATGATCCCGAACTCAGGAAGCTAATTCTTCAGAGGCTCATGATTCACCGTACTCGATTCACCCGGCAACACCAAGATGTACCGGATTTGAAGGAAAGTTTCGGTGGACTGGTATGAAGAAGGATATTGCCGAGTACGTGGCCGTATGTGATGTTTGTCAGCGTGTAAAGGCAGAACATCGAAGCCAGCAGGGTTACTTCAACCTTTGCCGATTCCCGATTGGAAATGGGAGAAACTTGGAATGGATTTCATCACAGGATTACCCGGGACCCGTTCAGGTTATGATTCTATCCGGGTAGTGGTTGATCGTTTGACCAAGGTAGCTCACTTCATTCCGTGAAGACTACCTATACCAGTGCTAAGTTGGCCAAGATATACATGACCAGGATCGTATGTCGCATGGAGTTCCGAGGAAAATCGTGTCGATAGAGGAACGCAGTTTACCTCAAAGTTTTGGAAGCAGTTGCATGAAACCTTGGGTGCGAGGCTGGAATTCAAGACAGCTTTTCATCCGTGAGACAGATGGATGACCGAGAGAGTCAACCAGATTCGGAGGACATGTTGAGAGCTTGTGTGCTAGACTATGGGTCTAGCTGGGATGATAATTTGCCATACGCAGAGTTCTCATACAACAACAGTTATCAATCCGATCGAAGATGGCCCCTTCAAGCTCTATACGAAAGGAGGTGCAGAACACCATTCTTTGTGGGATAGTGTTGGAGATCGATCACTTTTCGGTTCGAACTTATCAAGGATTCCGAAGAGAAAGTCAAGCTGATTCGAGACAGGCTCAAGATAGCACAGTCGAGACAGAAGAGTTATGCCGACAGTAAGCGCAAGGAAGTGACTTACGAAGCGGGAGACCGAGCATATCTTCGTGTGTCTCCACTTCGTGGAATCAAGAGGTTTGGTGTCAAGGGAAAGTTAGCACCCCGATTCATTGGCCCCTACAAAATCCTCGAACGTCGTGGAGAAGTTGCTTACAAGTTGGAATTACCGGAAGGATTGTCCGGAGTCCATGATGTCTTCCATGTTTCTCAGCTGAAGAAGTGTCATGCCGACATGGCCGATGTTCCGTTGAGAGACACAGTGCCCCTAGAGGCCATACAGCTTGACAGTTATCTGACTTACAAGGAGAAACCCGTCCGAATTCTCGAGACTGCGAGCAGAGTCACCCGCAGCAAGGTCATCAAATTTTGCAAGGTGTTGTGGAGTCACCACACCGAGGAAGAAGCCACCTGGGAGCGCGAAGAAGACCTTCTTCGAGACCACCCGCACCTATTTGCTAGCCAACCCGAATCTCGAGGGCGAGATTCATCTTAAAATGGTAGGTTTGTAACATCCCAAATTTCCTATTTGGAATGTTTTACTATTATAGCTAAGCATCCTATGCATCCTGTTTGAATTTGAATGTCATTTGAAGTTTCAGAGGATTTGGAGTTTTGAATTTGAATTCAAAACTTTGGCAAGTGGGAATCATTTCAAAAACTATGCCTGATAAATACTTGATCAAAAGTATGAGAGGAGTAAACATGACACTCCAAAAATATCAGAGGAAAAACATTGCCAAAGTTTTGGATTCAAATCTGAATTTTATTTGAATTTGAAAAAAATGGATTTTTATAAAGTTTGGATTTTGCCTCTGGAAAAATGTTCAAATGATAGGGAATATTCCCCTGATCATTTTGGTATATATATACCCTATATAAAATATTTATAGATTCTGTTTTATTTCTGTTTTTGTTTTATTAAAAAAATCAAAAATAGAACCCCCCCCAGCGCCAGCCAGGCCCCCTGGCCCAGCCAGCGCCGAAGCCCCCCACCAGCCAGGCCCACCGAGCCGGCCCAGAGGCCAGCCCAGCGAGCCAACCGACCGGCCTCACCTCACCCCCGCACCCGAACCCCTTACGCGTCGGTCGACCGCCCGCACCACCCCCTCTCTCTCTCACCGACAGGTGGACCACCCCCCGTCTTCAACCCCTCGCCCACGTCTTCGCCGCGCCGCCGCCGATCGCCGGATCCCGCGAGATCCGGGATCCCGATCCCCTCCCGATCGCCCCGTTGCAGGCCGAGGCCCCCGCCTATATAAGCCGTCGCCCCGCACCCCATTCCCCCCCTAGCCCCTCGCCGGACCCCCTCTTCCTCTCACCCGCGCTCGCCGGAGACCCGAGTCCCCGCCGCCGCCATTTTCATCACCGTCGCCGCCCTAGCCACTCCCGACCCCCACCGACTCCACCAGACGCCTCCCCGACCTCGTCCGCACCCGGCCGGCCAATCCACCGACCTCCCCGACGACCGGAGCCACCAGCGCACTCATCGCCGCCGCCGTCGAGCGCCGGTAAGTCACCGGAGACCCCCTCCCCCGTCCGATGCGCCATCGACGGTCCAGATTAGAACACCCCCGAAGGGGTATCTATTTTAAATAAAACCGGACCGGCCCGGTTCGTTTACGGTTTATTTTCATTAGGGTTTTTATTTATTAGCCCGGCCCGACTAGTTTAACCCTAGGCCCGTTTAGTTTATATTACGCACAGTGCGTAGTTTAGGCCCATTAGGCCCTGTTTCTTTTATTTTCATTTTCTGTTTTAACAGAATAGTTCCTGTTTTGAAAAATTCATATCTTTTATTCTGTTTATTATTTTTAGGTGATTCTTTTTTTTTGGTTTGCAAATTTTCTATAGTTTCTGTAGAATATATATTTAGCTATGTTAAAATTAACAAAAATTGCTTTAATTTAGTTTTAGTCAGAATAGTAAATCTGCTATAACTTGAGTTAGAAAAATTATTTTTGGATGATTCTTTTTGTCCCAACTTTATTTGACATTGCCAAACCATAGAAATTAATTTGGGTATTTAGGATTAATAAAAAATAGTTTTAAACAGAATCTTGTTAATCCTAATTAATTAACTAGCTACTGTTTTCCTATTATTTTAATTAGTAAATAAATTTATTTTTAACATGTGATTGATTATTCTAGGATATTTTCTGTCACTTTATAGGATGAACTTTTATTTATAATAAATAAAAGTTTTATTTTATTTTCTTAATAGAAATTGGATTAGGCCTAATAGGAGTTTCATAATAGATTTTTAATTAATTCTTATTGATCCTAGTTGCTCAGTGAATTCTTTTCTGTTAAGTTAACCTAAAACCATGATTAGGTTATGTTGAAAAAAAAATTATTATATAAAACTACTTTTAGTTGTTGTTTAAAGTAGGAAAACTTTGAGTTGGTTTTCTTTGAGTTTTCCTTGGGTTTTGCTTTGTTGGTTTTTGTGTGTTACTTTGTTATGCTATTGTGTTATTTGATCCTATTGCTATATGCTTATTGTGATTTGTTTGTCTCGGTAGAGTTTCCGGAGTGCGAAGCTTGCTACTACGAATCTTTAGCTTACGAGGATCATCAGCAAGGCAAGTTTTGATCATGTTATTTACTATACCTATATTTTTGTGCATTAGAATTGTCACCACCCCACCATGCATGCAGTAGTTGAAATTTTGAAGTTATTAATCTTGAGTAGTATCATGTGGTAGGATGAACCAATCCCCTTGTTACCATGACCCCGGGACGAAGTAGTTTACTTTGCTATGCTCGTAGACGGGTTTTGGTTGAGTGAAATTCATAAGCAAGATGTGAGAGTCAATGATGATGACAACCCCATGAACTACAATGATCAAGATGGACTTTGAAATTCACTACTGGGTGGAGGACGGTTGACGGGCACCCTGGAGAACCCAGTGGTTGGCCGGGATGCATGGAGAAGTGCCATGACATCTTGCGGAAAGCTTCACCCAGCCACGAAGAGAAGGATGGATGCCCCATGACCGGAAGCTTACCTGTGCAGCCGCAAGCCATTATGGGCTCTGGCTGGGTTAACCTTAGTAGTGACGCTGGCTGGACGGTACTACGAGATGTAGAAGAACGGTAGGATTGGATGGGTACCGGCAGTAGCCAGAAGAACTCTTTGGAAGACCCTGTTTCATTCGTCCCGTCTTCAAACACCATGAAGTGCGAAGACTTTAAAGGAGGGAATGATTCTTGCGGGAAAGTGCACAAACCTCTGCAGAGTTAAAGATCTAATCGATTAGCCGTGTCCCCGGTTACGGACAATTTGAGCCTCTGGAACTTGGAAGTATTCGGAAATCTCAACACTAAAACTAATGAATTAATTTGAGGGGTTTTATGACTTAATAATTTGGGAATGAGATATTGGTTGGCGGAACCATCTCAATAACTACCAACAATTATGTAGTAATTTGTAAGCAAGTCCACTATAGTAGGAGAAAATTGGCTTTTCGCAAAATGATGAAACCTAGAGCTCCACAGCCAAAATGCATATAGTGTTAGTAACTTTATTATTGTTATTCTTCATGACTTGCCAGCTTATTCAAAAAGCTGACCTACATGGCTGCAACGTCTTATGTTGTAGAGGTATATTCCGATCAGGAGTGAGGCTACGCTCCGCGCTTGGCGATTGCCCTTTGGAGTCGGATGGACTCGCTTTACTTCTATGCTTCCGCAGCATTAGTAGTTTATTTCTCATGAGTTGGCCTTGAGCTGAATTTATTCCCTTGTAATAAAGACTCTATATGAGAAATGTGTAATAATATTCAGGTGTGATTGAACTTTGATTACTTTATCGATGTACTGTGAGTACCAGCATGATCTTGGGATGGTACAGGCACAGAGATTTGACCGATTTTGGGTCAGGTCGTTACAACTTCTAGTATTACCTATGTTGTTCTTTAATACTTTTATGTGCCATCTAGTTAATCTCGAGTACAAACGATACATATTATGTAGCTTTCATCTATGTTCTCCCTTTAGTTTATGAGACATGTTGCTGCTAGTTAACCCCAGTCCTACTATTTATGTCATCTCCTACAGGCACTCATTTACATAAATCCAACCACTAGTTGTCTTCCATGCATGTCAGATATAATTGCACACATTGATATATCCACAAGAACCTCACGGAGCAATGTAAAGGCCGATAAACTTGATGTCAATGATACCCAATATGATGGAACATGTAAAGGCAGTTCTTCAAAAGACTTGCAGAAAGATGATGAATCCTCTTCACCCCACAAGGTCCTTGCTCTAACTTGGCCTATGATATGGGTACAACATGCATATAATGTCCTGGAGTGTATCTACTCTGTTGCAATGCCATGTGCTTAGCATGCTGATCATGCATGTAAATATGTCATGCCTTCCTGTTTTTCAGTACCTATTCCATTCATGATAACATGTTTTCAAATTCAAGTACTGTCATTCTACTCTATTGCAATGCCATCTGCTTAATTTGGACATCATGCTTCTGAATATCTTATGCATTGTTATTC
Organism: Aegilops longissima; assembly: GCA_021605205.1. Taxonomy (NCBI): domain Eukaryota; kingdom Viridiplantae; phylum Streptophyta; class Magnoliopsida; order Poales; family Poaceae; genus Aegilops; species Aegilops longissima. Next base: position 11,805,748 of record CM038678.1, read on the forward strand.
ATCAGTATGTACTTCATCTGTCTGCCATACCATGTTTTTTTACATTGAATTGATGTTCTAGTGCTCTGTTGCAATGCCATCTTATTTTCCCAATCATACACGTGTATGTTGCCTTAGTTATTTCTGTACGTATTCCTCTAGCATATAGTTTTACATTCAGCTAGTTTTCTTTTGCTGTGTTGTCCTGTCGTATCCCTAGCTCTTACACCATACTCCCTCCATCCGGATTACATGTTGCCGAAATGGATAAAAAAGGATGTATCTAGAACTGAAATACGCCTAGACCCATTCATTTTTTTCCGGATGGAGGGAATACATGTCAATATGTCATGCCTTTCTATTCTTCAGTACCTATTCCATCTCTCTGCTGTCACATGTTTTATAATTAAAGCACCATTCTTCTATACAAGGCATGCAAGGGGAAGACGACTATGTTAGAATCTAAAGGGTTACAAACAAGGCCTTTGCAAAAGATCCAAACTCCAGGAGATAATAAACCAACTCCAGCTTTTATAGATACTGCTCCAGCACAGAGAAACCCAACTCCTACTGATAATAAGCAGATTCCAGTGGCCAAAGAACTAGTCCGCTCCAGTCCAGCAAAAATATGTCAACTCAATTCTAAGAAGCGTGTGCGTATCCTTGCATCATGAAATTTTATAGCATGCTGATGATATTTTCTACATGTTTCTTACCCATCTCTCTTTTAGAAAATAAGCTTAACAGATAGAAGAATTTCTGCAATGGTATCGTTTATGAGGAAAGATTCTTGCAGGAATTCTCTGTGCTCCAATGTAGATGTAAGTACCTGTTGTATATCACTATATTTTATATCAGCATGTAGTTTGTTAATCCAACCTTTATCTGATCTAAATTTAGTTGTAGAAAAATGTATGATTAAAGGCCAAAATGTTGATTTTTGTAAGGAAAACTGCCTGGTAGTTTTGCATCCTGAGCTGCATGAGTGTACTATCTCATATCAGTGGGTTTCAATACTTTGGTTCTGCAGTGGGTTTTCCAGCGTTTTTTTACTATGTTGTCCAGTCGTATCCCTAGCTCTTACATCATACTCTCTCCGTCCGGATTAAATATCGCAGAAATGGATAAAACTGGATGTATCTAGAACTGAAATACGCCTAGACACATCCATTTATTTCCGGAGGGAGGGAATACATGTCAATATGTCATGCCTTTCTATTCTTCAGTACCTATTCCATCTCTTCTGTAGCATGTTTTATAACTGAATCACCATTCTTCTATATAAGGTATGCAAGGGGAAGACGGCTATGTTAGAATCTAAAGGGTTACAAACCAGGTCTTTGCAAAAGATCCAAATGCCAGGAGATAATAAACCAACTCCATTTTTCATAGATACTGCTCCAGCACAGAGAAACCCAAGTCACACTGATAATAAGCAGATTCCAGTGGCCAAAGAACTAGTCCGCTCCAGTCCAGCAAAAGAATGTCAACTCCATTCTAAGAAGCGTGTGCGTATCCTCGCAACATGAAATTTTATAGCATTCTGATCATATTTTCTACATGTTTCTTACCCATCTCTCTTTTGGAAAATAAGATTAAACGATAGAAGACTTCCTCCATTGGGATCGTATTCAAGGAAAATATCTTGCGGGAATTCTCTGTGCTCCAATGCTGATGTAAGTACCTGTTGTATATCACTATATTTCTACATCAACATGTATTTTGTTAATCGGCGTGAATCTAACCTATATCTGATCTAAAATTAGTTGTAGAAAAATGTTAAAGGAAAACTACCTGGTAGTTTTGCATACTGAGCTGCATGGATGTACTATCTCATATCACGCACACTACTGAATTGTAGTGCTTCTCTGGTTGCCCATTCATTCATTGTGTCAATGTTGCTTTCGTACTACCTTACCTGGCTGATGATAGTTGTGCCATATTGTGTTAATTTGGTGTAGGCTAGTTGCCCAAACGTTCGTTGTGTCAATCTTGCTTTGCTATTATCTGACTTGGCCAACAATAGCAATGCTAGTGTGTTAATTTTGTGCAGGCTGCTGAAGATAAGAAGACAAACTCTGAAAACAGCTAGGCAACCCCATTGTTTCTTTCCAGTAAATCTAGGCCAGGTAATATGGCAATAACTCATGATTAATCTGTTTGGTTCCAGTCCTAATTTATGTTATGATGCAGTGGTCGAGACACTCTCCACTATCAATAATACAAGCCTGCCAAAATCACCATCTGAATCTGTTCAGTATCATCTGTCTCGAATGCAAAGAAATAAATGTATGTTTGTGAACCAATTAATGGCTGAAGCAATGATGGAAATGGTGGATGAATCAGAGGTGCAGAGTCGTGCGACACAACAACTGATCAATGTTTTCAGAGACAGTGTAGCAAAGCAGAAAGAACTTGCCCACATGCTTATGGGCGTCATCTGTGCTGAGGTTGCAGATTGTGACGTAGTAGATGGTTAGGTTCTGCTCATTTATTTTCACTGGCATCCATCTTTATTGCCCAGTGGATGTAATTTCCTGTAGTATATGCTGGATGTGCAACGTTATTCCCTGTATACCGTACCTTTGCGTGATCGGTTTTGGTCATGTGCATAATTGCTCGTCGTAATGGGCTCAAATTATCTAATTTAGCCTAAAGACATGTACGAACTTTAGTGGGCCCATTATGTTAATGGGCCGTTACTAGGCCGAAAGTTAATGGTCGACCCTCTTACCTCCCAGGTCGTTAACAGGCCGACATCGAAGCGGGCAACAGGTGGCCCTAGTTTATTTCACGGGCCGTTAACAGGTCATTACTAAGTTTGGATTACATATGGCCCAACCATACTGTAGGGCTTTAGCAGGCCGAAAGAGACATCGGGCTTGTACTGGACCATGAAGACCATGGGCCGCTAAGAGGCCGAAAGTCAGGTCGTATTGTAAATGGCCCAACTGTGTTGTGGGCCTTTAGCAGGCCGAAAGAGAAACCGGGCTGGTATTGGACCATGAAGGGCATGGGCCGTTAAAAGGCCAAAACTAAGGTCCGACTACAAGTGGCCTAACTCATTTATGGTCCGTTAACAGGCCAAAAGGCACACAGGGCCGGGAATTGGCCCAACGCTTAAATGGGTGGCTAAAAGGCCAAAACTCAGGTCCTACTACAAATGGCCCAACTGATTTATGGGCCGTTAACAGGCTGAAAGTGACACCGGGCCAGAAAATTGGCCCAACACTTAAATGGGCCGCTAAAAGGCCGAAACTCAGGTCCGACAACAATTGGCCTATCAGATTTATGGGCCGTCAACAGGCTGAAAAACACACCGGGCCGTAAACTAGCCCAACATTTAAATGGGTCGCTAAAAGGCCGAAAGATGTACATCCTGAAAATTGGCCCATCCATTAAATGGGCCGTTAACAAGCCGAAATCTCATCAGGCCGATATTGAGCCCAAATATATAGCGGGTTGTTAACGGGCTCAAACTGACGATGGGCTGCAATGGTGTCAAATATTTAACGGGCCGTTGACGGGCCGAATTGGCACATCTCGTATGGGTCGTGGGCATAAATGGACCTGACAAGTAGGCCTTATATGGGCTGGCCTGCTAATTTTTACTGGGCCAGCCTTTTCACAGGAATGGGCCTCTGTTGGGCCGTGCCACGTGTCGACGTATCATAGGCGCCTTCCGTCCAATGAGTGGATGACATCTGTCCCAACGATGAGCCGACGCGTGTTTCCTCCAGCCAATGATGATTTTACACGTGGAAAATCCCCATTGGTCAGGGTTGTTAACGGGTTATCGGACCCAAAACCCGACCCGATAGCTTAACGGTGTTACGTTATGGTGGATGCCATGTGTCGGTCACCCTTGACTAAAGCACTTCTGTGACGCGCGATTTATCGTCATGGAAGTGGACACTTCCGTGATGATAATTTTGGTAATGTCATGGAACACTTCTACGACAGCACAGGTATGACTATCTTGATTCTGTCATAAAATCGTCATGGATGTACATGCATGACAAAAAACGCGACCTACTGTGACAAACACGTATCATCACAGAAGTGTATTTTTTTGTAGTGGTGGTAAATTAAGACCATGTATTTCTTCAATTGGTGGTAAATTCTTAATATCTTCAGCTTTATTACGTTTCTCTTTCATTGATTTCTTTGCCTCTTGCATATCTTCAGGACTGATAAATAGAACTCCCCTTTTCTTCGGAGTTGGTTTAGGAATAGGCTCAGGAGTTGGCTCAGGAAGTGTCCAATTATTTTCATTAGTCAACATATTATTCAATAGCAATTCAGCTTGATTGACTGTTCTTTCCCTGAAAACACAACCAGCACAACCAAGTGGTCCTTGGAAGCATCGGTTAGTCCAATCTAAAAGATATCAAGTATTTCATTTTTCTTAAGAGGATGATCAGGCAAAGCATTAAGTAATTGGAGAAGCCTTCCCCAAGCTTGTGGGAGACTCTCTTCTTCAATTTGCACAAAATTATATATTTCCCTTAAAGAAGCTTGTTTCTTATGAGCGGAGAAATATTTAGCAGAGAAGTAATAAATCATATCCTGGGGACTGCGTACACAAACAAGATCAAAAGAATTAAACCAAGTTTTAGCATCACCCTTTAATGAGAACGGAAATATCTTAAGGATATAATAGTAGTGAGATTTCTCATCATTAGTGAACAGGGTGGCTGTATCATTCAATTTAGTAAGATGTGCCACAACAGTTTAAGATTCATAACCATAAAAAGGATCAGATTCAACCAAAGTAATTATCTCCGGATCGACAGAGAATTCATAATCCTTTTCAGTAACAAAGATAGGTGAAGTAGCAAAAGCAGGGTCATATTTCATTCTAGCATTCAGAGTTTTATGTTTAAGTTTAGCTAATAACTTCTTAAGATCAAATCTATCATTGCAAGCAAGAAAATCTCTAGCAGTTTCTTCATCCATAACATAACTCTCAGGAACAACAGGAAATCCATATTTAGGGGGAGAACCTTCATCATCACTATCTTCAATAATATTAGTTTCAATAATTTCGTTCTCTCTAGCCCTAGCAAGTTGTTCATCAAGAAATTCACCTATTGACACAGTAGTATCAAGCATAGAAGTAGTTTCTTCATAAGTATCATGGATAGAAGAAGTGGCATCATCAATAACATGCGACATATCAGAATTAATAGCAGAACCAGATTTAGGTGTCGCAAGCTTACTCAAAACAGAAGGTGAATCAAGTGCAGAGCTAGACGGCAGTTCCTTACCTCCCCTCGGAGTTGAGGCATAAATTTTGGTTTTCTCGTCATTCAAGTTCCTCATAGTGACCAGCAGATATGAATCCCAAGTGACTCAAAGAATAGAGCTATACTCCCAGGCAAGGGCGCCAGAAAATAGTCTTGATAACCCACAAGTATAGGGGACCACAACAGTTTTCGAGGGAAGATTATTCAACCCAAATTTATTGATTCGACACAAGAGGAGCCCAAGAATATTCTCAAGTATTAGCAGTTGAGTTGTCAATTCAAACACACCTGGATAACTTAGTATCTGCAGCAAAGTATTTAGTAGCAAAGTAGTATGGAAGTAACGGTAACAGTGATAAAAGTAGCGGTAGTATTTTTGTAGCAATTGTAACAGTAGCAACAATAAAGTAAATAAGCAAAGCACAATATGTCAAAAGCTCGTAGGCATTGGATCGGTGATGGATAATTATGTTGGATGTGACTCCTCATGTAATAGTTATAACATAGGGTGACACAGAACTAGCTCCAATTCGTCAATGTAATGTAGGCATGTATTCCGAATATAGTCATACGTGCTTATGGAAAAAAACTTGCATGACATCTTTTGTCCTACCCTCCCGTGGCAGCGGGGTCCTAATGTAAAGTAAGGAATATTAAGGCCTCCTTTTAATAGAGTACCGGACCAAAGCATTAACACATAGTGAATACATGAACTCCTCAATCTACGGTCATCACCGAGAAGTATCCCGATTATTGTCACTTCGAGGTTGTCGGACCATAACACGTAATAGGTGACTATAGACTTGCAAGATAGGATCAAGAACTCACATATATTCATGAAAACATAACAGGTTCAGATCTGAAATCATGGCACTCGGGCCCTAGTGACAAGCATTAAGCATAGCAAAGTCATAGCATCATCAATCTCAGAACATAGTGGATACTAGGGATCAAACCCTAACAAGACTAACTCGATTACATGGTAAATATCATCCAACCCATCACCGTCCAGCAAGCCTATGATGGAATTACTCACGCACGGCGGTGGGCATCATGAAATTGGTGATGGAGGATGGTTGATGATGACGACTGCGACGAATCCCCCTCTCCGGAGCCCCCAACGGACTCCAGATCAGCCCTCCCGAGAGAGATTAGGGCTTGGCGGCGACTCCGCATTGTAAAACATGATGAAACTTTCTCTCTGATTTTTTTCTCCGTGAAACCCAATATATCGAGTTGAGTTGAGGTCGGTGGACATCCAGGGGGCCCACGAGGCAGGGGGCGCAGGCGCGCCCCCCACCCTCATGGACAGGGTGTGGGCCCCCTGGCCTTGATTCTTTCGCCAGTATTTTTTATTAATTCCAAAAATAATCTCCGAGGAGTTTCAGGTCATTCCGAGAAATTTTATTTCTGCACAAAAATAACACCATGTCAATTCTGCTGAAAACAGCATCAGTCCAGGTTAGTTCCATCCAAATCATGCAAGTTAGAGTCCAAAATAAGGGCAAAAGTGTTTGGGAAATTAGATACGACGGAGACGTATCAGAGTCCTATAAGATATGATGTAGATAAAAAACATGTATACCTTGTTTTGCTCAAATAGGATATGTGGTTGCCCAAGTGGCCGGTCATGTTAGCAGGTTACACCTCCGAGTAGCCTATGTTTTGCCGGAGTGTTGATTAATTTTCGCTCCGGCAAATTTCAAGCACTCGATATGTCCTCTTTTAGCAAAGGTCATGCCGGAATTTTCCATGAATTTTGGCATGACTTGTGCTATAATATGTAGTAAATATCGAGTGGCCTGGATTTTCTAGAAAGATAATTAAACGATATTTCGGGTTGACTTCAATCTGTCGAGGGCGAAGAATCCCGACTGTTGTCGGGGTCATTTCTCCTTCTTCTCCTTGTGCTAGACCTTTGTTATGCACTAGGGGAAGGAGGAGTAACGACCATCACCGACGGTCGCAAATGTCAGAGAGGAATCAGTGAGGGAGACTCTCCACCAAATATGAAAGGACGAAGAATCCCGACTGTTGTCGTGGGGGTCGCTTCTCCTTCGTTCCCATGTGCTAGACATTTTGGTGTAATGCACTTGGGAAGGAAAGGAGAAGCAACCATCACCAACGGTCGAATGTATACATCATGTGAGCTGAGAGTTTTCAAGAAAAGACTCGACAGAACGATAGTCAACCCATGATGAATAATAATGATCTAATTTAGTTTTTGTAGTACATGTATTTAATTGTACAAGTTTAATCTTTGAATTATGAACATAGGAAATGTCGTATTAGGACGACGAAAGTCTCGCGGTGGAGTGCGACTGGTGCAACGACGACCGAGGTCAGTGCGACAGGCCTCACTTGGACGAAGATCGGCGCTTCAGCATTAAGCTCCGGAAGACCTTCGATGTTGAAACGGTACGCAACGACGACAAGTGTTTTTTTGGTAATTAATAAGCATGACTTCAACTATTTCAACGTGTAATTTTCATCTTTTACAATTCGACTAGCTTAAACCATTCCATGCAAGACGCTATGTCTTGGAGAGGATGGGTTTTGAAGACCATAAATGTTTTGAAACAAAGAAAATTCACCTAAGGAAACATCATTGTATGCATTTTGAAGTAAATATGTACAATTCTCATAGCGTAACCCATTTTGTTTGCCCAAATTGGGAAGCACTTTGCAAGATGTATGATTTTTATGAGGATATGCTTGTCACCATGGATCTTGGTGATCCTGACATCGAGCAAGACAATATGGACATTTGGGTCCTTGTTGATACGCTTTCAATTCTACCTCTATGTGAGTTTCACAAACATAGTTATTAACTAATTGATATTGTTCATTTCAAAATAGTTGACAGCTTATTTCATTCTTCAAATAATGTGCGGAACATGGTAGACAGAACCTACAACACCGATGGCTCTGAGTTAACTTATCAGGAGAAAAATCATCTTGTCGCATTTTGTACTGATCTTGAGAATTACAATATCTATTATCAAATTCCTCCAAATTACGGTGAATCGTGCCACTAGTGCACGTGTTGAATCACGGTAACTTCTATGGAGATACCATGGTAAGATTGTTTAACTATTATGACATCGGTGCATCTTTTGAATACTTTTAAAATTGAACTACATTACTAGCTATGAAGTTATTACTATGTTTTTCAACAGAAAATCCCGATGGATTGTGTGCCTCATCTGATGTATCAGAATGGTCGCCTTGAAGTTTTGAACATACAAACAGGTCATCCTACGAATCTCACCTGTCCATATCGGATTTCTAAAACCGGTGAACACATGCTAATCAAAGAATGGAAAAAATATATGGACAGTCGTAAGGAGGTTCTTGGAAGCAACATTAAGCGAAAGGCTAGAATTGGAGACAGGATAATCTCCATTCTCCAAAATGGAGAGTCAGGGGCTATCTTGTTTTATGCTATTTTACCTAAGAGAATATAGTAGGTCCCAAGAGAATGTAGTAGGTCCTATGAGGTACAATATGTTTATTATGTGGTACAATGTGTTAGAGTTGAATATGAGGAGTAGTTGTGATTTTGACTAGTGACCAACTTGTTATGTGATGTCTCATTGATGAAAACGATGATCATGAAGAGCTGTTATATGACAATGATGTATTATGATGATAAGTTGATAATGATATGATGATGATGATGATATTTATTATATCACTGGGTGAAAGAACCGCGGATTAGTTTCAAGTAGATGTCCATCCACTTGAAACTAGTCCAAGGTTCTTTCACCCAGTGATGTAGTAACTCATTATGATGTAAAAACAATCTCTAAATTGCTGCTGTATGTAAACTTGTATAAAGGTGTATGAATACAACATGAAATAAAAGTAAAATACGAAATAATAATAGTAGCGCGGGCTGCGAGAAGCGCTACTAGTAATTACCAGTAGCGCTCTTTGATGAAAGCGCTACTACTAAGTCGACATAGCAGTAGCATGGGTTGACACACGTTACGGCTAAACCTTAGTTGTAGCGCCTAACTAGTACCGCGGTTCCCCGCGCTACTGATAGGCATTAAACCCGCGCTACTGCTAGTGTTTTCCCTAGTAGTGGGAGTAGCGAGAAATATTGACAGGATGGTGGCTTCTCAAATGCATCTGAATATGACTTGTTAGAGTTGCTCCAATAAATTCTCAACCAGTAGCCAACTCATTTGAAATTTAAAATTCCTAATTTATTTTCCAAATGGAATTTAAATTCCCCATTAGGCCTATTTTTTCAGAAAACATAGGCATACGTTCTTTGTGTAGGTCGGCTTCTTTTTAAAAGGCTCCATTTATGGGCCAATGTTGAATGGACAAAAACCCCAAAACAATCGGCCCATTGCTTCAAGAATACTGGAATGCTGGAAATAAAAATTCTAAAATAATATAGGAAAGCTTTGAAATATAGGCCTTCGTTATCAAAGGCAAGAATTTATCTCAAAATAAACCATTGGTGGAGAGACTTGAGTGTGAACATAGGCAAGATTGTTCCAGCTAAGAGAGTCGATACATAGGCAATTAGGTAGGCGGCACCAACTGGGCATATATTTCTTTCCTTTATTTGGACAACCAAAAAAGGCATAGTCTTATACTTTAATTGTTTTTTAGATCATCCCTGAAAAAATTTGAAATACCACAATCAATTTACTTAAATGCTGCCAATCTTCTCTAATAAGGACAGCCTGATCTACAAATCTAGCGCTGTATACACCATGATAAATAAATACTGCCCGGCCCATCGTTCCATCCAGATTCCCATAAACCTTCTCACCCATTTTTCTCCTCCCGTCTCTCTCCTCTCGTCGAACTACAACACGGCAGAGATGAACCCGAGCAACCCTGCTTCTCGGCTGTCTGCCTTCCCGGCCACCGTAGAAATCCCAGGCCCAGCAAGACCTTGGCAGAGCGCCGAAGAAGAAGCGGCAGCATCGCTGCTGATGCTGGCAGAAGCCGTTGGCTTCGAAGAGAAGTTTGATATGGCGGACGAGGAAGACCATGCCGTCCAATCTCCAGTTTCTCCAGCTGGCTCGTCCAACAATATCAAGGTAAAATACATGTATACCCTGTTTTCCAAGATCCGGCCATATTTGTTGGTTGATCTGTTGATTCGGCTGGCCGGAATTTAAATTTTATTCGCCGTGTCTTCCTGTCAGGCGTCCGTGTACGTGAACAATGTAGCTTTGGACGACCCAGAGGACAGGTATCTATACTACTACTCCTCTACTAGACTATGGTATACGAATAACTACAACCCATAGGACCGGTTGGGTGATATATGGGGGAGTATGGGACCCATTGCTCATCCAGTGCACTCACGTGGGTATGGGTTTGTCTCTTGCTCCCAACCTTCCAGTATTTTCCAAAAAAATCACTTTATATTCCACGACAGAGTAGAAAACAAGTCCGCCCCTCATGTCTCCAGCCATACAAAAGGAAGCAACTTTTATTTTCCCATAAACGCTTACTCAAAGTTAATTTGTTTTCCCACTGAACAATCCTTCTGCTGGCCGTTGATTTCAATGTATTTTACATTTTAAAAAATACATTAAAATTTATTTTACATTTACCCTTAAAAATGTATTTTGCATTTATAATTGTTGATTTGTATTTTACACAGTGTGTAATGCAATATGTGCACAATACTAACTATGCCACTACGAGAAAAAAATACATTTCACAGTTTGAAAAATATGTACGTCACACGAATGTACTTTCAAGAGCTCGTCTTCTGGACTAAGAAAATTGGTCAAAACATATATGCATACATCTATTGTTAATCCAACAATCTACCAAAGTATAAATTAGTGAAACCTCCCAAAATGCTTGGCCGTTATTCACATGAGGGGTCAGTTTAACCTGTTGGAGTTCTTGTGAAAGGGTTAAACACGTAATAAAGCACACGGGGACGATTAAGAGAGAAATTTCGATAAAAGGATGAGAATGGCATAAATATATTCGCAAAAATAAGAAATATATATATAAGTTTTACATTACATACCGGAAGTATTTATTTTCCTTGATTTACCTAAATGATTGGTGACTCACTTGCATAATTGAACTTTTATTTTGCTAGTGTATATGGATAGGACAAAGTATAAATGGGCGATAATTGTATCCATCGAGTGCAGCATGGTTGGATTTTTTGTCTCTCTTCGGGCAATATTTTATGATTAGTTTTCAAAATGTTGGTATACAATTTTAAAATTTGAAGTCCAAGTAGTAGTATAATCTTATTCTGACATTTTTATATTTTATGAGAAACAAATAAATTTAAATTTCATAGTCTAGTACGTATTTTGCTAGCAACATCATATGATTATTTGTTTTGTATGTATTTCCTTCGTACTACAAACATGTTGTGTTTTGGGAGTATAAATGATTGTGCACTTCTGCTTTGATATGGCAGTACTGATGAAGAGCCAGACGGGGAAAGTGTTGGAGAATGGCCGGAGGCAGAAGTTGAAGAACTAGAGGTTAAAGCTGACCCCTTGATAATGCCAGCAGAGAGGCGGTGCAATGCTCGTAACTGGAATTGTGGCAAGCCAGCACAATCCGGCTCCACGATGTGCTCGGAACATGTCAAGGTTCGCGACGAGTTGTTGAAAAACATGCAGGCGAAGAGGCTGCAAGCAAGCACCGGGTCTGACGCAATAAATGGGCCTTAGACACAAGAATGAGCATCGTCTATGGCACGAGGCCCATAGAACGTTGTTAGCCCATCTCACATGGCCCTGGTAGATGTCGGTTAACAAAACTAAATGTCGAATATCTCGCCTCGGCCAGGTAATGTCGTTGTCGGCCGAGAAAATCAAATTGAAAGATTGTTGGTTGTACTTGGTCGTCTAAACTTTGAGCTAATGTGTGATGGTTGTGGACTGTAAGTCTTGAACTAATTTGTGTGGGTTACGTAGGAATGTTAACTTTTGTTCCGCTTGATTTAAAAAAATGCGAAATTTTCTGTCCTATTTTGTTCCAAAATTCAAATTTTGGTTTTCCTATTCTGTCTAAGATATTTCTCAAAATTGTGAAATAGGCAAATTTCGGCGATCCAGGTAGGAGCCAAAAAAATAATCATAAAGGAAAGGCGAAACCCTTGCCCATCCTCACCCGAGTCACTGGCATCTTCCAAGCTGGTGTTGGTCACTGAGCAACTCCCTGCCCCCATCAACCCACCCACCAACACACCTACAAAAGCATTATCTATTTGGTGTGAACTATTTCATCCTAACATCGGCAAAGTTAATTTTCTTGAGTTAGTGTTTAAGATGTGGCTCTCTTGAAGTTTTGTGTTCGATGCTTCTTTTCTTTGTGACTCATTGGCTAGTAGCGAATCACTTTGTGACTTCCTTTTAGTTCTAAGAAAAGGGATTCCTCCCCCATTTTACTAATGTAACCATAGAGATCCATTACAAGGACAAAGGTAAAAACAGGTAAACAGTCCTAAGCTCGATTACATTTCCACCGAAAGCTTAAATGTAGAACAAAGCAGCGCGTCTTCTTGTTACTTATTGTAAACACAAGGTCGCAAAGTAACTTCACTAGCCTAACTACTTCGATATAATCCTTCAGGGCCACCAACATCAACTTTCCTCATCCATCATTAGTTCACGAGTTTTTATTGAAGTTCCTTGTATGTTAAGTGTGGAATTCTTGCTCACAGGCTCTATGGAACTCGTTTTAAAAATACTAATAATTGAAGACCACATTTTGATGTCTCAAAATTCTGCTTCACATGAATATATGGAATATTATACTGCTGTAAAACTTCATTATGAAATACATTTTGGTGTGAACTGCACCTAAGAAATCATAAAGTTTTATAATGAATAGTGCATGTGCTAGAAATACATGATTTTGTGTCTCGATGGCCTTGATCCTCTACAGGATGCTCGGCCTGCTCTCCCCTCCATTCTCCGTCGATCTGCGAATCTCCCTAGTAAGAGTTCAGTCCATTCGTTGCCATCGTATGGGCCGAAAAGACGTCATGGGCCATGCATGGGTCTGAAGTTACAACGGGTTGGAATTATAAGACGACACATACGACGCTACTTGGCATAATTGAGGTAGGCCGTAACGGGTCACGAGTTAGCTGGATGTAAATGAGCTATATGCGAACATGCCGTTAATAGGCTTTCTATGGGCCGACCCGCTATCTTTTGACCAAGTCAAACGGGCCAGCCTTTTGACCTGATAGGGCCACTGTTCAGCCGAGCCACGTGTCGACACATCATAGACGTGTCCCGTCCATTTGCTGGATGACATCTGTCCCAACGCTGAGTGGACACGTGGTTCTTTCGGCCAATGAGAATTTTACACGTGGAAAATAACCATTGGTCGTTGCTATTAATGGGTTATCGGATCCAAAACCGGACCCGGTAGCTTAACAGCGACCTGTTATGGTACCCTTAACAAAAACACTTCAATGACGCGCCATTAATCCTAATGGAAGTGGTCACTTCCATGCTGATAATTTCAGTATTGTCATGGAACACATCTATGACAGCACATGTATGACTATATTGATTTTGTTATAAAATCATCATGGATGTACATGCATGACAGAAGAAAGTGTCCTACTGTGACAAACACATATCATCACGGAAGTGTTTTTTTTGTAGTGCAGCTTGATGGTGCTGACGGACACCACCTGCTATGTTAAAATTAACAAAATTGCTTTAATTTAGTTTTAGTCAGAATAGTAAATCTGCTATAACTTGAGTTAGAAAAATTATTTTGGATGATTCTTTTGTCCCAACTTTATTTGACATTGCCAAACCATAGAAATTAATTTGGGTATTTAGGATTAATAAAAATAGTTTCAAACAGAATCTTGTTAATCCTAATTAATTAACTAGCTACTGTTTTCCTATTATTTTAATTAGTAAATAAATTTATTTTTAACATGTGATTGATTATTCTAGGATATTTTCTGTCACTTTATAGGATGAACTTTTATTTATAATAAATAAAAGTTTTATTTTATTTTTCTTAATAGAAATTGGATTAGGCCTAATAGGAGTTTCATAATAGATTTTTAATTAATTTTATTGATCCTAGTTGCTCAGTGAATTCTTTTTCTGTTAAGTTAACCTAAAACCATGATTAGGTTATGTTGAAAAAAATTATTATATAAAACTACTTTTAGTTGTTGTTTAAAGTAGGAAAACTTTGAGTTGGTTTTCTTTGAGTTTTCCTTGGGTTTTGCTTTGTTGGTTTTTGTGTGTTACTTTGTTATGCTATTGTGTTATTTGATCCTCTTGCTATATGCTTATTGTGATTTGTTTGTCTCGTAGAGTTTCCGGAGTGCTAAGCTTGCTACTACTTAATCTTTAGCTTACGAGGATCATCAGAAGGCAAGTTTTGATCATGTTATTTACTATACCTATATTTTTGTGCATTAGAATTGTCACCACCCCACCATGCATGCAGTAGCTGAAATTTTGAAGTTATTAATCTTGAGTAGTATCATGTGGTAGGATGAATCCCTTGTTACCACGAATTCCGGACTAAGTAGTTTACTTTGCTATGCTCAGACGGTTTTGCTGAGTGAAATTCATAAGCAAGATGTGAGAGTCAATGATGATGACAACCCCATGAACTACAATGATCAAGATGGACTTTGAAATTCACTACTGGAGGATTTGCTGACGGGCACCCGGAGAACCCAAAGGTTGGCCGATGCATGGAGAAGTGCCGTGACATCTTGCGGAAAGCTTCACCAGATCGAAGAGAAGGATGGATGCCCCATGACCGAAGCTTATTCGCAGCCGCAAGCCATTATGGGCTCCGCTGGGTTAACTTAGTAGTGACGCTGGCTGACGGTACTACGAGATGTAGAAGAAGAACGGTAGGATTGATGGGTACCGGCAAGAGCTGTAAGAACTTTGGAAGACCCTGTTTCATTCGTCCCGCCTTCAAACACCATGAAGTGCGTAAGACTTTAAAGGAGGGAATGATTCTGCGGGAAAGCTGCAAACCTCCGCAGAGTTAAAGATCTAATCGATTAGCCGTCCCCGGTTACGACAATTTGAGCCTCGAACTTGGAAGTATTCGGAAATCTCACACAAAACTAATGAATTAATTTGAGGGTTTTATGACTTAATAATTTGGGAATGAGATATTGGTTACGGAACCATCTCAATAACTACCAACAATTATGTAGTAATTTGTAAGCAAGTCCACTATAGTAGGAGAAAATTGGCCAAAAATGATGAAACCTAGAGCTCCCACAGCCAAAATGCATATAGTGTTAGTAACTTTATTATTGTTATTCTTCATGACTTGCCAGCTTATTCAAAAAGCTGACCCACATGGCTGCAACGCTTATGTTGTAGAGGTATATTCATCAGAGAGGCGACGCTCCGCTGGCGATTGCCCTTTGGAGTCGGATGGACTCGCTT
The DNA here is from genome assembly GCA_021605205.1 of Aegilops longissima. Classification (NCBI taxonomy): domain Eukaryota; kingdom Viridiplantae; phylum Streptophyta; class Magnoliopsida; order Poales; family Poaceae; genus Aegilops; species Aegilops longissima. Next base: position 11,821,400 of record CM038678.1, read on the forward strand.
ACTTCTATGCTTCCGCAGCATTAGTAGTTTATTTCTCATGAGTTGGCCTTGAGCTGAATTTATTCCTGTAATAAAGACTCTATATGAGAAATGTGTAATAATATTCAGGTGTGATTGAACTTTGATTACTTTATCGATGTACCGTGAGTACCAAAGATGATCTTGGGATGGCAGTACGTAGATTTGACCGATTTTGGGTCGTGTCATAACTTCTAGTATTACCTATGTTGTTCTTTAATACTTTTATGTGCCATCTAGTTAATCTCGAGTACAAACGATACATATTCTGTAGCTTTCATCTATGTTCTCCTTTAGTTTATGAGACATGTTGTGCTAGTTAACCCCAGTCCTACTATTTATGTCATCTCCTATGTGCACTCATTTACATAAATCCAACCACTAGTTGTCTTCCATGCATGTCAGATATAATTGCACACATTGATATATCCACAAGAACCTCACGGAGCAATGTAAAGGCCGATAAACTTGATGTCAATGATACCCAATATGATGGAACATGTAAAGGCAGTTCTTCAAAAGACTTGCGTAAAGATGATGAATCCTCTTCACCCCACAAGGTCCTTGCTCTAACTTGGCCTATGATATGGGTACAACATGCATATAATGTCCTGGAGTGTATCTACCTGTTGCAATGCCATGTGCTTAGCATGCTGATCATGCATGTAAATATGTCATGCCTTCCTGTTTTCAAGACCTATTCCATTCATGATAACATGTTTTCAAATTCAAGTATCTGTCATTCTACTCTATTGCAATGCCATCTGCTTAATTTGGACATCATGCTTCTGAATATCTTATGCATTGTTATTCATCAAGATGTACTTCATCCGTCTGCCATACCATGTTTTTTACATTGAAGTGATTTCTAGTGCTCGCTGTAATGCCATCTTATTTTCCCAATCATACACGTATGTTGCCTTAGTTATTTCTGACGTATTCCTCTAGCATATAGTTTTACATTCAGCTAGTTTTCTTTTGCTGTGTTGTCCCTCGTATCCCTAGCTCTTACACCATACTCCCTCCGTCCGGATTACATGTTGTCAAATGGATAAAAGGATGTATCTAGAACTGAAATACTAGACCCATTCATTTTTTCCGGATGGAGGGAATACATGTCAATATGTCATGCCTTTCTATTCTTCAAGACCTATTCCATCTCTGCTGTCACATGTTTTATAATTAAAGCACCATTCTTCTATACAAGGCATGCAAGGGGAAGACGACTATGTTAGAATCTAAAGGTTACAAACAAGGCCTTTGCAAAAGATCCAAACTCCAGGAGATAATAAACCAACTCCAGCTTTTATAGATACTGCTCCAAAGACAGAGAAACCCAACTCCTACGATAATAAGCAGATTCCAGGCCAAAGAACTAGTCCCGCCCCAAAGAAAAATATGTCAACTCAATTCTAAGAAGCGCAAAGTATCCTTGCATCATGAAATTTTATAGCATGCTGATGATATTTTCTACATGTTTCTTACCCATCTCTCTTTAGAAAATAAGCTATCAGATAGAAGAATTTCTGCAATGGTATCGCTTATGAGGAAAGATTCTTGCAGGAATTCTCAGGCTCCAATGTAGATGTAAGTACCTGTTGTATATCACTATATTTTTACATCAGCATGTATTTTGTTAATCGTTGAATCCAACCTTTATCTGATCTAAATTTAGTTGTAGAAAATGTATGATTAAAGGCCAAATGTTGATTTTGTAAGGAAAACTGCCTGGTAGTTTTGCATCCCGAGCTGCATGAGTGTACTATCTCATATCGGGTTTCAATACGGTTCTGCAAAGGGTTTTCCATGTTTTTTACTATGTTGTCCAATGTATCCCTAGCTCTTACATCATACTCTCTCCGTCCGGATTAAATATCGCAGAAATGGATAAAACTGGATGTATCTAGAACTGAAATACGCCTAGACACATCCATTTATTTCGGAGGAGGGAATACATGTCAATATGTCATGCCTTTCTATTCTTCAGACCTATTCCATCTCTCTCTCAGAGCATGTTTTATAACTGAATCACCATTCTTCTATATAAGGTATGCAAGGGAAGACGGCTATGTTAGAATCTAAAGGGTTACAAACCAGGTCTTTGCAAAAGATCCAAATGCCAGAGATAATAAACCAACTCCATTTTTCATAGATACTGCTCCAAAGACGAGAAACCCAAGTCACACCGATAATAAGCAGATTCCAAGTACAAAGAACTAGTCCGCCCATCCAGCAAAAGAATGTCAACTCCATTCTAAGAAGTTGCGATCCTCGCAACATGAAATTTTATAGCATTCGATCATATTTTCTACATGTTTCTTACCCATCTCTCTTTGGAAAATAAGATTAAACGATAGAAGACTTCTCCATTGGGATCGATTCGAGGAAAATATCTTATGGAATTCTCTGTGCTCCAATGCTGATGTAAGTACCTGTTGTATATCACTATATTTCTACATCAACATGTATTTTGTTAATCGGCGTGAATCTAACCTATATCTAATCTAAAATTAGTTGTAGAAAAATGTTAAAGGAAAACTACCTGGTAGTTTTGCATACTGAGCTGCATGGATGTACTATCTCATATCACGCACACTACTGAATTGTAGTGCTTCTCTGGTTGCCCATTCATTCATTGTGTCAATGTTGCTTTCGTATCACTTACCCGGCTGATGATAGTTGTGCCATATTGTGTTAATTTGGTGTAGGCTAGTTGCCCAAACGTTCGTAGTCAATCTTGCTTTGCTATTATCGACTTGGCCAACAATAGCAATGCTAGTGTGTTAATTTTGTGCAGGCTGCCAAGATAAGAAGACAAACTCAAAACAGCTAGGCAACCCCATTGTTTCTTTCCAAAGAATCTAGGCCAGGTAATATGGCAATAACTCATGATTAATCTGTTTGGTTCCAGTCCTAATTTATGTTATGATGCAGTGGTGAGACACTCTCCACTATCAATAATACAAGTCAAAATCACCATCTGAATCTGTTCAAGATTCTGCCCCTAATGCAAAGAAATAAATGTATGTTTGTGAACCAATTAATGGCTGAAGCAATGATGGAAATGGTGGATGAATCAGAGGTGCAGAGTCGCATGACACAACAACCGATCAATGTTTTCGAGACAAGTAGCAAAGCAGAAAGAACTTGCCCACATGCTTATGGGGCATCGTGGCCGAGGTTGCAGATTGTGACGAGTAGATGGTTAGGTTCTGCTCATTTATTTGCACGGCATCCATCTTTATTGCCCAAAGGATGTAATTTCTCGTAGTATATGCTGGATGTGCAACGTTATTCCCTGTATACCGCATCTTTGCGTGATCGGTTTTGGTCATGTGCATAATTGCTCGTCGAATGGGCTCAAATTATCTAATTTAGCCTAAAGACATGTACGAACTTTAGTGGGCCCATTATGTTAATGGCCGTTACTAGGCCGAAAGTTAATGGTCACCTCTTACCTCCCGGTCGTTAATGTGCCGACATCAAGCGGGCAACAGGTGGCCCTAGTTTATTTCACGGCCGTTAACAGTCATTACTAAGTTTGATTACATATGGCCCAACCATACCGTAGGGCTTTAGCAGGCCGAAGAGACATCGGGCTTGTACGACCATGAAGACCATGGGCCGCTAAGAGGCCGAAAGTCGTCAGATTGTAAATGGCCCAATCTGGTTGTGGGCCTTTAGCAGCCGAAGAGAAACCGGCTGGTATTGGACCATGAAGGGCATGGGCCGTTAAAAGGCCAAAACTAAGGTCCCACTATGGCCTAACTCATTTATGGTCCGTTAACAGGCCAAAGGAACACAGGCCGGAATTGGCCCAACGCTTAAATGGGTGGCTAAAAGGCCAAAACTCAGGTCCTACTACAAATGGCCCAACTGATTTATGGGCCGTTAATGTGTCGAAGTGACACCGGCTAAAATTGGCCCAACACTTAAATGGGCCGCTAAAAGGTCAAACTCAGGTCCCACAACAATTGGCCTATCAGATTTATGGGCCACAACAGTCGAAACACACCGGTCAGAACTAGCCCAACATTTAAATGGGTCGCTAAAAGGCCGAAGATGTACATCCTAAAATTGGCCCATCCATTAAATGGGCCGTTATGTCGAAATCTCATCAGCCGATATTGAGCCCAAATATATAGCGGGTTGTTAACGGGCTCAAACCGACGATGGGCTGCAATGGTGTCAAATATTTAACGCCGACGGCCGAATTGGCACATCTCGTATGGGTCGGGCATAAATGGACCGACACAAGTAGGCCTTATATGGCCGCTCGCAATTTTACGGGCCAGCCTTTTCACAGAATGGGCCTTCATACGTGCCACGGTCGACGTATCATAGGCGCCTTCCGTTCAATGAGTGGATGACATCGTCCCAACGATGACAGCCCCAGCCAATGATGATTTTACACGTGGAAAATCCCCATTGGTCAGGTTGTTAACGGGTTATCGGACCCAAAACCCGACCCGATAGCTTAACGGTGTTACGTTACGGTGGATGCCATGTGTCGGTCACCCTGACTAAAGCACTTCGTGACGCCTGATTTATCGTCATGGAAGTGGACACCGTGATGATAATTTTGGTAATGTCATGGAACACTTCACGACACAGACAGGTGTATGACTATCTTGATTCTGTCATAAAATCGCCATGGATGTACATGCATGACAAAACGCGACTCACTGGACAAACACGTATCATCACGTATGTATTTTTTTGTAGTGGTGGTAAATTAAGACCATGTATTTCTTCAATTGGTGGTAAATTCTTAATATCTTCAGCTTTATTACGCTTTCTCTTCATTTCTTTTGCCTCTTGCATATCTTCAGGATCGATAAATAGAACTCCCTTTCTGGAGTTGGTTTAGGAATAGGCTGTGGAGTTGGCTCGTGAAGTGTCCAATTATTTTCATTAGTCAACATATTATTCAATAGCAATTCAGCTTGATTGATACTGTTTCTTTCTCGAAACACAACCAGCACAACCAAGTGGTCCTTGGAAGCATCGGTTAGTCCAATCTATCAAGTATTTCATTTTCTTAAGAGGATGATCAGGCAAAGCATTAAGTAATTGGAGAAGCTTCCCCAAGCTTGTGGGAGACTCTCTTCTTCAATTTGCACAAAATTATATATTTCCCTTAAAGAAGCTTGTTTCTTATGAGCGGGGAAATATTTAGCAGAGAAGTAATAAATCATATCCTGGGGACTGCGTACACAAACAAGATCAAAAGAATTAAACCAAGTTTTAGCATCACCCTTTAATGAGAACGGAAATATCTTAAGGATATAATAGTAGTGAGATTTCTCATCATTAGTGAAACAGGTGGCTGTATCATTCAATTTAGTAAGATGTGCCAACAGTTTAAGATTCATAACCATAAAAAGGATCAGATTCAACCAAAGTAATTATCTCCGGATCGACAGAGAATTCATAATCCTTATCAAGAATAAAGATAGGTGAAGTAGCAAAAGCAGGGTCATATTTCATTCTAGCATTCAGAGTTTTATGTTTAAGTTTAGCTAATAACTTCTTAAGATCAAATCTATCATTGCAAGCAAGAAAATCTCTAGCAGTTTCTTCATCCATAACATAACTCTAGAACAACAGAAATTCATATTTAGGGGAGAACCTTCATCATCACTATCTTCAATAATATTAGTTTCAATAATTTCGCCTTCTAGCCTAGCAAGTTGTTCATCAAGAAATTCACCTATTGACACGTAGTATCAAGCATAGAAGTAGTTTCTTCATAAGTATCATGGATAGAAGAAGTGGCATCATCAATAACATGCCATATATCAGAATTAATAGCAGAACCAGATTTAGGTGTCGCAAGCTTACTCAAAAAGGTGAATCAGTGCGAGCTAGACGACAGCTTCTTACTCCCTCGGAGTTGAGGCATAAATTTTGGTTTTCGTCATTCAAGTTCCTCATAGTGACCAGCAGATATGAATCCCAAGTGACTCAAAGAATAGAGCTATACTCCTGCAAGGGCGCATGAAAATAGTCTTGATAACCCACAAGTATAGGGGACCACAACAGTTGAGGGAAGATTATTCAACCCAAATTTATTGATTCGACACAAGAGGAGCCCAAGAATATTCTCAAGTATTAGCAGTTGAGTTGTCAATTCAAACACACCTGGATAACTTAGTATCTGCAAAGTATTTAGTAGCAAAGTAGTATGGAAGTAACGGTAATGTGATAAAAGTAGTAGTATTTTGTAGCAATTAATAAAGAGTAACAATAAAGTAAATAAGCAAAGCACAATATGTCAAAAGCTCGTAGGCATTGGATCGGTGATGGATAATTATGTTGGATGTGACTCCTCATGTAATAGTTATAACATAGGGTGACATGTAACTAGCTCCAATTCGTCAATGTAATGTAGGCATGTATTCAATATAGTCATACGGCTTATGGAAAAAACTTGCATGACATCTTTTGTCCTACCCTCCCGTGGCAGCGGGGTCCTAATGTAAAGTAAGGAATATTAAGGCCTCCTTTTAATAGAGTACCGGACCAAAGCATTAACACATAGTGAATACATGAACTCCTCAATCTACGGTCATCACCGAGAAGTATCCCGATTATTGTCACTTCGAGGTTGTCGGACCATAACACGTAATAGGTGACTATAGACTTGCAAGATAGGATCAAGAACTCACATATATTCATGAAAACATAACAGGTTCAGATCTGAAATCATGGCACTCGCCCTAGTGACAAGCATTAAGCATAGCAAAGTCATAGCATCATCAATCTTAACATAGTGGATACTAGGATCAAACCCTAACAAGACTAACTCGATTACATGGTAAATATCATCCAACCCATCACCGCCCAGCAAGCCTATGATGGAATTACTCACGCACCGGTGGGCATCATGAAATTGGTGATGGAGGATGGTTGATGATGACGATCGCGACGATCTCTCTCCTGAGCCCCCAACGGACTCCAGATCAGCCTCCCGAGAGAGATTAGGGCTTACGCGGCTCCGCATTGTAAAACATGATGAAACTTTCTCTGATTTTTTCTCCGTGAAACCCAATATATCGAGTTGAGTTGAGGTCGGTGGACATCCAGGGGCCCACGAGGATGCAGCGCGCTTCCCCCCCCTCATGGACAGGGTGTGGGCCCTCGCCTTGATTCTTTCGCCAGATTTTTTATTAATTCCAAAATAATCTCCGAGGAGTTTCAGGTCATTCCGAGAACTTTTATTTCTGCACAAAAATAACACCATGTCAATTCTGCTGAAAAAAGATCACCCAGGTTAGTTCCATCCAAATCATGCAAGTTAGAGTCCAAAATAAGGGCAAAAGTGTTTGGGAAAGTAGATACGACGGAGACGTATCAGAGTCCTATAAGATATGATGTAGATAAAAAACATGTATACCTTGTTTTGCTCAAATAGGATATGTGGTTGCCCAAGTGGCCGGTCATGTTAGCAGGTTACACCTCCGAGTAGCCTATGTTTTGCCGAGTGTTGATTAATTTTCCTCCGCAAATTTCAAGCACTCGATATGTCCTCTTTAGCAAAGGTCATGCCGAATTTTCCATGAATTTTGGCATGACTTGTGCTATAATATGTAGTAAATATCGAGTGGCCTGGATTTTCTAGAAAGATAATTAAACGATATTTCGGGTTGACTTCAACTGTCGAGGGATAAGAATCCCGACTGTTGTCGGGTCATTTCTCCTTCTTCTCCTTGTGCTAGACCTTGTTATGCACTAGGAAGGAGGAGTAACCACCATCACCGACGGTCGCAAATGTCGAGAGGAATCATGAGGGAGACTCTCCACCAAATATGAAAGGATTTAAGAATCCCGATCGTTGTTTGGGGGTCGCTTCCTTCGCTCCCATGTGCTAGACATTTTGGTGTAATGCACTTGGGAAGGAAAGGAGAAGCAACCATCACCAACGGTCGAATGTATACATCATGTGAGCTGAGAGTTTTCAAGAAAAGACTCGATGTAATCGATAGTCAACCCATGATGAATAATAATGATCTAATTTAGTTTTTGTAGTACATGTATTTAATTGTACAAGTTTAATCTTTGAATTATGAACATAGGAAATGTCGATTAGGACGAAAGTCTCAAGGTGGAGTGCGACTGGTGCAACGACGACCGAGGACAAGGCGACAGCCTCACTTGGACGAAGATCGGCGCTTCAAAGATTAAGCTCGGAAGACCTTCGATGTTGAAACGGTACGCAACGATTTACAAGTGTTTTTTGGTAATTAATAAGCATGACTTCAACTATTTCAACGTGTAATTTTCATCTTTTACAATTCGACTAGCTTAAACCATTCCATGCAAGACGCTATGTCTTGGAGAGGATGGTTTTGAAGACCATAAATGTTTTGAAACAAAGAAAATTCACCTAAGGAAACATCATTGTATGCATTTTGAAGTAAATATGTACAATTTCATAGCGTAACCCATTTTGTTTGCCCAAATTGGGAAGCACTTTGCAAGATGTATGATTTTATGAGGATATGCTTGTCACCATGGATCTTGGTGATCCCGACATCGAGCAAGACAATATGGACATTTGGGTCCTTGTTGATACGCTTTCAATTCTACCTCTATGTGAGTTTCACAAACATAGTTATTAACTAATTGATATTGTTCATTTCAAAATAGTTGACAGCTTATTTCATTCTTCAAATAATGTGCGGAACATGGTAGATGAACCTACAACACCGATGGCTCGAGTTAACTTATCAGAGAAAAATCATCTTGTCGATTTTGTACTGATCTTGAGAATTACAATATCTATTATCAAATTCCTCCAAATTACGGTGAATCGTGCCACTAGTACGTGTTGAATCACGGTAACTTCTATGGAGATACCATGGTAAGATTGTTTAACTATTATGACATCGGTGCATCTTTTGAATACTTTTAAAATTGAACTACATTACTAGCTATGAAGTTATTACTATGTTTTTCAACAGAAAATCCCGATGGATTGTGTGCCTCATCGATGTATCGAATGGTCGCTTTGAAGTTTTGATACAAACAGGTCATCCTATTTAATCTCACCTGTCCATATCGGATTTCTAAAACCGTGAACACATGCTAATCAAAGAATGGAAAAATATATGGACAGTCGTAAGGAGGTTCTTGGAAGCAACATTGCTTAAAGGCTAGAATTGACAGGATAATCTCCATTCTCCAAAATGGAGAGTCGGGCTATCTTGTTTTATGCTATTTTACCTAAGAGAATATAGTAGGTCCCAAGAGAATGTAGTAGGTCCTATGAGGTACAATATGTTTATTATGTGGTACAATGTGTTAGAGTTGAATATGAGGAGAAGTTGTGATTTTGACTAGTGACCAACTTGTTATGTGATGTCTCATTGATGAAAACGATGATCATGAAGAGCTGTTATATGACAATGATGTATTATGATGATAAGTTGATAATGATATGATGATGATGATGATATTTATTAGATCATCGGGTGAAAGAATGGATTAGTTTCAAGTAGATGTCCATCCACTTGAAACTAGTCCAAGGTTCTTTCACCCAGTGATGTAGTAACTCATTATGATGTAAAACAATCTCTAAATTGCTGCTGTATGTAAACTTGTATAAAGGTGTATGAATACAACATGAAATAAAAATAAATAATAGTAGTAGCCTGGCTGTAGAAGCTACTAGTAATTACCAGTAGCGCTCTTTGAAAGCGCTACTACTAAGTCGACATAGCAGTAGCATGGGTTGACACACGCTACGGCTAAACCTTAGTTGTAGCGCCTAACTAGTACCATGGTTCCCCCGCTACTACTGATAGGCATTAAACCCGCCACTGCTAGTGTTTTCCTAGTAGTGGGAGAAGTAGAAATATTGACAGGATGGTGGCTTCTCAAATGCATCTGAATATGACTTGTTAGAGTTGCTCCAATAAATTCTCAACCAGTAGCCAACTCATTTGAAATTTAAAATTCTAATTTATTTTCCAAATGGAATTTAAATTTATTAGGTTTTTCAGAAAACATAGGCATACGTTCTTTGTGTAGGTTTCTTTTTTAAGTTGTTCCATTTATGGGCCAATGTTGAATGGACAAAACCCAAAACAATCGGCCCATTGCTTCAAGAATACTGGAATGCTGGAAATAAAAATTCTAAAATAATATAGGAAAGCTTTGAAATATAGGCCTTCGTTATCAAAGGCAAGAATTTATCTCAAAATAAACCATTGGTGGAGAGACTTGAGTGAACATAGGCAAGATTGTTCCAGCTAAGAGAGTCGATACATAGGCAATTAGGTAGGCGGCACCAACTGGGCATATTTTTCCTTTATTTGGACAACCAAAAAGGCATAGTCTTATACTTTAATTGTTTTTTAGATCATCCCTGAAAGAAATTTGAAATACCACAATCAATTTACTTAAATGCTGCCAATCTTCTCTAATAAGGACAGCCTGATCTACAAATCTAGCGCTGTATACACCATGATAAATAAATACTGCCCGGCCCATCGTTCCATCCAGATTCCCATAAACCTTCTCACCCATTTTCTCCTCCCGTCTCTCCTCTCGTCGAACTACAACACGGCAGAGATGAACTGAGCAACCCTGCTTCTCGGCTGTCTGCCTTCCCGGCCACCGTAGAAATCCCAGGCCCAGCAAGACCTTGGCAGAGCGCCGAAGAAGAAGCAGCATCGCTGCTGATGCTGGCAGAAGCCGTTGGCTTCGAAGAGAAGTTTGATATGGCGGACGAGGAAGACCATGCCGTCCAATCTCCAGTTTCTCCAGCTGGCTCGTCCAACAATATCAAGGTAAAATACATGTATACCCTGTTTTCCAAGATCCGGCCATATTTGTTGGTTGATCTGTTGATTCGGCTGGCCGGAATTTAAATTTTATTCGCCGTGTCTTCCTGTCAGGCGTCCGTGTACGTGAACAATGTAGCTTTGGACGACCCAGAGGACAGGTATCTATACTACTACTCCTCTACTAGACTATGGTATACGAATAACTACAACCCATAGGACCGGTTGTGATATATGGGGAGTATGGGACCCATTGCTCATCCAGTGCACTCACGTGGGTATGGGTTTGTCTCTTGCTCCCAACCTTCCAGTATTTTCCAAAAAAATCACTTTATATTCCACGACAGAGTAGAAAACAAGTCCGCCCCTCATGTCTCCAGCCATACAAAAGGAAGCAACTTTTATTTTCCCATAAACGCTTACTCAAAGTTAATTTGTTTTCCCACTGAACAATCCTTCTGTTGGCTGTTGATTTCAATGTATTTTACATTTTAAAAATACATTAAAATTTATTTTACATTTACCCTTAAAATGTATTTTGCATTTATAATTGTTGATTTGTATTTTACACAGTGTGTAATGCAATATGTGCACAATACTAACTATGCCACTACGAGAAAAAATACATTTCACAGTTTGAAAAATATGTACGCCATACTAATGTACTTTCAAGAGCTCGCTCTTCTGGACTAAGAAAATTGGTCAAAACATATATGCATACATCTATTGTTAATCCAACAATCTACCAAAGTATAAATTAGTGAAACCTCCCAAAATGCTTGGCCGTTATTCACATGAGGGGTCAGTTTAACCTGTTGGAGTTCTTGTGAAAGGGTTAAACACGTAATAAAGCACACGGGGACGATTAAGAGAGAAATTTCGATAAAAGGATGAGAATGGCATAAATATATTCGCAAAAATAAGAAATATATATATAAGTTTTACATTACATACCGGAAGTATTTATTTTCCTTGATTTACCTAAATGATTGGTGACTCACTTGCATAATTGAACTTTTTATTTTGCTAGTGTATATGGATAGGACAAAGTATAAATGGGCCGATAATTGTATCCATCGAGTGCAGCATGGTTGGATTTTTTGTCTCTCTTCGGGCAATATTTTATGATTAGTTTTCAAAATGTTGGTATACAATTTTAAAATTTGAAGTCCAAGTAGTAGTATAATCTTATTCTGACATTTTTATATTTTATGAGAAACAAATAAATTTAAATTTCATAGTCTAGTACGTATTTTGCTAGCAACATCATATGATTATTTGTTTTGTATGTATTTCCTTCAGACTACAAACATGTTGTGTTTTGGGAGTATAAATGATTGTGCACTTCTGCTTTGATATGGCAGTACTGATGAGCCAGACGGGAAAGTGTTGGAGAATGGCCGGAGGGAAGTTGAAGAACTAGAGGTTAAAGCTGACCCCTTGATAATGCCAGCAGAGAGGCGTGCAATGCTCAGAACTGGAATTGTGGCAAGCCAGCACAATCCGCTCCACGATGTGCTCGGAACATGTCAAGGTTCGCGACGAGTTGTTGAAAAACATGCAGGCGAAGAGGCTGCAAGCACCGGTCTGACGCAATAAATGGGCCTTAGACACAAGAATGAGCATCGCCTATGGCACGAGGCCCATAGAACGTTGTTAGCCCATCTCACATGGCCCTGGTAGATGTCGGTTAACAAAACTAAATGTCGAATATCTCGCCGCCAGGTAATGTCGTTGTCGCCGAAAATCAAATTGAAAGATTGTTGGTTGTACTTGGTCGCCTAAACTTTGAGCTAATGTGTGATGGTTGTGGACTGTAAGTCTTGAACTAATTTGTGGGTTACGAGGAATGTTAACTTTGTTCCGCTTGATTTAAAAAATGCAAATTTTCTGTCCTATTTTGTTCCAAAATTCAAATTTTGGTTTTCCTATTCTGTCTAAGATATTTCTCAAAATTGTGAATAGGCAAATTTCAAGATCCAGGTAGGAGCCAAAAATAATCATAAAGGAAAGGCGAAACCCTTGCCCATCCTCACCCGAGTCACTGGCATCTTCCAAGCTGGTGTTGGTCACTGAGCAACTCCCTGCCCCCATCAACCCACCCACCAACACACCTACAAAAGCATTATCTATTTGGTGTGAACTATTTAATCCTAACATCGGCAAAGTTAATTTTCTTGAGTTAGTGTTTAAGATGTGGCTCTTGAAGTTTTGTGTTTGATGCTTCTTTTCTTTGTGACTCATTGGCTAGTAGCGAATCACTTTGTGACTTCCTTTTTGTTTTAAGAAAAGGGATTCCTGCCCGATTTTACTAACGTAACCATAGAGATCCATTACAAGGACAAAGGTAAAAACAGGTAAACAGTCCTAAGCTCGATTACATTTCCACCGAAAGCTTAAATGTAGAACAAAGCAATGCCTTCTTGTTACTTATTGTAAACACAAGGTCGCAAAGTAACTTCACTAGCCTATGTACCCGTAATGGGGTATAGCTTGAAAAATTGTGAATGCCTCTCGCCCTAATAGAGCGTGGTATCCGCTGCTGAACGGGGCCACTTGGAACGTGACCTCCTCAGACCTGAAATTATCCGGCGTGCCGAACACCACATCCAGTGTGATTTTTCCTGTGCAGCACGCTTCCCGACTGGGTATTATTCCTCTAAAGGTTGTGCTGCATCGCTCAATGCGGCTCCAGTCTATTTCCATTTTTTGAAGGGTTTCCTTATAAATGAGGTTCAATCCGCTGCCACCGTCACTACTAGGGAAAACCCTAGCAGTAGCGCGGGTTTGGGGTGTAGCAGCAGCGCGGGTGGCCGCGCTACTAATAAGGCGCTACAACTAACTTGTAGTAGTAGCGCGGTCCGTACCCGCGCTACTACTGATGACGATATCAGCAGCGCCTTTTTCCGAACGCGCTACTATTAGTTAGCTGTAGCGATTTCGCAATCCTCGCATCTGCTATATCTTTCATCATTTTCCTTTCGGTTTCCTTCCGCACACTAGATACTAGGTACTGCTACTAGATATCAAATTCATAAAACATTACTGGGTAGTACTCCCTTCGTTCCAAATTACTCGTCGTGGTTTTAGTTAAAACCACGACGAGTAATTTGGAACGAAGGGAGTACTAGATAACAATTTCATTCATAGTCAATATGCATCCTCAAGCAGTACAAGGTCATATCAACGACGATCATCATATGTAGTTCTAGATGATATCAACGACAATCATCATATGTAGTTATAGATGATATAGCCACACACACATATGTAGTTCTAGATGATATAGCCACACACACATATTTAGTTCTAGATAATATCGAACACAATCATCATCCTCAAGCCTGGGTGGTTGGTGTTCCTTATAGTAATTAGGATGGCCTGTCCAACACGAAGATTCTTGCCATCGAGGAATTTCTTCCACCCAACCGAGTTTAAGTGTGTGCGACCGTCCGTGTCCATGCGGTAAGTACAGGTTGTGACGGAGCCCCTTGCAGTAAGGCGTAGTCCAGCTGAGCCTTCTTCATCAGGATCGATACCATAACTCACAGATATGCTCTTTGCCAATTTCTGAATAAGAAAAACATATCAATTAATAAATAGCCTCGCAAATAAGTACATATAGATTATCTACACTATTAATAGTTTCCTTAGATTCTACACTAATAAGCATGTGATCGAACTCTACACTAAAACATATCATCGACTAGATTCCACACAACATACCATATCATTGGATTGTACACTAAGTATTTCATCAGATAATTTGCATTTGTAAGTATAACATACCATATCATGTCGATCAACGATGGTATTTGTCAGGCGGGTCACGAATGGCACCCCGACAAAGTCAGCACGTGGCGGAATAATGTCCCACAGGTTGGACACCTCCTCCTTTCTCAGCCTTGTTCTTTGAGCTACGATGGCTTCATGAAGTGGGTCTTCATCATCTTCATCGAGTGGGTCCTCATTATCTTCATCATCTTCGTCATCTTCATCATCTTCCACCAGGTTGAGATAAATGACAACCAGCTTGGGTCTTTCTGCTCTGAAGGAGAAGCTGATCAACTCACCACCAGTAAGACGCATGTGAGCGACGAAAAGGGCCCATCCATCTCCTCCAATCTGCGACATATTGCGTCCTTTCTCGACCTCCATAGTGTACGGCCCCCCGAGGAGCCTCAAATGTCACAGCGTCTCCTGTCAGCTTGTTGAATTTCAACCTCACATTGCATGGGACGATCTGTGTAAAATAAGCATAATGACACAATGCAGTAATGCCATCACTAAAAATACAATAGTTATTACATTTCATCTAATTTCTTACCGCCGCATGACGAAAACTCGGTTGGAAGTAGATGCTGAACAGCTTGCCAGTTGCAAGGCTGCTGGCGCACCTTGACTTGCATAGTCGACATACTGGGGGTGGTGGTGGCGCCATTTTTCCTAAAGCAATATGAGCAAAGGATTAACGATCCAGTTCACAGGAAAGAAAAACAGTAGAATGTGATATTTTTGGTTCTTCCGCGAGAAGCAATTTGATGGACAATTATAATCCTAAGATCTACTTATTAGCATGTGATATTTTTGGTTCTTCCGCAAGTAACATATTAGATGACAAGGTACCACCTACATTTTGCCAAAAAGTAATTTATAAAAAAAACAAAAGCAACTACGTACCTATCCATGTGTAGAAAAAAAATAACAATAAAATGGTGCATACTAAATCAACTAAATGAACTAGTCTACTAAATCAACTAAATCAAAATGTTCTAAATCAACTAGCCTACTAAATCAACTAAATCATATTAACAAAATCAAAATGTTCTAAATCAACTAAATCAACTAGCCTACTAAATCAACTAAATCATATCAACTAAATGAAAATGTTGCATATGAACTAGCCTACTAAATCAAAATGTAGCAGGCAGGAGGGAGAAGGAGGGGCGACTCGAGGAGGGAGAAGAGAGTATACGGAGGAGGAAGGCGGAGCGAGGAGGGGCCAACCGGCGGCCAGTGGAGGGAGGACGGAGGGAGGAAGGCGGAGCGAGGAGGGGCTGGCCGGCGGCCAGTGGAGGGAGGACGGAGGAGGAAGGCGGAGCGAGGAGGGGCCGGCAAGCGGCGAGTGGAGGGAGGACGGAGGAGGAGGCCGGTACCGAGTCTAACAAGGAGGAGGAGGTGACGGCGGTGCAGAGGGTGGATGGGCGATGGGGAGACCGGCGCGGGGGATTCAGAGGGGATCCAATTAGTGTGTGACTGTGAGTGTGGATCGGATTTTGTATTAAACTTAGCAGTAGCGCTTATTGGGGAGATGCGCTGCTACTACGCACCGTAGCAGTAGCGCTCGTCGTTATAACGCGTTGCTGCTATAACTAGCCTCGCGGCGGCCTCGTGGGAATTATAGCAGTAGCGCTTCTTTGAGCGGGCGCGCTACTGCTATACATATTTCAGCAGCGAGTTAAGCTTGACCTCGCTATTGCTAATTAGCAGCAGCGCCTTATTTTAAAGCGCGCTGCTACTAAGATTCTGTGTATAGGCTTTTCCCTAGTAGTGCGTCCATGAGTACCTTGGTAAGGCGAAAGCTGTCCACTATTGGACCGAGGACCAATGCTGCTGGTGCTCGAGCTGTTCGGAGTTTAGGTTCATCACTGGCATTAAAGGTAATAGCCATGTCACTCCATGGATTTATTGTTGCTACTTGGTAGACTTCGGCAAGGCTGCGGAGTGTTCGTTTTCGCATATTGTTTGATGCGAAAGTCTCGAAGACTGTTAATACCGTACTGGTATCCCTGGGCTGGTGCTCTGTGGATGCTAGGGTTAGAAGCTCTTCGCCACTTTTGGCCACCTGCCGGAGTACAACATGCTCTAAGGCTATGAGTTGGTGTGGCGCCCTCTGTACTATGAATTTTACAGGGTCCGTTGAGCCATCCCTCCAGTACGGTTCCGATCCCCGTAGGGGTTTTTTGTTTTTTGGTGTTTAACCCGGGTGATTGGCGATAATGCACCCTTTTATTTCAGACTGGGTTTGTATTCGGGGCCGGATTGTCCCAAAATCTTACTTCAGTTTTCCAGTACGCTTTCCATCGCATAGTACTTTCGTACTATGGACGCCAAGTCAGCAAAGCGTGTAATTTCACGGCGACCTATGGCGTTGAGGATTCCCTTGTCCGTGCAATTATCGCAGAAGAATGAAATTGCGTCTTCCTCGCGGCAGTCCTTTATCCTGTTCAAAACCAGGAGGAATCTGGCCCAGTAATGATTTACTGTTTCTTCGGGTTCTTGCCTAATATTGGATAGATCGCCTATGTTCGGGTGGGTGGGTGGAATTAGATCCGAAACCTCACCCAATCTGAGGCTCAAGGGCCAAGGAGTTTCTGAACTCGGAAGCTTGGATTCTTGGATGTTGTCCACTGAATCTAACCCGTTGCCTGACTCTAAGTTCAGGTCTTGAGTGACGTCCTCCCCTCCGTAGGTATCCGGCTTGGAGGGATTGGGAATCCAAACATAGTTAGTCCTTAAGATAGATGAAGGGTCTCCGCATTGTTCCTCCACCACATCAACATGATGGGTGACCTGGGGAGAGTTAATCTCTCTCAGATCGGGTTTAGGCCCAATCTGATCGTAGTCTGTAGCGACTCCCAGGGCGGCGATGCGATCCAAGAGCTCGTTTAAAGAAGAGAGCTCCATCGAATCTAATTGCTCGGCGAGTTCCGAGTTGACGTGAAATTGCTTTTGATGACCCGAGAAGTCATCCTCGGCGCGGCGGCCGAACAGGCGGTCATAAGAAAACCGCCTAGCCGGAGAGTTTGGCCGATAGCCAAAGCTCCTTTAGCAACAGTGCCGTCTTTAAGGACGGGATGAGGCATCCTTCCTGATGGCGATAGCACAACGGAACTCTCAATGAAAGCACCAATGTCGGTGTCAAAACCAGCGGATCTCGGGTAGGGGGTCCCGAACTATGCGTCTAGGCGGATGGTAACAGGAGACAAGGGACATGATGTTTTTACCCAGGTTCGGGCCCTCTCGATGGAGGTAAAACCCTACTCCTACTTGATTTATATTGATGATATGGGTAGTACAAGAGTAGATCTACCACGAGATCAGAGAGGCTAAACCCTAGAAGCTAGCCTATGGTATGATTGTTGTTCGTCCTACGGACTAAAACCCTCCGGTTTATATAGACACCGGAGAGGGTTAGGGTTACACAGAGTCGGTTACAATGGGAGGAGATCTACATATCCGTACTGCCAAGCTTGCCTTCCACGCCAAGGAAAGTCCCATCCGGACACAGGACGAAGTCTTCAATCTTGTATCTTCATAGTCCAGGAGTCGGGCCAAAGGTTATAGTTCGGCTATCCGGACACCCCCTAATCCGGGACTCCCTCAACTCCACTAAACAAATCATAAAGTTTTATAGTGAATGGTGCATGTGCTAGAAATGGATGATTTTGTTTCACCAAGGCCTTGATCCTCTTATCGCTGCTCGTCCGACTCCCCGCTCCATTCTCGGTCGGTCTCCCAATCTCCCAACACTCTTTATACCTTAGCGGGGCATAGTTGAAATCAGTGGATCTCTTATGAAGTGAAATTACCACAATAAGATGTATGTGTTGATTCAAAAATTGACCATGCATGAAATATTGAAAGTTCGGACAATTCTAGGTATATAAGATGCAACTAGATTTTTTCAAAATAGGAATTGGATCAAAGAAATAGTGGAGGAAAAAAACTAAAGAGGAAATTTAATGGGATGAACTTTGTGAAGAATGTAAAACACACTTATTTTAATTATTTGGTTGATGGTAATTATCATTGTATGTGTTGTTCACACACTTCTTATATTATGTTAATGAGGTATATTTTGGGGTATACATTTTTTATTAATACCATTCAGAAGATACGGCAGTGATCTGGTACTTGAGGCCTTTCATAAAAAAATCACTCAATGACCAAGTTATGGAACAAATCACACCCATGCTTGACATTAATTTGTTGTACACAGAAACACCACAACTGCATGGTCCTGCTACCTAAAAATTGCATGTAGCTTTTGGATGTGACTACAAACACATCAAAATTTTGTTGCAGTTTTGTTGACATTTCAAAACTCCTTTTCCCACCATTTTACCAAGAAAATTGCAGGTAGCATTCTGATGTAACTATGAACACATCAAAATTTTGTTGCAGTTTTTTTGACATTTCAAAAATTCTATTCCCACACGGGAGCACTTGCACCTAGGAGCCAAATTGGATTTCCAAAAGGTAACTTCCATACTCCATAATATAACAACAAACAAGTCATTTTCCTCCTATATAACAGCCTCTCCTCTTCACCGGTCAACAAAATTTTCCAACAGAACATGTCCATAACAATAAGCTCAAATCTAAGAATAAGCCTTGAATTCTTCACATGCAACAATTCGTTTTCTCGAACTTGTCAGTCTCTATATCCCATGATTTTTCATCATCTGTCTCATTAATCTAACATGAAGTTCAACGACATCCATGATGTTGTGTTCTCATGCTGCAATCAGTTGGCTGACCGAATTGTTTCCACAACTAATGAAGAAGCTAGGTTGCAACCGAAGAGAGACAATCTTGGGGAGCTGGGTTTTAGGTACGGGAAGGGGCAAATACTTTTCTCCGTGGAAACAAGAGAATGTTATAGTACTAAATTTCCATTGCTGGGTGTTCTATTCGTCACTTTAGTTACATGGTTGAAACACTAGAATTGCGGACTTCCAGTTTCATATCATCGTTGGAAGGATTATCTACATGAGAAGAATTATTGATGAGTCTTATATCGGCCGTACTAAGCATGGAAAAAGAATCCTTAGCTGGCTATAGTGAAACAATAAGCAACACACCTTAAAAGTACAAACAACGTTGGATGCAAAAAAGCAGCAGCCAATTGCTACCAAAGTACCAAGTTTCTTTCTTTAATCATAGCAACACTAAAGTAAAACTCAAGGAAAATTTTGACAGCAAAAAATTTGTGCTGATTACAGGACATAATGTACACAGCTAAGCAAGCATAGCAAGAAGTAGTAGTACTCTTATAGCTTTGACCAAATTGCATTCCAAAAAAAAGAATTAAACTTAGAAGTACCCGAGTGTTTGGGCCAAATTTTGTCCTGAATAACAAAGATCAAACTACCTGCAGCCTTGAAAGGAGAAATAGTGAATAACCATTTCAACGACTAAAACACAATAACAAACATAGATGGAAAGATATGAAATAGAAGTAAAATTTGAAGCAGCGATTTACAGTAGAAAAGGTTTCAATAGCATATATGGATACTCCATATTTCAGTGCACTGGCAAGATGTTCATGCCATCATAATAAGCAGCAGTTGATGACAGGAAATTGCTAACACAAGTCCGGAACCATCCAAAATGGCATGCTCTACTGGTGGCCCTAAGTAAGAAGATCTAAGAACAAATGACATGTCCAAAATCCATGGATAAAGCAAACCAGAAGTCACGAACATCTAGACATGCCCTATGAAAGGAGGCACCTCATCATCTTCTATAATGCCCTCACTGAGGCAGTATACTGAGGGAGCATCATGCTATATTGACTCTTCCCAATGTTCACCATATCTAAAAACTAATCCCGGTAGATCCATTAGACATCCACCGACACCTTAAATGTAAGAGCAAAGTGACACGACTACTTGTTACTTACTGCAGAACAAGGTCGCAAAGTAATTTCAGTCGCCTAGCTACATCAATAACCACTTCAGCACCATAAACATGAAGCTTCCTCGGCCATCATTAATTCATGAGTTTTTTTTTGCAGTACCATGTATGCCGAGTGTGATTTTTTTTGCTCCTCAGCTCCATGGAGCTCGTTTTTCAATAATAGCTAATTTTAAACGACATTTTCAAGTTTCAAAAATCATCGTACAAATGAATATAGGGAATACTATACTGCTGTAGAATTTCATTATGAAATACATGTTTGTGTGAACTCCACTAAACAAATGTGCTAGAAATGCATGATTTGTTTCCAAGGCCTTGATCCTCTTACGCCTGATCATCCTACTATCCCCTCCATTTTAGGTCGGCGTGCCATTCTCCCAACACTCTTTTTGACTTAACACTATTGAAATCAGTGGATCTCTTCTGAAGTGATTACCATAATAAGCAAGGTTAACAACCTTTCACTAAATATAAGATGTATGTGTTGATTAAAAAATGGACCATGCATGAAATTTACAAAGTTCAGACAAGTGGAGGGATATAAGAGGCGAATGGTGTTTTTTTTTCAAAATAGGAATAGGACCAATGAAATAGTGAAGGAAAAGAACTAAAGAGGAAATTTACTGGGATGAACTTTGTGAAGAATGTATCACGCACTTCTTTTATTTGGTTGATGGTAATTAGCATTGCATGTGTTGTTCACATACTTCTTCTATTATGTGAATGAGGTACATTCACTAGTAGAAAAAGGGCCATTTGTCCCGATTCATAAGGGCCTTTAGTCCCGGTTCTGGAACCGGGATTAAATGGTCGGTATCAAAGCCCCCCCCCCCTTTAATCCCGGTTCTTACACCAATCGGGACAGATGGGGATCCACGTGGCCGCTGCGGCTTGCCCCGGCAAGGGGGCCTTTTGTCCCGGTTGTTAGCACCAACTGGGACTAAAAGGCATCCACGCGTCAGCAGTACAGGGGCTGGGTTTTTTTCGAAAGGGGGGTGGGGGTTTGGTGGGTTTTGTAGGGTTAATTTAGGTGTTTCATATATTGTGTTTGCTAGCTAATTAATAGAGAGAAGTGTCCTCTCTCATCTCCATGCTTGGTCGACGCTATGTACTATACGTATAGAGAGGACGCGACATGCTAGCTAGTAAGCAAATGAAGGAAACCATTAAATACACAAGATCGTCATGAACATATGCATACAGAGACAAGTGATATCAACCTCTCCTTCTCCGAGAGATTGGTCGAACAACAAGTTTTCGTATATCTATCCGATGCTACTGGCTACATATATACAATATAATATCTCTTACAATATAATCCCCTAATTATAAATGAACTCATGTTTCACATGGTATTCTCCGTCTTTATTGATCACGTGGTCAAGAAAGAATCCCGCCGATTCCTCTTGAATTGCTCGCATGCCATCTTGTGCTAGGAGTTCATCCCGCATATGAAACATCTAATTTGAAGAAGGGGGTCAATACATATATGAATGAATGAAACTCAACACAAATGATGGTAATAAAATAAAATTGTGAATATTATTTCTTACGCTCTTGATATTGTTTTTTAGAGTAGCCCCGCTCACAGGTCGTGTGGCGGATGGACTCGCAAACGTAGTATCCACTATAATTATTCTCGGGTTCCTGCCACAACCGCTTTACAAGAAATAGAGGTCAATCAAACTGATAAGCAAGCATGATAAATGGTATTGATGAAACTAGCGCTTGAATCACTAGGAGATGCGCGGAACTAGCTAGTAGTACTTACTTTCTGGTGTGTAAATCGCAGCTTCCCCGGCAGTCCCGGAGCTTGTGCGGTAAATTTTTTCCAAACCCTGCTAGACAAAGAAAACAATTACTTGATATCAGGAAATGAACAAAGTTTCCGATATGGTGCGATAATGATCGATTTAACTTACTTCTCGAGCATTTCAGTCATGTCTGCATACTCCTGGGGATCTTTTCGTCTCGAGTCTAAAACGGTTACTAGTCCCTGCTCAAGCATAATCTCTAGGAGAATATAGTGAAAGCTACGCACGCATGCATAACTCATCAATTACATTACTATAACCTCGACTAATAAGGGAAACCGAATATGCACAAGACAGTAACACTCACTTGAAGTTGTAAGGAAAAAGTATTATATCTTTGTTTTTTTATTTATTACCAACAATCGTAGCAAGTGGTCTCGGTATCTTTGGCATGAAACTTAACCGTATATTCATCTTTGAGATTTGTGTTAATGAACCCAATATCACCGATTTGTATTTTCTTCAATTCGGCAATCTTCAAGCTGCATAATATAGTGAGGATAATTATATATACATGCAATGAAAGAGCTGAGCTATATATAGAGACTTAATGATAGAAGTGGTACTTACACACAGTAGCAAGTGATCGTTAATTTATCGAGGGCCTTTTGATTGAAAATCTGGAAGAACTCCTCAAATGGAAGAGTCAACAGTTCAATTCCAACGAGGTCATGCTCCTCTTTAACTCTCAGTGTCAAAGTATCCTTCCCCCAGAGCCTCTGCAGGTTTTCATGTACCAATCATGGAATCTTTGCATCATCGTTGTTAGAGATCTTTCATCTTTAACGAGAGGCTTCTCGTAATGGTATTTGTGTTGGTCCACCTCCATTTTATCATAATGTAAATCGTCTGGAAGGTAATCTCCAAGATTGGCACCGGGAAAAATCTCTGGATGATTAGCGACGATATCGCTAGAGACCTTGAGCAGGGGGCACGATTGGTTCACTTGTTCGCCGAGCTGGGCATTTTTTTCCCAGCTCGTCGATCTTCTAACCTTTGATCACTGATAGTACTTCCCGACCACTCCGCTTTGATATATGACCTTTGAATAATGCGGTCATAGTTGGATTGCGGCGGAGAAGGTGGTGGTCGCTTCAGGGCATCGATAGAGCGCTTCGCTTTCACCGGATCTATATTCTCCTCCGGAGGTGGATGTTTCTTTGCTTTAACCGCTTCAAAGAAGTCCCTCACTTCGGCTTTCACGATCTTCACGTTTTCCTCCACGGTCCTCTCGTACGGTAACTTCTCTAGAGGCTTGAGAGATGGACCGAATATGTATTGCCTCCCACCTCGGGCTGTACTGCTAGACACCGGAGTAGACGGAGCGGCTACGGCTGTCTTCTTTCCTTGCTTACGAGGCAGAGGAGAAGGACTACAACGCGCCGGAGCAGAAGGACTACGACGCGCCGGAGCAGCTGGAGTGGCGGCGGGTCTCCTCCGCCCTTGCTGACGAGGCGGAGAATGAGGAGGCTGGCTGCTCAGGCGCGCCGACGCAGGCGAAGAAGGAGGCGGAGTGCCCTGATCACTCGTCGGAGGAGGAGGCGGAGAAGGAGGCGGAGTGCCCTGAGTCGCCGGAGGAGGAGGAGGCGGAGGCGTCCAGTTCGGAAGGTTGATGAGCTCCTTCCGCCATAGGCATGGACTCTTCAGAGCAGAACCCAGCCGAGTCTCCCCTTCACCGCTAGGGTGGTCAAGCTCGAGCTCCTCAAATCCCTCCGTTATTTCATCCACCGTCACCCTAGCATATCCTTCTGGAATTGGACGGTAGTGAAAAGTCGCGCCTGGTTCAGGAGGTCGAACAGAGCCGATAGCCGCCTTGACTTTGAAGTTTGCCATTGCGTCATAAGGTGGCAATGTTGAGACTCCATGATAGCATCCACCGGGTAGCTAGCAGGAGCCGTGAAGATAGGCTCCAGCTGAATCAGCTCGGTAGAAGCCACGCTGCTTCCCCGCTGAGATGGCGGGGTAGCTTCGGCAGGCCGCTTGCTTTGAACTGCTTATCGTTCCTCTAGCGCTTGTACCCTTGCGTGCAGCTTCTGCAGTTGGGTATGCTCCGCATTCCTCTTCCTCTCTAGGCATTTGTAACCGCCTGCATCCGGAAATCCAGCCTTCCATGGAACGGAGCCTGGCATGCCTCGTGTCCGTCCAGGGTGCTCAGGATTCCCGAGGGCCATTATGAGCTCGTCGTTCTCTCTGTCTGGAACGAACATCCCTTCCTGCGCTGCGGCGATATAGTCCTGAAGCTTCGTGACGGATATTCGCAGTTGCATGCTCCTTCGTCCAAACTCACTTCCCTGTTACAGGGTCCAAGGCTCCGCCAACCCCGAAGAACCAAGTCCTTGAATGGTCTGGCCAGTTCAATGTATCTGGTTTGACCCCTTTATCAAGCCCTGGCTCACAACGGCCGGGCTTTGAGGTAGCCACCTGACGCCTGCGTTGGTGATGCTCCTTCTTCGCAGCATTTATCTTTTTTTTGCTAACATATTCTTACTCTTTTCCAATGTCTTGTGGGCCACAAATGCGTCCTAGTATTCTCTGATCTTCTCATACCGGCCCGTGAATTCTGGTGTATTTTCTTTGTCAACAAACGTTGTTTTCAGCTCATCTTCCACCTCCTGAATAGATTTTCCATCTTCTTAAGAGCATAAGACTTGATCAATGGCTCTTTAGCTAGCTTCTTCAGATCCTCCTCTGGCGGTAGGGTGAAATTTTCCTTCAGCGCGGCCCAAAGATCATCTTTCTGCCTTTCATTGACATAAGACACCTCAGGGTCTTCCTTCTTAGGCTTATACCATTGGTGGATGCTGATCGGGATCATGTCGCTAACAAGAACCCCGCACTGAGCAGAAAATGCTTCCTTGGTCCGGGTGGGTTCAATCGGTTGGCCATCGCGCGCGATTGCTATGATCGTGAACCTTTCATCCGAGCGCAACTTTTTCTTTGGGCCTCGTCTCTTTATCGAAGTTGTTCTAGATCCGGAGGGCTAGAAAAAATAAGAAATATTAGAGTTAATATGTGTACATACCAAAACAATGAATGCATCAATTAGCTAGTCAGCACAGGCTTAATTAATATATATACCTGGCTAGACTCTGTTCGGTCACCGGAGCCGTCATCACGGTCTCCTTCTTGCACCGGCATTCGGTCACCAGAGCCATCATAATCATGTCTTCCTCCTCCATTGTTTGATAACCGTAGCCGGCTGCGATTATGTCCCCCAACACATGTTCTGCTTCCTCGTCTCGGCTGTGCTCCATATTTTTTGCAAATATTACAACATGGCAATTATTATACAAACATGACAGATGGATATATTAGTGGCAAACGTAGACCTAGCGAGATAATCACAACAAGGAATCATATTAATTAGTGTCCTCGACGCTTCTCTAGGGTTTGGGGTGGTCTCGGCAACGCTTCACGGGTTCGGCGTGGCCTCGACGACAACACTCTTTTAACTTGGTAAATTTGGGTGGCATCAGCAGCGCTTCTATGGTTTGGATCAACTTGTGCACATTGCCAGAACCTTGACCCTCGACAGCTCGGCGATCCACTACCCTCTACGTACCCTGTTTCCCGACCCTCGACCCCCTCATGTCACGTTTGTCAAGTGTCAAAGGATTCAACAAAACCATCTCTTCATCATTAGGCGAAAGTAACAAGCGGATGATGGTTCGAAGTTCCGCAAAGTTGTTCTGGAACGGAGTCCCAGATAGGATAATTCACTTTTTCGTACAAAGTTCAGCAAGAGCCTTTCGAATATCGCTATTTGGAAGGCATTTGCATAACTTCGTACAAAAAGGCGAATTATCCTATCCGGGACTCCATTCCAAAATAACTTTGCACAACTTCATACCATCATGCCCCGGTTACTTCCGGCTAATGATAAAGCCATGGATTTCTTCAATACTTTGACACTAGCTAGGCAACCTATCGACCCCTCGGCGATCCTCGACCCTCGACCCCTCGGCAACCCTTGACCCCTCGATGTTCCTCGACCCACGAACCCTAGGCCCCTCGACGACCCTCAAACCCTCGGTGACCCTCGAACCTCTACCCTAGTTCCCGACCCTCGCTCCTCGAAGCCTCGGCGACCCCTCCCCTCATGTAGAAGTTATCAGGGAGGGGGCATATCGACCACCCCCTCATGTGGAAGTTGTCGGGGAGGGGGTATATCGACAACGTCATACCCAATAAAAAATAAGAAGAGGAAGAAGAAGAAGAAAAAAGAGGAGAAGAAGAAAGGAATAGAGGAGAAAATCAAAGAAAAAAACATAAGAAGAAGAAGAAGAAAGGAATAGAGGAGAAGAAGAAAAATATAATAATTCTATTTTTTCTTCTTCACTTCTATTCCTTTCTTCTTCTCCTCTTTTTTTCTTCTTTGTTCCTCTTCTTATTTATTTCTCCTATTCTTCCTCTCCTCTTCTTCTCCTTCTTCTTCTCCTTCTTCCCCTTCTTATTTTCCTTTTTCCTCTCCTTCTTTTTCTTCTTCTTCCTTCTTCCTTCTTCCTATATAAAACTTTTCAAAAAATGTAACTTTTGCATATATCAAAGTTTTTCTTCTTCCGCTTCTTCCTTCTTCCTTCTTCCTAGCCAGATATATAAAACTTTTCTAAAATGTAATTTTTGAATATATAAAACTTTTCTTCTTCTAACTTCTGCATACATCGATAAAACTTTTCTAAAATCTAACTTTTGCACATATGAGCATATATACACAGAGAACATACATACATATATACATTTTATAAAATGAAAAAAACATAAGTAAAATAAATATATACATATACACACATATACACATATATATACACACACACACACACACATATACACAAAAAATACATGTATGAAAAAAATGCAGGGCAGGGGCGGCAGGCGGTGCTGCCCCAGCTGTCGGCACGGGCAGTGTCACAAGAGGGCAGGGCCAGCGGCACGGCAGCAAGAGGGCAGGAATAGGAGGAGACGAGGGGATCGAGTCGGCTGATAACCCACAAGTATAGGGGATCGTAATAGTTTTTGAGGGTAGAGTATTCAACCCAAATTTATCGATTCGACACAAGGGGAGCCAAAGAATATTCTCGCGTATTAGCAGCTGAGTTGTCAATTCAACCACACCTGGAAAACTTAATATTTGTAGCAAAGTATTTAGTAACAAAGTAGTATGGAAGTAATGGTTAGGGCTGGACCAAAAGCTCGTAGCTCGCGAGCTTAATGAGCGCTCGATAGTTTGGCTCGTTAAGCTCAGAGCTCGCTTTTTAATGAACAGAGCCAATCATTGATTTCAGCTTGTTAAGCTTAACGAGCTTAACGAACGAGCTAACGAGTTTCACGAGTAGCTCGTTAGTAACAACATAACACATATTTTCATCCTACGTGACAAAATTTTTGTAGCACCTCACCCCATCAATTCAACCAAATCGACATATGAGGCAACAAACTAGTGCATTTCTTTTTGTAGTCGCTATATTTCATCTTGAAAACCACACCTACACATTCATCCCGTAAATCATAACACATTATATTCTATTAACGAGTGCTCGCGAGCGCTCACGAGCTTAACGAGCTTCAAACGAGCCGACCCGAGCAGGGTTTTCTACTCGTTAATCTTAACGAGCTTAACGAGCCGAGCCTTAACGAGCACGAGCTTAACGAGTATGAGCTTAACGAGTCGATCTGCTCGTTAGTCCACCCCTAGTAATGGTAACAGTGGCAAAACTAACAGTAGCAGTTTTATGGTAATCGTAATAGTGGCAACAGAAAAGTAACTAAGCGAAGATCAATATGTGAAAAGCTCATAGGCATTGGATCAGTGATGGATAATTATGTTGGATGTGATTCCTCATTTAATAGTTATAACATAGGGTGACACAGAACTAGCTCCAGTTCATCAATGTAACGTAGACATGTATTCCGAATATAGTCATACTTGCATGACATCTTTTGTCCTACCCTCCCATGGCAGCGGGGTCCTATTGGAAACTAAGGGATATTAAGGCCTCCTTTTAATAGAGTATCAGACCAAAGCATTAACACTTAATGAATAGATGAACTCCTCAAACTATGGTCATCACCGGTAAGTATCCCGATTATTGTCACTTCGGGGTTAACGGATCATAACACATAATTGGTGACTATAGACTTGCAAGATAGGATCAAGAACTCACTTATATTCATGAAAACATAATAGGTTCAGATCTGAAATCAAGGCAGTCGGGTCCTAGTGACAAGAATTAAGCATAGCAAAGTCATAGCAACATCAATCTCAGAACATAGTGGATACTAGGGATCAAACCCTAACAAAACTAACTCGATTACATGGTAAATCTCATCCAACCCATCACCGTCTAGCAAGCCTACGATGGAATTACTCACACACGGCGGTGAGCATCATGAAATTGGTGATGGAGGATGGTTGATGATGACTACGGCGACTGATTCCCCTCTCCGAAGCCTCGAACGGACTCCAGATCAGCCCTCCCGAGAGAAATTAGGGATTGGCGGCGGCTCTGTATCGTAAAACGTGATGAATCCTTCTCTCTGATTTTTTTCTCCACGAACTTGAATATAGGGAGTTGGAGTTGAGGTTGGTGGAGCACCAGGAGGCCCATGAGGCAAGGGGCGCGCCTAGGGGGGTAGTCGCGCCCCCACCCTCATGGACAGGGTGTGGGCCCCCTGGCCTTGATTCTTTAGCCAGTTTTTTTATTAATTCCAAAAATATTCTCCGTGGAGTTTCAGGTCATTCCGAGAACTTTTATTTTTGCACAAAGATAACACCATGGCAATTCTGCTAAAAACAGCGTCAGTTCGGGTTAGTTCCATCCAAATCATGCAAGTTAGAGTCCAAAACAAGGGCAAAAGTGTTTGGAAAAGTAGATACAATGGAGACGTATCTACTCCCCGAAGCTTAAACCTTTGCTTGTCCTCAAGCAATTCCGTTGACAAACTGAATGTGATAAAGAAAAACTTTTACCAACTCTGTTTGCTCTTATTGTTGTAAATATGTAAAGCCAGCATTCAAGTTTTCAGTAAAGATTATGAACTAACCATATTCACAATAACACTTAGGTCTCATGTTTACTCATATCAATGGCATAATCAACTAGTGAGAAATAATAATAAATCTCGGATGACAACACTTTCTCAAAACAATCATAATATGATATGACAAGCTGGTATCTCGCTAGCCCTTTCTGAGACCGCAAAACATAAATGCAGAGCACCTCTGAAGATCAAGGACTGACTAAACATTGTAATTCATGGTAAAAGAGATCCAGTCATGGTCATACTTAATGTAAAATAATAGTAATGCATGCAAATGACAGCGGTGCTCTCCAACTGGTGCGTTTTAATGGAGGATGATGACTCAACATAAAAGTAAATAGATAGGCCCTTCACAGAGGGTAGCAGGGATTTGTAGAGGTTCTAGAGCTCGATTTTGAAATAGAGATAAATAATATTTTGAGCGGCATAATTTCATTGTCAATATAACAACCGATACATCTCGATATCTTCCATGCTACACACATTATAGGTGGTTCCCAAACAGAATGGTAAAGTTTATACTCCCCCACCACCAACAAGCATCAATCCATGGCTGGCCCGAAACAAGGGATGCCTCCAACTAGCAACAGTCCTGGGGGAGTTTTGTTTGCAATTATTTTTATTTGGTTTAAGCAAGGGACTGGGAATCCCGGTGACTAGCCATTTTCTCGTGAGTGAGGAGCAAAGTCCACTCTTCTAGAGAATAACCCGCCTAGCTTGGAAGATATAGACAGCCCTAGTTGATACATGAGCTATTCAAGCATACAAAACAGAATTTCATTTGAAGGTTTAGAGTTTGGCACATACAAATTTACTTGGAACGGCAGGTAGATACTGCATATAGGAAGGTATGGTGGACTCATATGGAATAACTTTGGGGTTTATGGAAGTGGATGCCCAAGCAGCATTCCCGCTTAGTACAAGTGAAGGCTAGAAAAAGACTGGGAAGCGACCAACTAGAGAGCGACAACAGTTATGAACATGCATAAAATTAATAAACATTGAGTGCAAGCATGAGTAGGATATAATCCACCATGAACATAAATATCGTGGAGGCTATGTTGATTTTGTTTCAACTACATGCGTGAAACATGTGTGATACGTCTCCAACGTATCTATAATTTTTGATTCCTCCATGCTATATTATCTACTGTTTTGGACCATATTGGGCTTTATTTTCCACTTTCACTAGTAGAAAAAGGGTCAAACGTGAAGCACATTAGTGCCGGTTTGCATCAGAGCCGGCACTAATGTGTATATTAGTGCCGGTTCGTGGCGGCGATCAATAGTACCGGTTCGTGGCGAACCTGTAGTACCGGTTCGTACCACGAACCGGTACTAAAGAGGCTGTGTCAGCCTGCGGTCAGGCAATGGTCCCACCATCACCATTTAGTGCCGGTTCGAACCACGAACCGGTACTAATGACGTTGTGGCAGGCTCTTTTTAGTCCCACCTCGCTCCCCTAACAAGCCTTTTACCACCTTAAATATGTTACTTCTCAAACTATCACAAGCAGTTGGTCTTCATTGAACTCTATGTGTAGGAACTGTGGTTGCAATAGGAGTCTTCGCCGGTTCTTAAATTGGTGGTAGATTCCTATTGACGATGTAGATTCTATACAAAAAGATCGTTGATGATCAATGTATTTTTTATATGTACTTGTCTGTAGCAGTAGCGCGTTTTGGCTGAAAGGCGGTACTAACCAATGTATTTTTTCTGCGTTCAGATGCACAATTTAAATATGTTATTTTTGAAACTATCACAAGCATTTGGTCTTCATTGAACTCTATATAAAGAAGAAGAAGAAGAAGAAGAAGAAGAGGAAGAAGAAGAGGAAGAAGAAGAACAAGAAGAAGAAGAAGAAGAAGAAGAGGAAGAAGAAGAAGAAGAAGAGGAAGAAGAAGAAGAAGAGGAAAGAAGAGGAAGCAGAAGAAGAAGAGAGGAAGAAGAAGAAGAAGAAGAGAAGAAGAAGAAGAAGAAGAAGAATAAGAATAAGAGAAGAAGAAGAAGAAGAAGAAGAAGAAGAAGAAGAAGAAGAAGAAGAAGAAGAAGAAGAAGAAGAAGAAGAAGAAGAAGAAGAAGAAGAAGAAGAAGAAGAAGAAGAAGAAGAAGAAGAAGAAGAAGAAGAAGAAGAAGAAGAAGAAGAAGAAGAAGAAGAAGAAGAAGAAGAAGAAGAAGAAGAAGAAGAAGAAGAAGAAGAAGAAGAAGAAGAAGAAGAAGAAGAAGAAGAAGAAGAAGAAGAAGAAGAAGAAGAAGAAGAAGAAGAAGAAGAAGAAGAAGAAGAAGAAGAAGAAGAAGAAGAAGAAGAAGAAGAAGAAGAAGAAGAAGAAGAAGAAGAAGAAGAAGCAGAAGAAGAAGAAGAAGAAGAAGAAGAAGAAGAAGAAGAAGAAGAAGAAGAAGAAGAAGAAGAAGAAGAAGAAGAAGAAGAAGAAGAAGAAGAAGAAGAAGAAGAAGAAGAAGAAGAAGAAGAAGAGGAAGAAGAAGAAGAAGAAGAAGAAGAAGAAGAAGAAGAAGAAGAAGAAGAAGAAGAAGAAGAGGATGATCAATGTATTTTTATATGTATTTTTAAAACTTATTACAACACCAGAATTTCTTTTTTAAAACTTTGGTTATAACTCAAGACTTTGACCATCAAGTTTTGCAGAAAAGAAAAAATAGCAGAAAAGAAAAAATTATATAAAAAACTACTCAGAAATAAATAGAAGAAAATAAATATAGCATAAAAGAAAAACTACTCAGAAATAAATATAACAGAAAAGAAAAAATTATATTTGCTATTTTTCAATCGTTCACAAAATGACCGTGAAATTGAAAGTCACTACAAAATGAACTCTTAAAATGTTGAATTTTGGCAAACTAGATGAAAAACTACTCACAAATAAATATAACAGAAAAGAAAAAACTATACAAAAAACTACGAAGAAATAAATAGAAGAAACAGAAAAGAAAAAAATATAAAAAAAATTGGGGCGCTGCCCTGTGGGCCTGCTACGCCACAGGCGTGCAATTACAGGCCCTAAAGGCCCAGCAGACTCACAGGGCAGCGCGCAGAAATTAGGCCCACAAGCCTGCTATATAGAGGAGCTCAAAGAGGCAGCCGCGACCGGGCTTATAAACCAGTGTGGCTGGCCTTCGCCCGGCGAGGTGGGACTAAACTTTGCGAACTGGCAGCGCGAGGCCTTTAGTACCGGTTGGTGGCTCCAACCGGTACTAAAGGATGATCTTTAGTACCGGTTGGAGCCACAAACCGGTACTAAAGGCCTGCTCTTCCCGCCTCTTGGCCTGGCCAAAGTTGGCCTTTAGTACCGGTTGGTGGCTCCAACCGGTACTAAAGGCCCATCCTATATATATAGCACTTACGAAAATTTCAGTTACATATCCCCACTTCATTCCAACCTCTCGCGACATCGCCGCGCGCCGCTCGATCCCGTCGTCGCCGCCGCCGTCGTCGTCGTCGTCGTCGTCGTCGCTGTCCCGCGCCGCCGTCGTCGTCGTCGTCGTCTCGCGCCGCCGCTTTAACGCCGCCGCCGTCGTCGTCGTTGCCCGCCTGTCCCGTCGTCTCGCACCAGCAGCGCTGGCGCCCCCGCCCGTCTTGCCGCCGCAAGATCAGACGCTGGCGCCCCAGACAGATCTGTCTGAAGCGGCGTGACGTCTGTAAGCGTACACACTACACACACACACACACACATATACACACATACACACACTACACACATACACACACACATTTTTTACTTATTTTTGTTTTCTGTTTTCTGTTTTTAGAAAATTTAGTTAGATATTAATTAGCTAGGTATGTGAGATTTGAACTAGTTGAATAATTAATATAACTAGTTTATTTTAGTAAGAAAATTGTCGAACTAGTTTATATATTTAGGTATATGAGATTTGAACTAGTTCAATAATTAATATAACTAGTTCATTTTAGTAAGAAAATTTAGTAAGTGCTTAGTATAACTAGTTTAATAATTAATATAACTAGTTTATTAATATAACTTGTTAATGAGTTTTTTGTTTATTTAATTTTTATATATTTTTAGTTTATATAAAGTATTCTATTTTGAGTAAGTACTACATTATTCTATTTATAGTAAGTGCTTAGTAGTTGAACTAGTTGAAGTAGTTTATTTTAGCAAGAAAATTAATAGAACTAGTTTCTTTTTAGTCAAATTGAGAGAACTATATGCAAGGCATATGCATATGATTAGTTGAATAATAATGATCTAATTTAGTCTTTGAATTATGAACGATAGGAAATGTCATCATCGGACGACGAAAGTCTCCGGTGTGTGCGATCGGTGCCACGACGATCGAGGTGAGTGCGACAGGCCTCACCGGACGATGGTCGGCGCTCAAAGATTAAGCTCGAGGAGACTTTCGAAGTTGAAACGGTAATTTTCATCTTTTATAATTCGAGTATAGTTTTTTTTCCTAATTAAGCATGACTTCAACTATTTCAACGTGTAATTTTCATCTTTTACAATTCGAGTATAGTTGATCCCATGCCATGCAAGACGCTATGTCTTGGAGAGGATGGATTTTGAAGACCATGAAAATTTTGAAACGAAGAAAATTCACCTAAGGACCCATCATGATGTGGATTTTGAAGTAAAGTTGTATAATGCTGAGAGCGTAACCCATTTTGGTTGCAAAAATTGGGAAGCATTTTGCAAATTGTATGGTTTTGATGAGGGTATGCTTGTCACCATGGATCTTGGTGATCCTGAAATCGAGCAAGACAATATGGACATTTGGGTCCTTGTTGTTACTCCTCCAGTTCTACCGCTATGTGAGTTTCTCAAACATAGTTAATTATTAACAGAACCTATATTGTTCATTTCAAAATAGTTGATAGCTTATTTCCATTGACAGCTTATTTTGAAGTATCAAAGAATGTGCAGAATATGGTAGATAGAACTTACTACACCGATGGCTCTGAGTTAACTTACAAGGAGAAAACTCATCTGGTTGGATTTTGTAATGATATTGAGAATTACAATATCTACAATCGAACTCCTCAACATTATGGTCAATACGTGCCACTAGTGCACGTGTTGAACTACGGTAACTACCATGGAGATACCCTGGTAAGTTTTTTTTACTATTACGACATTCGTGCATCTTTTTGCGTACTTCTAAAACTAGTACATCATTGCTAATTACGAAGTTATTACTATGTTTTTCAACAGCTTATCCCAGAGAATTGTGTGCCTCATTTGATGTATCAGAATGGCGGCAGCGTTAGTGTTTTGAACATATATCCAGGTCATCCTCTGAATCTCAACTGTCCATACCGGATTTCTAAAAGAAGTGGAGACATGACAATCAAAGGATGGAAAAATGTATGGACAGTCATAAGGAGCTTCTTGGAAGCAAAAGGAAGCGAGGCGCAAGAATTGGAGACAGGATGATCTCCATTCTTCATAATGGAGAGTCAGGGTCTATATTGTTTTATGCTATTTTACCTTAAGTGTGTTTAGGTCCGATCCTACGATCATCGATGATCATGTGCTAAGAACAATTATGTAGGGTTGGGTTCGATGACTATGAGGATGATGATCGTATGACTTATTATTAATAACGAGTAGAAGTTGTATGATGATGCTTGATTAATTAGCTAATAGGACTTGTTATTATATATGATGATGTATGATGCGAGCATGCATGAGTTATTATATATATATCTGCGGGTGAAACGAAAAAGAATTAAAATGGAAAACACAAAATTAAATGAAAAAGAAATCATAAAACCAAAACCCCCAAACATTTTAGTACCGGTTGGTGTTACCAACCGGTACTAAAAAACTCCTGCCCTGAGCTGGCTCGTGCCACGTGGTGGCCCTTTATCACCGGTTCGTCTGAACCGGTACTAAAGGGGGGCTTTAGTGCCCACACTTTAGTGCCGGTTCCTAAACCGGCACTAAAGGGCCTTACGAACCGGTGCTATTGCCCGGTTCTGCACTAGTGTTTTATATTACTTTTGGGACTAACCTATTAACCGGAGGCCCAGCCCAGAATTGCTGTTTTTTGCCTATTTCAGTGTTTCGAAGAAACGGAATATCAAACGGAGTCCAAACGGAATGAAACCTTCGGGAACGTGATTTTCTCACTGAATATGATCCAGGAGACTTGGACCCCACGTGAGGTGGCCACGAGGGTGGGGGGCGCGCCCACCCACCTAGGGCGCGCCCCCTGCCTCGTGGGCCCCCCTTTGCTCCACCGACATACTCCTTCCTCCTATATATACCTATGTACCCCCGAACGATCTGATATGGAGCCAAAAACCTAATTCCACCGCCGCAACTTTCTGTATCCATGAGATCCCATCTTGGGGCCTGTTGCGGAGCTCCGCCGGAGAGGGAATCCACCACGGAGGGCTTCTACATCATCATAGCCTCTCCGATGAAGTGTGAGTAGTTTACCTCAGACCTTCGGGTCCATAGTTAGTAGCTAGATGGCTTCTTATCTCTTTTTGGATCTCAATACAATGTTCTCCCCCTCTCTTGTGGAGATCTATTCGATGTAATCTTGTTTTTGCGGTGTGTTTGTTGAGATCGATGAATTGTGGGTTTATGATCAAGATTCACTACAAGAAATATGTCAACTTGTGACCTTGACTATTGGTCACTGAAAGGTCATTGTTTTTCATTTGCGACCTTTTTTTGACCAAAAATAGAAGGTCAAAAGCTGAGGGTCGTTAACTGACTATAGTGACCTTCTCCCTTCTCTGTGAGAAGGTCGTAGACGTTTACGACCGAAACAAAAGGTCGTTGAACCCATGACCTTTTGTTTTGGTCACTGGCTGTCTGCCCAGGCCACGTCGGATCCGATGTGGCAATCTGACGTGGCAAAATTACGACCAATTGAAAAGGTCGTTGAAAGATTCAGCCCGGTCCGATTAGGTGTTTTATATGGGCCGAGCCCAACAATTCAGCCTTTCTACATTTTTTCCTATTATTTTTGGTTGACTTCATGGGCCAAGCCCAACAATTTGACCTTTTGTTTATTTCTGGGCCATGGCCTTTTAACAGTGTTTGGCCCATTATATTTTAGAGTTGATCCCACCAATCAAATGGGTGCCACTTGTCATCATCTCACACATTGGGCCCACTTGACAGAAATTTCAAAACTTCTCAAATTATTTTCATAAATGGGTGCCACATGTCAGATATCCATTCCACAAACCAGATTCAATGCCAATATATTTTCCAGTACAAAAATGCATTTCAGGCAAACAATATTATTCTGAGAATATGTACATAACTCCCAGCATTTGAATAACAAGTTAGCAAGGACATATACATCAAATTCTCAGCAAAATCAGCAGTGCATCCAAATTCCAAGGCCAACATTACAACAACAGTCCTGCATCTCCCTAGGAGCAGGAGGGATAAGAGAGCATGCATGCCTTGCTTCTTCCAACTTCGGCCTAGAGCTCACGTCAAAACACGAATGAAGGCAATCATCTGCATGTTATAAAACAAAATGGTTATGAACAAAATGCATGAACTGAAAGGAGCAAGCTACTTTGTATTTGAGAAACTGAAAAATGCACAAACAATTTTTCAGAAGATAACTGGACTTTTGTGCATGCATTAAGACAGGAAAACAAGGGCTTGTAGTATACACATTAATTAGAACAGGATCGCAAGACACAAATATAAGCTAGAATTGACAAGTACACATTAATTTTAACATAACATCACTAGCTCTCTTGTTGTCTGCATATTAAACCATATGGAAAAATGCTCATGAGTTGACCACCGAATTGTTCATGCATTACAACAAAAACAAAAACGTTCCATATCAGAAACATATTCACTCAACTAAAAGAAGGTCGAGTTTTACTTGCAAATGAAAACATACTAGAACCTTTCTGTCAATTTATGAGAAGTAGAACCACTGTGCCACTTGGTTGTTCTTTAAATAAAAAAATGAGTTGCAACACAGTCTAACAGAAACGCTATGAGCATCGTTTGAGCACTCAGACACAATTCAAACAGACACAATAATACAACATCACCAATCATGTCAACCCTCACCAAACTGAATCCTACTGAGACGAGCCAACAGAACAACACCAGGAAATTAAAAAAATATGTGATACGCTGACGATGACGGCAGAATCCGATGGCCTCACCTGTTCCCCCATGGGCACGACAAGCCTGGCATCGCACTCGCGGCTGCGCGTGATGCAGTGCAGCCACCAGCAGGCGCAGGGTGATGAAGTGCTTTTCAGGAGATGTGAGGCACCCGACATCAATATTGAGCATCCTTGCAAACTGGTTGCTGCTGCACTGCTTCATGTCCTGCAACAACAGCATCATCAACAAGAACAAGCGCTTCAGTTCACCAGTTGGTCCGTGAATCGGATACTTGACAGATATACTGTATATTGCTACTATTAGTTAAGACACCAAAAGAGGTGATTAGTAAGGGATGGTAAAATATTTGCAGATTTCACATTAGTGGACTGCTTGCACGCTGACAAGAGCAACTGTATTCCTAGTGAAAATTGAACTTGGGGTTTGACAAATCAAACAACAGACAGCAATGACAACTGAAGCACTTGAGCTCTTTTATATTCTCAAAGACAGCAGAAAACACACAAATTAGTAAAAATATATTATGCTTAGCCAGTGCTAAGAATTCAAGTGTTGCACAATAATAGACCCACCCCTCCCCTAATAAGTAATGCTTTTTAAATGGCTGATTAGTCAGAGATGGTTAAGTAATTGTGTTCCCTGCTATTGAATTGCTTGCACTATAATGAGAGCAAAAGTATTCTACTAGTAATGTACAGTATATTAGTATATTATGCTTGTCAAGTGTTACAGGCTTCACATTTTAAGCATTTTACAGTAATTTATCGCCCTACTGTCCCTCAAATAACTAGTTAACCAGAGATGGCTAATAACAAGCAGATTTGCCATTATTGAATAGCTTGCACTGCTGTACTTACGACCAACAGTATTTATAGTGAAAACTGAACTTGGAACATTTGACAAATCCCAAGGCCAGAATCCAGAAATCACGATCGGAGCAAAAAAGGCCTAAAAGTGTACCCCCCCACACACACACACACATCTAAAACAAATCTGGAACTCAACTGTGCTAATAATCATTTGCTAGCAGGATATCAAAAAAGTATACTAATTTACTATGCTAAGCCACTTGCACAGACAAAAACCATCTAGTAATTTCGGATGAACATGCTAGCAGGATATTCAAGTGTTGAACAAAAAATTATACTAATAATAGGATTTAGTCAATCGAACCCCAGAAACCCATAAAATCACTTCACATCCTGATTCAGCATTTTGTGTTGAAATATTGGCCATCAAGTAATTTTGTGCAAGTCTCAAAACAAGGCAATAATGATATAATTACTGAAGCCGCTGATATGGTTAGATTATTTGGAAGTGACTTCAAACAGAACATATGGCATGCCTTAGTCATGCCCTAAGGCTAAGCAGAACATATTTAAGCACCTCCATGAATACAGCCGAGTCTCTTAACATGCTTCTACTACAGAAATCATAACAACAGCAGGGTCAAGTTGAGTTAGCTGCAGACCTAGTTGAGTTGTCCCCTTCGCTTGGAGAGGACGACGATCTGGTCGTTGCCCACGTCCCC
Source organism: Aegilops longissima (assembly GCA_021605205.1). Classification (NCBI taxonomy): domain Eukaryota; kingdom Viridiplantae; phylum Streptophyta; class Magnoliopsida; order Poales; family Poaceae; genus Aegilops; species Aegilops longissima. The sequence continues at coordinate 11,860,401 of CM038678.1, forward strand.
CGCCAGCGGCCGACTCTGCTTCCCCACGGTCTGGAGGGTCAGGCAGAAATCATATTGCCACAGTTTGCCCCTGGTTAACCCGAATCAGCAGCTCGCCATCCTAATCCAACAGACTGAACCTCTGCTTGCTATCTCACCTGACCACCTACACGCGAGAAGGCAAAAAAAACATTTACTCAAAGCATCTTACAATTGACAACAAATTCGAGATTGACCCAATTAATTATACAGCATATAGAGATTTCATAATCAAATTTCATGCTGCTAGGCTGCTAGCTATCAAGATGAAAACAACATGTAGCAGATACAAGCATACCAGGCAAGGTGGGCTAGGTGTTTAGTCAGATCCTATTACAGGGCTCGAAAATGATAATGCCACAACCCACAACCCTTTGCATGTACCAGACCCCATAAACCTGTCCAAATTGCTATATGCACGACCCGTTACAGTCCACACTTACAGGATATGCTCAATGAACAAATGCCAAAGCCCTTCTACTTGTACCAGACCCCAACCACATGTAGCTAGCAAATTAATCACTGCACGTGTCTGATCCTCTCATATGCTAGACTTGAAGAACATCAACAAGGCCAACTAAAATCAGACCCTCCCAATCATGGATTTGGCTCCCAGGTAAGTAATAAATCATGCATCTGATCAGGTAAAGAGGAATCAAGAATAGGAGAACGTTACCAATCCCAGCTTCCGAAGGTGTTCTCCACCAGGTTGGGTTGGGTCTTGCGCAGACGTCGTAGATGATCGGTTTCGAAGCAAACGCCCAAGGGCAACCGAAAATCAACCGCAGACCAAACACGCAGAGAACAACAGGGAGCAAGGGACCAACCGCGGACCAAGCCGCTGGCGCCGCCGTGGCCGCAGATCCTGGGTGGTCGCTCGCGGATCCGTCGGCGTCGAAGATGGAAGGCTGGTCTTGGTGTTGGCTGATGAAGACGTCGGGGTCCTTCTTCTCCTCCAACTCCGTCCGTCAGGTACCCATCCCATCAGCGTCGCGCCGCGCCGCTCCGCTCCGACCGCGAACCCTAACCCTAACAGAGAAGGATGAGGGAGTTTGTGTGCGGTCAGACACGAAGATGGAGGCGGACGATGTAGGTAGGGAAGGAAGGGGAGGGGAGGTTGGTGCACGGCAGCGACAGGCGAGGTCTTTGGTGGCGGCGGGAAGGGGATGGGGAGGGAGGTTGCGGCGGGGAGGGGATGGGAAGGGGAGGAAGCGACGAGTGGTTGGGTAGGGTTCGCGAGGACGAGGAGTGGGTGCGGTGGGTTTTTTCTCCTTTCTTTAGATGGATGGATGGATGGATGTGGGATTGCTAGCAATGGATGGTAGGATGTCTGCCATGTCATCGATTCGTGTCATACATGGTTCCACCAATTAAAATCCAGCTTATGTAATTGTGTTTCTTTCTTTTGTCTCTTTTATATTTTTAACCTCTTATTTTGGGTAAACACTCAACATATTAGCCTCATGTTGTATGTTTAAATGACCCAATATTGTGCACATATGTGTATCTTAGGATTTCAAACAATGATGATTTTGTGGTCTTCAGTTGCATTGCACACAAAAAAAATTCATTTTTTGAGTGCCCCAAATGACTTTTTTTGTGAAGAACCTACCAAATAATTGTTGCACAATTGGACCAAATCATTTTTATAAAATACTAGGTCATATTTAATTCACAATTTACCAAATGTTTGGGTGTAAAAAGTTTTGACCCACCTCTGTTGAAAAAGACAAATTCCCGCCGATTCAGGTGGAAGCGGGTCAAATTTGAACTGCGGCTGCCTCGTAGTTTGCTCTTTATTTTTTCCAAAAATCATTTATAGGTACATAAGTATCTATTTAATCAGAGAAACACCAAAAGAATTCCATGATTCAGCCACTGGCTAGGAACGGTCATTCCCGCCGTTTTGACCGCATTTTGAAACGGGCATAAAAAATTCAAAAAAATTCAAAAAATTGGAAAACCTTCACATTGCGTCATTATATGTGACAAAGTTACCAGGAAAAATAATAAACTAGTAATACGGTAATTATTTTAAAAAAATGTTCTCAGAAATGAGCTATCAAGTGTGAAGATTCATGGCTTTCAAGCCAAATGATCAATCTTATGGCCACATTCATGGCATAGTTTGTTCAAATGATCTCATATTGTGCACAAGGGTGCATATTGGAATGGCAAACAATGTTGCCTAAGGAAGTTTTCATTTTCTTTAGACGAAAAAACCATTTTTCATTTTCCGAGTGCCCAAAAGGAGGTTTTTTTGTGGAGGACCTCCCAAATAATTGTTGCAAAATTGGACCAAATCAATTTTCTAAAATACTAGGACATATTTAATGCACAATTGACAAAATGGTTGGGTGCAAAAAGTTTTGATCCACCTCTCGTGAAAAAGACAAATTTCCGCCGATTCAGTTGGAAGCGGGTCAAATTTGAACTGCAGCTGCCTCATAGTTTGCTATTCATTTTTTCCAAAAATCATTTCTAGTTACATAAGTACCTATTTAATCAGAGAAACACCAAAAAAATTCCAAGATTCAACCACTAGCTAGGAACGGTCAAGCCCGCCGTTTTGACCACATTTTGAAACGGGCATAAAAAATTCAAAAAAAAACAAAAAATTGGAAAAACCTTCACATTGTGTCATTATATGTGACCAAGTTTCCAGGAAAAATAATAAACTTGTAATACGGTAATTATTATAAAAAAGTGTTCAAATAAATGAGCTACCATGCGTGAAGATTCATGGCTTTCAAGCCAAATGATCAGTCTTATGGCCACATTCATGGCATAGTTTGTTCAAATGATCTCATATTGTGCACGAGGGTGCATCTTGGAATTCCAAACAATGTTGCCTAAGGAAGTTTTCATTTTCTTTGCACGGAAAATTCATTTTTCATTTTCCGAGTGCCCGAAAGGAGGTTTTTTTGTGAAGGAACTACCAAATAATTGTTGCAAAATTGGACCTAATCGATTTTATAAAATACTAGGCCATATATAATGCACAATTGACAAAATGGTCGGGTGTCAAAAAAATTTATCCACCTCTGGTGAAAAAGACAAATTCCCGTCGATTCAGTTGGAAGTGGGTCAAATTTGAACTGCAGCTGCCTCATAGTTTGCTCTTTATTTTTTCCAAAAATCATTTCTAGGTAAATAAGTATCTATTTAATCAGAAATACATGGTTTGATGGTGAGACATCGAGGTTTGGACGGTGGTCGAGGGCCCCAACCCTAGAGCGCGTAAGCTCGCATGCCCGCCGCGTGGTCACCGCGTGACTGTGCGTTGCCATGTGTTCTGGGCGGCCTAGGCATGTCTAGTGGGTATGGCACTCCCCAGGAAGGTGCTAGGAAGAAAATCACAACATAAGATTCTCACAAGGAGACCGATCGATGCTCAAACATGAATAAGCAGCCAAGTGTTTGATTTGCGGTACGGGAAATGCACATGGCTAATGGGCGTGAGTTTTGGCTGAGGATGATCAGTTACTAAGAAGACCGTCTCCACAAATTTTCACCTCAAAAGGAGGAGCCTAGGTGGTACTTGCTTTACAAACTACCACACTGGACATAAATACGAATGTTGAAGCTGGGCTCAAAATAATGAATGGATTGAGCTGGCATTTGGTGGAGGATGGTTATTTGGGCATAGGAAAGCACTGTAGAAAATGGATACCATTTGGACATGCCAAAGTGGTACTTGCTTCACAAAGTGCTGCTCTGAACAAAATAGGAAAATGAATATTTTCGAATTATTTTTGAACTAGGCAAGGAATGTTTTTACATATTTGACGAAGATATGACCCAAAGAATTTATGAGATTTTTTTGGGAATTTTGGGAATGAAAGAAATATAGGTTGCTTCACAACCTAGGGCAAAAACTGCCACATGGACATGACACATAGGCAAAACTAATGAGGTGGCGCCTAGTCATAGCAACCCACCACAATTTACAAGGCTATGACCATCTATATTGGTCGTTAACAACTAGAAATAAGGCAGCGGACTAGCGCTGTTTGCTTTATGACCTTTTAGTGTAAGGAAATTACGTCCTTTCTGACCAAAATGGTCGCAATGGTTTAGGGTTTGGAGCCCCTCGAACAGCTTTTGACCAATTGGTCTGAAATGGTCACAGATCTATGACCAATTCGTCCAGGGTCACTGACAGAAGGTCACTAGTTGACATATTTCTTGTAGTGATTATCTATGAGCAATATTTGAATCTTCTCTGAAATCTTTTATGTATGATTGGTTATCTTTGCAAGTCTCTTCGAATTATCCGTTTGGTTTGACCAACTAGATTGGTAGTTCTTGCAATGGGAGAAGTTCTTAGCTTTGGGTTCAATCTTGCGGTGTCCTTTCTCAGTGACAGTAGGGGCAGCAAGGCACGTATTGTATTGTTGCCATCGAGGATAACAAGATGGGGTTTTTATCATATTGCATGAATTTATCCCTCTAAATCATGTCATCTTGCTTAAGGCGTTACTCTGTTTTCATTAACTTAATACTCTAGATGCATGCTGGATAGCGGTCGATGAGTGGATTAATAGTAGTAGATGCAGGCAGGAGTCGGTCTACTTGTCTCGGACGTGATGCCTATATACATGATCATACCTAGATACTCTCATAACTATGCTCAATTTTGTCAATTGCTCAACAGTAATTCGTTCACCCACCGTAAAATACTTATGCTCTTGAGAGAAGCCACTAGTGAAATCTATGCCCCCCGGGTCTATTCTCTATCATATTAATCTTCCATCACTTTATTATTGCTTTGCTTTTTTACTTTGCATCTTTATACCAAAAATACCAAAAATATTATCTATCATCTCTATCAGATCTCACTCTCGTAAGTGACCGTGAAGGGATTGACAACCCCTAATCGCGTTGGTTGCGTGGAGCTATTTGTTTTGTGTAGGTACGGGGGACTCGCAGGTGGCCTCCTACTAGATTGATACCTTGGTTCTCAAAAACTGAGGGAAATACTTACGCTACTTTGCTGCATTATCCTCTCCTCTTCGGGGAAATCCAACGCAAGCTCAAGAGGTAGCAAGAATAATTTCTGGCGCCGTTGCCGGGGAGGCTTACGCAAGGTCAAGTCAAGATTTGGACTCCCAACAACAAGCCATTTCTGGCGCCATTGCCGGGGAGTCTACGCAAAAGTTAACATACCAAGTACCCATCACAATCCCTTATCTCTCGCATTACATTATTTTCCATTTGCCTCTCGTTTTCTTCTCCCCCACTTCACCCTTGCCGTTTTATTCGCCCTCTCATTTCCATTTGCCTTTTTTTCTCTTGCTTTTTGTTTGCTTGTGTGTTGGATCGCTTGCTTGTCACGATGGCTCTACCTAGATTTGGTGATCTTCACCTTAAAAGATTAGAAGAGATTGAAAGCAACGTCAGGAGTTTTATGGTTCTGCAATTTGAGAATAATAATTTCTTCAGAAACGAGCTTAAGGAACAAAAAAGTTGTATGAATTATATGAATAAAGAGCTCGATGATATGTCTAAAGAATTTGATGGTTTAAGATCCCAAATTGCTCGTCTTGAGAAGTTGACTACTGAAATATCGGATAAGCAGGCTACCTTAGTTAATAAGATGGTCGCTATAAACCAGATTTCTATGCAAATAAAGATGAAGATCTAAAAGTTATTGATGTATCCCCTATTAAATCTTTGTTTTTCAATATGAATCTTGATAATGATGAGACTGAATATGATCCATCTTTACCTAGAAGGCGTTCCAAAAATTCGGAGTTTTTAGATCTTGATGCTAAAATTGATAAAAGTGGGATTCAAGAAATCAAAACCCTAGATGTTGCTAAACCCACTACTTTGGATTTCAAGAATTTAATTATGAAAGCTGCTCTTTAATTGATTTTATTTCCTTGTTGCAATCCGTGCTAAATTCTCCTCATTCTTATAGTCAAAATAAAGGTTTTACTAAATATATAGTTGATGCCTTGATGCAATCGTATGAGGAAAAACTTGAGTTGGAAGTTTCGATCCTTATAAAACTTTATGATGAGTGGGAACCAACTATTAAAATTAAGATTAAGGATCATGAATTTTATGCTTTATGTGATTTGGGTGCTAGTGTTTCCACTATTCACAAAACTTTGTGCGATTTGCTAGATTTCCGCGATTTTGATGATTGCTCTCTAAACTTGCACCTTGCGGATTCCATTATTAAGAAACCTATGGGAAGAATTAATGTTGTTCTTATTGTTGCAAATAGGAATTATGTGCCCGTAGATTTTATCGTTCTTGATATAGATTGCAATCCTTCATATCCTATTATTCTTGGTAGACCTTTCCTTAGAACGATTGGTGCAATTATTGATATGAAGGAAGGGAATATTAGATTCCAATTTCCGTTAAGGAAAGGCATGGAACACTTCCCTAGAAAGAAAATAAAATTACCATATGAATCTATCATGAGAGCTACCTATGGTTTGCGTACCAAAGATGGCAATACCTAGATCCATCCTTGCTTTTATGCCTAGCAAAGGGCGTTAAACGATAGCGTTTGTTGGGAGGCAACCCAATTTTATTTTTAGTTTTTTGTTTTTTCTTATGTTTAGGATTAAATAATCCATATACCTTCTGTTTAGATGTGGTTTTATGTTTTAATTAGTGTTTGTGCCAAGTTAAACTATTAGGATCTTCTTGGATGATAGTTATTTGATCTTGCTGTAATTTCCAGAAACTTTCGGTTCACGAAACAATTTGTTAAGAATCACCAGAACGTGATAAAATAGTGATTCCAATTGATTATGATAAATAAACAAATTGCCTAGGTCTTCCTATTTTGTATGAATTTTTGGAGTTCCAGAAGTTTGCGTTAGTTACATATTACTACAGACTGTTCTGTTTTTGACAGATTCTGTTTTTCGTGTGTTGTTTGCTTATTTTGATGAATCTATGGCTAGTGAAATGGTTTATAATCCATAGAGAAGTTGGAATACAGTAGGTTTAACACCAATATAAATAAATAATGAGTTCATTACAGTACCTTGAAGTGGTCTTTTGTTTTCTTTCGCTAACGGAGCTCACGAGATTTCTGTTGAGTTTTGTGTTGTGAAGTTTTCAAGTTTTGGGTGAAATATTTTGATGGATTATGGAACAAGGAGTGGCAAGAGACTAAGCTTGGGGATGCCCATGGCACCCCCAAGATAATCTAAGGACACCAAAAATTCAAAGCTTGGGGATGCCCCGGAAGGCATCCCTCTTTAAATCTACTTCCATCGGTAACTTTACTTGGAGCTATATTTTTATTCACCACATGATATGTGTTTTGCTTGGAGCGTCTTGTATTATTTGCGTCTTTGCTTTTTAGGTTACCACAATCATCCTTGCTGTACACACCTTTTGAGAGAGTCATATATGATTTGGAATTTGTTAGAATACTCTATGTGCTTCACTTATATCTTTTGAGCTATATAGTTTTGCTCTAGTGCTTCACTTATATCTTTTAGAGCACGGTGGTGGATTTGTTTTATAGAAACTACTGATCTCTCATGCTTCACTTAGATTATTTTGAGAGTCTTAAATAGCATGGTAATTTTGCTTAATAATAATAATATGCTTGGTATTCAAGATTTGTAAAACTTTCTTTTGAGTGCGTTGAATACTAAGAAAAGTTTGATGCTTGATAATTGTTTTGAGATATGAAGATGGTGATATTAGAGTCATGCTAGTTGAGTATTTGTATATTTGAGAAATACTTGTGTTAAAGTTTGTGATTCCAGTAGCATGCACGTATGGTGAACCGTTATGTGATGAAGTCGGAGCATGATTTATTTACTGATTGTCTTCCTTATGAGTGGCGGTCGGGGACGAGCGATGGTCTTTTCCTACCAATCTATCCCCCTAGGAGCATGCGCGTAATACTTTGCTTTGATAACTTCTAGATTTTTGCAATAGGTATATGAGTTCTTTATGACTAATGTTGAGTCCATGGATTATACGCACTTTTCTCATCCTTCCACCATTGCTAGCCTCTCTAATACCGCGCACTTTTCGCCGGTATCATACACCCACCTTATACCTTCCTCAAAACAGCCACCATACCTACCTATTATGGCATTTCCATAGCCACTCTGAGATATATTGCCATGCAACTTTCCACCGTTCCATTTATTATGACACGCTCCATCATTGTCATATTGCTTAGCATGATCATGTAGTTGACATCGTATTTGTGGCAAAGCCACCGTTCATAATTCTTTCATACATGTCACTCATGAATCATTGCATATCCCGGTACACCGCCGGAGGCAGACACATAGAGTCATATTTTGTTCTAAGTACCGAGTTGTAATTGTTGAGTTGTAAGTAAATAAAAGTGTGATGATCATCATTTTTAGAGCATTGTCCCAAGTGAGGAAAGGATGATGGAGACTATGATTCCCCCATAAGTCGGGATGAGACTCCGGACGAAAAACAAATAAAAAAGAAAAGAAAAGAGGCCACAAAAAAAGAGAAAAGGCCCAAATAAAAAAACGAGAGAAAAAGAGAGAAGGGACAATGTTACTATCCTTTTACCACACTTGTGCTTCAAAGTAGCACCATCATCTTCATGATAGAGAGTCTCTCATTTTGTCACCTTCATATACTAGTGGGAATTTTTCATTGTAGAACTTGGCTTGTATATTCCAATGATGGGCTTCCTCAAATTGCCCTAGGTCTTCGTGAGCAAGCGAGTTAGATGCACACCCACTTAGTTTCTTTTGTTGAGCTTTCATATACTTACAGCTCTAGTGCATCCGTTGCATGGCAATCCCTACTCACTCACATTGATATCTATTAATGGGCATCTCCATAGCCCGTTGATACGCCTAGTTGATGTGAGACTATCTTCCCCTCTTTTTGTCTTCTCCACAACCACCATTCTATTCCACATATAGTGTTATATCCATGGCTCACGCTCATGTATTGCGTGAAGATTGAAAAAGTTTTGAGAACGTCAAAAGTATGAAACAATTTCTTGGCTGGTCATTGGGGTTGTGCATGATGTAAATACATTGTGTGGTGAAGATAGAGCATAGCCAGACTATATGATTTTGTAGGGATAACTTTCTTTGGCCATGTTATTTTGAGAAGACATGATTGCTTTGCTAGTATGCTTGAAGTATTATTATTTTTATGTCAATATTAAACTTTTGTCTTGAATCTTTCGAATCTGAATATTTATACCACAATTAAGAAGAATTACATTGAAATTATGCCAAGTAGCACTCCGCATCAAAAATTCTTTTTTTTATCATTTACCTACTCGAGGACGAGCAGGAATTAAGCTTGGGGATCCCTGATACGTCTCCAACGTATCTATAATTTTTGATTGCTCCATGCTATATTATCTACTGTTTTGGACCATATTGGGCTTTATTTTCCACTTTTATATTACTTTTGGGACTAACCTATTAACCGGAGGCCCAACCCAGAATTGCTGTTTTTTGCCTATTCCAGTGTTTCGAAGAAACGGAATATCAAACGGAGTCCAAACGGAATGAAACCTTCGGGAACGTGATTTTCTCACCGATTATGATCCAGGAGATTTGGACCCCACATCAATAAAGAAAGGAGGCGGCCACGAGGGTGGGGGCGCGCCCACCCCCCTAGGGCGCGCCCCCCTTCCTCGTGGGCCCCCCTTTGCTCCACCGACGTACTCCTTCCTCCTATATATACCTACGTACCCCCGAACGGTCAGATACGGAGCCAAAAACCTAATTCCACCGCCGCAACTTTCTGTATCCACGAGATCCCATCTTGGGGCCTGTTGCGGAGCTTCGCCGAAGAGGGAATCCACCACGAAGGGCTTCTACATCATCATAGCCTCTCTGATGAAGTATGAGTAGTTTACCTCAGACCTTCGGGTCCATAGTTAGTAGCTAGATGGCTTCTTCTCTCTTTTTGGATCTCAATACAATGTTCTCCCCCTCTCTTGTGGAGATCTATTCGATGTAATCTTCTTTTTGCGGTGTGTTTTTTGAGATCGATGAATTGTGGGTTTATGATCAAGATTATCTATGATCAATATTTGAATCTTCTCTGAATTCTTTTATGTATGATTGGTTATCTTTGCAAGTCTCTTCGAATTATCCGATTGGTTTGGCCAACTAGATTGGTAGTTCTTGCAATGGGAGAAGTGCTTAGCTTTGGGTTCAATCTTGCGGTCTCCTTTCCCTGAGACAGTAGGGGCAGCAAGGCACGTATTGTATTGTTGCCATCGAGGATAACAAGATGGGGTTTTTATCATATCGCATGAATTTATCCCTCTACATCATGTCATCTTGCTTAAGGCATTACTCTGTTTTCATTAACTTAATACTCTAGATGCATGCTGGATAGCGGTCGATGAGTGGAGTAATAGTAGTAGATGCAGGCAGGAGTTGGTCTACTTGTCTCGGACGTGATGCCTATATACATGATCATACCTAGATACTCTCATAAGTATGCTCAATTCTGTCAATTGCTCAACAGTAATTCGTTCACCCACCGTAAAATACTTATGCTCTTGAGAGAAGCCACTAGTGAAATCTATGGCCCCCGGGTCTATTCTCTATCATATTAATCTTCCATCACTTTATTATTGCTTTGCTTTTTACTTTGCCTTTTATTTTACTTTGCATCTTTATACCAAAAATACCAAAAATATTATCTATCATCTCTATCAGATCTCACTCTCGTAAGTGACCGTGAAGGGATTGACAACCCCTAATCGCGTTGGTTGCGTGGAGCTATTTGTTTTGTGTAGGTACGAGGGACTCATGCGTGGCCTCCTACTGGATTGATACCTTGGTTCTCAAAAACTGAGGGAAATACTTACGCTACTTTGCTGCATTATCCTCTCCTCTTCGGGGAAATCCAACGCAAGCTCAAGAGGTAGCAATGTGCCAAGTCAAGCCACTTGAATCATTCAAAGGAGGATACCACCCTATCATACCACATCACAACCATTTTAATAGCATGTTGGCATGCAAGGTAAACCATTATAAACTCCTAGCTAATTAAGCATGGCATAAGAAACTATAATCTCTAATTATCATTGCAAACATGTTTATTCATAATAGGCTGAATCAGGAATGATGAACTAATCATATTGACAAAAACAAGAGAGATCGAGTTCATACCAGCTTCTCTCATCTCAATCGGTCCATCATATATCGTCATTATAGCCTTTCACTTGCACGACCGAACGGTGTGGATAATAATAATAGTGCACACGCATTGGACTAAGCTGGAATCTGCAAGCATTTAATTGAACGGAGAAGACAAGGTAATATGGGCTCCTAGTTAAATCAACAATAATGCATATAAGAGCCACTCAACATTTTCATCATGGTCTTCTCCTCTCGACCCCCAAAGAAAAGAAAAAAAATAAAACTATTTACACGGGAAAGCTCCCAACAAACAAAATAAGAACGAGAAATCTTTTTGGGTTTTATTTTAATTACTACTACTACAAACATGGAAAGTAAACTAGCTAAAAGCTACAACTAATTTTTTTTTTGTTTTTCTTAAGGTTTTTCAAACACACAAGAAGAAAGCGAGAAAAGAAAATAAACTAGCATGGATATTATAATGAAAAGGTATGAGCACCGACAACTGGCATGAGTGTGTGAACATGAATGTAATGTTGGTGAGAAATACGTACTCCCCCAAGCTTAGGCTTTTGGCCTAAGTTGGTCTATGCCCATGGATCGAAGCTACTCTCCCCGGTGTACTGAGGAGGGTCCTCGGGGTGCAACTTGTTAGCGATCTCCTCCGGATTCCACACTGATAAACAGACTGCCAATAAGAGTCAAGTGGTGGCTCCGGCTCAGCCTCTGGAGCAGGTGCCATGCTCAAGTATGCATGAATGGCCTCCGGCAAAATGAGGTACGTGCCTGATAACATGTTAAACAAAGAGGGTGCAGGCAAGGTAATAATCTCACAGTAATTTTTATCCAATATCAATTTATACTTAAGTATCTTCTTCTTATCTTTAACGACAAAATCATGTGCAACCATACTCTTATAATCTAGAAAGACAGGAGGCAGCAACTTTTCTTCTTTCTCATTACGCCTAATGGGTATATTAAAGTGTGCAGCAAGGCGCGAGGCGAAGATGCCACTGAGGATAGGGCCCTTTGTACGGTTCATATTTAATCGTTTAGCAACAATAGGGCCTAAACTAAAAGTTGTATCACGAAGCAGGGTATGGCGCAAAATAAAAATGTCAGGGGCACTAAGGTTTCCACTGTTCCCCTGACCAATTAAGCATCTACTAGCAAATATTGCAAAGTAACGTAGAACAGGAAAAAGTATGCTAGTGATTCTTGCATCGGAAACTTTCCTTGTTTCCCCTACAGCAATCATACCAATAAATCCCTCCACATCATTACAGTGTGGTTCCTCCATGCTGCCCTCAAAGGGTATCTTACATACCCGACAAAAATCATAAAGTGACATCTCCTTAAATTCAACATATAAATGAAACTTCACTGAAGGTGGTGATCTCCTAGCATGGAAATGAAAATTTTGCACAAAAATATTAGTGAGTAGGAGATACTGTTCGTGCTGGTCGTGGAGGAAGTCGGTGAGGCCTGCATTCTCAGCCAAATAATAAAAATCATCATGAATCCCGGCTGCCTTCAAGAACTCATCACAAGGCCATTCACACGAACGAACTTCCGCGGTGCAAGGATGATTATATTTGGGCTTCTTATCCTCCTCACTTTGCTTATCCTTCGTGCTTCGGCTCGAAGAGCCTCTCAAAAATATCTTCAGCATTTTCTGAAAATTTCTGAAATTTTTAGTGACTCAAAATAAAAGTGAACCAAACTCAACAAAATTGATAGCAACTACTCCCACAAGTTCCTAGAGAATATATCATGCATTAGAACTACTTGGGGCCATATAAATTTGACATGCAAACTCAAGAACAGGGTCACCTAAGAAGCAAAAATTTGCAATGAATAAAGCACTAGAACAAAAACTAATTGGACCATTGGACGAGTGACATACCGAAGAACAATCCCCCAAAGCAGTTTTATGAATGGAGCTTTGAGCGAGGAGATCAAAAATCGCAGCAAGATGAGCTAGAACTCGTGCTTGAGCTGGTGGGTGATTTTTTCTGGAAGAAGACGGAGTGTGTGGGTGCTAGAATAAGTGGAGGGGGCCACGTGAGGCCCACGAGGCAGGGGGCGCACCTAGGGGGGTGGGCGTGCCCTGGACCCTTGTGGCCAGGTGCTCGCTCCCCCTGATGTGTTCTCAGTGCCAGATATTCTCAAATATTCTAGAAAAAATGATATTTCATTTTCGGGACATTTGGAGAACTTTTATTTTCAGGGTAACTTTTTATTGCAAGGATAATTCAGAAAACAGACAGAAAATACTATTTTTGCTTTATTTATTCTAAATAACAGAAAGTAAAAGGAGGGTACAGAGAGTTGTGCTTTCTAACTTCATCCATCTCATGCTCCTCAAAAGGAATCCCTTAACAAGGTTGATCAAGTCTTGTTAACAAATTTATTCCTAATTGCATGAAACCGGAGAATTTTCGAATAGCACTAGGTTACCTCAACGGGGATATGCACATCCCCAGCAATAAGAATATCATATATTTTTTTCTTGACAGTAGGAAGAGGAAATTCAAAACCTCCAATAATAATCGATGGAATTTTTCCAATAGAGTTGATACTGTGGACTTGAGGTTGTTTCCTCGGAAGGTGTACCGTATGCTCATTACCATTAACATGAAAAGTGACATTGTCTTTGTTGCAATCAGTAACAGCCCCTGCAGTATTCAAAAAGGGTCTACCAAGGATAATCGACATACTATCGTCCTCGGGAATATCAAGAATAACAAAGTTCGTTAAAATAGTAATGTTTGCAACCACAACAGGCACATCCTCACAAATACCGACAAGTATAGCAATTGATTTATCAGACATTTGCAAAGATATTTCAGTAGGTGCCAATTTATTCAAATCAAGTCTATGATATAAAGAGAGAGGCATAACACTAACACCGGCTCCAATATCACATAAAGCAGTTTTAACATAGTTTCTTTTAATGGAGCATGGTATATAGTTGGTACTCCTGGATCTCCTAGTTTCTTAGGTATACCACCCTTAAAAGTATAATTAGCAAGCATGGTGGAAATTTCAGCTTCTAGTATCTTTCTTTTATTTGTAACAATATCTTTCATGTACTTAGCATAAGGATTCATTTTCAGCATACCAGTCAAACGCATACGTCAAAAGATAGGTCTAATCATTTCAGAAAAGCACTCAAAATCCTCATCATCCTTTTTCTTGGATGATTTAGGAGGAAAGTGCATGGGTTTCTGAAACCATGGTTCCCTTTCTTTACCGTGCTTCCTAGCAATGAAATCTCTCTTATCATAACGTTGATTCTTTAATTGTGGGTTATCAAGATCAACAGCAGGTTCAATCTCTACATCATTGTCATTACTAGGTTGAGCATCAACATGAACATCATCATTAATATTATCACTAGGTTCATGTTCATTACCAGATTGTGTTTCAGCATCAGAAATAGAAATATCATTGTGATTCTCAGGTGTGTCAACAATAGGTTCACTAGAAGCATGCAAAGTCCTAGCATTTTTCTTTTTCTTCTTTTTAGAAGGACTAGGTGCATCCACATTAGTTCCATGAGAATCTTGCTCAATTCTCTTAGGGTGGCCCTCAGGATAGAAAGGTTCCTGAGTCATTCTACCCCCTCTAGTCATAAGTCTAACATCATTATCATTTTTCTTATTATTTAATTCATTGAGCAAATCATTTTTAGCTTTAAATACTTTTTCTACTTGAGTGGTAGCCATAGAAGCATGTTTAATAATAAGTTTAAGTTCACCTTCAACTCTAGACATATAATCACTCAAGTGTTCAATCATATAAGCATTACGTTTCAATTGTCCACCAACATAAGCATTGAAGTTTTCTTGTTTAACAATAAAATTATCAAACTCATCTAAGCATTGGCTAGCAGACTTATAACAAGGAATATCACCTTCATCAAATCTATAGAGATAATTTACCTTTACTACCTGAGGGAGTCCTGGATTAGGGGGTGTCTGGATAGCCGAACTATCACCGTTGGCCGGACTCCTGGACTATGAAGACACAAGATTGAAGACTTTGTCATGTGTCCTGATGGGACTTTCCTTGGCGTGGAAGCAAAGCTTGGCGATACGGATATGTAGATCTCCTACCACTGTAACCGACTCTGTGTAACCCTAACCCTATCCGGTGTCTATATAAACCAGAGGGTTTTAGTCCGTAGGACGAACAACAATCATACCATAGGCTAGCTTCTAGGGTTTAGCCTCTCTGATCTCATGGTAGATCCACTCTTGTACTACCCATATCATCAATATTAATCAAGCAGGAGTAGGGTATTACCTCCATCGAGAGGGCCCGAACCTGGGTAAAAACATCGTGTCCCTTGTCTCCTGTTACCATCCGCCTAGACGCACAGCTCGGGACCCCCTACCTGAGATCCGCCGGTTTTGACACCGACATTGGTGCTTTCATTGAGAGTTCCTCTGTGTCGTCATCCTTAGGCCCGATGGCTCCTTCGATCATCAACAGCGACGCGGTCAAGGGCGAGACTTTTCTCCCCGGACGGATCTTCGTATTCGGCGGCTTTGCACTGAGGGCCAATTCACTTGGCCATCTGGAGCAGATCGAAAGCTACGCCCCTGGCCATCAGGTCAGATTCGGCAGTTTGAACTACACGGCCGACATCCGCGGAGACTTGATCTTCGACGGATTCGAGCCACAGCCAAGAGCGCCGCACTGTCTCGATGGGCATGATCTAGCTCTACCGCCGAATAGTGCCCTGGAGGCCGCACCAGCGTCTGCTCCGACCCTTAGCTCGGAGCCGACTCCGTCAATCGAGGAGGAGTGGTTGGACACCGCCTCGGGGGCTACGATCTCTACGGTGATTGACGTGAACTCCATCCCTGTCCTTTGCGAAGACCGTGACTCCAAGGTGGCGAACTCCTCTCCGGACTCCGAACCCCCCGCGCCCCTGCCAATCGAATCCAATTGGGCGCCGGTTATGGAGTTCATTGCCGCGGACATCTTTCAGCACTCGCCCTTTGGCGACATCCTGAATTCACTAAAGTCTCTCTCTTTATCCGGAGAGCCCTGGCCGGACAATGGTCAGGAAGGTTGGGATGCGAACGATGAAGAAATTCAACGCCCTCCCACCACCCACTTTGTAGCCACTGTCGATGATTTAACCGACATGCTCGACTTCGACTCCGAAGACATCGACGGTATGGACGATGGTGCTGGAGACAACCAAGAACCAGCGCCTACAGGGCACTGGAAGGCCACCTCGTCATACGACATATACATGGTGGACATCCCAAAAGATGGGAATGGCGATGGAACAGCGGAGGATGACCCCTCCAAGAAACAGCCCAAGCGCCGGCGTCAGCGGCGCCGCTCTAAATCCCGCCACAGCAAAAACGGTGATTCCGGCACGGGAGATAATAACACCCCGGACAGTGCCGAAGACAACCTCCTTCAGCAGGATTCAGCACAGGAGGAGGGAGAAGCCGGCCCTCATGATAGAGCGGCAGACAAGGATGTGGAGGACGATAATTATATGCCTCCCTCCAAAGATGAGGCAAGCCTCGACGACGAAGAATTTGTCGTGCCTGAGGATCCCGCCGAACAGGAGCGTTTCAAATGCAGGCTTATGGCCACGGCAAGTAGCCTCAAGAAAAAGCAGCAGCATCTTAGAGCTGACCAAGACTTGCTAGCTGACAGATGGACTGAAGTCCTCGCAGCCGAAGAGTACGAACTAGAACGCCCCTCCAAGAGATACCCAAAACGCAGGCTGCTACCCCAATTAGAGGAAGCAGCACCCAAACCTACATCACCAGCGCATGATGCGGCCGACCGGCCACCCCGTGGCTGCGACAGAGAGGCCACTAGACCCTCCATTCAAGCCGCACCCCGGCGCCGCTCGGAAAGTACCAAGGCACGGGGAAACGCGCCAGACCTGCGAGACATATTGGAGGACAAGTCAAGGCAAACAAGATCGATCTACGGATTGCGTGGGCGCCCCACGACACGTGATGATAACCGTCACGCCGGATACAGCAACTCGAGCCGTGCTGAACAAAGTAGACAAAGCTTATTTGAGCTATGTCGTGATATAGCCCAATACAGAGGCGCCGCACACCCACTATGCTTCACAGACGAAGTGATGGATCATCAAATCCCCGAGGGTTTCAAACCCGTAAACATCGAAACATACGATGGCACAACAGATCCTGCGGTTTGGATCAAGGACTACCTCCTTCATATCCACATGGCCTGCGGTGATGATCTACACGCCATCAAATACCTTCCACTCAAGCTTAAAGGACCAGATCGGCATTGGCTTAATAAATTGCCAGCAGAATCAATTGGTTGTTGGGAGGACATGGAAGCTGCATTCCTTGATAACTTCCAGGGCACATATGTGCGACCACCAGACGCCGATGACCTCAGACACACAATTCAGCAGCCAGAAGAATCGGCCAGACAATTTTGGACACGGTTCCTAACCAAGAAAAATCAAATCGTTGACTGTCCGGATGTAGAGGCCCTTTGCAGCCTTCAAACATAACATCCGCGACGAGTGGCTTGCCCGGCACCTAGGACAGGAAAAGCCGAAATCCATGGCAGCCCTCACAACGCTCATGACCCGCTTTTGCGCGGGAGAGGACAGCTGGCTAGCTCGTAGTAACAACTTGACCAAAAACCTTGGTAGTTCGGATACCAAGGACAACAATGGCAGGTCGCGTCGCAACAAGCACAAGCGCCGCATTAACGGCGATAATGCTGAGGATACGACAGTCAATGCCTAATTCAGAGGCTCTAAACCCGGTCAGCGGAAAAAGCCGTTCAAAAGAAATACTCAGGACCCGTCCAATCTAGACCGAATACTCGATCGCTCGTGCTAAATAAATGGCACCCCCGAAAAACCAGCCAACCACACCAACAGGGATTGTTGGGTCTTCAAACAGGCAAGCAAGTTAAATGCCGAACTCAATGACAAGGGGCTGCATAGCGATGACGAGGAGGAGCCCCGACCGCCGAACAATAGAGGACAGAAGGGTTTCCCCCCACAAGTGCGGACGGTGAACATGATATACGCAACCCACATACCCAAAAGGGAGCGGAAGCGTGCGCTAAGGGACGTATATGCGATGGAGCTAGTCGCCCCAAAGTTCAACTCATGGTCCTCCTGCCCAATCACCTTTGATCGAAGGGATCACCCCACTAGCATCCACCATGGCGGATTCGCCGCATTGGTTCTTGACCCAATCATTGACGGATTTCACCTCACTAGAGTCCTGATGGACGGCGGTAGCAGCCTGAACCTGCTCTATCAGGATACAGTGTGCAAAATGGGCATAGACCCCTCAAGGATTAAACCCACAAAGACGACCTTTAAAGGCGTCATACTAGGTGTAGAGGCCAATTATACAGGCTCGTTACACTCAAGTGGTCTTGGATCCCGGATAACTTCCGAAGCGAGGAGTTAATCTTCGACATAGTCCCGTTCCGCAGCGGCTATCACACACTGCTTGGACGAACCGCATTTGCAAAGTTCAATGCGGTGCCCCACTACGCATACCTCAAGCTCAAGATGACAGGCCCTCGAGGAGTAATCACGGTCAATGGAACGGAGGAGCATACGGCGGCCCTCGTGGCGGAGGTGCAAAGCAGCCTCTCACAGCAATTCTTGAGTCTGGCTATTAAACGTCCGGACACCGTCAAGCGCGCCCGGAGTAACCTACAACAAGACCGCCTGGCACGATTCGAGCATGCGTAGCAATCCGGCCCCAACCCCAGCCCTCACGAAATTGCGAAGCCAGTACTACGCGTACATAACTACGCTCTGGAGATACCATGGGCATAAGGGGAGGGGCACGACCACGGCAGGCCCAAAATGTGGCTCAACCGCACCAGGGGCTCCCGATTGTGTCATTCTTTTTTCTTTTTTCTTTTCTCTTACTTTCAGGACTCCATTTTCCAGAAGCCCTGTCCGGCACTAGAATTGTCGAACTCACGATGCAACAGCCAAGGAAGCAGAAAAGCTACGTCTAGTGTCCAGGTGGTCTCTACTACGAGCATCATACCTGTTTTACATACCATCCCGCAGCTTACCCCTGGAGGGGGACATGTTAAATAGTCCCATCCCTTGCTTATCGCACTATTTGTATCGTTCTGCTTTCATTGCAGTACCTTTTTTAATAAACAATACATAGCTTATGCCTATTATTGCACTCCTTTCTTTATCTATATATATGTTCATTCATGACATGTTGCACCCGTACACTTTGGTACAGCCAATACACCAGGGGCTTAAGTACCCCAAAAATATGGTGTGATAAGTCCGAACACTTTCACAAGTGCGGCACCCCGAACTTATAGCATTATATGAATCGGCTCCGAATCATGTCTTGGGTCAATAGTTGGGTTTGCCCGGCTCCCATGTTTTGGTACCTTACGTTCCGTTATATCGGCTAAGGTAGCGCTGGGAGAACCACTGCGATTGTGCCCCGGTTGAGCTGGGTTGAGCACCTCAGTGGAGAAAGCTAAAACTGACCGTCATGATAGGGCGAGAGCCGGTCGCTGTTCGAGAGGTTTTTTGGGTCCCTAAAGACTTATGCCGCTTAGAGCGAGGAGTCGGCATTGTCCGGCCAAGGCGTGGATATTGCCCCGAACTCGGTCTTCCGAATACTAGGGTCTTTGCCGAAATTAAAAATTATAGAATTCTATGGCTAAGTGAGAGTGTTCTAGCACTATAAGTCCGGTTGCCTTGTTCATTGCGTTGAGCGCCTCCTCGAAGGACCCAAGAATGGGAACAAGAGCGCTCAAGTTTATCCCGAACACCCCAGCACTCGTGGCATGGGGGCTGAAGCCAACGACTTGCCATCTCTCAAATTTGATAAACGGCCGCACAGAAGGTAATATTTTAAATTCACAAGCGTTGCTTACCGCATATGAACAAGTTTTCAGCGTACAGGATAACAAATGCGAGTCTATTCAAAAATCACATCATTGGAGCATTCACCCGCTATAAGGCGGGCACCCTTCAGGATGCCCTCAAAGTACATTTCGGGCTTGCGATGCTCCTTGCCCTTCGGTGGCCGTCCGTCACAAGCTTCTCAGCATCCAGCTTGCCCCAGTGTACTTTAGCACGGTCAAGGGCCCGACGGGCACCTTCAATGCAGAAGGAGAGCTTGATGACTTCAATCCATGGACAGGCGTCCACCAGCCGCCGCACTAGCCCGAAGTAGCTCCCAGGCATGGCTTCCAATGGACACAGCCGAATTATGAGGCCCTTCATGGCATGTTCGGCGACCTTGTGGAGCTCGACCAGCTGCTTCATCTGGTCGCTTAGGGGCACCAGATGTCCGGCCTCAGCATACTGAGACCAGAACACCTTTTCCGTCGAGCTCCCCTCCTTGGCGCGGTAGAACGCGCAGCATCGTATACACACCTCTTGGGCAGATCTGCGAATGCTCCTGGAGAACTCCGGATTCGGGTAAGTAATAGGTAATTCACTTTCACATGCTTGCTTTGCATAAAGAATGCCTTACCCGCCGCTATCTTCTTTAATGATTCAATTTCTTGGAGGGCTTTTTGGGCTTCGGCCTTAGTGGCTTTGGCACTCTCAAGAGCCGAGGCGAGCTCGGACTCTCGAGTCTTCGAGTCACGCTCCAAACTCTCGTGTTTTTTAACGAGAGCCTAGAGCTCTTGCCGCACCTCCGCCACCCGTGCCTCCTGCTTCTCTCGCTCGGTGCGCTCCACCGCCGCTTTGCTTTCGGCCGTGGACACCGCTTCCTTCAGGGTCGCCACCTCGTTCGTGGCCCCTACAATACCCATGTTAGTCCTGTCATTTTTGCAACCAAATCCTTTCTATAAGGTCTTTCTTTAATAAGGTATTACTTACCTTCCTTGTCCTCGAGCTGCTTCTTGGCAAGGCCGAGCTCGTTCTCGGACCGCTCGAGGCTCTGCTTCAATGCATTGACCTCCACTTTTCGGTCTGGCAGAGGTCAGCAGCGCAGCCTGCATTCCCATATTGACATACTTATGTTAGACTCCTGCGTATATCTTTTTAGATCCTCAGTCCGGCTTTTCTTTCCGAACACCGAACTAAGCATCAGGGGCTACTGTCTATGCGGTAATATTTTTACATATTCTAAACTTACCTCAAAGCCTGTTAGAAGGCTGGTACAGGCTTCAGTCAGCCCGCTCTTGGCGGACTGAACTTTCTGGATCACCACACTCATAACAGTGCGGTGCTCCTCGTCGATGGAGGCGCCGTTAAGCGCCTCCAGCAAGCTATCCGGTGCCTCCGGATGGACGGAGGTCACCGGCGTCGCAGTCTTGCCCTTCTTACGAAGGGGCCGCTTGCCGGATTTCAGAACCTCTGAAGGTTCCGGTACGGAGTCCGGCACAGGGCCGGACTTAGAGCCCTCTGGGGTCTCGCCCCCTTTGCGCCCGGAGCACGGGAGGTCGCCTTGCGGCGCCTCTAGGACCACCTCCTCCTTGTTGGGCCCCTTTTGGGACTCCACCGCGGTGTCGTCAGCGTCACGAGGAGAGGAGGCGGTCGGAAGTGAAGTGCTATTCACATCCGACGAATCCAGGGAGCCGCTCGACGAAGCGGCGAGCTCGTCCTTGGGCGGGCTACATGGTTATATTCAGCGTTAGAAGACACTATGCGACAAATAAAAAGTCATGAGCTATTCCGGAGTCCGGACACTTACGATCTCGCCAGGGGCTTGGCCCTTGTTGGCCACTCCTCCTCGGCGTTGTCGGCGTTAGTGGAGAAGTCCGGAGGAAGGGTCCTTCCTTTTTTGGACCCTCCGGCCTCCCCAGTCGGGGCGGCCTTCCTTTTCTTCTCTCCCCCCGCTGGGGGAGAGGCTTCCTTTTCCTCCTCCTCGTCCTCCGGGGAGGATTCCGCCTCAGAGTCGTCGGACGATGAGTCCGACAGCACCTGGCGCCGGGAGCTTCTTCGAGTTCCCGTGGCCTTCTTCTTGGCCTTCTTCTCCGGCTCCACGTGAGGTGCCGGAGCCAGCAGCCCCATCAATCGGGCGTCCGGTGGGTCTTCTGGCAAGGGGGCCGGACAGTTAATCTGTCCGGACGTCTTCAGCCAGCCCTGTCAAAGGTTAGGGAGTTCTAGATCCCGCATAGAGTCAAACTATGAAAAAAGAGTCCCATAAAGGGTAAAATAACTTACCTCGCTGGCTTGACACAGCGAGCTAAATCCGCAATCTTTGGTAGCGGATGTGGGAACCTCGGCGCCCTTGAACAGCACCTTCCAGGCATCTTCGTACGTAGTGTCAAAGAACCTTTTCAGAGTTTGGTTCTATGCCGGATCGAACTCCCACAATTTGAAGGCCCGTTGTTGGCATGGGAGAATCCGGCAGATGAGCATCACCTGGATTACGTTGACAAGCTTGAGATTCTTGTCCACCAGGTTTCGGACGCAGGTTTGGAGTCTGGACAACTCTTCCGAATCACCCCACGCCAGGCCCGTCTCTTTCCATGACGTGAGCCGTGTGGGGAAGCCAGATCGGAATTCGGGGGCCGCCGCACATTGAGAGTCACGCGGCTCGGTGATGTAGAACCACCCCGATTGCCACCCCTTTATGGTCTCCACAAAGGAGCCCTCGAGCCATAGGACTTTGGCCATCTTGCCAACCATGGCACCTCCGCACTCCGCTTGGCGGCTGCCCACTACCTTTGGCTTGACATTGAAGGTCTTCAGCCATAAGCCGAAGTGGGGCTGGATGCAGAGGAAGGCCTCGCACACGACGATGAACGCCGAGATGTTGAGGATGAAATTCGGGGCCAGATCTTGGAAGTCCAGCCCGTAGTAGAACATGAGCCCCCGGACAAATGGGTGAAGTGGACAACCTAGTCCGCGGAGGAAGTGGGTGAGGAACACCACTCTCTCATGGGGCCTGGGGGTGGGAATGAGCTTCCCCGCACTGGGGAGCCGGTGCGCGATGTCGCTGGACAAGTATCCGGCCTTCCGCAGCTTTTTGATGTGCCCCTCCGTGACGGAGGAGGCCATCCACTTGCCTCCCGCTCCGGACATAGTTGGAGAAGGTTGAGGAGGGATGTGCGGACTTGGGCGCTGGAGCTCGGGTGCGCGGAAATGGATGAGCAAAGGAGGAAGAAGGCGTAGGCGAAAAGGTGGATCCTTATCCCCTTATACGGACGGACGAATCTATGCGTCCCCCGCCAGCCTGGTAAAACTCGCTTATCTCCCAAGCGCCGTAATCAATGGCGCGGTTGGGTTACCCACGTCCGTATTGATGGGAATCATGGAATAAGGGGGCACGATCTCCGCTCTGATAAGACGTGCCAAGGAAACCGCCTCGCTAAACGCGCTGAGGTGGAACAGTAAAAACGATTCATATAAAGGCCTGGCCGTGGTGTGATGTCACGCTGCGGAATACGTCAGCAGATCTGTGCAAAGGTTATTCTCTCTACGGTAGTATGTGGAACTTGTTTTGTAGAGCCGGACACTATCCTTGTGTTCAAAATCTTCTATGAAGTATTCGGAGGAGGAACCCGCCTTGCAATGCCGAAGACAATATGCGCACCGGACTCGTCGTCATTGAAGCCTGGTTCCGGGGCTACTGAGGGAGTCCTGGATTAGGGGTGTTCGGCTAGCCGAACTATCACCGTTGGTCGGACTCCTGGACTATGAGGATACAAGATTGAAGACTTTGTCCCGTGTCCGGATGGGACTTTCCTTGGCGTGGAAGGCAAGCTTGGCGATACGGATATGTAGATCTCCTACCATTGTAACCGACTCTGTGTAACCCTAACCCTATCCGGTGTCTATATAAACCGGAGGGTTTTAGTCCGTAGGACGAACAACAATCATACCATAGGCTAGCTTTTAGGGTTTAGCCTCTCTGATCTCGTGCTAGATCCACTCTTGTACTACCCATATCATCAATATTAATCAAGCAGGAGTAGGGTATTACCTCCATCGAGAGGGCCCGAACCTGGGTAAAAACATCGTGTCCCTTGTCTCCTGTTACCATCCGCCTAGACGCACAGTTCGGGACCCCCTACCCGAGATCCGCCGGTTTTGACACCAACACTACCTGTGTCGGGTTATCAAGACCATGTATTTCTTCAATAGGCGGTAAATTAAGGGCATGTATTTCTTCAATAGGCAGTAAATTCTTAACATCTTCAACTTTAATACCTTTTTCTTTCATAGATTTATTTGCCTCTTGTATATCTTCAGGACTGAGAAATAGAATACCCCTTTTCTTCAGAGTTGGCTTAGGAGTTGGTTTAGGAAGTGTCCAATTATTCTCATTAGTCAGCATATTATTCAATAGCAATTCAGCTTGATCCACTGTTCTTTCCCTGAAAACACAACCAGGACAACTATCCAGGTGGTCTCCGGAAGCATCGGTTAGTCCATTATAAATATCAAGTATTTCATTTTTCTCGAGAGGATGATCAGGCAAAGCATTAAGTAATCGGAGAAGCCTCCCCTAATCTTTTGGGAGACTCTCTTCTTCAATTTCCACAAAATTATATAATTCCCTTAAGGCAGCTTGTTTCTTATGAGCGGGGAAATATTTAGCAGAGAAGTAATAAATCATAGCATGGGGACTACGCACACAACCAGGATTAAGAGAACTAAACCATGTTTTAGCATGACCCTTTAATGAGAACAGAAATAATTTAAGGATATAGTAGTAGCGAGTTTTCTCATCATAAGTGAATAGGGTGGCTATATCATTTAATTTAGTAAGATCTGCCAAAACAGTTTCAGATTCATAACCATAAAAAGGATCAGATTCAACCAAAGTAATTATCTCAGAGTCAACAGAGAAATCATAATCCTTATCGGAAATACAGATAGATGAAGTAGCAAAAGAAGGGTCATATTTCATTCTAGCATTCAAAGGTTTTTCTTTTAGCTTAGCTAATAATTTCTTAAGATCATATCTATCATTGCAAGCTAAAAAGTCTGTAGCAGTTTCTTCATCCATAACATAACCCTCAGGCACAACAGGAAATTCATATCCAGGGGGAGAATCTTCATCATCACTTTCAACAATATTATTAGTTTCAATAATTTCATTCTCTCTAGCCCTAGCAACTTGTTCATCGAGAAATTCACCTAATGGCACAGTAGTATCAAGCATAGAAGTAGTTTCATCATAAGTATCATGCATAGCAGAAGTGGCATCATCAATAACATGTGACATATCATAATTAATAGCAGAAGCAGGTTTAGGTGTCGCAAGCTTACTCAAAACAGAGGGAAAATCAAGTGCAGAGCTAGATGGCAGTTCATTACCTCCCCTCGTAGTTGAGGGATAAATCTTGGTTTTTTCGTCTTTCAAGTTCCTCATAGTGATCAGCAGATATAAATCCCAAGTGACTCAAAAAGAATAGGGATATACTCCCCGGCAATGGCGCCAGAAAATAGTCTTGTTAACCCACCCCTATAGGGGATCGCAACAGTTTTCGAGGGTAGAGTATTCAACCCAAATTTATTTATTCGGCACAAGTGGAGCCAAAGAATATTCTCAAGTATTAGCAGCTGAGTTGTCAATTCAACCGCTCCTGGAAAACTTAATATCTACAGCAAAGTATTTAGTAGCAAAGTAGTATGGAAGTAACAGTAACAGTGGCAAAAGTAACAGTAGCAGTTTTGTAGTAATCGTAACAGTGGCAACGGAAAAGTAACTACGCGAAGATCAATATGTGAAAAGCTCGTAGGCATTGGATTAGTGATGGATAATTATGTCGGATGCAATTCCTCATGCAATAGTTATAGCATAGGGTGACATAGAACTAGCTCCCGTTCATCAATGTAACATAGGCATGTATTCCGAATATAGTCATATGTGCTTATGGAAAAAACTTGTGTGACATCTTTTGTCCTACCCTCCCGTGGCGGCGGGGTCCTATTGGAAACTAAGGGATATTAAGGCCTCCTTTTAAAAGAGTACGGACCAAAGCATTAACACTTAATGAATACATGAACTCCTCAAACTATGGTCATCATCGGTAAGTATCCCGATTATTGTCACTTCGGGGTTAACGGATCATAACACATAATAGGTGACTATAGACTTGCAAGACAGGATCAAGAACTCACATATATTCATGAAACCATATTAGGTTCAGATCTGAAATCATGGCACTCGGGCCCTAGTGACAAGCATTGAGCATAGCAAAGTCGTAGCAACATTGATACATCTCCAACGTATCTATAATTTTTTATTGTTACATGCTATTATATTACCCGTTTTGGATGTTTATGGGCTTTACTTTACACTTTTATATCATTTTTGGGACTAACCTACTAACCGGAGGCCCAACCTGAATTGCTGTTTTTTTTTGCCTATTTCAGTGTTTCGAAGGAAAGGAATATCAAACGGAGGCCAAAGGGAATGAAACCTTCGGGAGTGATCTTTTTGGAACGAACGCAATCCATGAGACTTGGAGTGGATGTCAAGAAGCAGCCGAGGCGGCCACGAGACAGGAGGGCGCGCCCTTGGAGGGTGGGCGTGCCCCCACCCTCGTGGGCCCCTCGTGGCTCGCATGACCTACCTCCTTCGCCTATATATATCCACATACCCTGAAAACATCTAGTAGGACCATTAAAAACTATTTCCACCGCCGCAACCTTCTGTATCCGCGAGATCCCATCTTGGAGCCTTCGCCGGCGCTCCGCCGGAGGGGGAATCAACCACGGACGGCCTCTACGTCATCTCCAAGGCCTCTCCGATGAGTCGTGAGTAGTTTACCACAGACCTTCGGGTCCATAGTTATTAGCTAGATGGCTTCTTCTCTCTCTTTGAATCTCAATACAAAGTTCTCCTCGATCTTCTTGGAGATCTATTCTATGTAACTCTTTTTGCGGTGTGTTTGTCGAGATCCGATGAATTGTGGGTTTATGATCAAGTTTATCTATGAGAAATATTTGAATCTCCTCTGAATTCTTTTATGTGTGATTGGTTATCTTAGCAAGTCTCTTCGAATTATCTGTTTGGTTTGGCATACTAGATTGATCTTTCTTGCAATGGGAGAAGTGCTTAGCTTTGGGTTCAATCTTGCGGTGTCCTTTCCCAGTGACAGCAGGGGCAGCAAGGCATGTATTGTATTGTTGCCGTCGAGGATAAGAAGATGTGGTTTATATCTTATTGCATGAGTTTATCCCTCCACATCATGTCATTTTCTTAATGCGTTACTCTATTCTTCATGAACTTAATACTCTAGATGCAGGCAGGAGTCGGTCGATGTGTGGAGTAATAGTAGTAGATGCAGAATCATTTCGGTCTACTTGTCACGGACGTGATGCTTATATACATGATCATGCCTAGATAATCTCATAATTATTCGCTTTTCTATCAATTGCTCGAAAGTAATTTGTTCACCCACCGTAATACTTATGCTATCTTGAGAGAAGCCACTAGTGAAACCTATGGCCCCCGGGTCTATCTTTTATTATATTAATCTCCCGTCAACGAGTTATTTCTGGCACCATTTATTTTGCATCTTTTACTTTCCACTCTATATCATAAAAATACTAAAAATATTTATCTTATCTTATTATCTCTATCAGATCTCAGTTTCGCAAGAAACCGTGAAGGGATTGATAACCCCTTTATCGGGTTGGTTGTGAGGTTCTTGTTTGTTTGTGTAGGTGCGTGGGACTTTTGAGGAGCCTCCTACTGGATTAATACCTTGGTTCTCAAAAACAGAGGGAAATACCTACGCTACTTTGCCGCATCACCCTTTCCTCTTCAAGGGAAAAACCAACGCAGTGCTCAAGAGGTAGCAAGAAGGATTTCTGGCGCCATTGCCGGGGAGGTCTTCGCTCAAGTCATGACATACCAAGTACCCATCACAAACTCATCTCCCTCGCATTACATTATTTGCCATTTGCCTCATGTTTTCCTCTCCCCCACTTCACCCTTGCCGTTTTATTCGCCTTTCTTCTGTTCGTCTTTTCGTTTGCCTTGATGTCTTACTTGGCTCGTATGCTCGTTTGGTTGGAATAATTGTTTATTTATTGCTAAATAGAAAACCTAAGATCTATGGATCCTCATCCTCTTGCTAATCTTTTTACGAGATCCAATTATGATGAACCAATTGCTAGTGAGTTTTGTGCACTAGATTATCTTTATGAAGTTTTGCTTGAAATTCGTGAATCTGAAAATTGTGATGAAGAAATTTATGAAGAGATTCACGATAACTCCTTGAATAAAAAGCATGATTGCAATTATTTTACTATAAATTCTCTTGATGTCAATTTTGCTAATAATATGCAAAACCCTAAGCTTGGGGATGCTAGTTTCGCTATGTCTACTACTTGTTGCAATGTTCATGATTGGGGTGATTCTTCTTATGATCATGAAAATTTATTTAAGCCCCATGATGAATATGAGATTGATAATAGTGTTTGAAATAATATTGAAAGTGGGTTTGGAAGAGTGTCGACTTTAGAACCCACATATTTGGAGAATGTTCAATCTTGTGAATTTTTTGATAAAAGTGGGTTTGGAGAGGTCATGACTTTAGTTAATGTTAATCCCACTATTTTGGAAGAGTGTCAACTTTGCATGCATGTGGATCATGTTGAAAATACTTTATGTGATAGCAATTTTGTTGAATTTGCTTATGATCCCACATGTAATTATTATGGGAGAGGAAAATATGGTTGTAGAAATTTTCATGTTACTAAATTACCTCTCGTTATGTTGAGATTGCTATTGTTTCTTTCCTCTTCCTTGCATATGCTAGTTTTTGCTCGCTTTGATAATTTGTTTGCCTATAACATGCCTATGCATAGGAAGTATGTTATACTTAAGTGTGTTTGTCACATGTTTTATGATGCTCTCTTTGTGCTTCAATTCTCGTCTTTGATGTGAGCATCATTGGAACCTCAATGCCTAGCTAAAAGGCTTTAAAGAAAAGCGCTTGTTGGGAGTCAACCCATTATTTTTACTTGCTGTTATTTAATAAATATTTGATCTAGCCTCTGGTTAGATGTATTTTTATGTTTTAATTAGTGCTTGTGCCAAGTGAAACCTATAGGATCTTCTTGGATAGTAATTATTTGATCTTGCTGAAAAAGTCAAAACTTTCTGTTCGCAAAAATAATTGTTTAAAATCATCAGAACGTGATAAAATACTGATTGCAATTGCAGTAGATTAATAAACAAATTATCTGGGGTTTCCTATTTTGGTAGAAGTTTTGGAGTTCCAGAAGTATTCGAAAGTTACAGATTGCTACATACTGTTCTGTTTTTGACAGATTCTGTTTTCCGTGTGTTGTTTGCTTATTTTGATGAAACTATGGCTAGTATCGGGGGGTATGAACCATAGAGAAGTTGGAATACAGTAGGTTTAACACCAATATAAATAAAGAATGCGTTCATTACAGTACCTTATGTGGTGGTTTTTCTTTCTTGCACTAACGAAGCTGACGAGATTTCTTGCTGAGTTTTGTGTTGTGAAGTTTTCAAGTTTTGGGTAAAGGTTTGATGGACTATGGAATAAGGATTGGTAAGAGCTTAAGCTTGGGGATGCCCATGGCACCACAAGATAATCCAAGTACACCAAAAAGCCTAAGCTTGGGGATGCCCCGGAAGGCATCCCCTCTTTCTTCTTTGTTTATCGGTAACTTTACTTGGAGCTATATTTTTATTCACCACATGACATGTGTTTTGCTTGGAGCGTCTTGTATGATATGAGTCTTTTCTTTTTAGTTTTCCACAATCATCCTTGATTTACACACCTTTTGGGAGAGACACACATGAATTTCAATTTATTAGAATACTCTATGTGCTTCACTTATATTTTTTGAGCTAGATAGTTTTGCTCTAGTGCTTCACTTATACTTTTTAGAGCACGGCGGTGGTTTTATTTTGTAGAAATTATTGATCTCTCATGCTTCACTTATATTATTTTGAGAGTCTTTTAGAACAGCATGGTATATGCTATGGTTATAAAATTGGTCCTAATATGATGGGCATCCAAGTTGGGTATAATAAAAACTATCATAGGAAGTGAATTGGATGATATGATCAATTTGATGCTCAAAGGTGGTAATATTAGAGTCATGCTAGTTGAGTAGTTGAGGATTTGAGAAATACTTGTGTTCAAGGTTGCAAGTCCCGTAGCATGCACGTATGGTAATCGTTGTGTAACAAATTTGAAACATGAGGTGTTCTTAGATTGTCATCCTTATGAGTGGCGGTCGGGGACGGACGATGGTCTTTTCCTACCAATCTATCCCCCTAGGAGCATGAGCGTAATGCTTGGTTTTTGATGACTTGTAGATTTTTGCAATAAGTATATATGTGAGTTCTTTATGACTAATGTGGAGTCCATGGATTATACGCACTTTTATCCTTCCATCATTGCTAGCCTCTTCGGTACCGTGCATTGCCCTTTCTCACCTTGAGTTGTGGTGCAAACTTCTCCTATGGATCCAAACCCCGTGATATGATACACTCTATCACACATAAACCTCCTTATATCTTCCTTAAAACAGCCACCATACCTACCTATTATGGCATTTCCATAGCCATTCCGAGATATATTGCCATGCAACTTTCCACCGTTCCGTTTATTATGACATGCTTCATCATTGTCATATTGCTTTGTATGATCATGTAGTTGACACTGTAATTGTGGCAAAGCCACCATGCATAATTTTTCATAAATGTCACTCTTGATTCATTATCCCGGTACACCGCAGAAGGCATTCATATAGAGTCATATTTTGTTCTAGTATCGAGTTGTAATCATTGAGTTATAAATAAATAGAAGTGTGATGATCATCATTAATAGAGCGTTGTCCCAAATAAAAAAAAGAAAGGCCAAAGAAAAAAAAGAAAGGCCCAAAAAAAGAAGAAAAAAGGGAAAGGCCAAAGAGAAAAAAAGAAAGGCCCGAAAAAAAGGGACAATGCTACTATCCTTTTTCCACACTTGTGCTTCAAAGTAGCACCATGATTTTTATGTTAGAGAGTCTCCTATGTTGTCACTTTCATTTACTAGTGGGAATTTTTCATTATAGAACTTGGCTTGTATATTCCAACAATGGGCTTCCTCAAATGCCCTAGGTCTTCATGAGCAAGCAAGTTGGATGCACACCCACTTAGTTTCTTTTGTTGAGCTTTCATACACTTATAGCTCTAGAGCATCCGTTGCATGGCAGTCCCTACTCCTTGCATTGGCATCAATCCATGGGCATCTCTCTAGCTCGTTGATTAGCCGCGTCGATGTGAGACTTTCTCCTTTTTTGTCTTCTCCACATAACCCCCATCATTATATTCTATTCCACCCATAGTGCTATATCCATGGCTCATGCTCATGTATTGCGTGAAAGTTGAAAAAAGTTTGAGATTACTAAAGTATGAAACAATTGCTTGGCTTGTCATCGGGGTTGTGCAAGATGAGAGCATTCTTGGTGACGAAAATGGAGCATGACCAAACTATATGATTTTGTAGGGATGAACTTTCTTTAGCCATGTTATTTTGAGAAGACATGATTACTTTGTTAGTATGCTTGAAGTATTGCTATCTCTTATGTAAATATGAATTTTATTTTGAATCATTTGGATATGAACATTCATGCCACAATAAAGAGAATTACATTAAGAAATATGTTATGTAGCATTCCACATCAAAAATTCTGTTTTTATCATTTACCTACTCGAGGACAAGCAGGAATTAAGCTTGGGGATGCTTGATAAGTCTCCAACTTATCTATAATTTTTTATTGTTGCATGCTATTATATTACCCGTTTTGGATGTTTATGGGCTTTACTTTACACTTTTATATCTTTTTGGGACCAACCTACTAACCGGAGGCCCAACCCGAATTGCTGTTTTTTTCCTATTTCAGTGTTTCGAAGGAAAGGAATATCAAACGGAGTCCAAACGGAATGAAACCTTCGGGAGCGATCTTTTTGGAAAAAACGCAATCCAGGAGACATGGAGTGGACGTCAAGAAGCAGCTGAGGCGGCCACGAGGCAGGAGGGCGTGCCCTAGGAGGCTGGGCGCGCACCCCACCCTCGTGGGCCCCTCATGGCTCCCCTGACCTACCTCCTTCCCCTATATATATCCACATACCCTGAAAACATCCAGGAGGACCACGAAAAATTATTTCCACGGCTGCAACCTCCTGTATCCGTGAGAACCCATCTTTGAGCCTTCGCCGGCGCTCCGCCGGAGGGGGAATCAACCATGGAGGGCCTCTACATCATCTCCAAGGCCTCTCCGATGAGTCGTGAGTAGTTTACCACAGACCTTCGGGTCCATAGTTATTAGCTAGATGGCTTCTTTTCTCTCTTTGAATCTCAATACAAAGTTCTCCTCGATCTTCTTGGAGATCTATTCGATGTAACTCTTTTTGCGGTGTGTTTGCCGAGATCCGATGAATTGTGGGTTTATGATCAATTTTATCTATGAGAAATATTTGAATCTCCTATGAATTCTTTTATGTGTGATTGATTATCTTTGCAAGTCTCTTCGAATTATCAGTTTGGTTCGGCCTACTAGATTGATCTTTCTTGCAATGGGAGAAGTGCTTAGCTTTGGGTTCAATATTGCGTTGTCCTTTCCCAGTGACAGCAGGGGCAGCAAGGCACGTATTGTATTGTTGCCATCGAGGATAAAAAGATGGGGTTTATATCATATTGCATGAGTTTATCCCTCTACATCATGTCATCTTTCTTAATGTGTTACTCTATTCTTCATGAACTTAATACTCTAGATGCAGGCAGGAGTCGGTCGATGTGTGGAGTAATAGTAGTAGATGCAGAATCATTTCGGTCTACTTGTCACGGACATGATGCCTATATACATGATCATGCCTAGATAATCTCATAATTATTCGCTTATCTATCAATTGCTCGACAGTAATTTGTTCACCCACCGTAATACTTATGCTATCTTGAGAGAAGCCACTAGTGAAACCTATGGCCCCCGTGTCTATCTTTTATCATATTAATCTCCCGTCAACGAGTTATTTCTGGCACCGTTTATTTTGCATCTTTTACTTTCCAATCTATATCATAAAAGTACTAAAAATATTTATCTTATCTTATTATCTCTATGAGATCTCACTTTCGCAAGTTACCGTCAAGGGATTGACCACCCCTTTATCGCGTTCGTTGCGAGGTTCTTGTTTGTTTGTGTAGGTGTGTGGGACTTTTGAGGAGCCTCCTACTGGATTGATACCTTGGCTCTCAAAAACTGAGGTAAATACTTACGCTACTTTGCTGCATCACCCTTTCCTCTTCAAGGAAAAATCCAACGCAGTGCTCAAGAGGTAGCAAACATCAATCTCAGAACATAGTGGATATTAGGGATCAAACCCTAACAAAACTAACTCGATTACATGGTAAATCTCATCCAACCCATCACCGTCCATGTGACGCCCCCGATTCAATCATACACTAATCATACACGCAAACGTGTACGATCAAGATCAGGGACTCACGGGAAGATATCACAACACAACTCTAAAAATGAAATAAGTCATACAAGCATCATAATACAAGCCAGGGGCCTCGAGGGCTCGAATACAAGTGCTCGATCATAGACGAGTCAGCGGAAGCAACAATATCTGAGTACAGACATAAGTTAAACAAGTTTGCCTTAAGAAGGCTAGCACAAACTGGGATACAGATCGAAAGAGGCGCAGGCCTCCTGCCTGGGATCCTTCTGACTACTCCTGGTCGTCGTCAGCGGGCTGCACGTAGTAGTAGGCACCTCCTGGGTAGTAGTCGTCATCGACGGTGGCGTCTGGCTCCTGGGCTCCATCGTCTGGTCGCAGCAACCGAGTAGAGATAGGGGGAAGAAGGGGGAACAAGGCAACCGTGAGTACTCATCCGAAGTACTCGCAAGCAAGGAGCTACACTACATATGCATGGATATATGTGTAAAGGGCCATATCAGTGGACTGAACTGCAGAATGCCAGAATAAGAGGGGGATATCTAATCCTTTCGAAGACTACGCTTCTGGCAGCCTCCGTCTTGCAACATGTAGAAGGGAGTAGACTGAAGTCCTCCAAGTAGCATCGCATATCATAATCCTACCCGGCGATCCCCTCCTCGTAACCCTGAGAGAGAGCGACCACCGGGTTGTATCTGGCACTTGGAAGGGTGTGTTTTATTAAGTATCCGGTTCTAGTTGTCATAAGGTCAAGGTACAACTCCAAGTCGTCCTGTTACCGAAGATCACGGCTATTCGAATAGATTAACTTCCCTGGAGGGGTGCACCACATAACCCAACACGCTTGATCCCATTTGGCCGGACACACTTTCTGGGTCATGCCCGGCCGCGGAAGATCAACACGTCGCAGCCCCACCTAGGCACAACAGAGAGGCCAGCACGCCGGTCTAAACCTAAGCGCACAGGGGTCTGGGCCCATCGCCCTTAGCACACCTGCACGTTGCGAACGCGGCCGGAAGCAGAACTAGCCCCCTTAATACAAGAGCAGGCTTGCGTTCCAATTCGGCGCGTGCCGCTCAGTCGCTAGCGTCACGAAGTGCTTCGGCTGATAACACGACGCCGAGTGCCCATATCTTTCCCACGTAGTTGGTTAGTGCGTATAGGCCTGTAGCCAGACTCAGATCAAATACCAAGATCTCGTTAAGCGTGTTAAGTATCCGCGAATGCCGAACAGGGCCAGGCCCACCTCTCTCCTAGGTGGTCTCAACCTGCCCTGTCGCTCCGCCACAAAGATCCACTCGCGGGTGCTCCACCAGCCGACCCGACTTTAGTCTCCACATGTATCATGTATAAAGTATATAGTATATACCCGAGATCACCTCCCGAGTGATCTCGGCCCGATAGTATAGCACAGCAGACGGACAAGAATGTAGGGCCACAGATGGAAATACTAGCATCCTATACTAAGCAAGTAGGATTGCAGGTAAAGGTAACAACAGTAGTAGCAAGGACAGGCTATGCATCAGGATAGGTATAACGGAAAGCAGTAACATGCTACACTACTCTAATGCAAGCAGTATAGAGTAGAATAGGCGATATCTGGTGATCAAGGGGGGCTTGCCTGGTTGCTCTGGCAAGAGAGAGGGGTCGTCAACTCCGTAGTCGAACTGGGCAGCAGCAGCGTCGGTCTCGTAGTCTACCGGAGAGAAGAGGGGGGAAAACAATGAATACCATGCAAACAGATGCCTATCGATGCATGACAAAGCAATATGTGATGCTAGGCATGCCCTAACGCGGTATGAGGTGATACCGGTGAAGGGGGGAAACATCCGGGAAAGTATTCCCGGTGTTTCGCGTTATCGGACAGATGAACCGGAGGGGGAAAGTTGCGTGTTTGATATGTTAGGTGTGTGTGGTGGACGAACGGGCTGCGTATCCGGGTTCGTCTCGTCGTTCTGAGCAACTTTCATGTTGAAAATAATTTAATCCGAGTTATGGATTAAAAGGTATGATTTTCTAAAGATTTTATTAATTTCTGGAATTTATTAATTATTTAATTTAATTCAAAGTTGGGTTTATGACATCAGCATAATAGCAGTCAACAGTGGTTGACTAGGTCAAACTGACGCGTGGGTCCAGTGGGACCCATCTGTCATACTCTGTTTAGGTTAATTATAGTTTAGTTAAACTAATTACTGATTTAATTAACTAACAGGCTAATTAGATTAATTAATTAGGATTAATTAACTTAATTGATTCACTGATTAATTAATAATTAGTTTTATTAATTCATTTTTATTATTTATTTATTTACTATTACTATTTTCTTAACCATTTTCTTTTAATCCATTTTCGTTCTTAGGGGCGTGGGCCCCGTTTGTCATTGGCCCAGAGTGGCCTATCGGGTTCGGGCGTGGTTGCTGGGGCGGAGCCCCGTGAGTGTGCGGGCGGTTACGGGCGCCCGATGGGGCGGACCCAGGCGCCGACGGTGGGGCACATGGGCGCCCGGGGAGCGGCTGGGCCAAGCAGCACCGGCGAGCAGGGAGGGCGTGAGGCGAGCCCTTCTGCGTGTGTTGGCGCGATCGGGAGCGAGGGTGTGTCGCTGGGAGCACGGGCTGGGGACCCCGGGCACGCTGCAGGATGGCAGTGCGTGAGCGCGAGGACGCGACTACGGAGGGGTGAGCGCAGCAAGGGCGGTGGGGCGGCCTACGGTGACCGGAGCAAAGGGGAACGGAGCGAGGGCGGACGAGGCCTCATCGGGGTGCGTAGGGACAGGGCAGCGAGCTCGGGGAAGGTTGGGGGGGGGGGACGGCGGGGACGAGCGGCGGAGCGGGAGGCAGTCCGGTGAGGCGGCATCGGCGATGGGAACGGGGAGCGCTAGCGACGGAGAGGACCACGACAATGGCGTGGTGGCGCCGGAGACGACTAGTGGCGTCGGCGCATCGGGGTCGGGGGCAGCGACCCGTGAGGAGGAGATGGGGAGGCGTCGGTGGTCCTGCGGGGAGGTCCGGTGAGGGGAGAACTCGGGGCGGCGAGGCGCGGTCGTCGGTGGGGTCGGGGCGCCGTTGCCCCGATCTGGAGGGGGCGAGGAGCGAGGGTAGTGGGGGAGGTTCGTCAGGATCCAGATTGGATCGAGAGGGGGAGGAGGAGTGGCAACGCGGGGAGGGGGAAGTGGGGTGCCGGTGGGTTAGGGTTTCAGGTAGTGGGGGTGGATAAGGGAGTGGGGGTGGGCTCGCCGGTTGGCCTTTGCCAGGTTGGGCCGACCTGGTGGGGTGGCCAACTGGGCCGGCTGGGTTGAGGCCCACTGGGGGAAGCGGGGGGTTCTTTCCCTCTTTATTTTAGTTAGCTTTGTTTTACTGTTTTTATTCCTCCCTTGTTATTGATTCCTTTTCTGTTTTATTTTAGTTACATTTTATTTTAGTTTTAGTAAAAATTATCACTAACACCTAAATTGGTACTTTTAAATAAACTACTGCCACTTTACTTTTCATCCCAATTAAAATAGTTTAATATTTTATAAAATTCCAAAGGCATTTGTTTTATTATTTAACCCATAGTTTTAATTATTTTGAACACTTAAACATTTTATTAAATTTAGGTTTCTCCACCATTATTACCCAGGATTTATTTAAAACATTTGAAACATTTTAGTTTTCACTTTTGAAAACTTTAACTGTTTGACTTGATCTTAAATTTGAATTTGGATCGGTTTCGAACTAACGCGAGATTATCAACAGTAATTGAGGTGGCGTGGCATCATTAGCAGGGGATTACTGTAGTCTAATTATCTGGGCGTCACAGTCCATCAAGCCTACGATGGAATTACTCACGCACGGCGGTGAGCATCATGAAATTAGTGATGGAGGATGGTTGACGATGACGAAGGCGGCGGATTCCCCTCTCCGGAGCTCCAAACGAGCTCCAGATCAACACTCCTGAGAGAGATTAGGGCTTGGCGGCGGCTCCGTGTCGTAAAACGCGATGAATCCTTCCCTCTGATTTTTTTCTCCCCGAACGTGAATATATGGAGTTGGAGTTGAGGTCGGTGGAGCACCAGGAGGCCCACGAGGCAGGAGGGCGCGCCCAGGGGGGTAGGCGCTCCCCCCACCCTCGTGGACAGGGTGTGGGCCCCATTGCCTTGATTCTTTCGCCAGTATTTTTTATTAATTCCAAAAATATTCTTCGTGGAGTTTCAGGTCATTCCGAGAACTTCTATTTCTGCACAAAATAACACCATGGCAATTCTGCTAAAAACAACGTCAGTCTAGGTTAGTTCCATCCAAATCGTGCAAGTTAGAGTCCAAAACAAGGGCAAAAGTTTTGGAAAAGTAGATATGATGGAGATGTATCATCGGCGCTCATAGCAAGGACGCAGGGCGCGACGACGGCGTCGGTGCAGGGCGCGGCGACGGCGTCGATCGATGCAGGGCGCGGCGACGGCGACAACAAGGCATGGCCGGCGACGAGGAGTAGGGCATCAGCGTCGGGGCGCAAGGCGACGGTGACGAGGAGCAGGGCATCGGCGTCGGGGCAGAGGGCGGCGTTGGCGGCGGGGAGAATGAGAAACTGTTGAAAATTTCACAAGTGCAGGCTTATATACTCACAGCATTGGTCCCGGTTCATGGCGCAAACCGGGACGAATGCCACCCTTTAGTCCCGGTTGGTGCCACTAACCGGGACCAAAGGTCTCTTTTCGGCAGCCCAAAGGGCGGGAAGCAGAGACCTTTCATCTCGGTTGGTGGCACCAACCGGGACTAAAGGGGTCATTGGTCCCGGTTTGTGCCACAAACCGGTACCAAAGGGGGGTATTGGTCCCGGTTTATAAGCCCTGCCGAGCCGACCATTTTGAGCTCCTCTCTACTGCAGGCTTACGGGCCTAAATACACTCCATTCTCTCTGCCTGTGGGCCTACTGGGCCTACTGCGGGCCTGCATCCTGGGCCAACTAGCGGGATTCTAGTCGTACGCAGGCCGTCGTGGCCCAGTAGGCGGCATTGTTTATTTATTTTTTCCATTTTTTTGTTTTGTTATTTGTTTTATTTATTTTATTTTGTTTCTACTTATAGCAAAATACTTATTAGTTTTAACTTTACTATAAAAATAGATTTTCGAGTGATTATTTTTCCTGCTATTTAATATTACTGTGTTTTATCATTATATTCAAAAACAGTTTTTGTTATTTTAGTTTCTAACAAAAGAAATATGATAATTCTTTTTGCTATTCAAGTTTCTAACAAAAAAAGTTCTTTATGAAAATTCTTTTTGCTTATAATGTTTTGAACAAAAATACTTTGATAATTTTAGTTGCATAAATTTTATATAATTTAAGTTTCAATAATACTAGAGGTTTATAAAACCTTTTAGTTGATTCCTTTTTCTATTAGAATTTCATTAAATTTTTCTAGTTCATTCTTTTTTCGATTAGAGTTTCATTACAGTTTTCTAGTTCATTCTTTTAGTTTATTATTTTTGCTATTAGAGTTTCATAAAAGTTTTCCAGATCATTATTTTTTATATTAGTTCATTCTTTGAGCTAAATGACCCTGAAATTGAAAAGCACTTCAGATGAACTCTGAAGAGGTTGAAAATTGGCATGGTATCATCATTTCACCCACATAGCATGTGCTAAAAAGTTGAGAGGGTTACGGAAAAAACTAGATGTATGTCGTGTATAAAATGGACAATCTCTTTCGAAGTATCAGAGTTTCAGACGAAAACTCATCTATTAACAAGGGATTTCATTTTTTTGAACTTATTTGAACTCCAGACTTTTTGTGTGTTCAAAGTGCACCATTAAAAGCCACATCATCAATTTTGAACCCTTTCTGACTTCATTTGTTATTTTTAATGCATTTACTGATTTTTTGGAGCTATATGACCCTGAAAATGAAAAGCACTACAAATGAACTCTGAAAAGATTGAAAATTGGCATGGTATCATCATTTCACCACATACCATGTGCCAAAAATTTGAGAGGGTTACGAAAAAAACTGGATGCACTTCGTGTACAAAACGGACAATCTCTTTCGAAGTATCAGGGTTTCATACGGAAACTCGTCTGTTACATGGATATTCTAGATCAAAGGCATCACCATAATAGTTGTGGAGAGAAAGTCTTCACTTTTTCTTCCCTTGTGCCCTTTGCTTATTGCGCCATAACCATGGATAATCTTAATCGTTTAACAGGGTGCTTGGGTCAGCCTTGACTTTGAAGGAAGGGATTTCATGAAACTTTTCATAATCTTTAGACATGTCCGTCTTGCCCTCCACTCCCACGATGTCTCTTTTTCCTAAAAGACCTATGTGGCGCTTTGGCTCATCATATGATGTATTCGCTTCCTTATCTTTTCTTTTTCTCGGTTTGGTAGACATGTCCTTCACATAGAAAACCTACGCCACATCATTGGCTAGGACGAACGGTTCGTCAGTGTACCCAAGATTGTTCAGATCCACTATTGTCATTCTATACTATGGGTCTACCTGTACCCCGCCTCCTGACAGATTGACCCATTTGCACTTAAATAAAGGGACCTTAAAATCATGTCTGTAGTCAAGTTCCCATATTTCCACTATGTAACCATAATATGTGTCATTTCCCCTCTTGGTTGCTGCATCAAAGCGGACACCGCTGTTTTGGTTGGTGCTCTTTTGATCTTGGGTGATCGTGTAAAATGCATTCCCATTTATCTCGTATCCTTTGTAAGTCAACACAGTCAAAGATGGTCCCCTGGACAACGTATACAGCTCATCACAAATAGTGTTCTAACCTCTAAGATGTGTTTCCAACCAAGTGTTGAAAGTCCTGACGTGTTCACATGTAATCCAGTCGACACACTGCTCCGGGTGTTTGGAGCGCAGACTGTTCTTGTGTTCATCGACATACGGGGTCACCAAGGTAGAGTTTTGTAGAACTGTGTAGTGTGCTTGATACCAAGAATGCCCGTCCCTGCATACTATTGAGTCCCCTCCAAGCGTGCCTTTTCCAGTAAGTCTCCGCTCATACTGTGATTTAGGGACCTATCTTCTTAAGGCCAGGAATGAAGTCAACACAAAACCCAATGACATCCTCTGTTTGATGGCCCATGGAGATGCTTCCTTCTGGCCTAGCGCGGTTACGGACATATTTCTTTAGGACTCCCATGAACCTCTCAAAGGGGAACATATTGTGTAGAAATACGGGGCCCAGAATGACAATCTCGTCGACTAGATGAACTAGCACGTGCATCATGATACTGTAGAAGGATGGTGGGAACACCAGCTCGAAACTGACAAGAGATCGCGCCACATCACTCCTTAGCCTTGGTATGATTTCTAGATCGATCACATTCTGAAAGATTGCATTGAGGAATGCACATAGCTTCACAATGGCTAATCGGACGTTTTCCGGTAAAAGCCCCATCAATGCAACCGGAAGCAGTTGCGTCATAATCACGTGGTAGTCATGAGACTTTAGGTTCTGAAACTTTTTCTCTGGCGTATTTATTATTCCATTTATATTCGACGAGAAGCCATATGGGACATTCATACTGAGCAGGCATTCAAAGAATACTTCCTTCTCTTCTTTGGTAAGAGCGTAGCTGGCAGGACCTTCATACTGCTTTGGAGGCATGACGTCTTTTTCGTGCAAACGATGCAGGTCCTCCCGTGCCTCCAGTGTATGTTTTGTCTTCCCATACACGCCCAAGAAGCCTAGCAGGTGCACGCAAAGGTTCTTCGTCACGTGCATCACGTCGATTGAAGAGCAGACCTCTAGGTCTTTCCAGTAGGGTAGGTCCCAAAATATAGATTTGTTCTTCCACATGGGTGCGCGTCCCTTAGCGTCATTCGGAACAGATAGTCCGCCGGTACCCTTTCCAAAGATTACGTGTAAATCATTGACCATAGCAAGTACGTGATCACCGGTACGCATGGCGGGCTTCTTCCGATGATCTGCCTCGCCTTTGAAATGCTTGCCTTTCTTTCAACATTGATGGTTGGTCGGAAGAAATCGACGATGGCCCAGGTACACATTCTTCATGCATTTGTCCAGGTATATACTTTCGGTGTCAGCTAAACAGTGCGTGCATGCGTGGTATCCCTTGGTTGTCTGTCCTGAAAGGTTACTGAGAGCGGGCCAATCATTGATTGTTACAAACATCAACGCGTGCAGGTTAAATTCCTCCTGTTTGTGCTCATCCAACACACGTACACCATTTCCATTCCACAGCTGTAAAAGTTCTTCAACTAATGGCCTTAGGTACACATCAATGTCGTTGCCGGGTTGCTTAGGGTTTTGGATGAGAACTGGCATCATAATTAACTTCCGCTTC
The DNA here is from genome assembly GCA_021605205.1 of Aegilops longissima. Lineage (NCBI taxonomy): Eukaryota > Viridiplantae > Streptophyta > Magnoliopsida > Poales > Poaceae > Aegilops > Aegilops longissima. The sequence continues at coordinate 11,902,229 of CM038678.1, forward strand.
ATGCACATCCAAGGAGGAAGGTTATACATACATAGAGTCACGGGCTAGATGTTGTGATTGCTGCTCTGCTTCCCGAAAGGATTAATGCCATCCGCACATAAACCAAACCATATGTTCCTTGGGTCACCTGCAAACTCAGCCCAGTACTTTCTCTCGATTTTTCTCCACTGCGACCCATCAGCGGGTGCTCTCAACTTCCCGTCTTTCTTACGGTCCTCTCTGTGCCATCGCATCAACTTGGCATGCTCTTCTTTCTAAACAGACATTTCAACCGTGGTATTATAGGTGCATACCACATCACCTTCGCTGGAACCATCTTCCTGGGGGGCTCGCCGTCAACATCACCAGGGTAATCTCGTCTAATCTTATACTACAATGCACCGCATACCGGGCATGCGTTCAAATCCTCGTACGCACCGCGCTAGAGGATGCAGTCATTAGGGCATGCATGTATCTTCTACACGTCCAATCCTAGAGGGCATACGACCTTCTTTGCTGCATACGTACTGTCGGGCAATTCGTTATCGTTTGGAAGCTTCTTCTTCAATATTTTCAGTAGCTTCTCAAATCCTATGTCAGGCACAACATTCTCTGCCTTCCACTGCAGCAATTCCAGTACGATACCGAGCTTTGTGTTGCCATCTTCGCAATTGGGGTACAACCCTTTTTTGTGATCCTCTAACATGCGATCGAACTTCAGCTTCTCCTTTTTACTTTCGCACAGTGTCCTTGCATCAACAATGACCCGGTGGAGATCATCATCATCGGGCACATCGTCTGGTTCCTCTTGATCTTCAGCAGCTTCCCCCGTTGCAACATCACCGTATTCAAGGGGAACATAGTTGTCATCGTCCTCTTCTTCTTCGCAGTCTTCCATCTTAACCCCTATTTCTCCGTGCTTCGTCCAAACTTTATAGTGTGGCATGAAACCCTTATAAAGCAGGTGGGTGTGAAGGATTTTCTGGTCAGAGTAAGACTTCGTATTCCCACAATTAGGGCATTGACAACACATAAAACCATTCTGCTTGTTTGCCTCAGCCACTTCGAGAAAATTATGCAGACCCTTAATGTGCTCGGAGGTGTGTCGGTCACTGTACATCTATTGTCGGTTCATCTGCGTGCATTATATATAATTATGTGTGTCAAAAACCATTACAGATTCACATGGATAGATAAGTGACCAAATTAATAAATTAATAGAAGTTCATCATCACATTAAAACGAAAGGACATACATAGTTCTCACTGAACAACATATAGCTCTACAGAGCATCTAATTAAACCATACATTGAAACTATGTAAAACCTTTCAATGCAATAACAAATGCGATCATAATCACAACCAAGGTAACAATTGATCCAACAGCATAATGATACCAACCCTCGGTATGAATGCCATATTCTTTCTAATCTTCAACCGCATTACATCTATCTTGATCTTGTGATCATCAACGACATCCGCAACATGCAACTCCAATATCATCTTCTCCTCCTCAATTTTTTTTATTTTTTCCTTTAAGTAATTGTTTTCTTCTTCAACTAAATTTAACCTCTCGACAATAGGGTCGGTTGGAATTTCCATTTCACACACCTCCTAAATAAATAAAATCTATGTCACGTTGGTCGTCATAATTTTCATAAACAATAAATGAACCAAATAGTTATAAAAGATAATATATACCACATCCGAAGCATAGACATGACAAGGGCCGACGGGGGCGGATACCAAAACCATCGCACTATATAATAACAAGCAATAATAAAAGTAAGAAAATTAGACAAGTATCTATCTAAAGTAAGAATTTTTTTTCTTTCAGAAAGAAGATAAGAACAAGAGGCTCACCACGGTGGTGCCGGCGACGAGATCGGCGCGGGCGATCGACGGCGCTGAAGACGGGGACGGAACGTGACGGACCGCTAAACCTAGACAAATCTCGGGAAAAATGGAGCTCGGAGGTCGAGTTTCAAGAGGAGAAAGCTTAACTAGTGTGGCTCGGGCATTTCATCGAACACCTTATGTGCTTAGGAGGTGAGCTAGAGCATCACAAAGCTCTCCCTCGCCGTCCAGAAAAAACAGAGCACTGTGGAGTGCTCTGCCGCGGCGATGGGGTATATATAGCCATCTCATTGGTCCCGGTTCATGGCTGAAAACGGGACTAAAGGCCCCCTTCTGTCCCGGTTCTAGGCATGAACTGGGACCAATGGCTGTGGGCCAGGAGCGAGGGCCATTGGTCCCGGTTCGTGCCTGGAACCGGGACAAATGGGCCCAGACGAAACCGGGACCAATGCCCCACGAGGCCCGGCCGGCCCCCTGGGCGCACGAACCAGGACGTATGCCCCCCATGGGTCCCGGTTCGTGGAAGAACCTGGGCTAATGGGCTGGCCAGGCCCCAACCAAAGCCCTGTTTTTTACTAGGGATTTTTTAGTATATATTTTTGTTTAGTACTATTCAGAAGATACGAAGGTGATCTGGTACATGGTGTCTTTGTTTTTAAAAGCAAATCACTCAACGACCAAGTTATGTAACATATCACGCACATGCTTGACATTAATCTGTGGTACACAGAAACACAACAACAGCATGCTCCTGCTCCTGCTCAACATGATATACTTAAGTTCCCACACGAAGTTCCCACACGGCCTACCTTTCTTTCGTTGTTCGTCCTTTATAGGCCTATTTCTCAAGTGCATCTCAAGGCGACATGTTATAGTTGCTCCAATAAATTTGCAACTAGTAGTCAACTCATTTGAAATTTAAAACTCCTAATTTAAATTCAAGATGACATGTTGTAGTAGGCTTCTTTGCAAAAGGCTCTATTTATGGGCCAACATAGATGGGCAAACCCACCGAAACAATCGGCCCATTGTTTCATGAAAACAGGAAAGCTAGAAATACAAATTCAAAAAAAAGGAAAGCTTTGAAATACAAGGCTTGGTTATAAAAGGCAAGAATTTATCTCAAAATAAACAATTGGGGGATAGACTTGAGTGTGAACATAGGCAAGATTGTTCCAGCTAAGAGAGTGGATACATAGGCAATTTGCTAGGCGACACCAACTGGGCATATATTTCTTTCCTTTATTTGCACAACCAAAAAAGGCATAGTCTTATACTTCAATTGCTATTTAGATCCTCTTAATTCATTATTAGATATGTTTGATGTATCCCTGAAAGAAACTTCAAATATACCACAATAAATTTAGTGAAACGCTGCCAATCTTCTCTAACAATGACAGCCTGATCTACAGATCTAGTGCTGTATACACCACGATAAATAATCACTGCCCCATCGTTCCATTCAGATACCCACAGTCCCTCTACACATTTTTGTCCTGCCGTCTCTCTCCTCTCGTCGCACTACACCACGGCAGAGATGATTCCGACCAACCCGGCTTCACCGCCGTCCACCTTCCCGGCCACCATAGAAATCTCAATGAGTCCTGAAGAGGAAGCAGCAGCGGCCCTGCTCATGCTAGCGGAAGCCCCCGGCGTCCAGGAGAAGTTTGATCTGGCGGACGAGGAATACCATCCCGTCCAATCTCCACTTTCTTCAGCTGGCTCGTCCAATATTCAGGTACAGAACCGATCGATGAAACATGTATATTCTTTCTTTCTATGCTGGTGCTGTATTTCTTGGTTGATCTGCTGATTCGGCCGGCCTGAATTTAAAATGGGTGCACCGTGTCCTCCTGTTAGGTGGCCCTGTACAGGAACAACGTAGCTTTGGACGCCGCTGTGGTGAAGGACGCAGAGGACAGGTATCTATATTTCTACTCCTATACCACACTATAGACATAGTATACGAATAACTCCTACCCAGAGGACCGGTATTTTTTATTTAATAATCGATTTTATGGGAGTAACACAAAGTTGAGGATGTGGCGTATCGGAGTACGGGACCCATTGTCCATCAGGTGCATTTCATATAGTTTTTTTGTACATCACATGACTGTTATTTCAAGATCGGTTATCCAAACATATATGAATAAATATGCTGTTATTCCAACAATTTTACCAAATATAAATTGGTGAACCTCCCAGAATGCTTGGCCGTTATATACAAAAAATTAGTGAATATTGAAGTTATGTTATTTTTTAATAGAATTGCTATATTTATTTTTAACAGTTTACAGTCTGTCATTCCCATCACGAAGTAGGTCGATCAATTGCTATATTTCATGAAGTAGGTGGATGAATCCGTCCATCATGTCATTCATGTCCGCATCCAGTAGATCACCGCCAACACAATACACATCCAGGATATTCGTTCGTGCATAAAAAAATCATACACCTGCACGATCTCTCATCTGTTCTGGTAGGCAGGTATTTTTCATGTAAATTGTTTTCTGTAGCTACAAATATGTGGCAGAAAAATGACCGGCGCTAGAAATCTGATACATTGTGTCTTACTGCATCCAGATTCTTGTCCACATGCCTTCTACACATTTCGACACTTCAAATTACATCCTGTTATATTATCATAGAAACTAGCACAGTGGCCATTGCATGTGGGAAGGCATCATATTTGTTGTGTCGGAAATAGTTAAACATAGAAACCTATGTTCTTATGTTATTCTATAACAAAATAGGAAATAATAAAAATCAATAACTAACACATAATATTATGTTAAATAAAAACATCACTTGCGTGTAAGATATGTTTTATTTAATCTTATTCACGAGCGTATGTATGTTGTTTGTTCAAGATGCTAGATCGACACACTAAACTAAAATTCAGAAAATGTACTAGCCTATTACTTTTGTGCGATATAGATTATTATGAGATGGGAATATTCACATTGTCAGTCATTAGCAATGTATATATGATATGGTCCCAAATAAATACAGTCCGCCACAGCAACAAATTTCAAATGGAAGATCCAAATGGATTTACCTAATACGAGGAATAAAATACTATTCCAGTTAATGGGCACGCGAGGTAAATGTTAATAAATTATTTCACTTTGTCAAGATTTTTATTTCTCTCATTTATATCTATGCTTTGAAATATGTGACATCCATAATGCATTGTAAAATATTTGACTTAACACATGGAAAATCTTCACAATACAACATTCCCTGTTAGTTTTAATTTGGATATGCATTATCAAATTAATTAAAAAATTGAGTACACATTTTTCTGCAACATCTATTTTTGAAAAAAATGTTTTTTTCTTTAACTCCCCACCTTTTTTTGCGTGAGAACTCAATACCTTCTATTTTACCATCAAATTTGTGTTCGGATTTACACATGATTGGAACGATGAAGAACCATAAACCGTGGAAGTTGACATAAGAGTGTAATCTATTACCTCGCCAGAAAGACATATGATGTCTTGAACCATAATAATTTTCAAAATTTAAAAACCCTGAGAAAGTTTTCCTATGAACTTGAAGCGAGCTATTCAAAAAATCCTCACATATAATCCTACAAATCAAACAATCTTGCCAAGAAAATTTAAGAATTAGAAAGGACGTGGGCTTGCATCAGGGTTAGATAAAAGGAAAAATATTATCATTGAGTAATCAGGAAAAAACATTGGTTATAGTTGGATTCCTGGAAGAACATGTCTAATTACTAATCATCGAGTCTCCACTTCCATTCTCATCCGACGCCACATCTCTAACAGTTATACCATTCATGCCAACTGGTTATCAATGAGATTGTCATCGTAAGTCTCATATCCTGTTATAGACTTATAGTACTGCAGTCTAGCACTACTTCTACACTAAGCCATAAGGTCATTGAGAGTATATTTTCATGTCTCACCCAATTGTCATCATAATGAAAAGTTGCGCACTTAATCATTTTTCTGCATTAATTTATGTTGTTAAAGGCCAGCAAAAATTGAACTAACCAATCACTTGTTCGCCTTGATGCTTTCAATTTTCGAGCACTTCCCCATGTGCACGCCTACTCACCACTCTCTCTACAATGTATATGGATAGGACAAAGTATAAATTGGTAGACATTTGGACCATCGAGTGCGGCATGGTTGGATTTTTGTTATCTTGTGCAAGATTTTATGATTAATTTTCAAAAATTCGGTATGAGATTTTAAATTATTTAGTCCAAGTAGTAATATAGTTTTCTTTTGACCATTTATGTGTTTTGAATACCTATCTTATAAGAAATGAATAAATTTAAACTTCATAGTCTAGTATGTATTTTATCAGCAAAGTCATATGTGTGGCTTCATATAGAGTCGCACATATGTGATTTACCTCTTCCAGTTCCTACGGGGACATGGACATGGAACTTGGTTGTGAACACGCCCTTTTTCTACATATGGTGAAAATGGTCCTGAATGCAGGATGGGTAGTTATATAGTTGGGGTCGAGATTAAAGCATGCATATTCTAAATATATTATATTATGTCTACGTAGCATTTTGTTTAGCACAGTTAATATTTGTACTCAGATATACATGTAACTTTTTGACACATTTTAACTGAGCGCATGGATGCAACATGTGTTAGGTTTTTCCAGTGGGTTAGATTGCTCGTGGATGTGTTTTCTTTCTTACATTTGTACTTTGAGTTGATAGTGTACTGTATCACTTTATCATGAGAATAAAATCAAGGTTATAATCTCAACTTTAAAAATATTAATTTTGTATGTATTTTGAAGTCTTTATTTACTTTGCACTATAAACATGTTGTGTTTTGGGAATATATCTAATTGTGCACTTGTGTATAGATATGGAAGTACTGATGAACAGCTAGATGGGGAAACTGATGGAGAACGGACGGAGGCAGGAGTAGCTGTTCAAGAACTAGAGATTGAAGCTGAACCCTTGATAATGCAGGCAGAGCGGCGGTGCAATCGCAGCAATGGTCATGGCTGGACTTGCGGCAAGCTGGCGCAATCCGGCTACGCCATGTGCTCAAAACATGTCAAGGCTCGCCTGGAGAACTTGCAAAGGTTCCGGGCAAAGAGGCGGCGAGCTAGCACCGGGTCTGATGCCATAATAGGACCTAAGACACGAGAATGACCAACATCGACGGCGCGAGACCAAGAGACCATGGTCAGCCCATCCTAGAGTTATGTATTTCTGGCAAAAGTCGGGCATCTCTCCTGGGCTTGGTAAATGTCCTTGTCGGCCGAGAAAATCAAATTGAGAGATTGTTGGTAGTACTATGTCTTTTAAACATTGAACTACTGTTTGATGGTTGTGGATGGTAAGTCTTGAACTAATCTGTGAGGGTTACGTTGGAATGTTAACTTTCGTTCCACTTGACGTAAAAAAAATTGGGCAAATTACGGACATATTTATTCCAAAATTTGTTTTATATTCATCCAAGATTTTTCTGAAAGTGAAATTGTCGATTTTCAGCCATCTCGTTAAGGGCCGGAAAAAAATCACAAACAAAAGACAAAACCTTGGCCCATCCTCACCTCAGTCACTTGCCCTTGCTAAGCTGAGTAAGGTTGGTCTGTTTGCGGTGCTAGATGATGTAGCCTTCCCTGTTCTTGTCCTCAAAGTTGGTGTTCATCGCTGAGAAATAAACAACGCCCCCCACACACACACACACACAAAAACACTATATATTAGGTGTGAACTATTTCATCCTAACATCGTTCATTCTCTTATATTGACTTTCCTCCCAGATTTTACTAACGTAACCATACAGATACATTACAAGGACAAATGTAAAAACAGCTACTAAACTGGTCTAAGCTCAGCAGAGCCATTACACGTCCACCGAAAGCCTAAATGCAAAAAAAAAAAAAAAAAAAAAAGCATCGCATCTAGTTTTTAGATACTCAAGAACATGGCCGCAAAGTAACATCAGTCGACTAGCTACATAGCATCCTTCAGCGCCGCGAACATCAAGCTTCCTTAGCCATCATTAGTTCTTGCTCCTGGGTCCATGAGCTCCTTTTTTAAGAATATTTTCAAACCCACATTTTGAAGTTTCAAAAATTCCGACACGTGAATATAGGGAGTAGTGGAACTAAATTCTTGTAAAATTTCATTATGAAATACATTTTGGTGTGAACCGCACTAAAAAAATGAAATTTGGTAGTGAATAGTGCATGTGCAAGAAATACAATATTTTGGTTCTCCATGGCCTTGATTCTAACTTCTGAGGAATCATCAACATCACATGTATGGAAAAACAAGATGGGAGAAAATTTTGAAACCCGAGACGTCCTGCTAGCACACATCGGCGGCGGCCACTCCAGCCCCGTCGGACACGACTCAGTCGTCATGCTGCCGCCTTTACCTCCCATCACTAGTAGAAAAGAGGGCTTTGGTCCACCCCGGGTTAGCCCATTAGTCCCGGTTCAGTCTAGAACCGGGACTAATGGGGGCATTAGTCTCGGTTCGTGCGCACAGGGGCCACGTGGGACATTTGTCCCGGTTCGTCTGGAGCTTTTAGTCCCGGTTGGTGCCACGAACCGGGACTAAAGGGTGCGATGCCCATTAGTACCGGTTCGTGACCTTTAGTCCCGGTTCGAGCCACCAACCGGTACTAATGGGGTTTGAGGCATTAGTACCGGTTCATGGCATGAACCGGTACTAAAGGCCACATTTTCAAACTCCACCCCGCCTGTGGATCGCCTTTTCAGTTAAAAAAAAGAAAATGATGAAAATGTCAAAAAAAAAAAGTTTCCCATGTGATATGTGGTCTAGTTGTTGCGAAAATTTGCAAATGTGAATTTCGAATTTATTTACAAAATCTCTCTAGAATTTAGTAAAATGGGCATAACTTTTGCATACTGACTCGGATGAAAAAGTTTTTTATATGAAAAATCATCTACTCGAAAAGTTACATCCAAATTTAATGGGGGAACCTCGTTAAACATTTTCAAAATCCTCAAAACCTAACAGAAAAAAAGTTACGGGGCTTTTAAGATCTAGAGTGGAAAAAATCGAAAAAATTTCAAACTGTGGTCAAACAATGGTCAAACTAATTATTCTAGAATATTAGTGTTACTAAATAATTATTTTAGCTATTTTTAATTTTGGTCAAATCTGGTCAAACTGTGGTCAAACTATGGTCAAACAATGTTCAAACAATGGTCAAACTAAATATTTAAAAAATATTAGTGTTACTACATAATTATTGTTTTTTAAAACAATAGTTTCAAACTCAAACAGTGAAATGTGTCACTTCATGCTCACGCAAAATTCCTGAGGGTTAATAGGATTGACATCTTACTATTGTCAGCAAAACAACAAGTGCAGACTTGGAAACGAGGGAGAATAGAACCTGGAAGTTAAGCGTGCTCAGGCTGGGGGAATGGGAGGATGGGTGACCGTTCGGGAAGTTAGATGATTAGGAATGATGAGGGGTGATTAGAGATTAGAGGATAAATTGAGCAGTGATGAGGGGTGGTGATTAGAGATTAGAGGTTAAAATAATTCAAAATTTTGAAAACAAAAAAAATTAAAAAATTAAAAAAAATAATTCGTAAAATTTCCTTTAGTCCCGGTTGGTGTTACCAACCGGGACTAAAGGTGGAGCTCCACGTGGCCGCGGACTTTAGTCCCGGTTCGTTTAAGAACCGAGGGGAGAGGCATTAGTAACGACCCTTTAGTCCCGGTTCAAAAACCGGGACTAAAGGGCCTTACCAACCTTGATAAAAGCCCCTTTATCTACTAGTGCATGTTGCTCTTGACTTCGTGTTGTTCGTCGTCCTGCTGCCATCCCCGTTCCAACCCAAGTCAAATCCGGATCGGGGGCTCTAGCTTCAGCCGCCGCCAATGATGTTACACCTCCCGACCATGTATGTGTCTTGTCCGAGGTGGTGCTGGTGATGCATCCGAGCAAGGTCGCAAAACCTGTGTCCGCGATTCTCTCCATGCCCGCGAAGGTTGTCTCTCCGGCCTTGTCGGCGGCCGCTCCTGTCACAGATCCCTTCATAGCTGCTCCCACATTCCGCAGGTCAGACCACGCCGTTGGTGGGTGGATGGTGCACTGCACACTCGTCCCCAAGATCAAGCTCAAGACAGTGGCCTCTCTTGTCCCACCACATCCCATGGCCCCTCGCAACACTAGCACGACCTTGATAACCCACAAGTATATAGGATCAAGACAGTCTTTGAGGGTAGTATTTCACCCAAATTTATTGCTTCGACCCAAAGGGAGCCAAAGAATATTTTTGAGCTTTAGCAGTTGAGTTGTCACTTCAACCACACCTGGAAAATTAAATATCTCTAGCAAAGTGTTTAGTAGCATGGTAGTATGATAGTTTGATCGCATTGGTGACAGCGGCGGTAGCAGTTTTTTAGTAATTGTAACTTAGCAAAGATCAATATGATAGTTTGGTGGCAGTAGCAGTAGCAGTTTTTAGTAGTGTTTAGTAACTTAGCAAAGATCAATATGAGAAAAAGCGTAGGCATTGGATCGGCGATGGATAGTTGTGTTGGATAATATTAATTATGTAACAGTCACAACCTAGAGCGATACACAATAGCTCCAATTCATCAATTCAATGTAGGCATGAATTCTGTGCATAGTCATACGAGTGCTTATAGTAAGACCTTGAATGACATCTTTTTTTCCCTACGCTCCCGTGGCAGTGGGGTCCATAAGGAAATCTAAGGGATGTTAAGGCCTAATCGAGAACCAAAACTCCTCATAATACGGTCATCACCGGAGTAAATCCCATTTATTGTCACCTTGGGACTACAGACCATAACACATAATAGGAAAAAATTGATTTTTTTTCAATTTTTCAATTTTCTGAATTATTTGATGATTTAGTCTGTAATCACCCCTCTTAACTGCTCAAGTGTGGATCACTCATTTCAAATCGTCAAACTTCCCAGCCGATCACCCATCCTCTCACTCCCCCAGCCTGAGCACGCTTAACTTCGGAGTTCTATTCCCCGTACTTTCCAAGTCTACACTTGTTGTTTTCCTGACAAATGTAAGCTGTCAATCCTATTAACCCTCAGGAGTTTAGCTTGAGCATTAGGTCACACGTTTCACCGTTTGAGTTTGAAACTATTATTCTAAAAAAATAGTAATTATTTAGTAACACTAATATTTCTTGAATAAGTAGTTTGACCACAGTTTGACCAAAATTCAAAAAAACTGAAATTTGAGCATATCTTTTTTTTCTTTTAGAATTTCAGGATTCTAAAATTTTGCAAACAGGCCTACGTCAGTCAAAATCGGATGTGAATTTTCGTGCTGAACATTTTGATATATTATACTTTTTTCCGACGTCGTATGCAAAAGTTATAGCTGTTTTACTTTTTTATAACACTTTTTTGCAAAACATGTCCAAATTTTAGTTTTTTAATTTTCCTAACTAGTAGATGTAGTAATATAACTACATTTCGAAGAATTTTATTTTTTGGATTTTTTATCAAATTTTTTTTCAAAACTGAAATGGCAATAAGGGGGGTAGTGTTTGAAAATTGCCCTATAGTCTCGGGTTGTGTCTCAAACCGGGACTATAGGTCAGACCCCTTTAGTCCCGGTTCGTGGCACGGAACGGTACTAAAGGTTAGCCCTTTAGTACCGGTTTGTGCCACGAACTGGGACTAAAGGGGCTCGTGGGCCCCGGCCTGACGCCAGCCTGCCACCACCCCTTTAGTATCGGTTCGTGGCACGAACCGGTACTAAACGTTCAACACGAACCGGTACTAAAGGTTCAACACGAAGCGGCATTAACGCATAGTCGTTCGAACCGGGACTAATGGTACCATCAGCCAGTTCTTTGTCGTCCGCCAGCAGACGGCAAATGTCCCAAAGGGCAAAGGTAGACGGCAAAGATACTAGCTGGGCCCCACCGGACGTGGAGCTGGCTAGGTGCGTAACTAACGGTCGTGTCCCCCTGGACGCGGAGACGACAAAGAAGTTACCTAACTAACGGCCGTGCACCCCCCCCCCCCCCCACCTCTCTCTCTCTCTCTCTTTCTCTCTCTCTGTCTCTCTCATGCAACCGCCGAGCATGTCCCATCCCTGTATTGCCCTCCGTCGCCGCTGGAGGAAGCTGCCGGGCGAAGCCTCGGGCGGCCGACGTCGGTGGCGGAGGCCCTTTTCCAGTTTTCAAGCATCCAGTTTCAGTTTAGCAGCCACTCTGCTGGCTGTTCCTTCATGAACTGACAGAAGCAAAGCAAACACATCGCATAACAGGGTTTAGAACAACCATCAACTCTCCTACCTTCCATGACAGGAGATGTTAGCAGTTAGCCCATCTTGACATAGGTACCAAGAGCAACGATGAGGACACTGGAACCCCCGTGAAAGCCAAGGATTTTATTGGACAGATTGCAGTATGCGCTCTACCGCAAAGCACTGGTTGTAGCTCGTGATGATGGAGCACACGTGGCGCTTGTCCTTCTCTTGTAGTTTATCATAGCAGGTCGAACAAAGAAGATGATCAGATGCACACTACATAAAACAGGGAGCCTTGCTCCGGTGCACCCCCCTAACTCAATTTTCTAGGGGTACTCTTGACCCCCGCCATCTATTTTTTCTTCAGCCCGCCGCTGCCCATATCCAAGCCCCGTAGACCATAACCAATCCCCGTATAACCCGTATGACCCCTACGTATGTATACGGTGACATCCCGAAAAAAAGGATGACACGACCCCACGACCAGGTACGACCTGCCGACGGCCGATCCGCTGACGGCCGATCCATCAATCACGCAGCTCCATCATTCACGCAACTCCTCCATCATTCTGGTGAGGTTCTATAGGAATATCGGCGGCAGCGATCTCATAGCCGGCGATCTCGTCCGAGAGCGCGAGCGGCACTGTTGTCAACCTCGAGCGCTCGCAGGTACCGCATCATGTTTCCCCACGTTTGTCTCGCTCGCGGTAGCATCAAACGAACTGCCGCTGTTTTTTCGTCGTAGTGGTTAACCTAGCGGGGCAGGTAACCTAGCTTTCCGGCGGTCCAGGCCATCGCATATCTTGTTCTGGTAGTGCTGCTCCTCGTGATATACACAGTGATCGCGCGGGCTAAAGTGGGTTTCTTTTTTCTAGGGTTAACCTAGCGTCGCTTGCCATCGGTTGTGTGCACGACGGCTCCGTTATTTGATACGGCGGCTTACCTAGGTATCAGGCGATCCAAAGTAATCACGACTGGTGCCGTGGGCTAGAAATCTGGCGGCGCATGTTATCATGGGTAGCGCTGCTTCTCGCGATCCAAAGTGATCACATACTGGATCCGTGGGACGTACCTTAACGCTGATGACCGGTGTGGAGGGGGGATCCATGGGCGATCAGAGGTCGTTGGCGTCGGTTGTGTGCACGATCTGAACGCCCTCGATTGGGGCGCTCTCTTGTTGGGGTAGTTTATTTAACATCCGTGATCATGCGCTAGGTGTTGTATATGTCAGCATTGATAATGTTTGCACATGTGATGATACATATTATTTGTTGTAGGAAACGGCGGACGATGAGTTAACTGATATGATGTATGACATGGAGTTTGGAGAACTGATGAAAGACTAGATAGAAGATTGGTCAGATGATGAAAATTCAGATCGTGGAGATAGGTCAGAGAATGGGAACGAATTGAAAGATCTTAATGTGAGTGGCATTATCATGTTGTAATTTTTTGGTGGCATCCGACAATATTATATTTTTGTGTTGAAAATTTATGGATGGATGAACATGATGATGGTCAGGAAAACAATGAGCATGATGATGGTGAGGAAAACAACTCGGAGATCTGGAATGAAGATTACATTAGTCATGTATGGAAGTGGAATTTTTTGTTGGCATGCATGCAAATTGAATTAATCCTAGAATATTATATGATAAGTACTTACACTAGTGCAGAACCGGCCTTTAGTGCCGGTTCGTAACGGCCTTTAGTGCCGGTTCTACAACCGGCACTAAAGAGTGGGGACTAAAGGTCCCCCCCCCCTTTAGTACCGGTTCGTCACGAACCGGCGCTAAAGTGCGAACACGTGGCACGAGCCAGGCCCGGGTGCGCGTAGGGCTTTAGTACTAAATGTTTGGGTGTTTTTTTTATTTTTCATTATTTATTTTTTTGCTGGTATTTCACGATACTACAAATTATACACGTTATGCATATATATAAATTGATTTTCTCGTACGTATAGAACCGCATATATATATATATATATATATAGGGAAAATCCATCCTACCACCCGGTGGTAGTTACCCCACATATCTCATATACTACCATGTGGTACTATATATACTATTTTATTATTTTAAATATGTTCATATACTATATCGAAGATATTTCAAAGCAAGTTACATGAAAAAATTGCATATGAGCCCATAGTTTTTGTTATATTTGTGAAATACGTACATATTTGTACGTAAAAAGAGCATACTCAAAACATGGTACATACTACCTAAAAATTAGTATATATATACTACCTAATCATTGTTATATACTACATACTACACGTACATACTCTCGGTTTCGATAGATACTACATACAACATACAAAACGCAAGTGGTGGTAACTACCACTGCTTGTAGGAAACATTTGTCCTATATATATATATCGAATGTCTCACAACCAACACCATTATTCACACATACACATGTATATACATATACAATTTCTCCTTTGGGATTTATGACCTAGTCGAGCAAAAATCCAGCTATTTCCTCTTGAAGTGCTAGTATGCGTTTCGATGGTAGGAGCTTATCCCGCACCTCTCTGAACTGTTAAGAAGAAGATCAATATGCATGTGTGTTAGTTGTGTGACAAGATATCGATAATGGTGTGAATAGTGTTCTGACAAACGTACCCAGTCCTGTCTATCAGATCTGCTCCTTTCAGACATCATCATGCGAATGTTCTCGCAAACGTAGAATGCACACAGATTATTCCCCGGCGCCTGCTTTAGGGCCTTTACGAGAATGGAATTGAATCAGATAATGATTAATCAAGCATGATAATTAGTTAATGATATTGAAACAAGAATTAAAGAGATGGTAGCTAGCTAGTACTACTTAATTACTTACCTTTGGTCGATGCCAAAACAACTTTTGTTTCCATTCGCCTGGAGTCACCGTGATGAACTTTGCCCATGCCCTGCCCACTGGCAAAGAAAATTAATAAAGGGGTTATTAAATAGTTCATATCAGGAAATGACGAACTAATAATAGGCCGAGATATATATAGTTAATAATGATTGAAATTACCTGTTGACTATCCCCTTCACGATGGTGAAGTCACTTTCTTCTTTAGTTAGTGAGTCGAGTAATTCAACTTTTCCTTCCTCAACTGTAATGTCTATCAAGACCCAGTGCCAACTGCATGCGCACACGTTTGCATGTCTTAAATAAGTGGGCATGTGCATAAAATTAATCAACTACCGTAAACCGTATACACTTAATTATTAACATCTAGCTAGCTAGTAAGCAAAAACAGAATTTGTAGTACAAGACAGTGTGACTCACGGGAAGTTGTAAGGAAGTAGTATATCTTCATTGCTATTGAGGCGTTTCAAGAACTCTACCATGCTGGCCTCTACACCTGCTTGATAAAATGGAAACTTCCATATGTCCTCATTAACGGTATTTGGGTCAATGAACCCAATGCCATAGCGTCCAGATTTTTTCATTTCATACATCTTCATCCTGCATATAATACCACAGAAAATAATATAATGAGGATAATTACATGTAATGATTGATCAAAATTATCACTACATAATTAGCTTGAGACTTAAATTACAGAAAGAAATCGCTTACAGACAATAGCAACTAACGATAGACTTGTCGAGTGCGTCTTGATTGTATAACTGAAAAAGTTCTGTATACTCAATGGACAGAGCTTTCTCATGGTAATAATGATCCTTCTAGACATTCACCATGAGGGACACTCGATTGGAAATCTTGGTCATGTTCATGTACCATTGATGCAATTCATACATTCTTGTTGGGAGGTCCTTGACCTTGTCTGGATGGACCAAAGGTTGGCCCCAGGCATATTTCCATTTTATTTCCGATTCTTTAAGCGGAGACATGGGCTCGATATCGAGGAGTTGTCCAACAGAGATCTTGAGCATTTCAGCCTGCATGATATGCTCCTCCGTTATTACCACATCGCCCTACTGGGGAACGCTAACGGTTTGCCCACAATAATATTTGGCGCGCGTACTCCTCTCATGTGTTGTTGGCACAACAAGCGGGGGGATCGCTTGCGCCGCCTGTTTTCCCAGCTGGGGAACGGTTTTCCCGCATTTTTTGCCAGCTGCTTGTTGGCTCAAGCTCGAGCTCGCTTCCTTCTGTAGCCATGCTTGATGTAGCTTCCTGATTTGACGCTCATAGTCTGAGTCAACAGGCTTGCACTACTAGGGAAAAGGCTAGCAGCAGCGCGGGTTTTAGGTGTATCAGTAGCGCGGGGAGGGGCGCTACTAATAAGGCGCTACAGCTAACATATAGCAGTAGCGCGTGGTCACCGGCGCCACTGCTACACAAGTGTAGCAGCAGCGCGGTTACTGGGAGCTCGCTACTGCTAGTAGCTCTAGCGCCCTTTGCAAGAACGCGCTACTGCTATCGCGGCGCTGCTGTTAACTTCTATACACTCGCTACTGCTAATTTAACAGATTTTTTGTTTTTTTGGGGCATATTTGTTTTGTATTTGAACATGCTTTATAGAATAATCTTTAGCACATAGAAATGTCATCATGATACACATACAAATGCCTGCGAGACCACGAATGTAATCATAGCATATACATACAAATAGTCTCATCATAATCATCATCCAACACAAAGTGGTCTCTCGTCATCATCTCGAAAATAGCGATACAAGTCCTTGATTACTTGCAAATACGTCGTCATCCATGTAAACAATGGTATACGCGAGAAGAGCTATCACTTTGAGTACATGAGTTCGTATCCCTCTCTCGCATTAGCGTGAACCTAAACTAACTACTGTCTGTCGCTCGGAAACTGGAAACCGGCAATACCTGGGCCTGACACTCCGGCCACTCATCGTATATATACTCCTGGCGTAGCACTTCTTCGCCATCGATGATCTATGCACCTGCATCGTCACATGAGTCGATGATATGCAACATATATAGTTGAGCAACAGAAAGAGACAGACTTGACAAAAATAGAAACAACATATCATAAGCATAAATAACAAAGTTCATCATACCCAAAATGCCCTAACTAGAGTGATCTTCGCTAGTCGAGGAGGAGGAAGGTTTAATTACATCACAAATAAAGTTTCACTGCGCATAACTCAAAGTTTTGTCATACAGAAAGTATGTTCTAAACAGACACATTGTCATATATCGACAATCACTCCAACATGCCATGCCATCCATCGAGGTCAGGGAGATAGTCCCCGAGCTTAGTGAAAGGCTTCATGTCGAGACGCTGAGAGGCTATCCATGTTCGGACGTCTTCCCGCGACATTTGTCCTTCTCCGTAGAACATCCCTGTTTTTCCGACGACCTCTTTCATGATGATTTGGGCAAGTTCGCGCTAGATGTTATAAAACTCAGCTCGAAGTCGATGATCCTCGATATCTCCTATGTCCTTTGCCCATTGCAGAATATGGGCATCTCCAGATCTAGGTGACATGTGAAGGTTCTGGTGATCCCGTCTGTACTCCAGCATGTGGTGTAGGACATAGAATCCATCATTAAGAGAATCGTTCGGTTGCTTGATGTAGCAGAAGTCGGTCTTATGGCTGTAGGTGGCCCTGCCGCCCCTTCTCTTCTTGTCCCTAACCTCTCCACCCCTTGCTTGGTAGTAAAACATAGCACTGTCGAGAACATCTTTGATGTGGGTGTAATCCTTTTTGTGAATGTTCTTCGACGAGTCCAAGTAAAGAGCGTGGGAGAATCGGGGGTAGAGGATGATGAGGATGGCGCGCCCGCCGCTGCGCAAAATAAGTACACCTCAAATTAATTAGCCTCCATCGTGCAAATTAATTAGCCTCCTTGTCCTTATTGGCGAGCATGAAACTGACAATGTAATCCCTCGCGTATTCACGCTACTCTGCACAGACTCCCAAGAAGCTCTCGCGCATGTAGTACGGGTCAGCGACATAGATATGACGTATCTGCTCAACCCCAATGATGTAGTTCATGTGAGGCATAAAGGCGGACAAACGTAAAATCCAGCTTCTTCACGTGAAACATGTTGAATATGTAATCGAATGGAGGAAGAACTTATCCGCAGGGAAGCTGTCGACGTACGACATTTGCCGCGGCACGTTAACCACGTAGAGTGGGTATCCTAGTTCTTTCGAGGCGATGAGGCCTTTCTCTACCCGCAGCACATCGTCATGAAGTCTCCTTAGATCGCCGAATCTGGCCCGTAGCGCTGTTGCAGGTAGGATTGGTTGATCGGGGATATGCCATTTATCCGCATCGGGGATATCTATACGGTCCTGAAGCCGAGGCTGCTGAGGCGGCTGGATCATAGAATCAGCTTTTTTGCCTTTCCTCGCTCTCTTCCTAGACTTCTTTACTACCGTAAGGTCGTCAATAATACGTTGAGACGGTAATTCAGGCACCGACTCATGACGCTCAAACCCCGAGGAGGCTCCAGTATAGACATACTGTTCAGCGCCATCGTCATCCTCATCCTCATCCATGGCGACGTCATCAGCGACTAATGGTGCCTCCTCCTTACCCCGTCCGCTATCACCCAACCCGACACCCGACGCTAATTGGGTAGGTGGGGTGTTGATGTTCATACCTTGCTGAGGCTGAGTGCTCGTGGGTGTGCTCCCGGCCGCCTCCAGATGAAGCAGACTCTTTGGCCACAGCAGGACCCACCCATTGCAACAATCACCAAGCCGCCGCGGTGTCTCCTCGTCATCCACCAGTAGTGTTGGAGGAGGCAAATTCTCGTGGCCCGGTTCGACACTCGCCATGGAAACCTTGAAGACGTTCGGGGGGATCGGCTGGCTGTGGAATAATGGTTCCTTCGGCTTCATTATCGTCGCCTTCCCCACGTCCACCTTCTGGTCGCCGATGGTGTACAATATGGTGCACGGGGTTTCGTCGGCCTGCAAAGAAAAGTCTGCGACGTGAGACATCCGAAAGGAAAACGAAAATGGGAGATTATACATTTATATTGAAGGGGGCCGGTGTGACAGATACCGTGAGGGCGTCGAGCTCAGCCAAAGATGAAGCACCGCCGAGCACGTCCGTTGCGGGAGCCGGTGCGGGAGCAGGTGTGGGAGCCGGTGCGGGAGCAGATGCTCCCAAGAAGTCAGCAAGGGGAAAGTCCTCTGCATTTTTTTCTGGATTTTTCCTTGTCCAAGTGATAACGCCCGTCACCAAGGAAGTAGACAAATCTGCAACCACCTGTTTTGCGGCAGCTACCGCTGTTGCGACTGTCTGAGATGGTTTCTTCTCAATCGCAATCTCAACCTTCTTGTCGATGTTTTCTTCAGTTAACCTCCGTATTTCCTTTCTCTCCTCTGTGGTCTCATGGTAGTACTTCTTCCACGTGGCGCCGTCTCCGACACCATGCACGCGTCCATACGACGGTCGAGTATCCACCGGTTGTCGTTTCAATATTTTCAACGCCCGGTTGAATGGAGTGTCCCACTTGGGCCTCGCCAATGCCTCAGACGGCGAGTCGCTTTCGGCCGCAATCCGGTGCTACTCTCTCTGCAAAAGGCACAAGGATCATTTACAAATATGACTAACGTGTGCGGTCGAATTGATCAGAAACTAAAATTACCAGCAGTCTCATGAACTCCGTAATGACCGGTGTTGTCTCGTAAACCTTCTTCACTGGGTCCCAACAGTGTCGGGCCCTCAGGATGTCACGCTCCTGCGGGACGGTGAAATCCGCCAAGGGGTCTGGGATGCCCAGACTCGCGGCTTCCGCGTCTTCCTTGGCCCATTTGGACCTCTTTCCGCTGTAACCACGGCTTCCGAGGTGGTGGCTCCCAATGTTCCTCTTTTGAAGCCTCTTCATGTACTTAGACTTTTTTTTGGCAGCTTCGGCCTCGCAAGCCTCCTTGAATATTTGAAACTGCTCTTCCGTGATTGTCGGATTATCCTTTACAATCTCGGAGTAGGGTTCCATGTCGTTGATCTTTGCTTTCACTCGATTTTTCCAGGCGGCCAACGCGTCGCTAAACTTGGTCATGGCGTGTTTGTTTATCTTCTTCATTGCTGGGTCATCGTCTGGATCTTCATAATCCTTCTCATTCCGGCCCGGGAACAAGAATATCTGGTGAAACCACTTTAGGAGGGAGCTCCTCATATTTTATATCTTCTGTAGTTTCTCATCGTTGATGGTGGCGGTTGTCCGTACGATGCAGCCTATTTGATTGCCGTAGCACGCGCGCGCTTCCTGGGGCGCCTTTGGCTCAAAATTTTCATCGTCCACCTTCGTGACCACCAGTCTAGTAGTCCTGAGTTTGTTAGGAACCCGTTACCTCTTTGCTTTCGGTTCTACACCGGCTCTGCCCCCCGAGGCAGCACCGGTCTCGATGCCGGTCTGAATCTCAGCGCCGGTCTCAGTCTCAGCACCGGTCTGCGTGTCGGTCTCAGTCCCCGATGCCACCGGTGGGCCCGGCAACAACATCGGTTGATCGTCGATAAGGCTAAAATGTTCGTCTGCCGCCCGGTAGACGTCGTCGCAATCACCAGAACCCTGTCCTTCATAGTTGCTAGCCATGTTTCCTATGATTAAATCTAGTCAATTAATTCTAGACCTAATAAAATGAATAATGACATAAAAAGGACTATTGTTTTGCAGGTATGTTGACTCCTTCCTGGTGCGGCAAATCCCGGGCACTCGATATGTCCTAGTTTGTAGCACAAGTCATGCCGAAATTCACGGAAAATTTCGGCATGAGCTTTGCTAAAAAGTGGAAAAATCGAGAACCTGAAATTTGCCGGAACATAAATGAATCAACATTCCGGCAAAACATAGGCCACTCAGCATCATTCCCTGGAAACAACAAAGCCACTTGGGCACAATCGAACAACTTCAATGAAAAGATATAACATGAGCAAACACTATTGAGGAATTTGCATATAACATGGCCACTTCAATGAAAAGATATAATCAACAATAATGGAATAAGCAAATGAACATCAATGACATATAGCTACTGTTCTGTTTGACCAAGTTTTTTAAAAGAAAAACAATTTTGTTTTTTGTTTATAGCTAAATGCCATAGCTACTGTTTTTTATTTATAGCTAATTACTCTTGTTTTTTGTCTAAAGCTAAAAGTCTAGGAACTACATTTTCTCTAACCCTTTTGACCTCACCATAATTTCCACAACAAGACCTTAGTACCTACACCCAATTTCTTCAAAATTATTCAGGTCCATAGTCCAAATAATTCAAATTTCATTTGAGTGAAATTTGGAACAAATTCAGGTCCGTAGTCAAAATATTTTTTTATAGCTAAGTGTTTTTTGTTTATACCCTCTGTTAATTTAAATCTAAATGCTTCTATTATTTATATACCCTCTATTAGTTTAAAGCTAAATGGAATTACTGTTTAGGAATTTTCATAAAATTGCCCTAGCTAATTTCCTAAAAAATTGCTAATCATTTTCCTAAATGCTATAAAATGCCTACTGCCCTAAAAAATCTAGGGTTCATATGAACACCTAGGGTTCATATGAACATCAACACAGTATCAACATATATATAATTGCCCTAGCAGAGAGAAATAGGAGGGTAGGGACAGAGAGGCATAGCCTCACGGTCGGGCGGCGAGGGCAGGCTCGCTCGGGCAGCGGCGGTGAGGTCGAGGCGGGCGGCGAGCTCGAGGGAGGCGACAGTGAGGTTGACGACGGCCTCAGCGGCGGCTGTGAGGTCGAGGGGCGGCCTCGGGCGGTGGCGGTGTGGTCGAAGGCGGCGGGCGGCGGCGGTGTGGTCAAAGGCGGCCTCGGGCGGTGGCGATGTGGTCGAAGGCGGCAGGGCAACGGCGGCGATGGATCAGTTGGGGGACAGGGGGGAGTAGAGAGGGGGGGAAAAGGACTAAGCGAAATTTTGAGCCCGGGCTGCCGGGATTTGAGTCAAACTAGCAGTAGCGCGTTTTGCCGAAACGCGCTATAGCTAAGGTAGCTACAGTGTGTTCCAGAGAAACGCGCTGCAGCTAACCCTTTCTGTTTTCTTTTTCTTTTTCTTTTGTTTTCTTTACATTTTCTTTTTTTCATTTCTCCTTTTTCTATTTCTTTCATTTTCATTTACTTTTCTACTTATTTTTCTATTTATTTTCTTTTACATAGCAGTAGCGTTCTACAGCCGAAACGCGCTGCTACAATATTTTTAGCAGTAGCGGGCTTCTGGTAGAAGCGCTGCTACTATTCCTAGCCTACCGGCACTAGTGAGGGAATTTTAGTAGTAGCGCTTTTCTGTGAAGACGCGCTGCTGCTAAAATAATTGTTGTAGCGTGGTTTTGCAACAAGCGCTACTACTAAGTAGCGCTAGCGCCGAGTTTTGACCAATGCTACTGCTATACCTCTGTGTATAGCGTTTTCCCTAGTAGTGTTGGGAGCTGGTGCTCTAGCCATATGAATGAAGTGGTCAATCGTTTTCTCAGGCACTTTCTCCTTTGGCGGCGGTGCCGGTTTCGGTCCAAAATGGGCGCCCACTTGGGCCTGCACTATGGCTGCGTTTTGCTCCTCGGTCATGTCGTAAGGCCTCTGAGGAAGAGGAGCGAGGCTTGGACCATACTTATATCGCTTGTCTCCGCCTGTACTTCCTGAACTACCTCGACTCGTACCGCTACGCACCAAAGCTGCGGCATGTCTCTTCTGCGATTGCTGAGACGGCGGAGACGGCTGACGTGGAGTTGGACCATGAGAAGTGGCCTGACAATGTGCCGGACTTGAAGCAGGAGGTGTGGCCTGACACGGTGCCGGACTTGAAACCGGCGGAGGAGGTGGCGGACTTTGAGGAGGAGTCGTCTCACGCGTTCGTGGACTGGGAGGAGCGGGAGTCTGCTGACTCGGTGGCGCACTTCGAGGATTCGGCAGACGACGCGGTGTCGGTGGACTTTGAAAGATGATGCAATCCTTTCTCCATAGGATGATACGATGTATGGCCTCTCCCAGTGTGCGCTCGTCTTCACCTCCAGGAATATCAAGCGTTAGCCCCGAATATGGGTCCACCACTTCATCAACCATGACATGATGCTGCGTACGATTTCTACAACAGCTATGCTAGAGATAATGGTTTCAGCATTAGAAAGAATATGGTCACGTATAGCAAAACCGAGTCACATTATATGCGTTATAGGCGGGTTGTTTGTTCCAGACAAGTAAAACGTGACAGCAGGTGGCTAACCGAGGAAGGACACAGCCGTAGGCTCAGACCCGAGACACGCTGCCACTGCGAAGCGCACCTGACCGTGAAGCTTGACCAAAAGCGTGGGGTTTGGTATCTTGATAGTTTTGAGGACAAGCATAGCCATATCTTGGCAGGACCGGACGAGGTACCTTTTCTTTGGTCCCACAGAAAAATCAAAGAGTACCAGAGAGCTGAGATACTGTCCATGGGAGCTGCAGGGATTAGAATTCACTACATGATGGATTCCTTCATCAGCAAACATGTATGGTATGGCGTTGTTGGTTTTACCAGGCGTGAAATATACAACCTTTGCGCCAGGGAGAAGAGGAAGCTCCTTTCAAAAGGTGATGCTGCCACAGTCATAGGCATCACGGCCGGTAGAAAACAGAGGGATCCTAGCTTCTTTTTCGAGTACAAGCTAGACAAGGAAGGACATATGTATAGGATGTTCTGGTGTGACTCCCAGTCTCGTCATGACTATGAGGACTTCGGTGACGTGCTTATATTTGATAGTACGTACAATATGAAATGGTATGGTATGCCATTCATACCCTTTGTTGGTCTTAACAATGACCGGAAGACCACTTTTTTTGCTTGTGCCATAGTTTTGGACGAGACCGAAGAGACATGTGTGTGGCTGCTAGAGACTTTTTTGAGGTCCATGTGTCAAAAGAAGCCGAAGAGTGTTATCACGGACGCCAACGCTGCGATGATCAAGGCAATTCGCCAAGTCTTGCCAGACGTGTGGCACCATATATGTACGTGGCATATAGAAAAAAATATGAAGATTCACCTCATTCACAAGTCCTTGAAGGAGTTCCGAACTCTTCTGTACTACAGAACGTCCACGGCCACATTTGAGGAGAGATGGCACACGTTTTCCAAAAGATGGCAGTCGGAAAAAACAGTAACATGGTTGAGACGGATGTATAAGAAGAGGAGACTGTGGGCCGCGGCTTATCTGACAGAGGGTTTTTGGCTTGGCATGAAAAGCAACCAGAGGAGTGAAACTCTAAACTCATGCCTTCACCTCCACTTAGACGGTGAAATGACCCTGGTGGATATGATTTTGCACGATGAGAACGCCGTTGTACGTATCCGTGAGAATGAGGCACGACATGACTGCATGGCCTCACAGAGTTTACCGGTGCCAATTACTAGCTCGAGGGAACTTGAGATAGCTGCTTCTCACGTCTTCACTACAGCAAACTTCTATATGTTGCAAGCTGATCTTAGGAAAATTGGCGGCATGGAGATTGTAGAAATAAAGCTGGGAGACGGATCACAACAGTACATCGTGGCCTGGAAGAATAACTGGAAGAGCCGTTTTTTGGTGGTGTACACTCCAGTAAATTCCGCAGAAATTATAAGGTGCAACTGCACAAGAATGATTCGAAAGGGTCTACATTGCAAGCACATATTCCATGTACAGAAGTACTTGAATATATCTGAAATACCAAAGTGTTTAGTTCTTGTGCGGTTCACGAAAGACGCAAGGTTGGGACTGCCCGCGAGGCGCACAAGCGATCTGTTGGGATTTGGATGGACTGGAGCAGCTGAAAGAATGAAATATAGCCAGGTCAGTGTGTTGTCTTCAGAAGCTATGCATGCGGCATGCAAACACCCAGCTTTGTGGGATCAGTTACAGGAGAGTTTGAAGATCGTGATAGCTAAGAGCCATGAGTATGATCAGCTAAAGGAAAATTTGAGAAAGAAAATGGCTGATCTTAGTACTTGTGGAATTGAATATGTAAACGATGGTGAAGGCAACATAGTTGAAGTTCAAGATCCTATTAAAGTATCAACCGAAGGTGCAACTAAGGTAGATGAGAACCACCCTATGTCAAAAAATGGTAGGCCACTTTCGTACAACGAGATCAGAATCAGGTGCGGCGCATGCAAATTGCTAGGGCACACTAAATGTAGCAAGAAATGCAAACCAAATTAGAAGTAAGTTTTTGTACGCATTGTAGTTTCTAATTATTTTTAACTTGTCATCCATTAAATTTTCCTGTTATCATGTGCAGAAGCATGGTGGGCGAAGAAGAGTAGAACAATTGCTAGAGTTATGTTAGGATGAATCCAATGATCTAATAGTGAGGTGTTTACAATGTGTTACTGCATACACGATACATGATATATACTATTGCAAGAGGCCAGGACCTTGAGATAGCGCTTGTAGCATATATGGACTAAACAGGAGGCGGTCACTAGGGACTTTAATCATGGAAAATGAATAGTATTTTAGCCATTGTAATGATGGCATATTTTGTGTTGTCCACTCTAGTTATATTATATTAGAGAACTATACGATACCCGACACATTGTTGTGGGAATGTTTTGCAATATATTCATAAAGAAATGGTTACGTGGAACATGTATATCTTGTTGCGGGAGTATTTTCTTTGCATGTTGTGGTGGACCTTTCTCCATACATGTTGAATGATGAGGTGGCAAACTTGCATGTTAAGAGAAATAGGTTAGTGGTGGCTAGTTGTTTAGATATAGAAGGTATAATTATGTGTAATAATAATTAAATTTTTTTCACTCCTTTGGTTCACCACCATTTAGATATAGAAGATACCAGCTCACTTTGGTCTATAGTATAGACTTCGTACCAAAAACCCACCATTTTCCCCTCATAAAGAAAAGAAAAACCCACCATTTTATGGCTTGTAGTGTAACTCGGGCCGCTTGTCGCGATGACCTGGAGGGGGGCGACGGATGCCGTTAGACGGCGCGACACACGGCCGCTCCCGTTGCCGAGACAATTTGACAATTTTTATTTTGATTATAGCCCGTTTAAATGGGCCGCGCTGGCCACCTGGTCGGGGCGGTTCTTCCCTCGCGATCTTCACGCGCGTTCTATCTATCCACTACGACCACCACCGCCACCGATCCACGTCTTGCTGCCGGTCATGTTACGCCATGGTTTCGTGGAGCGACGAGTCGAGCGCTTCTTTGGACGGCGAATCCGTGACTAGCCTGCAGGTACGCTCCTACAATATAATCTCCAGATAGTGCTAGTCTTAGTGTTAGGGTTCTTCATTTCCGGTATTTAACGCAGGGCGTTGATTGGTGCATTATCTATGTTGTTTCGTTTAGCTTCCTACGACTATCCCTTGGTATGAATGGAGTGGCATTGCTCACGATCTGTCTTCTCATTGTTTGCATCGAGAACCTTGCGTCAGGCTAGTTGCTTTTGATTCCTTGGACACTGGCATACGTTTACTTGCCTGTGGTCAGAAGGTATGTTGTTCCGTACTGTAAATATATGTTTACATTAGCTCGTGCTCGATTTACTTCGCGGTAATCCATTGTTCTGCCCAAAATTGCATACAATTTCAATTAATTTGTGCATTTACAAAGTCTGTATTTATGTTGTCTTTTTTACGGTCTAATATTTGTTTTAGCACATAATAGAATATACTTGTAGTTAATTGATCTATATATATATATATGTATATCATTGCATGCTACATTTTGTGTTTATATGATTGAGACCATATTTGTAGTGCATTGCATGTAATTGTATTGCATTTGTGCATATATGATTGAGACCATATTTTTTCATACTGTAGGAAGAAGTGAAATGTAACTATGTGAAATGGGTAGACCCGGAGTGGTCAGTTGCTACGAAGTTCTGCCTAAGAGAACTGTGGAGCATGTATGACGAGAAGCTGAGACAGAATGTTAAGAATGCTGAAGACAGATGCAAGTTAACTAGAGAAAAGAGGAGGATGGAAGAAGAGCTAAGATTTTTCAAAATGGACTTTGCTAAACTGGTGGCTGATAAGGAGGATGCTCTCACGCATTTGGGCAATGCAAGATTGTCACTTAGCAATCTCAAAGAGGAGCTGGAGAATAATAAGATGGCAGACCATGGTTGTGACAATCTACATCAGGTCCTGAGGGTAAAGGCTGAGAAAGACCGGGACCGGGTGGTGCTAGAGAGAGACCAAGTGACGAGAGAGGGACCAGCTGAAGCAAGAGAAGAAAAAACATGAGTATATTATTGTAGATTTTCTCAAAACAGAAACATGGGTACGTTGGTAAGATCAAGAGGCTGAAGGAGATTTGTGATGAATTTTAAGTATGTTTGGGGTTTATTGTTGAACTGAACGATCAAGTCCTATCTGCATTGTGGCCAGTTCATTTGTGTATGGCCTAATTATATTATATTAAACAATAAATTATATCACTTTTGAAATAGTTTGCCCTTGTTTGACCTGCATCCTGATGCGGGTTCTTGGCTAAGCACTGAAATTCTTTTGCTTCCACCGGAGCTCTAAATCGTACTGATCAAGGGGGCAAAAGCGTAGTTGATCATGTGATTGATAGTGCTACTGATCCTGATCTTCATGATGCAGAAAAGGAAAAGGCTAACAAAAATGCAGCAAAAGAAATTGTGCAACGTGATTTCATGCAACACATAACGCCAAGGGAACCTGGCGCATGACACGAGGAAGATCCACCTGCGGACGCCGATCCCGAGAGATCCAGCGGCAATCATGCGCACGGGATCCCATGCGGATCTGCCTACTCCACCAATCGCAGGATCCACGGGTGGCCCGTCTGCGTCCGACACGCGGGCTGTCTCCACCGAGCGGTCGGGCGGGACCGGACCTGGTGCGTCCCCCCGCGCCAACTGGCGCTCGTCGACTGGGTCGCACGCGCGGGGACTGGATCTGTCGTTTTCTCGGGCGCAGGATCCCACACCAGATGGCACGACAGCCGAGGTTGATTCTCTGGCAAACAAAAAGGAATTTGTCGAATTTTTTTCTTATTGTTGAATAATGCCAAATCATATCAAAAAAATATGCAAAAGTAAAAAGGAAATGAATTACTCTTCCATGGAAGAAAAGAATGAACACAGCAGCAAAAAACATTAAGGTAGAACAAATGAAGGGAAGCAAAAATTTATTGGTACGAAAAGTAAGTGTAAGCGACCAAAAATCCAGACAAAATCCAAGGTGTCGTGCTTATTACATGAATGATCGAAAATCAAAGTTGTCCATGCCGGGAAATGTGATTACGGACTTAAAACTAAAGACAAAAACTAGAATCTTTAATCATGTATGATGTCTTCACGCCTTGCGTTTCTTTGCGATGTCACGAATTTTGTTCTTCACACATTCGAGCGTGTTGGTAGGTGAGAAAACTAACTCGGCGATGAGACGCCTTCTCCTTGCATTAACCGTGTCGTGCAATTTTTAGAAGAAGGTTTAATGAATAGAAGTTGGTATTATATGACAAATGTTCAAGTGTACCAACAGAGAGGACAAATTACCTGGGTAAAATAGGCGGTCCATCGTTCCTCGTCCCAATGCTCCATAACTTCAATCACAAAAAGGCCACAAGAGTTCCTAATATATATGCAAACATTAGTCACCGTGCACATGAACATGTCTTTCGTAAGTAGAAAATGATGAACCATAACTCACCCGTCCTCTTGTAGTGGCATGTCGATCTAAGGTGTGATAAGCCACTTAGTGACGCTGGATATTTCCAAGGTGTAATACAGTTTGCCTCTTCCATATCAATTGCTATTGCTAGTCGCTATTTCAAAGAAAGTAGTAGTGAGAAACCATATGACATTTCATATGAAGAATGCTCAATGTTGGGGAGAGTACCAGTGCTTTCAGAGTGTCGAGAGAGAACTCGACAGGATAGAGCGAATCAAAAACTCGGAATTCTTTCTTGCGTTTGTGCATCACCACGGTAATCCAGTGTGTATTGCCGACGTTCAACGGGATAAACGACTAAAATGTGGAACACATTTGTAATCAGATGCAATTATGCTTGTTAAAATGAGTGTTAATGAACTAGTAAGAACATATCGTACCTCACGGACGGTATACTCGTCCAGAACCCTACGTACTGCTCCAGCTCTGCTCAGCGCACTATCCATGTTGTATTTCGGTGGTTTAGGGTTGTCTCGTGCCTTAGCATGATCAACAAGGTATTTGGACCTCCAGGCTGGATAGAGGTGCCGATCATGACCAACGCGCAGAGCCAAATGTGTCTGATAAGCATCGATAATCTGCGTAAAATAATAGAACATTTTATGTTCATAGGTGACACCTAGATTATGCACTTAAATAGCAGGACATGGTAATAGATCTTACGTCATCCGCCAGCCATGTATGTTCAAGTATCGGTCATATACTCTCCACAATCACAGAGGTGCCACGTTCATTGTAGTAAACTTTTTTTGTCATATTCTTCTCAGCCCGAACAGCTGCCTCCACAAACGTAACATCAACATCGATGAGTTCCGGTGTAAAATCGTCCTTAACAGAGCCTTGCACGTCATGGTCACTAAACAGAGCTGCATGATAAATTACGAACGTCGAGAACGGTGAGTACATGAAATGGTAGTAAATTAAGCACTAAGGTAGCTAGTAATGGTACCTCTAGTTGCGGTAGTGTTGCCGGATGGCATAGTACCGTGTGCGTTTCGCTTGCTGGGCTTGTCAAGTTTAAAGGGGGATTCAAATTTCTTGGGAACAGTCCGTCGGCACTTCCCGGATATAACATGGTCTTCTTTTGCGGTTGCTGCAGACTTTTTCCCCTTGCTCTTACCCACCAGCCTGTCGATAGAACTTGCAAAAATGTCAATGTCGGATGATTCTGCTCGAGGAGAATTACCTACGATCCAAGGGTTCTCTGGTGTTGCGCCGCACTCATCAGTAGGCTTCGTTGTCTTGTCAATATTTAACTTGGCAGGTGTTTTCTAGCTAACATAGAAATAATGTGATAGGTTCAGTTTACAAAAATGAAGATGCATAATTGAGATAAATGAAGTCAAATAAATGAAAACATACTTCCTCATCATCGTTGTTCTGGTTTCCAATAGGCTCGTCAGGCTGTGTCAAATCAATCACCGGCTCTAGACCGTCAGAGTCATCCTTGTACATGAATTCTTTTTTTTTTCTGGCGGACCATTCTCAAAGGAATCCATTTCTTCGTCTGCAACGTTGTTGTAGGAAGCCGCAGCAGCCGCTGGCTTGTACATCACACCATTTTGGTTCAACTTCTCTAACAATCTCTGCATTACATAAAAAATATTAATTAATGTGGGCATGGTTTTGCAACTTCAAAAATGTTGTAAACATAGAATTAAGGGTGTGTCACCTTGGCTATTTGTTCCTGTATTTCCTTCATTTGGCTGCGTATGTAATCCATACACCGCTTCATGATGAGGTTCATCATCTCATCCACGTTTGAGGCTAACATGGACTTCTTTACCGCACCAACGGCGGGCTTCATTTTTGGCTTTTCTTGTTCGGGTACTTTGCGCTCCTGCGCCCTATACTCCTTGGTTATGTTGTCTTCAATCTGCATGTGAAATACAAGTATATGTGATCAATAAAAATATTAATACAACTAATTATGTTATATAAAAGATTTAAGAAGTACCCAACGTAATGAATTACCTTGATGTTACCACGGCCACGGCCGTGGTCATAATCAAACTTGTCTCTCCTAGAGGCTGTAGCTTCAGTCCAATTCCTCATTAGAGGTTCCATGGACAAGCTAGGATTGAATGCGCATTCACCTTCCAGAGGCTGAACTTTCTCCCAGTACAAGTACTGCATGAATATGAAAAATTACAGTTAGTACCTGGAGGAGGCTGAACTTTCTCCCAGTACAAGTACTGCATGAATATGAAAAATTATAGTTAGTACCTACAGGTAAATTAGCAATCATATTTTTTTTGCAATGGTACAAGTCTGAAAGGTGTACCTGCAGGAGAGCTAAGTTCCCTCTTGGCCATTGGCGGAGGTGTTTGCCTTTCCTCACGTTGCGAAGGCAGTCGAGCAGAACCCGAAGGGTGAACGCATTCGAAATAATCTTGGATATACACTTCACATCGTCCACCAATGCGTAATATTGCTTTGGGACAGTCTTGCTCGACATGGGAGCAAGAATTGTTCCAAGCAACACGAGGACAACTCTCAGAAGGAAATCGTCGTCGGCAGATTTATTTTTTGTGATGTCCACAATCAGATCATCGATGACTATATTACCTGTGGTCTTACTCAGGAATTGAGGCGGCACTCGATCTTTAACATCCTCACCATCCTTACCAAGAATACCTTCTGCCGACAGTCCGTGATTCTCCAAGGCCAAGATGCACTCAACATCCACCGCACCCAGAGACACTTCGCCAACCAAGTCTTGTACAATGAATCTGCCCTTGCTAGGATCAAAAATCTCAACCATGTACCGGATCAACAGTGTACGCATCTTCAGCGAACGTATCTGAAGCATGCTATGCAGTGGTGTTTCGGCAAGTGCGGCGCGTTGACCGGAAGATAGACCGGCAATAAGTTTGCACCACTTTTCAACGGCGCAAACAATTTCTCCATTGAGCTCATCCATCCTATTAAAAAAATACTTGGTTACAGTACCATAAATTATTTAATCGACTTTTTTCCTAACATATTGTTGGATAAAACATAATAATGGAACACACTATCCCATAGTAGATAGAAAACTATACAACATAATTTATTCATACTGAAACATTCAGCAGAGACGCGTGCAACACATAAAATGACAGTTTAACAAGTACTTATTTAATCAATTAGTTTCAGAATCAAAAGTAACATTATTTATTAAATCATTTATTTTCATATGGTACTGTACAAATAGATATAAGAATCAGTGACAGTGCCTAATTAACAGTAAATCGAAAATAAAAAACAAAATTCTGCATACTGGAACATGCATCAAACAAACGTCCAACACATACAATATTAGTGGGCGTCTCATAGTTGCAACATGCATGTCTTAGGGCATTGCTATAACTTAAAGTGACTATGCTATAACTAACACTGATTAAAAATTGTTGTTTATTCATCAATCCAACCTACAAGTGAAAGACAACAAACAACATGCAGAAACTAATTTGCAATCGAAGGGCTATCTAATCTAATACACGCACAAACAAATCTAGTGTCATAGGCCTATCTAACCTAATACACGCACAAACAAAAAACATCTAGTCCAACAGATGTAATGCAAAGATTAAGCGCTAATTAATCTTAGTCCTACCGAATCTAACACATGCACAAAGAAAAGCATCATGAATGCGGTACGGTTGCCAACATAGTGCATCGCTTGATGAAGATGGAAGTTGTCGGCGTTGTAACATGGACGCAGTTCGTCCACGGCAGCCAGCACATGCTGACGATCTAGATGTTCTCGACTATCTTGCTGGAGTTGGACGGATGCTAGGGACGCAGCTTTCGTCGACTCAGCGGTAGAAGCCGTCGTAGACGACATGAAAGACGATGTCGAGACTATATAGGAGGAGGAGGATCTCCTAGGTCGTCGTAACCACCAGGGAAAGTACGTCCGTGATCTTTGCCTTCCTTGGTTGAGGAGAGGCAGTACATGCTCCTAAATTAAAGCACTAGTAGAAAAAGGGTCTAATGTGAAACTCATTAGTCCCGGTTTGCAATTGAACCGGCACTAATGTGACCATTAGTGCCGGTTCCAACGGCCAGGCGGGCGGTGCTCATTAGTACCGATTCGTGGCGAACCTTTAGTACCGGTTCGTGCCACGAACCTGTACTAAAGAGGTGGTGGCCTTTAGTACGGGTTGGTGGCTCCAACCGGTACTAAAGAAGTCTTTAGTACCGGTTAGAGCCACCAACCGGTACTAAAGGTGGTGGTCTTTAGTACGGGTTGGTGGCTCCAACCGGTATTAAAGACCGCCCCCTCTTTAGTACCGGTTGGAGCCACCAACCGGTACTAAAGGTGGTGCGCTGCCACCCACAGTGCACAATGTTTAGTCCCACCTCGCTAGTTGAGAGGAGCTCGCACCGGTTTATAAGCCCCCCCGCGGCTACCGTGTCGAGCTCCTCTCTAAGCAGGCCTTTGTGGGCCTATTGCAAGTCTTCTGCCCTATGGGGCCTACTGGGCCGTACGGGCCTGCATCCTGGCCCAACTAGAGATTGGGTTTCTAGTCATATGCAGGCCATGCCGGCCCAGTAGGCGGGCTGTTTTTGCTTTATTTCAAAAATAAAAATAAAAAAATCCTTACGAACCGGGACTAAAGGTCCCCCAGACCACGGCGCGCCTCGTGCCACGTGGTCGGCCTTTGATCCCCGTTCGTGTTGAACCGGTACTAAAGGGGAGGGACCTTTAGTCCCCACTCTTTAGTGCCGGTTCTAGAACCGGTACTAAAGGTCCTTACGAACCGGTACTAAAAGTCGTTTTTCTACTAGTGAAGGGATAGGCTTCCCACGCTCGAGATTTTTTTTTGTAGATTCCGATCCGGGAATTGTGTAACAAATCCCAGCTGCTCCTCTCTTTGAGCGACGAGGCTAAACTGACTTAATCTCAAATACTGAATTATTCTCAAATACTGAATTATTCTCAAAGAACTTAGAACATAGAATGCTATCAAACGGGGCCAAACTGACTCACACAGATACATGCCATCACTCTGTTTTATTGTCCTTCAACTTATTGATGCGCTCTGAGTGAAGAATACCCATGTGGATGTAGGTCTCCACTTCAATCGGCATGATCCTATCTCCGAGCTGCGGGATCTCTGGACCCACAATCTGCACGTTCGCCGGCTGCTCCTGGACAACATCATCCTGCTCCTTCTCTCCAGCACTGTCGTCCAGCAGCAGAACAACCTCCTCTTCCCCACTCTCATCCTTGCTCTGCTCCACATCTTCGCTATCACTCTCATTCTCGCTCTGCTCCACATCTTCACTATCACTCTCATCCTTGCTCTGCTCCACATCACTGTCAGAGTGAACATTGGACTGATCAACCGAAGCAGGCACCGCGAGCACCACTTCGACAAGATCTGGCACTGGAATAGGAGGGGCGCGGTGGCGGGAGCGGTACATGTACCACCTCGCACGCTGACGCGGATCCGGGGAGTTCTCCGCTTCGTTCATAGCCCAGAGGAAAACCTGGACTGGAATAACTCCTCGAGCAGGACCAAACGGTGATTTCTTCTCATTGCCCGTAAGCACTTTGATGAGACCCCTACCATGGTCGACGAACATCTGAAAGCTGGGAAACCAGCTACAGATCTCCTCCACATTCGCCCTCTTCTCCACATCGCCCTGACAGAACTTCCCAACTGCCTCCTCCCACTTTTCTTGAGCGCGGCGGCAAACACATGCCGACCGTGACCTCCTTCCCTTCTTGGCCCCCATCGCGGGCGACGCCAGATGTGAGATGTGAGCACACGGAGTGAATGGGGATCGGAAGCAAAGACCTAGGGTTCGTATCTGCCAGATGAGATGGGGAATTTTTTCCCTCTCCAGCGGATAACCGCGTGTGAGGCCGACCTGGTACGACCCACCCAAATTAGGCCCAAATCAAAGCCGCGCCGGGCACTGTCTCGGGGTGGTGGGAGTTTAGTCCCACCTCGCCAACGGAGAGGAGCTCACATCGGTTTATAAACCCGGCTGAGCTAACCATCTCAAGTTCCTATCTAAAGCAGGCAGCTCATTGCCTAACTAGTCTCTCTCTGCCCTGTTGGGCCTACCGGCAACCTATGTACATTCACCGCGGGCCTACATCCTGGCCCAGTGGGTTACTAGTCGTATGCACACCGTGGGGTTTCATATAAATGTCGTTGGTAGGCTGGCATTTTTTTAATATTTATTTAATTTTTTTGCATATGTCACATAGGTTGAAATGGTTTGAAACTTTCAATATTTCTATTTTAAACTAAATAGAAATTTGACTAAATTTGAAAAAAAATTGACCAACATTAGCACCATGTCAGGATGCCCAAAGTCATTTTTAAATTTGTATTTATTTTTTTGCATATGTCACATGTCTAATTTTTCAAATATTTATCTAATTTTGCACACAAGTTTGAAATTTTCAATATTTCTATTTTAAATTAAATAGAAATTTGACTAAATTTGAAAAATGTTTTGACCAACATTGGCACAATGTCAGGATGCCCAAAGTCATTTTTAAATTTGTATTTATTTTTTTGCATATGTCACATGTCTAATTTTTTGCATGTCACATGTCAAATTTTGCACACAAGTTTGAATCATTAAATTTTCAAATTTTAAATTAAATATTAATTTCACAAAATTTGTAAAATATTTGGACCAAACATTGCCACCATGTGAGGATGCCCAAAGTAATTTTTTAAATTTGTATTCAATTTTTTGCATATGTCACATGTCTAATTTTGCACACAAGTTTGAAACTTTCAATGTTTCTATTATAAATTAAATAGAAATTTGACTAAATTTGAAAAATGTTTTGACCAACATTGGCACCATGTCAAGATGCCCAAAGTCATTTTTTAAATTTTTATTTATATTTTTGCATATGTCACATGTCTAATTTTGCACACATGTCAGGACCACCTCCAAATCACCTCAATTTTGGCACACATGATCTCTTGCACAAACAAAGCTAGGTTTCCAAGGTTTTATATTTTTCTGAATTTTTTTTGAATTTATACTGCCCTCTAGACTGACAGATCAAAACATCGGCCTATAACTCAAGAGGGCATTTTAAATATATTTTTTCAAATTTTTCTTTCATAGCCATGTTTGGCACATGTGGGTCTCCAAGTACAAGAAAATTTGGGTTATTTGGAGGTGGTGGAAAAAATCGTCTATGTTCAAAAACTGGCTTAAGTTAGACCAAATGGCTCCTCCGGAATGCGGGCATTTTTCGACCACCTCCAGATCACCTCAATTTTGGCACACATGATCTCTTGGACAAACAAAGCTAGCTTTCCAAGGTTTTAAGTTTTTTTTTGACTTTTTTTGAATTTATACTGCCCTCTAGACAGACTGATGAAAACATTGGTCTATACCTCAAGGGGGCATTGTAAAATATTTTTTCAAAATTTTCTTTCATAGCCATGTTTGGCACATGTGGGTCACGAAGTACAAGAAATTTTGGGTGATTTGGAGCTGGTGGAAAAATCACCTATGTTCAAAAACTGGTTTAAGTTAGACCAAATGGTCCCTCCGGAATGCGGGCATTTTCTCGACCACCTCGAAATCACCTCAATTTTGGCACACATGATCTCTTGCACAAACAAAGCTAGGTCTCCAAGGTTTTATATTTTTTTGAATTTATACTGACCTCTAGACTGGCTGATCAAAATATCGGTCTATACCTCAAGGGGCCATTGTAAAATATATTTTTTCCAAATTTTTCTTTCATACCCATGTTTGGCACATGTGGGTCACCAAGTACAAGAAAATTTGGGTGATTTGGAGGTGGTGGAAAAAATCACCTTTGTTCAAAAACTAGCTTAAGTTACCAAATGGCCCCTCCGGTATGCGGGCATTTTTTCGACCACCTCCAAATCACCTCAATTTTTTCACACATGATCTCTTACACAAACAAAACTAGGTTTTCAAGGTTTTATATTTTTTTTGATTTTTTTGTGCCCTGTCCAATGCGAGTTCAAAACAAGTGGCTTCACAGAGCCACTATAAATTGTACAAAATTATAAAAAGGAAATATTTCTTATTCTTTCTATTTATATCAAGGACATCATGCCTACAAAAATTGAGGTCATTTGGAGGTGGTGCGAAGACCTTGCTACAAGAATTGGATTAGGTGAGACCAAACGGTCCGTCCGAAATGAGGTCATTTTTTGGACATCCTCTAAATCACCTCAAAATTTGCACACATGTTCTCCTACTCAAACATAGATACGTTACCAAGGTTTCACAATTTTTGAATTTTTTTCTGAATTTTTTATGCCCTGCCCGATGGCGGTTCGAAACATGCGGCTTCACGGAGCCACTATAAATTGTAGAAAAGGAGATCTTTCATATTACAAAAAATCAACTTGCATTTCATGAAAAAACTCCTTCATATTACAAATATTCATTACATCTTTATGCAAATGTTGTTTTTAGCAAACACACACCATCTTTAACTACTTTTTTATTATTATTTGATGAAATGATGGAATGTGTGCTCACTTATTGGAATATTTGATCATATCGTGGAGTATTTGCTATTTTTGCTTACTCAAATGATGGAAAGATGTCATATGTGTGGATGAAAAATTTCCACTTACTTCACTAAACAACATTAATTAACTTAACGCAAAGTCGTACATTTGGTACGATTTGCTTATGGATAGAGCATGTTGCACATGGCCACAGCATGGGAATTTATTGCACCATTGCCACAACATGTTCTACATGGCCACAGCATGGGAAGTGTTTGCAGCATGTCTGATCAGTGAAGCAACACTGATGCGGCATGTCTGATCATTGCAGCAGGTAAATTCAAACAAATCATACATCTAAGGAGCCATAATGGCAAATTTAAGGGACACAAATATAGATAGCAATATATATACTACCATAGATAGCAGCATCCACACAGCACACTTGCTGATGCAGACACCTCCAAGTTCAGACCACTAGCATTAGATAAGTTCAGACCACACATCACAGTACTACACTTAGATAAAGTTCATACTACATTACCACTTCAAGTTTCCACCATCAGACTACCACATAAAGTTCACCAAAAGAACTGAGGCTTCCTCCATCATATGAAAACCAGGGTCTAGGGCAACTACATGTTAGGGTTTCTCAGGACCTTGTGGAGGGCAGAATGCTGAGCCCTGATCTTGTACTCATGACTGTTGATGGATGTAGCCCGGCAATGTTCCATCAGATGCTCCAGCAACCCAGACCTGGGTTTGGTCCTACTGTAGTAGGGGCAGCGGTACTTGTCCGTCCTCCAGTTGTAGTACGTCCCAAATCCTTGGGCCCTGATCTTCTCCACCACCTTCTTTTCAAAGGACTCGACGTTCCCCTCGACCACATCATCTCCAGATTGATACTGCACACATTAATGACTGACATTAATACATTATCCATTCAAATACTATAAAAATCTAACACTAACTCAATGCATAAGAAACATTTCAACTAGGCCTTACCTCGTACGGCTCATCTTCATCACTGTCATATGGGTAGTACCCAGATGAGTCCCACTCCTCTTGTTGCCAACAAGATCCTCCTTTTGCTATATTGTCAACCAAGCAAATCATTTACAAGAAATTGAATTGCAGTTCAAATAATGTCATTTCAAACAAGTTGTTTTTGCATAATGATGGAAAGCTCCTAACTATATTGAAAAGGTGCACAGGTTACACATGGTATGTACATTTCAACAACTAATTCATAGACTATATATGAATCTATATAGATACTAAACAATAGGGTTATGAACATACAAGTTCATTCATATGGACATACAAATCCAGATTTTGCTTTTGAACATGCATATGAAGGTATAAATAAATATCATTCCTCTCTTATTAACCAATGAAATAGCAGTTTTTGACAGACAATGCAAATAGAACCTTTATATATAACTTCACAAACATATCAGGTTTTCATTTCATTTCTAAATATTAATAAATATTTAGTTCAGAGCAGTTCTGAATGAGCACTCATATGTCATAATGAGTGAAATGGTGAAGCCTAACTCCTACATCTAATTAAAATACCCTAACTCCAGCATCTAATTAAAATACACTAACTCCTAGATCCACTGGATCATTGAATCACAAAGTTTACTTACATATATCATTCGATATAAATGAATCCAGTACAAAAACACTAACTCATACATCTAATTAAAATATCATAACTCTTACTTCTACTGCATCATTCAGTCACACCATTTAATTACATTCATCTCTGCCTATAAATGAATCTAATACAAAAGAAACCTAACTAAACATCTAATAAAGAGACACTAACTAGTACATCTACTACATCATTCAATCACAGAACCTATATATAACTGTCTATAAATGAATCCAATACAAATAAACCTTAACTAATCAACTAATGAAAAACCATAACCACTACTTCTACTGTATGATTCAATCATAGATCCTACATATAACTGGCTATAAATGAATCCAATACAAGAAAACCCTAACTAAACATTCTAATTAAAAACCCTAACTACTACATCTACTGGATGATTCAATCACAGATTCTATATATAACTTCTATAAATGATTCCAATACAAATAAACCTTAACTATCAACTAATTAAAAACCATAACTACTACATCTCTGGATGTGATTCAATCACAAATTCTACTTATCAGTGGCTCTAATTGAATCCAATACAAAAAATCCCCAACTAAACATCTAATTAAATAACCCTAACTACTACTTCAAATGAATGTAATTCAATCACACATTCTACATATCAGACGCTATAAATGAATCCAATACAAAAAAAACCTTACTAAACATCTAATTAAAAAACCCTAACTACTACATGTACTGGATGTGATTCAATCACATATTGTACATATCAGTGGCTCTAATTGAAACCAATACAAAAAATCCCCAACTAAACATCTCATTAAAAAACCCTAACTACTTGATCTACTGGATGATTCAATCATAGAATCCAAAGTTAACCTTCACTATAAATCAATCAAACATCTAAAAACCCTAATTATCAGAAGGGGATGCAGCAACTAGCAACAACAAAAAACCTAACACCTAAATCTACTGCTTAACGAGGGTAACTAGCAACGGAGGGGACTGCTGGCAAGGATTACCTTCAGGTCCACGTGCTCGCCGCCGGCCTCCGCAGGTCCATCTAATGGGTGCTACCTCTTGAGCATTGCGTTGGTTTTCCCTTGAAGAGGAAAGGGTGATGCAGCTAAGTAGCGTAAGTATTTCCCTCAGTTTTTGAGAACCAAGGTATCAATCCAGTAGGAGACCACGCGCGAGTCCCACGCACCTACACAAACAAACAATAACCTCGCAACCAACACGATAAAGGGGTTGTCAATCCCTTCACGGTTACTTACGAGAGTGAGATCTGATAGATGTGATAAGATAATATTTTGGGTATTTTTATGTTAAAGATGCAAAGTAAAATAAAAGGTAACAAAAATAGCTAAGTGTTGGAAGATTAATATGATAGAGAATAGACCTGGGGGCCATAGGTTTCACTAGTGGCTTCTCTCAAGAGCATAAGTATTACGATGGGTAAACGAATTACTGTCAAGCAATTGATAGAATTGAGCATAGTTATGAGAATATCTAGGCATGATCATGTATATAGACATCACGTCCGTGACAAGTAGACCGACTCCTGCCTGCATCTATTACTATTACTCCACACATCGACCGCTATCCAGCATGCATCTAGAGTATTAAGTTCATGAAGAACATAGTAATGCATTAAGAAAGATGACATGATGTAGAGGAATAAACTCATGCAATATGATGTAAACCCCATCTTTTTATCCTCGATGGCAACAATACAATACGTCCCTTGCTGCCCCTGCTGTCACTGGGAAAGGACACCGCAAGATTGAACCCAAAGGTAAGCACTTCTCCCATTGCAAGAAAGATAAATCTAGCAGGCCAAACCAAACTGATAATTCCAAGAGACTTGCAAAGATAACCAATCATACATAAAAGAATTCAGAGGAGATTCAAATATTGTTCATACATAATCTTGATCATAAACCCACAATTCATCGGATCTTGACAAACACACTGCAAAAGAAGATTACGTCGAATAGATCTCCAAGAAGATCGAGGAGAACATGGTATTGAGATCCAAAGAGAGAGAAGAAGCCATCTAGCTAATAACTATGGACCCGGAGGTCTGAGGTAAACTACTCGCACATCATCGGAGAGGCTATGGTGTTGGTGTAGAAGCCCTCCGTGATCAATGCCCCCTCCGGCGGAGCGCCGGAAAAGGCCCCAAGATGGGATCTCACGGGTACAGAAGGTTGCCGCGGTGGAAATAGGGTTTTGGCTCCGTATATGATGTTTCCAGGGTATATGGGTATATATAGGAGGAAGAAGTACGCCGGTGGAGCAACGAGGGGCCCACGAGGGTGGAGGGCGCGCCCCCCTACCTCGTGGCTTCCTCGTCTATTGCTTTACGTCCACTCCAAGTTCTCTGGATCACGTTTGTTCCGAAAATCACGTAACCGAAGGTTTCATTCCGTTTGGACTCCGTTTGATATCCTTTTCGTTCGAAACACTGAAATAGGCAAAAAAACTGTAATATGGGCTGGGCCTCCGGTTAATAGGCTAGTCCCAAAATTAATATAAAAGTGTATAATCAAGCCCATTAATCATTTAAAACAGAATATAAAATAGCATGGAACAATAAAAAATTATAGATACGTTGGAGACGTATCAACGGGCCGCTCGACGCCGTCACGCCAAGCTCCGGCACGCCTGAGTCCGCCACGGCGGAGTCTGCCATGGCCACCTTCTTCTCCTCTAGATCCGCCGTCGCAGCGAGCGATC
Source organism: Aegilops longissima (assembly GCA_021605205.1). Taxonomy (NCBI): domain Eukaryota; kingdom Viridiplantae; phylum Streptophyta; class Magnoliopsida; order Poales; family Poaceae; genus Aegilops; species Aegilops longissima. Next base: position 11,943,758 of record CM038678.1, read on the forward strand.
CAGCGCGTGGGGATGCAGCACCTCCTGCACCCGCACCGCCGACGAGGGTCTGCACGGCATCTGCCACGGTCTCCGCGCCCGTCTTCTGCACATCTCCGTCCGCGGCGGCGGCTTCGCCACAGCCTTGCTCCATCCGAGCCAGAAGCAAGCAGGAAAAGAGAGGGAGGCGATGGTGGTGAGCGAGCAGGTGGGGTGGCCGGTGAGGGAGACGATGAGGCGGAGGAGAGAGGAGGGAGAGGGAGGCGATTTGGGGGAAATGTGGTGGGCGATGCGGTCGGTGCATGTTCCCCTCCTCTTATACTAGGGGCCTTTTTTGGAAACTATCCACGCACACGTGCACGCGCACGACCGCGGGGAAACGCAACCGCCAGTGTATAATACACGTACATGCCCGGCGTACAATAGTACACGGGCCGGTGCAGGCTCATACAGGGCTCTACGACTGGTCTACGCGCGCTCTACGCCCACCTGAAATGACCATCTTGCCCCTCGTTACGAACCGCCATCGACATATCTGGACCATCCTTGTGTTTCTCCCACTCGCGTTCAGCCCAGGGGAGGAGCACCAGAGCAGAAACGATAAAACAGAGGAAATGAGTCATGCTTATTGAGCCTGCTTATTCAAAAGAATAGAATGCTAAATATGCAGTACAAAAAAATGCTGAACATGCTGAGAAGTAAAAATATAAACCATGTAAATTTTGTGATGCTTAGAGAATATACATGATAGGGTCACGAGGAGGTTGTGAACGCATTTTTTTAATACATCCGAAAATAGATACAAATACATAATTGAGTTCCCCAGGAAGGCTAAGAGGTCATAACTCATGCCCTGGAAGCTGAGATGGCTGCGATGGACGAAGGACTCTGGCTGGCTCTAGACTGATCGAACCTGCCACTCGTGGTGGAAACAGACTGTGCCGAACTACTGCTGCAGTTGATTCAGTCAAGGGACATTGATAGATTGCGGTACACGTACCGAGTTAGTGAGATCATAACGATTCTGGCTCATGAGAGTAACATTAGTCTCCAACACCTCGTGGACAAGGCTGCTGGGAAGCTAGTGCCTTGGCAGGGTCGGCTCATCACGACTGTGGGGAGGGCTGAGCTCGTCAAGTCTGTGCTTTCCTCCCCGGCCACCTTCCATGCCACGACTCTCAAACATCCGGAGGGTACTATCTATGAATTTGTGGGCATTGAGAGAGCTTTCCTCTGGTCTGGTTCGGATAAGGTCTCCGGCGGCCAGTGCAAAGTCAGCTGGAAGCTAGTGTGTACACTAAAGAGGCTTGGTGGGCTGGGTATCCTTGATATTCGTATGTATGCTCGGGCTCTAAGGCTGCGATGGCTCTGGTATGAGTGGAAGGAGCTGCACAGGGCATGGGTGGGCATCAGAAACCCATGTGACACCACCAACAGAGATCTATTCTATGATGTCACGACGATCTCTGCCGGCGACTGTTGGATGGCACACTTCTGGCTTTCCCCCTGGTTAGATGGAGCAAAGCCCAAGGACATTGCACCGGCCATTTTCACGATCTCTGCCAACAAGAACAAGTCTGTGTGAGAAGCCTTGCTTGAAAATCATTGGATACAATGGATCAACATGTCCGGAGGCCTCTCTCTGGAGCACATTGAACAGTTATGTGCCCTTTGGGGGAAGCTCACTACTGTACACCTGCAGGATGAGCTACCCGATGATATCAAGTGGAGCCTCACCACCGACGGTATTTATTCCTCAGCCTTCGGCCTATAGGGCCCAATACGAGGGTGCGGTCGCCTCCAACATGACCACCGTGGTGTGGAAGAATTGGGCACCGCCCAAGTGCAAGTTCTTTGTGTGGCTTGTTCTCAAGGATAGAATCTGGACGACCGACAGACTGCAAAGAAGAGGATGGCCCAACTGCAATTTGTGTCAACTTTGGAAGAGAGAGCTAGAGACCGCAGCTCATCTTCTCTTCCAATGCAGGTTCTCTGCCCGCATTTGGAATGCTATTAGAGTTTGGGTGGATGCCCCGAACTGGATGTGACAGCCTGGAACGGGATCCCCACGGTCAAAGAGTGATGGTCGACAATGGTCATTACGCGTGGCCACAAGAGGAAGGCGATTTCATCACTCATCATGCTTGTTACTTGGGAAGTGTGAAAAGAGAGAAACACAAGGGTGTTCCAGCATGTATGTAGGTTGCCAAACATGTTGGGCGTGGCTATTAAAGCGGAGGCGAGGCTCTGGACTATCGCAGGGGCGAAGCATTTGGGTTTTTTATGCCGCGAGAGTAGGCTTGTGTTGCCTTTCCATTTGTATGAGGTGTAATGGCCCTCTGCAGACTTTGCTATTGCCCTTCTTTTTAATGAGATGAGACAAAGCTTTTGCCACCATTTAAAAAAAAAGAGGAACATTAGTCTAGCTAAGATGGTGCGACAGTGAACTGCTTGGCGTCGAAACTTTTCCGGATGAGATAGCGAGCATAGTCAAGTCTGAATGTAATAGTGATTGCATGCATGGAGATCATTACATCAGTAGTTCTGAAGCCACCATCTCGGCAACATCTGTCATAACTCCTATCGACTTGATGAAGGGGTGTCGAAATCCGAGCCGAATACCAAACATACTTAGCACCAAATTCTAACATCTAAAGCCGGAGGCCCCAACCAAGTTACAATGCCGAGTCTAGGACACACACCGGTCCAGCGGACTCTCAGAGATGACCGCCGTCGTCTTCCACCTATTCATCTTCAGAACAGGAACTGACGCATCAACCTTGCCAAGAACATGTCGTCGACACCACCACGACACCATGCAGCACCACCTCCCTGCGCTCGTCCATCAAGACGCATCTGCCGCGGAGACTTTGCTGCACCATGCCGCTAAGACCTGTCGTTGTCGACGCGATAGATACAACACTGCACTACCTCCCAATCCAGATCGCCGCCAACGCCACAGTGTCCACCAGCCACACAGCTCCCAAGGCAGCGTCTTCAAGAAGGAAACGATGCTGAAGACGTCGTCGCCGCCCACCGCAGTTTAGGCTTTCACCCGAGAGATAAATGTCGTGATGGAAGTGGAGGCAGATCTGACGAGCGTCTTCATGGAGAAAAAAACGGGGCCCTCACGCATCGCCGCCACCGCGGCTGAAAGGCCGGCTAGGGATTTCTCCCGATCTGAATCCCCACCTCCAGGTCCAACCGCATCGAGGATCGGCAGTCTTGCGACCCAGATCCGTACGGAGAAGCACACCGAGCAGGGAATGAAGGATACAAGACGCCCCGATCTAGATCAGGCACCTCCAGGCGAGTCCGACGGCCGGGCACCCACAATGTCCCAAACGACCGGATGGATCGGACGGGATGGCCGGATCTGATCCAGGAGCTCGCCCGGATCCACGCGTAGGCGGGGAGCAACTCCGAGCGGCCATACGGATCAAGCGGATCCCATCTACGCACCCACATGAGTATGCCAAGCTCCCCGCCGCTACCTTCCTTGGCTGCGTCCATGGCTTGCCCAGCACCAGCCTTAGGCAACGGCGGCGCGAGATCTGTTTTTTCCTCATGCACTAGCCTATCCTTGATTGAGGCTCAACTCAATTTGTCTCAGCTTGAATAATAAGTTGTGAATCCGGTCCTCATTCAGCTAGTGACTCCCGGGGACCTGGGCCGTTGGATCGGATCGGAGATCCAACAAGGATCCTGAGTTCAAGAAGGCACAGTTCCCAGTGGTTCGATTTGCAACCAATTTGTAAGCTCTGTACTCCAGAGATCCTTTCCATCGATTTACCGTAGCTCAAAATATGGAATGGTTGACTTCACACACACACACAAACACACACACACACACACACACACACAGACACAGACCAGCAAGAGCATGTGCGTACCCTAGCGACGACGCCCCCCTCCGCTAGGACGGAGAAGCCTTTCGTGTTCAAATCAAATTGCAAAATTACCCAGGTCTCCTCTAGTCACTAAGCTAAGTGTGGCACCTGACTTAGTATGTTCGGTTTACATAATGCCGGCAATTAAGGATAAGCCAAGATCTTTCCATGGGGACTCGGCTTATCTATAAGAGCATCTCCAGCCGTTCGGTCCCCAGGGCGTCGAAAAAAAGCCGTCTAGGGCCAACCGGCGCTAGATTGGCACGTGGGGCGACTCCGTTCCCAGTCGTTGGCCCACAAGTCGCCGCGGGCTCGGCGATATTTCATACAATTTTTTGCAAACTCAGCGATCTTTCACGAACTCGGCTAAATTTCATTGAAATTTATACAAAAAATATAAAAACATGCAAACAACGCCTACTACTACACCAAACTACGCCTAGTCGCCACTGCGCCCGCGTCCACCGCCCGCCATCTACATGCCGAGAAGCCTATTGAAGCGGGTGTAGTCGTCGCCCTCGTCGTCGTCGTCGTCGCGCGCCGCCAGAGCCGCCGTCGTCCCTGCTGCACCCCTGGCCAGGGTCGCCGACGCACGGTGGGGCGCTGGACGGCCCGGCCTCGTCCTCCTCGTCGCTGTCGAGGACGATGGCGCCACCCTCCTCGCGCCCGCGACGTCGGGCCTGGAGCTCCGCGTATGCCTGGCGCTGGCGGAGCACCTGCTCGCGGACGTAGTCCTCCCTCGCCCACTTGAGGGCGGCCTCGTCGTCGGGGGCCACCATGTCTGTGTGCTCCGGCTTCACCGGGAGCAGCCCCAGCTCGGTCTTCAGCCGGACCAGGCAGAGGGAGCACAGGGAGGGACGGGAACCCTCGTTGATGACGAGGACGCCGCCGCGGGTGCGGCGCCAGAGCGGCGTCTCCTCCGACTCTGGCTTGACGGGGTGGAGAGCCGGCGAGCCAGAGGAGAGCGAGCCGAAGCCCGATGGCGACAACGTCCCCGGCTCCATTTGGCGTGGTGTCCAGGAGCTGCCATGCCGGCGAGAGAAGGACGGTCGCGTCGGTACTCGAGGCGCGGCACGTTGCCGGTCTCGATGTGGTCGAGGACGGCCTCGAGGGTGCAGCCTGGCACGCCACACCACTCGCGCCGCCCGTCGGTGTTGAGGCGGCCACGAGGGATGATGCTGTTGACTGAGGCGATCTGCTCTTGGCGGCGGCGCTCGAAGTACATCGTCCACAGCGTTTCGCTGTCGGCGGCGTACCTCGGCTTGTTCCACTGCTCCTCCGTCAGGGACAAGCGGATGCGGGCGATCTCGGCCCGCTGAGCCGCCCCTTCGGGCACAGGTGGCATCGGGACGCCGCCAGCGCTCAGCCTCCACGCCCCCGGCACAGCATGTCCGGAGGCGCCGGATACTCAGCCTTGTAGAGGAGGCGCGCCTCCGGCTCTTGGAGATGGCGGTGGCCGAAGCCGTTCGCCTGGAAACCTCTCGGCCATTTGTTCATCGGCGGGAGGGGGGAGAGGGTTGCTTTGTGCGTCGGAGAGGGGGGGAAATGTGAACTGTGGCGTCCACCGGCAGGGAGGTCACCTTTTTTAGCCTTAGTGGGGCGGCAAGAGGCTGCATGCCGGGCGACGCATGGCGGGAGAGGGCGGGACGCGCGTCACGGCGCCTTCACTGCGTCACCCGTGAGGCATCGATGGAGGATGACCGGCGCGATAGCCTTCGCATTGATTCCTATGGGAACCGAGGCGATGAGGACGACGAAACGGCGTCTCGCTGACTCGGCGGGCCAATCCTCGTTCTCGCCAAAATCGCTCGCCCCGGCGCCCCCGGGCGCCCCCAGCGTGCCAGGTTTGGCTTGGATCCGCCGCCGCCATTTTCGGCCCAAACCGATGAAAAATGGGTTTCTGGAAGCATGACTGGCCGATTTTTGGACGCCGGCGCGGAAAAAACGCCCGGGGGCCTGTTGAAGGCGCGGCTGGAGATGCTCTAAGCCTATTTCCAAACCATACCTCTCGGCAACATAAAGGCACATGACGGCCGCCCGATGGAGACGGAGTGCCAGGTGGCCTCTCTATAAGCCGATTGCCACTTCGGGTTAATTTTTCTGCCCTGAGCAACCCCATGATGCCATGTGCCAAGATATAAACCGAGTGTATTACATATGTTCACAACTTATAGTTAAGCCAAGAACCTGCGTCCATGCATGGCTTAAAAGTAAGTCGTGTGCCCTGCTCGGCCTTATTTCCCTACCCGGAGCAACCACATGCCCATCTATAAGCCGAGTGTGTTAGTGCACGACCACGGCTTATATCTATGCCTGAGATCCTCGTAGGTTTGGCACGGCTTATCCTGAGTGTGTTAATACACGACCATCAATTCGGATTTTTAGATGAGTTAGTTGTAGCATGAATTCAATACATGCCAAGAGGTCTTGAGTTCAAGACCCTGCTTACGCAGTATTAAACAAAAATATTTTGAGCCTGGACATGAGGAGGTTGTTGTAATATATTGCCCACCTCCCTCCATCAATTCAGACTTTTGGATGAATCGGCTGGAGCATGAATTCAATACATGTAAGCTGAGGTGCCCTCTCGTCTTCTACATGCACTGGCAATTTCATTTTGTCAGGAACTAACACATGTCTAGTAAGCTGAGAGGTATGCTCGGTTTAAATGTGTAAACCGAGAGTCAATACTGCCTTATATCACATAATTCTTTTTTTATTGGGACAACCCTGCAATTCAGACATCATATATACATATCCAACAGTAAATGTCCAACAAGCAATATAAGCAACATATGCATAGCACAACTGAGAACTTAGCATATATAACAAGTTCACAACTAAAAGCATGAGTCCAAGCTGAGAACCAACCATATACTAGTTAAGTTCACAAGAAAGCATGAGTTCCATGTTCAGAAATAAGAATAAGTAAGATATGAAGTTCATAAACAACAAGCACCACACACTCTTGTAGTAGAAGATGGTCTCCATGGGCACCAACTCTAGATATACCTCTTCACAATGTTCATATTTTGCTGAAGCATCTACAAAAGGATCACAATAAACAATTTCATCAGATCATGTTGTTGGTTATGTCTTATAGAAACGAAGTAATATTCACCCAGATGTACTAACTGTGGACATGATAACATCAATACACTAGACAAACTTGACAAAGATTATCAAGTTTTTAACCCACCAAACTGTTGGGGAACGTAGTAATTTCAAAAATTTCCTACGCACACGCAAGATCATGGTGATGGCATAGCAACGAGAGGGGAGAGTGTATGTCCACGCACTCGTGAGACCGTGAAGCGAAGCGTTATGACAACGCGGTTGATGTAGTCGACGTCTTCACGATCCGACCGATCCAAGTACCGAATCGCACGGCACCTCCGAGTTCAGCACACGTTCAGCTCGATGGCGATCCCGGACTCCGATCCAGCAAAGTGTCGGGATGAGTTCGTCAAGACGACAGCGTGGTGATGATGATGATGCTCTACCGGCGCAGGGCTTCGCCTAAACTCCGCGACGATATGACCGAGGTGGAATATGGTGGAGGGGGGCACCGCACACGGCTAAGGAACGATCACGTAGATCAACTTGTGTGTTATGGGGTGCCCCCCTGCCCCCGTATATAAAGGAGCAAGGGGGAGGTGCGGCCGGCCCCCAAGGGATGCGCCTGGAGGAGTCCTACTCCCACCGGGAGTAGGACTCCCCCCTCTTGCCTTGTTGGAGAAGGAAAGGGGGGAGGGGAAAGAGGAAGGGGGTGCCGCCCCCCCTCTCCTTGTCCTATTCGTACTAGGGGGGGAGGGGGCGCGCGGCCTGCCCTGGCCGGCCCTCCTCTTCTCCCTCATGGCCCACTAAGGCCCAATATCCCCCGGGAGTGTTCCGGTAACCCCCCGGTGTTCCGGTAAAATCCCGATTTCACCCGGAACCATTCCGATATCCAAATATAGGCTTCCAATATATCAATCTTTATGTCTCGACCATTTCTAGACTCCTCGTCATGTCCGTGATCACATCCGGGACTCCGAACAAACTTCGGTACATCAAAACTTGTAAACTCATAATAAAACTTGTCATCGTAACGTTAAGCGTGCGGACCCTACGGGTTCGAGAACTATGTAGACATGACCTAGAACTATTCTCGGTCAATAACCAATAGCGGAACCTGGATGCCCATATTGGTTCCTACATATTCTACGAAGATCTTTATCGGTCAAACCGCATAACGACATCGTTGTTCCTTTGTCATCGGTATGTTACTTGCCCGAGATTCGATCGTCGGTATCCAATACCTAGTTCAATCTCGTTATCGCAAGTCTCTTTACTCGTTCCGTAATACATCATCTCGCAACTAACTTATTAGTTGCAATGCTTGCAAGGCTTATGTGATGTGTATTACCGAGAAGGCCTAGAGATACCTCTTCGACAATCAGAGTGACAAAACCTAATCTCAAAATACGCCAACCCAACATGTACCTTTGGAGACACCTGTAGTACTCCTTTATAATCACCCAGTTACGTTGTGACGTTTGGTAGCACCCAAAGTGTTCCTCCGGTAAACGGGAGTTGCATAATCTCATAGTTACAGGAACATGTATAGGTCATGAAGAAAGCAATAGCAATATACTAAACGATCAAGTGCTAGGCTAACAGAATGGGTCATGTCAATCACATCATTCTCCTAATGATGTGATCCCATTAATCAAATAACAACACATGTCTATGGTTAGGAAACATAACCATCTTTGATTAATGAGCTAGTCTAGTAAAGACATACTAGTGACTATATGTTTGTCTATGTATTCACACATGTATCATGTTTCCGGTTAATACAATTCTAGCATGAATAATAAACATTTATCATGATATGAGGAAATAAATAATAACTTTATTATTGCCTCTAGGGCATATTTCCTTCAGTCTCCCACTTGCACTAGAGTCAATAATCTAGATTACACAGTAATGATTCTAACACCCATGGAGTCTTGGTGCTGATCATGTTTTGCTCGTGGAAGAGGCTTAGTCAACGGGTCCGCAACATTCAGATCCGTATGTATCCTGCAAATCTCTATGTCTCCCACCTGGACTTGGTCCCGGATGGAATTGAAGCGTCTCTTGATATGCTTGGTCCTCTTGTGAAATCTGGATTCCTTTGCCAAGGCAATTGCACCAGTATTATCACAGAAGATCTTCATTGGTCCCGATGCACTAGGTATGACACCTAGATCGGAAATAAACTCTTTCATCCAGACTCCTTCATTTGCTGCTTCCGAAGCAGCTATGTACTCCGCTTCACATGTAGATCCCGCCACGACGCTTTGTTTAGAACTGCACCAACTGACAGCTCCACCGTTTAATAAAAACACGTGTCCGGTTTGCGATTTAGAATCGTTCGGATCAGTGTCAAAGCTTGCATCGACGTAACCATCTACGACTAGCTCTTTGTCACCTCCATATACGAGAAACATATCCTTAGTCCTTTTCAGGTATTTCAGGATGTTCTTGACCGCTGTCCAGTGATCCACTCCTGGATTACTTTGGTACCTTCCTGCTAAGCTTATTGCTAAGCATACGTCAGGTCTGGTACACAGCATTGCATACATGATAGAGCCTATGGCTGAAGCATAGGGAACATCTTTCATTTTCTCTTTATCTTCTGCTGTGGTCGGGCATTGAGTCTGACTCAATTTCACACCTTGTAACACAGGTAAAAATCCTTTCTTTGCCTGATCCATTTTGAACTTTTTCAAAACTTTATCAAGGTATGTGCTTTGTGAAAGTCCAATTAAGCGTCTTGATCTATCTCTATAGATCTTGATGCCCAATATGTAAGCAGCTTCACCGAGGTCTTTCATTGAAAAACTTTTATTCAAGTATCCTTTTATGCTATCCAGAAATTCTATATTATTTCCAATTAATAATATGTCGTCCACATATAATAACAGAAATGCTACAGAGCTCCCACTCACTTTCTTGTAAATACAGGCTTCTCCAAAAGTCTGTATAAAACCATATGCTTTGATCACACTATCAAAGCGTTTATTCCAACTCCGAGAGGCTTGCACCAGACCATAAATTGATCGCTGGATCTTGCACACTTTGTTAGCACCTTTTGGATCAACAAAACCTTCTGGTTGCATCATATACAACTCTTCTTCTAGAAATCCATTCAATAATGCAGTTTTTACATCCATTTGCCAAATTTCATAATCATAAAATGCAGCAATTGCTAACATGATTCGAACAGACTTAAGCATCGCTACGGGTGAGAAAGTCTCATCGTAGTCAACCCCTTGAACTTGTCGAAAACCTTTCGCAACAAGTCGAGCTTTATAGACAGTTACACTACCATCAGCGTCAGTCTTCTTCTTAAAGATCCATTTATTCTCAATGGCTTGCCGATCATCGGGCAAGTCAACCAAAGTCCATACTTTGTTCTCATACATGGATCCCATCTCAGATTTCATGGCTTCCAGCCATTGTGCGGAATCTGGGCTCACCATCGCTTCTTCATAGTTTGTAGGTTCACCATGGTCAAGTAACATGACTTCCAGAATAGGATTACCGTACCACTCTGGTGCGGATCTTACTCTGGTTGACCTACGTAGTTCAGCAGAAACTTGATCTGAAGTTTCATGATCATCATCATTAACTTCCTCACTAATTAGTGTAGGTGTCACAGGAACCGATTTCTATGATGAACCATTTTCCAATAAGGGAGCTGGTACTGTTACCTCATCAAGTTCTACTTTTCTCCCACTCACTTCTTTCGAGAGAAACTCCTTCTCTAGAAAGGATCCATTTTTAGCAACGAATGTCTTGCCTTCGGATCTGTGATAGAAGGTGTACCCAACTGTTTCCTTTGGGTATCCTATGAAGACACATTTTTCCGATTTGGGTTCAAGCTTATCAGGTTGAAGTTTTTTCACATAAGCATCGCAGCCCCAAACTTTCAGAAACGACAACTTTGGTTTCTTGCCAAACCATAGTTCATAAGGAGTCGTCTTAACGGATTTTGATGGTGCCCTATTTAACGTGAATGCGGCCGTCTCTAAAGCATAACCCCAAAACGATAGCGGTAAATTGGTAAGAGACATCATAGATCGCACCATATCTAGTAAAGTACGATTACGACGTTCGGACACACCATTACGCTGTGGTGTTCCAGGTGGCGTTAGTTGCGAAACTATTCCGCAATTTTTCAAATGTAGACCAAACTCGTAACTCAAATATTCTCCTCCACGATCAGACCATAGAAATTTTATTTTCTTGTTACGATGATTTTCAACTTCACTATGAAATTCTTTGAACTTTTCAAATGTTTCAGATTTATGCTTCATTAAGAAGATATACCCATATCTGCTTAAATCATCTGTGAAGGTGAGAAAATAACGATATCCGCCACGAGCTTCAACATTCATCGGACCACATACATCTATATGTATGATTTCCAACAAATCTGTTGCTCTCTCCATAGAACCGGAGAACGGTGTTCTAGTCATCTTGCCTATGAGGCACGGTTCGCAAGTACCAAGTGATTCATAATCAAGTGATTCCAAAAGTCCATCAGTATGGAGTTTCTTCATGCGTTTTACACCGATATGACCTAAACGACAGTGCCACAAATAAGTTGCACTATCATTATTAACTCTGCATCTTTTGGCTTCGACATTATGAATATGTGTATTACTACTATCGAGATTTAATAAAAATAGACCACTCTTCAAGGGTGCATGACCATAAAAGATATTACTCATATAAATAGAACAACCATTATTCTCTGATTTAAATGAATAACCGTCTCGCATCAAACAAGATCCAGATATAATGTTCATGCTCAACGCTGGCACCAAATAACAATTATTAAGGTCTAAAACTAATCCCGAAGGTAGATGTAGAGGTAGCGTGCCGACCGCGATCACATCGACTTTGGAACCGCTTTCCCACGCGATCGTCACCTCGTCCTTTGCCGGTGCTCGCTTATTCCGTAGTCCCTGTTTTGAGTTGCAAATATTAGCAACAGAACCAGTATCAAATACCCAGGTGCTACTACGAGCTCTAGTAAGGTACACATCAATAACATGTATATCACATATACCTTTGTTCACCTTGCCATCCTTCTTATCCGCCAAATACTTGGGGCAGTTCCGCTTCCAGTGACAAGTTTGCTTGCAGTAGAAACACTCAGTTTCAGGCTTAGGTCCAGACTTGGGTTTCTTCTCTTGAGCAGCAATTTCTTGCTGTTCTTTTTGAAGTTCCCCTTCTTCTTCCCTTTGCCCTTTTTCTTGAAACTAGTGGTCTTGTTGACCATCAACACTTGATGCTCTTTCTTGATTTCTACCTCCGCAGCTTTTAGCATTGCGAAGAGCTCGGGAATTGTCTTGGTCATCCCTTGCATATTATAGTTCATCACGAAGCTCTTGTAGCTTGGTGGCAGTGATTGGAGAATTCTGTCAATGACACTATCATCCGGAAGATTAACTCCCAGTTGAATCAAGTGATTATTATACCCAGACATTTTGAGTATATGTTCACTGACAGAACTATTCTCCTCCATCTTGCAGCTATAGAACTTATTGGAGACTTCATATCTCTCAATCCGGGCATTTGCTTGAAATATTAACTTCAACTCTTGGAACATCTCATATGCTCCATGACGTTCAAAACGTCGTTGAAGACCCGGTTCTAAGCCGTAAAGCATGGCACACTGAACTATAGAGTAGTCATCAGCTTTGCTCTGGTAGACGTTCACAACTTCTGGCGTTGCTCCTGCAGCAGGCCTGGCACCCAGCGGTGCTTCGGGACGTAATTCTTACATGCAGCAATGAGGATAATCCTCGTTACGGACCCAGTCCGTGTAATTGCTACCATCATCTTTCAACTTTGCTTTCTCAAGGAACGCATTAAAATTCAACGGAACAATAGCACGAGCCATCTATCTACAGTAAACATAGACAAGCAAAATACTATCAGGTACTAAGTTCATGATAAATTTAAGTTCAATTAATCATATTACTTAAGAACTCCCACTTAGATAGACATCTCTAGTCATCTAAGTGATTACGTGATCCAAATCAACTAAACCATAACCGATCATCACGTGAGATGGAGTAGTTTTCAATGGTGAACATCACTATGTTGATCATATCTACTATATGATTCACGCTCGACCTTTCGGTCTCCGTGTTCCGAGGCCATATCTGTATATGCTAGGCTCGTCAAGTTTAACCTGAGTATTCTGCGTGTGCAAAACTGGCTTGCACCCGTTGTAGATGGACGTAGAGCTTATCACACCCGATCATCACGTGGTGTCTGGGCACGACGAACTTTGGCAACGGTGCATACTCAGGGAGAACACGTCTTGATAATTTTAGTGAGAGATCATCTTAAAATGCTACCGTCAATCAAAGCAAGATAAGATGCATAAAGGATAAACATCACATGCAATCAATATAAGTGATATGATATGGCCATCATCATCTTGTGCTTGTGATCTCCATCTCCAAGCACCGTCGTGATCACCATCGTCACCGCGCGACACCTTGATCTCCATCGTAGCATCGTTGTCGTCTCGCCAACTATTGCTTCTCGACTATCGCTACCGCTTAGTGATAAAGTAAAGCAATTACATGGCGTTGCATTTCATACAATAAGCGACAACCATATGGCTCCTGCCGATTGCCGATAACTTCGGTTACAAAACATGATCATCTCATACAATAAAATATAGCACCACGTCTTGACCATATCACATCACAACATGCCCTGCAAAACAAGTTAGGCGTCCTCTACTTTGTTGTTGCAAGTTTTACGTGGCTGCTACGGGCTGAGCAAGAACCGTTCTTACCACGCATCAAAACCACAACGATAGTTTGTCAAGTTGGTGCTGTTTTAACCTTCGCAAGGACCGGGCGTATCCACACTCGGTTCAACTAAAGTGAGAGAGACAGACACCCGCCAGTCACCTTTAAGCAACTAGTGCTCGCAGCGGTGAAACCAGTCTCGCGTAAGCGTACGCGTAATGTCGGTCCGGGCCGCTTCATCTCACAATACCGCTGAACCAAAGTATGAGATGCTGGTAAGCAGTATGACTTATATCGCCCACAACTCACTTGTGTTCTACTCGTGCATATGACATCAACGCATAAAACCAGGCTCGGATGCCACTGTTGGGGAATGTAGTAATTTCAAAATTTTCCTACGCACACGCAAGATCATGGTGATGGCATAGCAACGAGAGGGGAGAGTGTATGTCCACGTACCCTCGTAGACCGTAAGCGGAAGCGTTATTACAACGCGGTTGATGTAGTCGACGTCTTCACGATCCGACCGATCCAAGTACCGAGCGTCACGGCACCTCCGAGTTCAGCACACGTTCAGCTCGATGGCGATCCCGGACTCCGATCCAGCAAAGTGTCGGGATGAGTTCCATCAACCACGATGGTGTGGTGGCGATGATGATGCTCTACGGCGCGAGGCTTCGCCTAAACTCATGACGATATGACCGAGGTGGAATATGGTGGAGGGGGGCACCGCACACGGCTAAGGAACGATAACGTAGATCAACTTGTGTGTTATGGGGTGCCCCCCTGCCCCCGTATATAAAGGAGCAAGGGGGAGGTGCAGCCGGCCCCCAAGGGGTGCGCCTGGAGGAGTCCTACTCCCACCAGGAGTAGGACTCCCCCCTCTTGCCTTGTTGGAGAAGGAAAGGGGAGGGAAAGAGGAAGAGGCGCCCCCTCTCCTTGTCCTATTCGGACTAGGGGGGAGGGGGCGCGCAGCCTGCCCTGGCCGGCCCTTCTCTTCTCCCTCATGGCCCACTAAGGCCCAATATCCCCCGGGAGGTTCGGTAACCCCGGTGTTCGGTAAAATCCGATTTCACCGGAACCATTCCGATATCAAATATAGGCTTCCAATATATCAATCTTTATGTCTCGACCATTTCGAGACTCCTCGTCATGTCCGTGATCACATCCGGGACTCCGAACAAACTTCGGTACATCAAAACTTGTAAACTCATAATAAAACTTGTCATCATAACGTTAAGCGTGCGGACCCTACGGGTTCGAGAACTATGTAGACATGACCTAGAACTATTCTCGGTCAATAACCAATAGCGGAACCTGGATGCCCATATTGGTTCCTACATATTCTACGAAGATCTTTATCGGTCAAACCGCATAACGACATACGTTGTTCCCTTTGTCATCGGTATGTTACTTGCCCGATATTCGATCGTTGGTATCCAATACCTAGTTCAATCTCGTTACCGGAAAGTCTCTTTACTCGTTCCGTAATACATCATCTCGCAACTAACTTATTAGTTGCAATGCTTGCAAGGCTTATGTGATGTGTATTACCGAGAAGGCCTAGAGATACCTCTCCGACAATCGGAGTGACAAAACCTAATCTCGAAATACGCCAACCCAACATGTACCTTCGGAGACACCTGTAGTACTCCTTTATAATCACCCAGTTACGTTGTGACGTTTGGTAGCACCCAAAGTGTTCCTGCGGTAAACGGGAGTTGCATAATCTCATAGTTACAGGAACATGTATAGGTCATGAAGAAAGCAATAGCAATATACTAAACGATCAAGTGCTAGGCTAACGGAATGGGTCATGTCAATCACATCATTCTCCTAATGATGTGATCCCATTAATCAAATAACAACACATGTCTATGGTTAGGAAACATAACCATCTTTGATTAATGAGCTAGTCTAGTAGAGGCATACTAGTGACTATATCTTTGTCTATGTATTCACACATGTATCATGTTTCCGGTTAATACAATTCTAGCATGAATAATAAACATTTATCATGATATGAGGAAATAAATAATAACTTTATTATTGCCTCTAGGGCATATTTCCTTCACAAACCCGATCTGACATGCACCCTTGCCTACTCTAACATTGCTCTTCGCTCTGAGCACAGACTTGGAGTAAGCATCGTATCCCCCATGCCTAGTCTTAAACCCTTGAAATGAGATGTTGTAACCGGACACCTTTTCATGGCACGTTGCCATGAATTGCATAGTCATGTGCACCTCCCAATGTAAGCCACACATCACTTCGTCTACCAAGACAGAAGAACAAGATTTGATAAGTAGGAGAAGCAACGCAAGGTTAGAAGAACAAATGGAACATAAGCAACATACGCATTAATGATTCATATACCCAAAAGCATCAGAAGTTATACTCACGTTCAACTCTGATTAAACATTAGCAGCTACATTCACTACATCCACATCAAATATCTAGCTTGGCTACTCCAAGAATGGAGATCTACTCAGAGTCGTAGTCGTTGAAGCCGGTGATCGTGGAGTCAGACTAGGTGGGCAACTCCCAGTGGATAATCGGCGAACTCGACGGGGTCCGGTCATTGCTAACCTTAGACGACGCTTCTTTCTTGTTTAGCTTGTTGACAAACTTCTACTGCTCGGCACGAAGGCAAACAATCATTTGGCGAATGCCCTTGGTCTTTCGCTCATCCTTGAGGGACTCGTAGACTGCATTATTCTCATCAAGGAGTTGTGGGTCTGTTTGAACTAGCATGGCCTAGTAGTCCTCACTGACATATGCTGGTCCATGACATGCATCATGCGATCCACCTCCTTGGCCAGGGAGTCAACCCTAAAGTGAAGGGAATCATCGGGCAATGCCATGTCCTCGAGGTCAATAAGACCTAATAATTCATTAACGAAAATTGTGTCACGAAGGAAAGATAACATAGGTATTGAACAACAAAGCATAATTTTCTTCTAGTTTATTGACATCAAAAAATGACACCAAAGTCTCAAACGAAGATACGAGGAGCAGTGACTCCCCCCTGCTTTACCAAGGTCTTAGAGGAGAAAAGGATGACCTCGTATGACAGCAGATATGATCCTTGCTACTAGAACATCTCTTGCAAAAGGAGCACCATCAGACTAAAAGTCAACACATACTCCCTCCATTCCCTTATACAAGGCCACTATGAAAAATACATTTTGCATCTATACAAGGCCACTAACTGTAATTGAGGCAAAACTTAATGATGTTTTCTCGTACTACCAACTTGTTTAATACTTGCATGTAGTCATAATGACACTGTGCTACTTCCTTCTCATTCCTTCCTTGCATGCATGCATGCGTATTAATAATCTCGGTTAGTGAAAAGAAAATTGAGCTTGCAAAGCAGACATTGGCGATACAGACCTATGGCCCCTAAACTGCATGCAGGCGTATTAACAAACTGGTAGCTGTAATTTGAGTTTGTGGCCTTGTATAAGGGAATAGAGGGAGTAGATCGAATAGCGATGTAGAACTATGGCCCCTAAACCCCTAACAAAGAAGGCTCAACTTCGACAACTCGACACCATTTCATCCTAACCCTAACCTACACCCCTTCGACGAGTCTTGTCCCCCTATCCCTTGCACCTAAACCCCTTCGACAATCCATTGCATACAGTTGCTAATTCATAAAAATAGGTAAACACTAGGTTCGAATATTGGAAGGAAGGCAAAAAATTCTTGCCATCGAAACATGATTGGCCGGAAATTAGGTAGAAAAGGACATGGGCCACGGCTGTGCGACCAGTAACAAAGATTTTGGGTCTCTCCTGCACAAACATTTGCGATGAATTTTTAACCCATTCAGACAAGACTGGAAAAAAATAGGCGGGATTCTTAATTCATGTAGCAATCACAATCATTTTTATAAGTTAATAACATTTTACATTGAACAATATGTTAATATGTTTTAATTCATGAACATCTCTTGTAATAGATAATTTTTTTTATTTCTAAACATTTTTGTAAAAAAATTATGGAAACTTATTCATTTTGAATCTTGGATTATTATATTTTCAATCAAAATAAATCCCACAATCAGTTAAAAACCAACCGGAAGAAGATACACGAGTAATCTGGTGAATGACAATTACTCAGGGTCGGGCGAAGCAATCTAGGATGCATCGAATTAGGCCGGCCCAAGGAGCGACCAGTCTATACATTTGCTCAACCATTTGAGCATCAGATAGGTGCTCCCATGGGAATCCTATTTGGTGCGCGGGTCACAGGTTAACGACCGCGCACGCATCCCCTGCTTCCACACTGCCTACGTTTGGACCGGCCCAACATAGCTCGTTTCCGGTTTAGGCAAGGTTCTAGAACCATCCCAAACTGTTTTTCTTATTTTACTTCTTTTTTATTCGTTTTTTTCTGCTTTTTAATTTTCTTGTTTTCTATTCTTTTTTTATTATTCTTTTCTTTTAAATGTAGTTGTTTTTTATTTTTCTTTATTTTTTATCTCATTCTCCCTTTAATTTATATTTTGTGAACAATCTTCAAATTTGTGAACATTTCTATAAATAGTGAAATATTTTGGAAATCATAAACATATTTTAAATCGATGAACTTTTTGGACACCATGAACATTTGTTTCTAAACACGCAATTTTTAAAAAATTTGAACATTTTTTGAACTCATGAATACAATTTATCAGTGAACAGTTTTGAATTGATTATTTTTCTAAAATTTGGAAACAATTTTAGAAATTGGCAAAAAAATTGATCGGCAAACATTTTTTAAACATATTTCTAAAAACCATATAACATTTTCTGAACACGCAAACATATTTCTATTTTCCTGAACATTGTTTTGTGAGATTGTGATTGTTTTTTGAAAACGTGAGCATTTTTTTAAAAAATGAAGATTTTTCAAATTGGCAAACATTACTTTGAACCTCATGATTTTTTATAAAATATAAGAACATTTTGTAAGTAATCATATTTTTTTATCCTTGAACATTTTACGTTTTCTTTAACGTGTTTTCAAAATTCACATTGTCTGGAATTTTGGAACCTTTTGCAATGACCAAGTCTTTGAAAGAAGAATAAAACAAAACAAATAAGAAATAAAAAGACAAAACAAGAAAAAACAGGGCGCATCCAGCTCCACAAATCGGCCGGTCCAAAGTGGTGCGTTGGGGAAAGGAGGGTTGGTGCTGGCTCGTTCGCCATCGCGCACAACGCTTAACAGTTGGGAAATTAGGTGGATAAATCTTCTCGTGACAAATAGGTGGACAATTTTCCTTCAAAAGGACTACTTGCCGAGTCGAATTAACGAAAAAGACCACCTTTGGAACGAATACGCACAAAGGACCAGCCCCGTCATGGCGGCAGGCGCGCCAGCCGACATGTGGCACCCGCCGTCACGCACGGATGTGGTAACCCCTGCTGCCATAGGCCCAGGCATAAAGCTGCCAACTACAGGAATCTGCGGGCCGCTGGTGGGTGGCGATGGAACAGGGTACTGCATGTGGGCCCTGCCGCCAAAAGGGGAGGCAGACACACTATAGCTGTTGCGCATGACGTGACTACCCGCAATGTTGTCGGTGGTTGGCTTTGGTCTCTTTCTGCGGATACATACAGATTGTTGTGTTTTGATACTGTGTATTTCCCGCCTATGATTTCGTCCGTTCGCGCCCTATTTTTCGTCGCTGCAGTGTTGACAAATGTGATGGCGGGAACATAGGCACGAACATGTTCGCACACGAACACATCACCATGTACCTCCAATGCCGAGAGTGATGCACCGCAGCTCACGTTGAAGGAGACCCTTCCGGAAGCGCGGTACGCAAGCAATCCGGCCGACGCTTTTGAGGACCCAAAACCCCACGCCCAGTAGGGACCCTGCCTGGACGCACGACGGCTATGGGCTGCCCTAGGTCGATTCGCTCGCCCCTAGAGCCTCGAGGATCGCTGCCCTTCAACACGAAGAACGAACGAAAAATGAGAGAGAAAGAACAAGGGAGAGATGTAAAAACTAGGGTAAAAAGTAGTATATTGATTTGTCGGTTGTGTGTTGTTCAATCGGTTGTCACCTCTCATCTATTTATGAGGCGGCTGGACTTCCCGTACAAGAAAACGACTAAAAATTCCATTCAAAACATCAAAAACCCTAACCTAACTCGGACATGAAACTTTGGCAATTTTTCGGATCAACTCGATCTCACCGATTGGTTTGCTTCGGTCCCACAGAGTGAACGTGGCCAACTCTATGTAACTTTCTATAATTTCCCGGATCAACTCGGTCTCACCGATTGGTTTGCTTCGGTCCCACAGAGTGAACATGGCCAACTCTCTGCAACTTTCTGTAATTTTCCGGATCAACTCAGTCTCACCGGGTCAAATCAACTCGGTCGGTCCGAAATGACTCTGCAGCTTTTGTTTCTGACCTTGTTTTGCCTCCACAGGTTGTATACAGCCTCGGATTAAGACAATTTTTATATCAAAATCAACCGTTTCGACGAGACGCACAACTTTAGTGTTGAAACATTTTCCATCGGAGGACGTATTCATTGAGTTTCAAGCCATTCTTTAATCTGGTGTCAACATGAGCATCTCTGAACTCGTCATAACTATTGCATCCGAGCTCCATTTTAGACCATCTTCATATCCATCTCGATCATCTTAAAGAGAACCATCCAGAGATGACCTCCAACCATAAGTTTGAATTAGTCTGGATATAGCCTAAGCTAATTTTATAACTGTGCCACTTTTGAGCGTCAACACATGCCCCCCTGTTTTTCGGCAAAGCTAGCGTGCCAAAAAATAACTTGTACCATGTTTGTTCTAAGGACGATGTCAACACTACATCGGCCATTTATATGTGCTTAGGGCGATAAATCTATATCGACCATGTTCATGCTGGTGCGATAATTCTATAACGGCCATTGATTATAACTTCTTGTTTACATCGTACCTTGAACTTGATTACCACCAATCGGCTTTAAAGAGATGGGAATGAATCCATTCCTTGTGGCACTAAGGAAATAAAAATCCGAGAGGTCACGCCCTGTTAAGCAAGTAACATTGGGATGATTCCAATCCACCGATGCATCGGCCAAAGCAACACAAGCCAAATCAGCGTGAATGACTTCTACTTCATCATCGACCCATTGTATTAAGAATTGATGCATGGTAGATGGCACGCACTGGTTGGCATGAACCCAATCACGACCTAATATAGTATTATAGTTACCTTGCACCTCGGCGATGAAGAATGTGGTGGCCAAAGTTTTGCTTCCCACTGTGAGTTCCATGCACATCAAACATTTGGCCTCTATCTTTTCTTTACCCTCAAATCCGTTACGTACCATATTGGTCTTCATCAATGCATCATCATGTAACCCCAATTTCTTGAAGACTGAATAGGGTATAAGATTTACCACAGCACCACCATCAACGAGCATCCTAGCAACTGGCAATCCGTTAATATGACCTTTGAGGTACAATGGCTTCAAGTGTTTCACCGGTTCTTTCGGCTTCTTGAAGATAGTGTTCTTAGGACCAAAATCCAGCTGGGCCACCTCCTCTTCTCCACCAATAGCATGCAACTCGGTAGGTAAGTAATACACCATATTAATATCCATACCTTCCCGAACTGGCGTAGATTCATAATCCACCATCTCATCTTCATCTCCCAATGTGTATATTGGGCTTAAAGTTTCCTCAACTGAAGGGGATGTTTTAGGTGGTGTGGACAATGTAATAGGGCTCGCATCATCCTCTTTTGGTGGTGAAGGTGTTGCTATAGCTAATGTGGAAGCATCTGCGTTTTATTTTTGTTTAGGCCTCCACACTTGTTTTGTGAGTGCCATAGGCCGAATTTCACTGAACAATTTGTCCCTTTGCTTCTCTTCTTTGAGCTTTACCTTCTCGTGGTTCCTCATGCGTTGTAATCTCCTTTTCATTGTCTTAGTTAAACCGGGAGGACACCACTTAGGTTGAATATATTCGGGATCCCTAGGTTTGGCCTTGCTTGGAGAAATTTTTGTTGTCCGATTAGCACCATAGCTCAAACAGCCTTGTGTGGGATAATAAAGCCTCTCGCGAGCAGGCCTTCTAGGTGCTACCACCCCATATGAAAAGCATAAGGAGTCATTGGGGGCTGCCCCATCCTCCATTGAAGTTTCCCATGTAATATGGCGCATAGGGGGGTTGTGACATCCATGGTGTCAGTGCCCATGACCCATATGGCCTTGCGTAGTGTCGAAACTCTTGCTCCGGAGGCGATCTTGAACGCTTCGAATGTGGTGGCCGATTACAGCTAGAACCGGCCGCTTGACTTGCCTATTTGGAAAGCAGCATATCGAAAGTTGGCTTGATTCGCTTGCGCTTAGCTTCACTTTTTTCCTACTTTCCAACTTGTGAATTCTTGGGCTTGATAAATTTAACATGAGCATTTTCTTGTACTTGTTGTTGCCCCCCGAGTGTAGCATTTTTTATAGTGATCTTCAACACTTCCTTTCCCTCGGGTTGCTTCTCAATCAAAATATTTCTTCCCAAGACCTTGTTGCCCTCCTTGCTATTCCTGGGTTCACCAATAACAACATTATCTTTATTAGCGGATTCGGCTATGTTAGGCTGAATTAACATTTTCTTCCCTTCAAAGTCTATGGTGTTTATCAGCAAGGGCTGTTTATTAACTTGCATCTCAGCAAAATTCAATCGCCCGTCATTAATGGTCGAAGGTATCTGTCGTCGAAAAACATTGCAATTGTTAGTAGTATGAAAAAATGAATTATGGTACTTGCAATAAGCATGCCGTTTCAGCTCGTCAAACGGCGGTAAGGTGTGTGATATTCTAATCATCTTATCTTGCAAGAGAGCATCAAATATTTTATCACACTTAGATATATCAAAAGTAAACCTCATCTCCTCATCACGATTCTTGCAAATCGGCTTTAGAGCATTGCACATATAGGGTTTAACCTTTGAGGACCAAACAAATTCAGTAGTATAGACATCAACTTCATCGTCCGAATTATCATCATTGTGTTCAACCATATGCATTCTAGGACGATCGGTTGTAAACCTATGGACCTCTTTACTTCGACTCTCTTGGGCCAAAGATTTTTGTAAGACATGATTAATGCTCAAAAACTCATAAATTTCTAGCCTCTCTTTAATGTGAGTTTTCAAACCATTAAGAACAAGATCCTCGAAGTCTCTCTCAGTTATCACTAAGCTATAACATCGGGTTTTTATATCTCTAAATCTCTTGACATCATCAGTGACCGATTCATCATATTTTTGCCTAAGCGATGTAAGATGTGACTACTTTAGCTCATTATCGCCGCTATAAAAGTGATCATGAAACTCTTTCTCTAATTGCGACCATAAGAGAATTGAGCCATGTGGTAAAGCAGCAAATCATGAAAATGCGGTGCTAGTTAAAGACAAGGGAAATAAACGCACTTTAAACTCTTTGTCAGGACCGGATTTTCGGGATATTAATTTCCAGAAAATGGCCCTTGTGCTCACCAGCCCCAGGATTTACTGTTAGCTGATGAGGCACCAACTTGATACAGAAATTCCAAGCAAAAAATACAAGATATGTAGTACAAGACCATTCTGGCCTGTGAGTACGACGAATGGTTTCTAGTGGTTGATGGCGGAAGCGTTTTGTGGATCGTCGGCGTCTATGGGACTCCATTTCCCACAGGAACAACTAACCAGGTGAACTCCTATCTCCGCGAGGCTGCTATCCTCAAAGCGTAGGTTCCGGGGCTGTCATTGCATCGCTCCTCTCCATGCAACAAATCTGGCCAAGACAATAGCCAGGGACAAGCCAGTGAGTACTTTGAATGTACTAGCAAACATTTATGAACACAGGTATAACATAACAAAACATGTTCTGAAACATTCTATGATCACAACGTCAGTCATAAAATAAAAAAAAATCTCTTATGCATGCACGCCGGTTATTTATATGCAACAATAGTTATGCAATGACAGAGTAGGAATAAAATGCACCATTCGGATGTCTGAAGCGACGTCTCGAAATGATAGTAAATAACGAGCATGCCTCAGTTGGGCGTCTGAGCGACACCACATAAAGGGATTATAAAGTAAATAAATATCAAGCATGCCACAGTCAGGCGTCTCAGCGACACCACATAAAGGGCTTATAAAGTAAATAAATAACAAGCATGCCACAGTCGGGCGTCTCAGCGACACCACATAAAGGGCTTATAAAGTAAATAAATAACAAGCATGCCACAGTCGGGCGTCTCAGCGACACCACATAAAGGGCTTATAAAGTAAATAAATAAAAAGCATGCCACAGTCGGCCGTCTCAGCGACACCACATTAAGGACTTATAAAGTAAATAAATAACAAGCATGCCACAGTCGGGCGTCTCAACGACACCACATAAAGGGCTTATAAAGTAAATAAATAACAAGCATGCCACAGTCGGGCGTCTCAACGACACCACATAAAGGGCTTATAATTAATCACGGTGAATATCCAGGAGGTAGAACCATCCCAGGGATACTCGATAATTCAAATAATATAACGGGTTAGTCCATAACAAAATAATAATCATGGTCCTCACAAGTCACAAGTCAGGCCCCAAGTTTGGTTTAACAGTTTCTCCTCCGAAGACCGACACTAAGACCGACACTTGACCCATCCCAGAATGTAGTCCTTAACCATGGACACGGCTATTCTAATAGGTTTAATCTCTGCAGAGGATGTACTCTTTACCCACGAGTAACGGCTTCCTTTAGTCCATCGAGACTAATTCCGTCTACGGTCTTTCAAATAAGAACACACCTGACCTGCACAAACCAGCTTAACTTACCGGTGTCTGGGATCACCCACGACACCTGTCAAGCAAAAACTCTAAGTGGGGAGGCTACAACCTCGCGTAGCATGGGATCAAACTTATATCGCCCGCTCTAAGGGGTGGCCTCCCCTTTCGGTCTCAACCGGAAACACCCATGCCCCCGGACCAGGTGGCCTGCCTACCGGCTACAACCGGTGCCTTCCACCCTGGCCTCTCTGTACGGTGTGTGCTAGAAAGGGGTTGAGACTTACTGAACCGTACCCTACTTGTTGTAGGGACAAGTGGTAGTACGAAACAAGTATGGGGGTTACTGGAACAAGACTCGATCTATGGTCGACTCAGGAGGTTTAAGTATTCCCTGCATGATTAGCATAACGAATATATTTCATCCTACAGACAGAATTACCACTCATCATACCCCATCATGCCATACTAGACACACTCGTCTCGACGAGAGACTAGGGACAAGCTCGGGTCTACCCAAGATAGAGACTTTCCCGTTTTCCCTCCGGTAGGCACGAAAGGTATACGAGGATGATCACTATCACAAGCCTGTCCATTTCCAACAGCAAGGAAATCTCCCATATGCATTCATGCAAAAGATCGAATCAACACATAAAATAATGAGTTCTACGTATTGAGGTGGTGTCGTAATCGTGTCAAACAATGCATGAAAAATATTATGCCAGGGTTCAGAATGCTTGCCTTCAAGGTGTGGAGAGGCAGGGTGCACTCCAAAAGTTTTGAAAGTTATAATCTCCCCTCCACATTCCTATTTTCAAAAATATTCAAATAACACATACTTTAAAAACAGTACAAAAAGTTCTCTGAAATTTTTTCCAATAAATCTTAAAATAAACTATACAATATTTGAGAGAGGTAGGAAAAAGAATCAATTCATTTGGGGTCATATTTAAAAAGTTATGGCCAGTCAAAGTTTGGTCAAAATCTGTTTTTAATAATACCAGAAAAAGGAAAACGTTTTGGGGAGAATACGTTTCGAAGCAGAGGAGACGTACTCGGGTCGTTTGCGCTTTCACTTAAAACACGTGGCGGCGGGGTTGGTCGCTGACAGTGGGTTCGCGGGGCCCACTGGTCGGGTTTGACTGGTCTACCTTCCCTCCTCTTCCTCTGCCCGAGCGGAGGCGGACTCCGGCGATCCCCGCCGGCGGTTGGCGGCTCCTCGCGGGGCTCTGAGGGCGGGGATGGATCCGCCAGTCCCGGGCGGTCCTCCCGGTGGTCGCTAGGCAGGTGGGGACGGAGGGAGTTGCCGACGACGAGCTTCGCAGCGGCCGGTGGCTACGGTGAAATGGGGGTTCGTGCCACGGTGGTTCCCGAGCGAGATTGATGGGTTGGGCAGCTCCGCACGGTCGAAGGGAGTCGGGTGGTGGCGTTGGTTGGTCGGGGAGGGCTTGGTGGCGATGAACGGGGCTGGGATGTGGTGGCGGCCGAATCGGCCGGACTCGGGGACGACGGCTTCCCTTGTTCGATTACGATCTAGGGGAGCTCTAGGGGAATGGCTTGAGGCTGCCTGGGGTCTAGGAGGAGCTCGGGGTAACCATTTATAGGCGAGCAATGGCGGTTCGCGGCGGCCGCGGATAGGATCGCCGACGACCACCATTCTGTAGCGGCAGGGGGATGTGGCGGCGAAGCGCGCTTGCGGACAAGCTTGCGGATGAGCTTGAGCTGCTCAAGGGGGCAGCTGGCAAGCGCTGGTGGCTCGGGCGGCGCCGACCAGGGCAGAGGCTGTCGGGCGGCGGTGGCGGCTTGTGGAGGCGGTGCTGCAGGGCGCCAGGAAGGGGGGCCAGGCGGCTCTGCGGCGAGGGAGGAGTCGGGGCGCTGGCTGCGAGTGGGGAGGGGACCGAACGGGCGCGGGGGAGGCGGCAACGCGATGCGGCGACTCGGGCGCACGTACGTGCAAAACGCGCGCTCTGGCCGTGCCCAGAGCATGCACGCCATGCGTTCAGCGAAATGCCAGCGTGGGCTAGAGAGCGTGGGTGAGGCTGGCAGTTAGCAGGTCTAGGTTATAAGCATCTAGGGGCTTGGTGGACAAGGTTTTTGGGTCAGTGGATCAAGTTCATAGTGAAAACTAAAACTTATGCCAAATCTGACCATGCTCTCCAGGATGCCACATGCACCTAGGCATTTCTTGGGGTGGCCAAACTCTCCAGGATGGTGTCTCTTTAGATGCAGGTGAGGGTGGCAAGGTCATTTGGGCAAAACCATTAACTTGAATGCAAGCTTTGCCAATCTTCAGTTTTGGACAGAAAGAAGAAGGCATGATGGCATGCACTTAAAATCCTCCAATGGGTCCACTCTACTAGATTTAAGGGTTTGGCAGGGTGGTCTATAAGCAGGAGAAATAATCATGGGTAAAGGAGCAAGTTAAAATATGGTTGTAGTGCAAATCATCAAGTTGGACCAGAATGAAAATGTGGATGATTCACTCAGATTTTTCAAAGAACAACACTGGGTTTTTGCAGCAAGTTGAATAATATACTCCTACTGATATCCCATAATTTTCGTGGAAGTTTTAAGGAAATATTTAAATAGGTTGTAGTGCAAAAGTGCCCACTGGACCAGATTTGAAAACTTGGTGTAGAACTCAAAATATTCAATGGATGAAATATATTTTTGCATAAAAGTGATTTAAAAACATCACATGACATCCCCAAATTTTGGTGGGATTTTTGAATGCCTTTATAAAATTGTTGCAGTGCAAAAGGGACCCTAAACTTATGAAAACCCATTTTGGAGAAATAGGGCTCAGGAAAAGATAATTATATAAATAATCTTACTGATAACAGAATTGTTTTATTTGAGAGAGTAATGAGTCCAATAATTATTGGAAAGTTTTCACTTGGGGTAAAAACTCCATAATAATAAAGAAAAGAATGGTTCTGAAATCAATTGGAAATCCAGAAACTAAAAGTTTAAGTTTCCTGGCAAAATATTTAATAAGCAAAACATGGTTAAATTTTTGGGGCATCACAACACTACCTCCCTTAAGAAAAAACCTCGTCCTCGAGATTTGTTAAGAGCTATTTTGAAAAACGTTACTCCTACCATTAACAGAAATAACCATTTTACTTAAGCAGTAAAGTGCGGCTACAGTAAGAGAGCAAAAAGTGGTGCAAAACTACAGTGTGGGACACTAGCGCTGCATGGAAAAATTTACGGTGGAGAGGTTTCTACACTGGTTACCGTAAATCTAAATTTCTAGAATACGCTGGTCGCACCCGAGAGCACAGTGCTCCCTCTGGCTGACAGGTGGACTCGGGGCCCACTGCCAGTATCTCATTCTTCCTCTCTCCCGCGCGCTTTCCTGCGCTTTCTCCATCGGCGACGTCTAACGCGTAGGGCATCTAGGCCGTACTGCGGTAGTGCGCGGCGTGCTAGCTGCCGGCGCAGCGTGCACTCACCTCGCGGGCCAGTGCATTGTCGGCACTGCTGTGACACTCCAAAAAAAAATTCTTTGGTTTTCTTCAAAACTTTGTTGGATTTGAAGGAGGTCACCAAAACCCTTCCAAAAAAAAACTCTATCAAAAGCTTTTTCCCTCTGACAAATATTTTACTTTTGCATCTCCTTCAACTCTGGTGTTTAGCTTTTAAATTTTTCATCTAATTGCTCTCTTCTCAAGGATTCAAGAAAAATCTTTGAAGTTTATTTTTTCTTTCAAAAAGAAACTCTAGGAGTTTTTCATTCTCTCCCATATTTGAAAGCATTCATGATTTGGCCATACACCACATGGTAAAATCTTCCCAAATATATCTCCTTCCACTTTGGGCAATCCAAACACTCTATCTCTACTAGTTCAACCCTCTTCTGAATTTTTATTTCAATTAATTCTCTCCCAAATCTTTTCTGCCTATTATTTTGAGCCTAGGTAATTTGCAAAGCAAGTACCTTAAAGCATTTGAATTTTGAACTCAAACCAACTCCCTTGGATAATCCTTGGTACCCACAACTTAGAACTATGAAGATCCACTCCTCTTCTGTTCAAAATTTTCAAATTATAGTCCCTGCAAGTTTGGACCAGATTTGCCAAATTTGGTGAAATTCATATCTACATTACTCCAAAAATTCCACAAATATTTAGGCAGCCTCTAGATGCAATGAGAGGCCCCTCCACCAAAAACCAGCTCAAGGAAAAATCCCTACATGCCTAGATCATTCTGTCGAACACCTTACATGCACTGTTTCTGTTCATTTTCAGTTAAGTTCAGAGTTTCAGTGTTGATCTTCGTCAGTAAATTCAGTCACATGATCACAGTGCACTTGGCACGTTGCTCACGGCTTAGCTTGCTTGTCCGGAGCCTCACACGCGTGCTTGGCTCGTTCCTGGCATCGGTGGCGCCCTGGCCCGCCTGCGCCGGCGTGTCTCGCAGCGGCCGAACCACCGTAACGGCCGACCGGGAGCAGAACGGCGGCATAACGCCATTCGGCGCCGCCCAAACCCCCTGGTGGCTCCGCTTGGCCATTTCCTCGCCAGCTACGCATGCAGCACCGTCGCCGTGGCGCGGCACGCACAGAGCGCGCTCCCTGCCGCCGACGGGCCCGCGTCGCCCCGGTCCGTTGAGCTCCCCCTAAGCAACCAAATCCCGACGCAGTTAGCACCTAAACGGAACTAGGGAACACCCACGACGACGCTCAACCTCTGAACCCTCCCGTGCAACCACAGCGCCGCCGTAATCACCTCGCCGGAGAACCCCGTTCTCGGCAACCGCCTCGGGGCGGCTATATATAGCACCCCGAGCTTGCTCTCGCCCCCGCACACCTCCTCTACCCCTCCAGACCCCGCCAAGTCCCTGGAAGGGCCACGAAACTCTCCTTCCCGACTCCGCCACGCCGTTCGCCTCGGCCTCCACCTTGATTCACTGTGGTGATGCCATCTCCGGCGCCCAAACCTCGTCCGTAGCCTTCTCTTACACCTAGTGCTCTAACCTCCACCTCAATTCGATCCTTGCAGCCCTCCTCGGCGAGATCCATCAACGCCCGAACCACCGTCCGCCGGAGTTGAGGCCACCGTCAACGTGGTGCTCATCGGCGACCAACTCCACCACCCACCGGTGCGGAAGGACATGGTGAGTACGTTGGTAACCTCTGATCCTCCTGCCTCGCCGTAGATCGCCGCTGGCGATCACCGCGGCCCTCGGGCGCCAAATCTCTGCTTTCGTTTTCAAACCCGACGGGTGGGTCCTCCCGTCAGCTTTTCCTCTTTTGAATCGTTTTCGAAGCGCCGGGCAAAATCGTCTTCCCCCTTCGGGTGGCGTTTTGAGATCAAGCGTTTTCTGTTTTTATAAAGAAAACCCTGGGAAGTTTATGTTTCATTATAGAAAGCTCCCTGGACTAAAACGCTAATGACTTTTAAACAGAAGAGTATTTTTGATTGATTCTTTTTCTGTCCTCTTTAAAATTTGGTCTAGTTTTTTATCAGATTTATTTGAAAAATATTTTGAGTAATTTTTGTGCACCTCACGGTATTTACGTTAGCGCGTATGTTTTCATTATACCGTAGATACCGAAGGAGGTGACGGGACCGCAAACTTCACCGAGCCAGGCTCCGACTACTCTGAACCAGGCAAGCATGTTTGAACTTTTGATATGATGTGTGTTCTGGCAGGTTTGCATTAAGTAGTTTCATGGCATGTTTGTGAGCATACCGATGAATGTTATTTTTCATGCAAAGTTGAGGCAAGTGAGTTCGATAATCCATACGTGTTTGGATGTGAATGTGCACGGCCATGTGTTGGCATGAGGATGGGTAAGATGGCAGTGTTGTAGCATGCCAGTCTTATGCCATACTATTTGACTTCAGTGTCAACCCGTATCAGTTCGGTTCCCATCCATTTCCCTTCCCGTACTACCACATGTTTTCCGCAATGGATATGGCTTTGTAAGTAGCAAACCGCTTTCCTGGTACACACCAAATGGAGAGGCCATGATGATGGTTCCATGGCCCTGGATTAAAGCCAGTCATCCGGTCAGGGGCATGGGTGTTTCGGTTGGGACGAGAGGGGGCACCCTTAAAGCGCTGCGAATATAAATTTGATCCCATGCTATTCGAGATTGTGATCTCCCCGTCTCAAAAAATTTTCTTGGACGATGTCTAGGGTGATTCCTGGCATCGTGAGGTAGGATGGGCATGTACTGGTTAGCTGTGTTTCTTCCGAAATACCATAAAAGGAACTAGTCCTTCAGGACTACGGAATCCGTTGGCTGTGGGTAATTTTAGTACAAACTCTGCAGAGTCATAAATCCTCGAATCATCTTATACATGTCCGAGTTCTGTATTATCTTATCCTGACAAGTGTCAGTTTTGGTGACAGATACTCCGGTGAATCACATGAGTACTAAGTCCGTTTAAATGTTTATTCCTGTGGATGGACTAACCCGTTTATATTCATGTGTTGAATATTTATCATGAGTGCTATATCTTTGTGATGAAAGCCATTTCTGTGATGTCGCTCAGACGTCCGACTGCGGCATTGCTGTTACTTATTTTTATTATAAGCCCTTTCTGTGATGTCGCTCAGACGTCCGACTGCGGCATTGCTGTTATTTATTTTTTATTATAAGCCCTTTCTGTGATGTCGCTCAGACGTCCGACTGCGGCATTGCTGGTACTTATTTTTATTATAAGCCCTTTCTGTGATGTCACGCAGACGTCCGACTGCGGCATTGATGTTACTTATTTTTATTATAAGCCCTTTCTGTGATGTCGCTCAGACGTCCGACTGCGGCACGCATGCATTTTCATTTCAATATAAGCCCTTTATGAGGTGTCTCTCAGACGCCCGACTGTGGCAATATTTTGCTTATTTATTCACCTTTCGAGGCGTCGCTTCAGACACCCGATCGGTTTTAAGTTTGCCTCCTTGGGTTTTTGAGCGGACTACCGCCAACTCCCATTTTAATTATTTTTCTATACTGCTTTAATTGAGCATTGTTAAGATTAACTATGTCGCATTCATGCTTCCATTTGCTATATCTTTTGTTTGAACTGTCTTGCGAGTACCTTCATAGTACTCACCTGGCTTGTTGATTTGGCCAGATGCTGACGAAGGCGATCTCATGGATGAAGAGTTCGATAGCGAGTCCGACGCCTAGAGGAATCCCAGTCAGTCTCGTGCGACCCCTGGATTAGTCCTTGTAAAATATCCGCTTCCGCTACCCAAATAAATTCATCGAGCCTCACCTCGACGCTCGATGAGCCGCCAGTGCAGTAGACTTATTAACCACACCACTGTGTTATTCCACCAACCACGCATACTCCAAGTCAGTAGTATTTCCACCCTACACCTTGTGCCATATCCGCCATCATGTATAATTATTGGCGTGTTGTAATAATTGGTTGGGCATCTTTAGTCCGACCCTTGTAATATTGTAATGCTACTGGCTTCTTGTATCAAAGTTTTGTCTACCGATATGGAGGATTTATCCTCATATTGGATTCATGGGTCGGTTGTTCAATACATATTTTTATTGAAAATCCGGTCGTGACAAGCTTGGTACCAGAGCCAGGCTGACTGTAGGAAGCCACTAGGTGTGATCGCTAATCGGTTATTAGCATAATAGAGCTATTTATTATTTTTACAAATGTAGTCAATTTCTGACAGTCAGCATAAATTTATGATTTGACTACTCAGGATTTTTGCCTACTTTTGTAGATGGCCAGCAACGACTGCGAGTCGCAGATGTTCGCCAACATGCCCGATGGGTTTGTCAAGCTTCTCTCCTTCATCGTCCAAGTCGTGATGGGGCCAGATGTGCGCCCAGTCTTCTCTCTCTCTCAGCACAAGGTCAATGACCGTCTAACCATGCACCAAGCCGCGGTGGAATTCAAGAGAGGACGAGTTGAGCGTTACCGGTTCGTGGGGAGAGCCATGACCACCGATAAGCACGCGCTACAGATGGCAGCCCGTGAGGCGATAGCCCGTCTCAGGGATATCCTTCCTTCAACGAAGACTCGTCGCTACCGCTACCTGCCATGTCACGTGCCATACACCTTCCACTACGCATTCTCTTGCCCCAGAGGAGAACGGGACGAAGCTTTTGAGATGCTCATCGAGTATCTCCAGGCTTTGGAGGCAGCCTTCGACAACCTGGTGGACGACTTTGTAGCTGTCCGCATGGACTCAGTCCATGGCTGTGCCGCCAACAGGAGGGAGCTCCTGCGTGCTGCACCGCCACTGACTTTCGTCTCGTCATCAGCATCGTTCACTCCTACTGCTTGCACCGCTACTCGTCGCCTGCCTACCACGGAGGAATTCAACCATGTCATTGCACCTACTCCGGTTCGTTCTGCACCACCCCTCGTGCCCGCTCAGATTCGAGTTGTCCCACACAGGGCACCTGCTCCACCAACTCCGTGCAGCACCTCTCGTCTGGAGCCTATCTCCAAAGAGGAGGTCGAGTCCCCAGCCTCTCTAAGCCTCACCCTTGGCAGGCCAAGGGAAATCCTTACCATTTCCGACTAAGTACGCTTAGCCGCCATGCGATGTACCGACTTGTACGATATGTTTATATGTAAATAGGCTGTGAGAAGTAGTTTGTTTGCGCATCATGTAGGATCTGTAGGAGTGCACTAGACTAAATAACATGTCAGGATTTATGTACGCATATCCTGAGTGATGTATTGTATAATTACTGCTTGCGTGTAAGATATGTAATGAGCAGTCCTTCTCCGTGCGCAATCGACTTATTTTCTTGAAAAATAAAATCTTGGGCTTTTAATTTATTTGCCATCCTTATGCATTTATGGACTTAATTTTTGCGACTTCTTCCACTTTCTTATGAGTGTTTCAAAATATATCCCCAGAGTAAATTATGTCTTGTCCTTGGACGCGCTCCATGCCAACTCCGACAGAGGAAAATTATGGCACACCCCCAGGCAACAATTTCACACAGGGACAGACAAGTCAACAGGACAGTGAAACGGCACTTGCCCAGATGTGACGTCTTTACGAACAAAGTCAGCAGCAACATCAGGAAATACTGAACCAAGTCATCAATATGGGGAATCACCGCGGACAGTATCAGCAGCAATCCAAGTTATCCGAGCTACAGAAGACGCGTCCCCAAACATTTTCTCACACTGACAAACCTCTGGAAGCCGAGGACTGGCTTCGAGACATGGAGAGAAAATTAATTATCGCCCAGTGTTCAGACTTTGAGAAAGTGCTTTATCCTCCGCACTATCTCACTGGAGCAGCCGCATCGTGGTGGGAAAATTTCCTACACATGCACCCCAACGAAAATAATATATCATGGGAGGAATTTAAAGAAGGTTTTCGTGGGGCACATATTCCTAAGAGTCTGATGAAGATCAAAAAGAGAGAATTTGATGACCTCAAGCAAAGAACAAAGACAGTGTCCGAATATAACAGTCAGTTTACCCTGCTGTCTCGCTACGCCAACGAGGAACGAATGTCAGAAAACAAAAAGATGGAGAAGTTGCTAGACGGACTGACACCCGCGCTTAAATGTCAGTTGGTCGTACACACATTTCCAGATTTTAAGACGCTGGTAGATAAGGCCATTACCTTGGAAAATGAGAGACGCAACTTAAAAGATTTCCATAAGCGGAAGAGGACCAGTCTAAACACACCCGCAACCACCGCAGCAAGACAGACGTTCAGAAAAACTGGACACCCAAACCCACGACAAACGTCTCACGCCCAAGCAAGAATTTCCACGCAAGGGACAAGGAGTTCACATACCGCCCAGGCGTTACCTGTTACGCTTGTGGAGAAGAAGGGCACTATGCCAAGCAGTGCCCCAAGCCAAGGAACTCGGCCCCAAAGCCGAACAACGGAGGCAATAATTCGGCACCAAAGCGCAACAATTTCAACCCAAATAACAACCACAGGAAGGGTCATCTGAACCACGTGACCAAAGAGGAAGCACAAAATTCCCCAGATATCATACTCGGTACGTTTCCTGTCAACACAATACCTGCCATGGTTTTGCTTGATTCTGGAGCTTCTCACTCGTTCGTTTCGAAAAGTTTTGCTTTGCAAAATAATTTTTCGATGCTTCCCTTGGGAAAATCTATGATCGTCAAGTCCCCTGGAATCAAGCAAGTTACCCAGAATTATTGCCAGGATGTGGTTATCGAGTTTGAAGGGTTGAAGTTCCACGCAAATCTTATCGTATTGGAAAATAAAGGGCTGGATGTCATCTTAGGGATGGATTGGTTAACCACCAACAAAGGTTTTATTGACTGCTTCAATAGGACCGTAATTCTCACCCATCACCACGGGAAGACCATAAAGGTTTCAGCCAAGGAAAGAAAAATATGCCGGCAACCGAGATTGAACAAGGTAGATATTTCTGAATTGAGCAAAGTGCCAGTAGTGTGTGAATTTCCAGATGTATTCCCCGAAGAACTACCAGGCATGCCACCAGATAGAGAGATTGAATTCAGCATAGAGCTAGCACCCGGAACCGCTCCCATATACAAGAAACCATACAGAATGGCACCATCCGAATTGGTGGAACTAAAGAACCAAATAAAGGAACTGTTGGAAAAAGGGTACATACGAGCCAGTTCCTCACCTTGGGGTTCACCAATTTTATTCGCCAAAAATAAGGATGGAACACTGAGATTGTGCATAGACTATCGAGCGCTAAACATGGTCACAATCAAGAACAAATATCCGATGCCGCGAATAAATGATTTATTCAATCAACTCGCTAAGGCCAAGGTGTTCTCAAAGATTGACTTGAGATCGGGATATCATCAACTGAAAGTACGAACCGAGGATATTCCCAAGACCGCTTTCACCTCGGATCTGATTTATGCGAGTTCACCGTGATGCCATTCGGACTAACAAACGCCCCCGCATATTTTTTTCACCTCATGAACAAAGTATTCATGAAGTTTATGGATAAGTTTGTTGTGGTATTTATCGATGATATTCTGGTATACTCCAAAACACTAGAAGAACACGCTGAACATCTCCGGATTTATGCGAACTCGGGAAACATCGGTTATGCGCTAAATTCAGCAAGTGTGAATTTTGGCTAAAGCAAGTAGGTTTTCGGGCCCCGATCTTGACTCAAGAAGGTATCGCCGTGAACCGGAAAAAGTCAAGGCCGATTTGGCTGGAAGCCGCCAGACCGGTGACGGATGTCTGAAGTTTCTTGGGTATGGCAGGATACTACCGAAGATTTATTGAAGGATTCTCCACCATAGCAAAGCCAATATCACAACTACTCAAGAAAGACAGGAAGTTTGAATGGACGGAAGCTTGCGAGAAAAGTTTCCAAGAACTGAAGAGGAAACTGATGACAGCACCAGTACTAATTGTGCCAGATATACACAAAAATTTTGAGGTATTTTGTGACGCATCTCGAAAGGGCCTCGGGTGCGTATTGATGCAAGAGGGCAAGGTTGTCGCATATGTTTCCAGACAACTTCGCAAGCATGAGGAAAATTACCCTACTCATGACCTGGAATTAGCAGCAGTTATTCATGCACTCAAAGGAATGGAGACACTTTTTACTTGGTAATCGTTGTGAAATATACACGGACCACAAAAGCCTCAAGTATATTTTCACACAACCAGAACTAAATTCTGGCAGCGGCGCTGGTTGGAATTAGTAAAGGATTATGATGTTGGGATCCACTACCACCTGGGCAAGGCAAATGTTGTAGCAGATGCTCTGAGTCGGAACCCCAGTCCGGACAACGACGGCATGCCAGACTTAAGACCTGAATTCCAGCAGGAATTCACAAAGCTCAACCAGATGGTGGTCACCGAAGGCAGTGTGTCAAACTTAGAAGTACAGCCTACCCTGATAGAGAAGGTTAAAGAGGCTCAACGTGGACACCCCAGCATTGAAGGCATAAAACGGAAGATGAAGTTGGGCAAGGCCTCGAATTCATTATTGAAGAGCAAGGAATATTGTGGTTCCGGGAATAGGCTTTGCGTACCAAATATCCATGACCTTAAACAGCAAATCCTGGCTGAAGGCCACACCGCTCCATATTCAATCCATCCTGGAGGAACAAAAATGTACAAAGATCTTCAGGAAACATTTTGGTGGCATGGTATAAAAAGAGACATAGCCACGTTTATTGCATGTTGTGACTATTGTCAACGCATCAAGGCCTAGCACCAGAAACCGGCCGGGCTATTGCAACCAAATAAGATACCCGAGTGGAAATGGGACCAGATTGGAATGGATTTTATTGTTGGACTACCTCGGTCGCGACACGGACATGATGCCATATGGGTAATCACTGATAGACTGACTAAAGTAGCTCACTTCATCCCCGTGAAGACAACACACACCACTCAGAAGCTTGCTAGGCTCTATATCTCCCGTATCGTTTGCCTACATGGAGTCCCAAAGAAAATAATCTCTGACAGAGGCACTCAATTCGTCTCCCGGTTTTGGGATCACTTACAACAAGCTCTGGGAACTCAGCTGGCATTCAGTACCGCATACCATCCCCAGACAGATGGGCGGACTGAGCGAGTAAACCAGATTCTAGAAGATATGCTGAGAGCATGTGTCCTCACCTATGGGACAAGTTGGGAGGAGAGCTTACCATACGCAGAATTCGCATATAACAACAGCTATCAGTCCAGCCTACAAATGGCACCATTTGAAGCTCTGTACGGACGAAGATGTCGTACCCCGCTAAATTGGTCGGAAACCGGAGACAGTCATATCTTCGGCCCAGACCTGCTCAAAGAGGCTGAAGCTAAAGTCAAGGTAATTAAGGACCGACTCAAGACAGCCCAAAGTCGACAAAGGAGTTATTACGATCAGAAGCATCGTGGAGTCCATTTTGAACCCGGTGAATTTGTGTACCTACGAGTATCACCCATGATAGGCCTGCATCGATTCAAGATTGAAGGGAAGCTAGCACCAAGATTCATCGGACCTTTCTGCATAGTAGCACGAAGAGGCGCGGTGGCCTACCAGCTGGACTTACCCGAAGAATTATCCGACATCCACGACGTGTTCCACGTCTCCCAATTGAGGAAGTGCGTAAGCAACCCAGAGAAACAAGTAACCCATAAAAACATTGACGTGCAACCAGACCTTACGATCGGGAGCATCCGATAAAAATCTTGGAAGAGTCGAAAGGAGAACCCGACAGAAAACCATCAAGTTCTTCAAAGTTCGATTGGAGCAACCACACGAGAGTGAAGCCACTTGGGAAAGAGAGGATTTCCTTGAGCGGAGCATCCACAATTATTTGAGGATCAAGCTGGAATCTCGGGGCGAGATTTTTCCTAAGGGGTAGGTGTTGTGACACTCGAAATTTTTTTCTTTGGTTTTCTTCAAAACTTTGTTGGATTTGAAGGAGGTCACCAAAACCCTTCAAAAAAATCTCTATCAAAAGCTTTTCCCTCGACAAATATTTTACTTTTGCATCTCCTTCAACTCTGGTGTTTAGTTTTAAATTTTTCCTCTAATTGCTCTCTTCTCAAGGATTCAAGAAAAATCTTTGAAGTTTATTTTTCTTTCAAAAAGAAACTCTAGGAGTTTTCATTCTCTCCCATATTTGAAATCATTCATGATTTGGCCATACACCACATGGTAAAATCTTCCCAAATATATCTCCTTCCACTTTGGGCAATCCAAACACTCTATCTCTACTAGTTCAACCCTCTTCTGAATTTTTATTTCAATTAATTCTCTCCCAAATCTTTTCTGTCTATTATTTTGAGCCTAGGTAATTTGCAAAGCAAGTACCTTAATGCATTTGAATTTTGACCTCAAACCAACTCCCTTGGATAGTCCTTGGTACCCACAACCTAGAACTATCAAGATCCACTCCTCTTCTGTTCAAAAATTTCAAATTATAGTTCCTGCAAGTTTGGACCAGATTTGCCAAATTTGGTGAAATTCATATCTACATTACTCCAAAAATTCCACAAACATTCAGGTAGCCTCTAGATGCAATGAGAGGCCCCTCCACCAAAAACCAGCTCAAGGAAAAATCCCTACATGCCTAGATCATTCTGTCGAACACCTTGCATGCACTGTTTCTGTTCATTTTCAGTTAAGTTCAGAGTTTCAGTGTCGATCTTCGTCAGTAAATTCAATCACATGATCACAGTGCACTTGGCACGTTGCTCACAGCCTAGCTTGCTTGTCCGGAGCCTCACACGCGTGCTTGGCGCGTTCCTGGCGTCGGTGGCGCCCTGGCCCGCCTGCGCCGGCGTGTCTCGCGGCGGCCGAACCACCGTAGCGGCCGACCGGGAGCAGAACGGCGGCATAACGCCGTTCGGCGCCGCCCAAACCCCCTGGTGGCTCCGCGTGGCCATTTCCTCGCCAGCGCACGCATGCAGCACCGTCGCCGTGGCGCGGCACGCACAGAGCACGCTCCCTGCCGCCGACGGGCCCGCGCCGCCCCGTTCCGTCGAGCTCCCCCTAAGCAACCAAATCCCGACGCAGTTAGCACCTAAACGGAACTAGGGAACACCCACGACGACGCTCAACCTCTGAACCCTCCCGTGCAACCACAGCGCCGCCATAATCACCTCGCCGGAGAACCCCGTTCTCGGCAACCGCCTCGGGGCGGCTATATATAGCACCCCGAGCTTGCTCTCGCCCCTGCACACCTCCTCTACCCCTCCAGACCCCGCTAAGTACCTGGAATGGCCACGGGGAGCTCTCCTTCCCCGAATCCGGCCACTTCGTTCCGCCTCGGCCTCCACCTTGATTCACTGCGGTGATGCCATCTCCGGCGCCCAAACCTCGTCCGTAGCCTTCTCTTACACCTAGTGCTCTAACCCCCACCTCAATTCGATCCTTGGAGCCCTCCTCGGCGAGATCCATCAACGCCCGAACCACTGTCCGCCGGAGTTGAGGCCACCGTCAACGTGGTGCTCATCGGCAACCAACTCCACCACCCACCGGTGCGGAAGGACACGGTGAGCACGTTGGTAACCTCCAATCCTCCTTCCTCGCCGTAGATCGCCGCGGCGTCACCGTAACCCTCGGCGCCAAATCTCTGCTTTGTTTTCAAACCCGACGGGTGGGTCCTCCCGTCA
Organism: Aegilops longissima; assembly: GCA_021605205.1. NCBI lineage: Eukaryota > Viridiplantae > Streptophyta > Magnoliopsida > Poales > Poaceae > Aegilops > Aegilops longissima. The sequence goes on from CM038678.1 coordinate 11,983,281, forward strand.
GCTTTTTCCTCTTTTGAATCTTTTTCGAGCGCGCCGGGCAAAATCGTCTTCCCCATGGGTGGCGTATTCGAGACTAAAGCGTTTTCTGTTTTTGTAAAGAAAACCCTGGGAAGTTTCTGTCTCATTACAGAAAGATCCCTGGACTAAAACGCTAATAACTTTTAAACAGCAGAGTATTTTTGATCGATTCTTTTTCTTTCCTATTTAAAATTTTGTCTAGTTTTTTATCAGATTTATTTGAAAAATATTTGGAGTAATTTTTGTGCACCTCACGGTATTTACGTTAGCGCGTATGTTTTCATTATACCGTAGATACCGAAGGAGGTGACGGGACCGCAAACTTCACCGAGCTAGGCTCCGACTACTCTGAACCAGGCAAGCATGTTTGAACTTTTGATATGATGAGTGTTCTGGCAGGTTTGCATTAAGTAGTTTCATGGCATGTTTGTGAGCATACCGATGAATGTTATTTTTCATGCAAAGTTGAGGCAAGTGAGTTCGATAATCCATACGTGTTGGATGTGAATGTGCACGGCCATGTGTTGGCATGAGGATGGGTAAGATGGCAGTGTTGTAGCATGCCAGTCTTATGCCATACTATTTGACTTCAGTGTCAACCCGTATCAGTTTGGTTCCCATCCATTTCCCTTGCCGTACTACCACATGTTTTCTGCAAGGGATATGGCTTAGTAAGTAGCAAACCGCTTTCTGGTACACACCAAATGGAGAGGCCGTGATGATGGTTCCATGGCCTGGATTAAAGCCAGTCATCCGGTCAGGGGCATGGGTATTTCGGTTGGCACCGAGAGGGGCACCCTTAGAGCCTTGAATATAAATTTGATCCCATGCTATTCGAGATTGTGATCTCCCCGTCTCAAAAAATTTTCTTGGACGATGTCTGGGGTGATTCCTGGCATCATGAGGTAGGATGGGTGTGTACTGGTTAGCTGTGTTTCTTCCGAAATACCATAAACGGAACTAGTCCTTCAAGACTACGAAAATCCGTTGGCTGTGGGTAATTTTAGTACAAACTCTGCAGAGTCATAAATCCTCGAATCATCTTATCCATGTCCAAGTTCTGTATTATCTTATCCTGACAAGTGTCAGTTTTGGTGACAGATACTCCGGTGAATCACATGAGTACTAAGTCCGGTTAAATGTTTATTCCTGTGGATGGACTAACCCGTTTATATTCATGTGTTGAATATTTATTATGAGTGCTATATCTTTGTGATGAAAGCCCTTTCTGTGATGTCGCTCAGACGTCCGACTGCGGCATTGCTGTTACTTATTTTTATTATAAGCCCTTTCTGTGATGTCGCTCAGACGTCCGACTGCGGCATTGCTGTTACTTATTTTTATTATAAGCCCTTTCTGTGATGTCGCTCAGACGTCCGACTGCGGCATTGTTGTTACTTATTTTATTATAAGCCCTTTCTGTGATGTCGCTCAGACGTCCGACTGCGGCATTGATGTTACTTATTTTTATTATAAGCCCTTTCTGTGATGTCGCTCAGACGTCCGACTGCGGCACGCATGCATTTTTATTTCAATATAAGCCCTTTATGAGGTGTCGCTCAGACGCCCGACTGTGGCAATATTTTGCTTATTTATTCACCTTTCGAGGCGTCGCTTCAGACACCCGATCGGTTTTAAGTTTGCCTCCTTGGGTTTTCGAGCGGACTACCGCCGACTCCCATTTTAATTATTTTTCTACACTGCTTTAATTGAGCATTGTTAAGATTAACTATGTCGCTTTCATGCTTCCATTTGTTATATCTTTTGTCCGAACTGTCTTGCGAGTACTTTCATAGTACTCACGGCTTATTGATTTGGCGAGATCTTGTGAAAGGCGATCTCATGGATGAAGATTTCGATAGCGAGTCCGGCGCCTAGAGGAATCCAGTCAGTCTCGTCGACCCTGGATTAGTCCTTGTAAAATATCCGCTTCGCTACCCAAATAAATTCATCGAGCCTCACCTCGGACTCGATGAGCCGCCGATCTGAAGAGACTTATTAACCACACCACTGTGTTATTCCACCAACCACGCATACTCCAAGTCAGTAGTATTTCCACCCTACACCTTGTGCCATATCCGCCATCATGTATAATTATTGGCGTGTTGTAATAATTGGTTGGGCATCTTTAGTCCGACCCTTGTAATATTGTAATGCTACTGGCTTCTTGTATCAAAGTTTTGTCTACCGATATGGAGGATTTATCCTCATATTGGATTCATGGGTCGGTTGTTCAATAAATATTTTTATTGAAAATCCGGTCGTGACAACTGCTCGCGGATTCGCCTCCGAACACCGGCGATCGGGCGACCAGCGGCGCTGGTGGACTTCGCCCACCGTACACCGATCTCGAGCTATAAAACGACCGCGGTGCTCCTTCTTCTACTTCACACCTGGCCTCGCTTCTCCTCCTCCTTCCTTCTCCTCCATTACTGCTACAGAAGCTCGAGACGAGGCTCTAATGGTGGAGGCGGTGTCGGACTGATACGTGATCCTGGTGTGCGGAGGGCTGGCGGCAGTGCTGGGGCTCTCCGTGCTCCTGTGCGTGATGATCCTCGATGATCGTCGTGATGCTGCCGCTCGGGTGTTGGCTCTCCGCGGTGGCGGTGATCACGAGGACTAGATGTGACGCCGGGTGTTAACTGTTGTCGGTGTGCCGGACGTAACTAGTACCCGGATAATTATCCACTAATCTCTCCTTTGGAGACTGTGGTGTGTTCAGGGACGAGGTCGGTGAGATGCAACACGGTTATGTGTTCTTTTTTGCAGGCAGTGTATGTGTTCGAGGGGGGTGTGGGTCTGCTGCCGTGGTGCTGCGTGAAAAAAATAATCCACGTCGTGAGAAGATATATGATGTAGCAACTCAGGGAAAAGAAATCTCACTCCAGGATTTTTCGCGAGAGAAATCCGTCAATTTTAGAGTCAAACTGCAACAAAACTACTCAAATAATAGAAACTAAAAAAATTTACTCGCCACACAAACTCGGGGTACCACGGATAGGTTAGAACATATAAATAAATGTAGCCACAATAATTACAGCAGTGACGTCTATAATGCAAAAGGTAACTAGACGGGGTCCCGAGAAAACGTCTCTGGTACTGGGACACACTCCTCTTCTATCGGGGTAAGCGGATTGACCAGCCGATGAATGTGTCTCTCCTGGTCGGGCCTCAGTGGTCTGCCGACGGTGATCTGAGGATTTAAATCAGCGAGGCTCTGGAGATAACGCATTACCCGCTGGGTCAACCGTTCTTGAGCGATGACATACTGGACCATGTTGGCCAGTACTGGGTCTCTCTCAATTCGTCCACTGCGAAAAGACGTTACTCCTCCGGGTGCTGCACGGCTCGGGAAGTAATAATACCCTCTTTCACTAGCATATGGTACCGCGAATCGGAGTCGGACCAGCGCTTCGTGTGCAGCCGCTTCTATGGCCATTTGTGGAGCTGGCATAGATTTTCCCACAAAGGAGACCTCCATTGGGTCTTGGTTTGAGTTTATGGGAGGGATGTGTACTACTGCCCAATATTTCAAGGTGGATGTGGTGACCCTCGATTTGAGCAGCTCGTACTGGGGTGGCTGGGTAGAACCCATGGCACTGCAGGTAAAGTCCCACAATATTTTGACAAAGCTACCCGGGGTTGCATCTGGGGTTCTCAGATAAATACTAGGGCTCGGCATGGCAAGAAATGGTTGTGAGGGTGGTGCACAAGGTGAGGGGTGCTCAGCAAGGTCACGCGGTGGCCTTTTATATAGCATCCGGGCTGGGTTATTTACCGCGATGAGGGGTCGGGGTCAAAGCCACAGATTCACATATCTCACAAAAGTGACGTGTTACTGTAGGTGTCGTCGGAGTGGTTTTGGTAGTTGTGCCCGGGGTAAAAATGCAACTGCAGGCTGACATAGTTATGCAAGGTTACTATTTAAAACAGAGGCACAACCACAGGCTGCGTTTATTTACAAGGTCGCACGATTTTAAGGCGTGGATACACTGAGACTCGACACTACTCGAGTGACTTAGTCTACCTCGTTTATATCCAAGCGGGCGTGCCTTGAGGACGTCGAGGCTTCTCCACGGGTCTCACCGTCGGGATTAGCTGGAGGTGGTTGAGGAACTACAGGGTCGGGGTGGCGATGATGACCATCGCGGGAATTGTTGGCCACAATCCCGTTGGAGTGTGCTCCCAGAAGGCGACGAAGCACTTCTGGGGTCAACAAAGCACCTTGGTTGATGGCTGGGGCTGACCTCAAGGTCTCGATCGGGTGTCCGAACAGCACGACTGGTTTGTCGGCGTCGGGCTCGTCATCTCTTCTTGCCGGGGCTCGGCGAACCAGCTCTCCACAAGCTGCGATCAGATCAATGGTGATTTGATCGAACAGTTCCTCTAGTGCACCTACATAGCGCACTAGGTGCAACAATGCAGGATCCGTCTCGTGATCTCCGTTGGCAACTTGGGATGGTCTACCATACCCTTCACGTCTGGAGTAGTAGTAGAACGAGCGACAATTAACTCTGGGCGACAACTGCCGGAGTTGAACTATAGCCTCTCGAGCAGCTAGCTGGATGGCTTGTGACTCGAAGGAAGTTGTCCTTCCGGTTAACCTGTAGGGGCGTTATGGCGACAGACCCCTACCGTAGATGTGCACAGTGGCCCAGAATTGACTGCTCTCACCGCTCATGGGTCCTTGGTACACAACATATTCTGGGGGCTCTTCTAACGCATAGGCACGACGGGTGAGGTTTGTGAGTATGGTCACAAAACCTCCAAGTTTGGTTGCTGTGGTCTCATTGTGCACGACTAGGCCAGGCATTATGGCTTGGTTTGGGGTAAAGGTTGTGCGCTGCTGGGTTGAGGCTAGCGTGCCCTTTTTATAGAAAAAGGGGACGAAATCTTCCTTCGCACGCTTGCGACTGAGATAAATTAGGTGTCGGTCACTGGCGTGTGATCGACAGGCTAGGTTGATAGGTTGGGCACCGACTGCCAAAAGTGTCGGGCTCACTGTGTGGCTATCTTGCACGAGAAGCTTGGCCGGGGTTTGGTTATGGTCTGGTGGGTTGGTTAACCTAGGTTTTTTGACCTGGCTAAGATAGGATTAGCTAATGGTCAGCCTGGCTCTGATACCAAGTCTGTCAGGACCGGATTTTCGGGATATTAATTTCCAGAAAATGGCCCTTGTGCTCACCAGCCCCAGGATTTACTGTTAGCTAATGAGGCACCAACTTGATACAGAAATTCCAATCAAAAAATACAAGATATGTAGTACAAGACCATTCTGGCTTGTGAGTACGATGAATGGTTTCTAGTGGTTGATGGCGGAAGCGTTTTGTGGATCGTCGGCGTCTATGGGACTCCATTTCCCACAGGAACAGCTGACCAGGTTAACTCCTATCTTCACGAGGCTGCTATCCTCAAAGCGTAGGTTCCGGGGCTGTCATCGCATCGCTCCTCTCCATGCAAGAAATCTGGCCAAGACAATAGCCAGGGAAAAGCCAGTGAGTACTTTGAATGTACTCGCAAACATTTATGAACACAGGTATAACATAACAAAACATGTTCCGAAACATTCTATGATCACAACGTCAGTCATAAAATAAAAAAAATCTCTGATGCATGCACGCCGGTTATTTATATGCAACAATAATTATGCAATGACAGAGTAGGAATAAAATGCACCATTCGGATGTCTGAACCGATGTCTCAAAATGATAGTAAATAACGAGCATGCCTCAGTCGGGCGTCCGAGCGACACCACATAAAGGGCTTATAAAGTAAATAAATAACAAGCATGCCACAGTCGGGCGTCTCAGCGACACCACATAAAGGGCTTGTAAAGTAAATAAATAACAAGCATGCCACAGTCGGGCGTCTCAGCAACACCACATAAAGGGCTTATAAAGTAAATAAATAACAAGCATGCCACAGTCGGGCGTCTCAGCGACACCACATAAAGGGCTTATAAAGTAAATAAATAACAAGCATGCCACAGTCGGGCGTCTCAGCGACACCACATATAGGACTTATAAAGTAAATAAATAACAAGCATGCCACAGTCGGGCGTCTCAGTGAAACCACATAAAGGGCTTATAAAGTAAATAAATAACAAGCATGCCACAGTCGGGCGTCTCAGCGACACCACATAAAGGGCTTATAATTAATCACGGTGAATATCCAGGAGGTAGAACCATCCCAGGGATACTCGATAATTCAAATAATATAACGGGTTAGTCCATAACAAAATAATAATCATGGTCCTCACAAGTCACAAGTCAGGCCCCAAGTTTGGTTTAGCAGTTTCTCCTCCGAAGACCGACACTGAGACCGACACTTGAGCCATCCCAGACTGTAGTCCTTAACCATGGACACGGCTATTCGAATAGGTTTAATCTCTGCAGAGGATGTACTCTTTACCCACGAGTAATGGCTTCCTTTAGTACATCGGGACTAATTCCGTCTACGGTCTTTCAATTGAGAACACACCTGACCTGCACACACCAGCTTAACTTACCGTTGTCTGGAATCACCCACGACACCTGTCAAGCAAAAGCTCTAAGTGGGGAGGCTACAACCTCGCGTAGCATGGGATCAAACTTATATCGCGCGCTCTAAGGGTTGGCCTCCCCTCTCGGTCTCAACCGGAAACACCCATGCCCCCGGACCAGGTGGCCTGCCTACCGGCTACAACCGGTGCCTTCCACCATGGCCTCTCTGTACGGTGTGTGCTAGAAAGGGGTTGACGACTTACTGAACCGTACCCTACTTGTTGTAGGGACAAGTGGTAGTACGAAACAAGTATGGGGGTTACTGGAACAAGACTCGATCTATGGTCGACTCAGGAGGTTTAAGTATTCCCTGCATGATTAGCATAATGAATATATTTCATCCTACAGACAGAATTACCACTCATCATACCCCATCATGCCATACTGGACACACTAGTCTCGACGATAGACTAGGGACAAGCTCGGGTCTACCCAAGACAGAGACTTTCCCGTTTTCCCTACGGTAGGCACGAAAGGTATACGCGGATGATCACTATCACAAGCATGTCCAATTCCAACAGCAATGAAATCTCCCATATGCATTCATGCAAAAGATCGAATCACCACATAAAATAACGAGTTCTACGTATTGAGGTGGTGTTGTAATCGTGTCAAACAATGCATGAAAAATATTATGCCATGGTTCAGAATGCTTGCCTTCAAGGTGTGGAGAGGCAGGGTGCACTCCAAAACTTTTAAAAGTTATAATCTCCCCTCCACATTCCTATTTTCAAAAATATTCAAATAACACATACTTTAAAAACAGTACAAAAAAGTTGTCTGAATTTTTTCCAATAAATCTTAAAATAAACTAGACAATATTTGAGAGAGGTAGGAAAAAGAATCAATTCTTTTGGGGTTATATTTAAAAAGTTATGGCCAGTCAAAGTTTGGTCAAATCTGTTTTTAATAAAACCAGAAAAAGGAAAACATTTTGGGGAGAATACGTTTCGAAGCAGAGGATACGTACTCGGGTCGTTTGCGCTTTCACTTAAAACACGTGGCGGCGGGGTTAGTCGCAGACAGTGGGTCAGCGGGGCCCACTGGTCGGGTTTGACTGGTCTACCTTCCTTCCTCTTCCTCTGCCCGAGCGGAGGCGGGACTCCGGCGATCGCCGCCAGCGGTTGGCGGCTCCTCACGGGGCTCCGAGGGCGGGGATGGATCCGCCAATCCCGGGCGGTCCTCCCGGTGGTCGCTAGGCAGGTGGGGACGGAGGGAGTTGCCGGCGATGAGCTTCGCGGCGGCCGGTGGCTACGGTGAAATGGGGGTTCGTGCCACGGTGGTTCCCGAGCGAGATTGATGGGTTGGGCAGCTCCGCTTGCAGTCGAAGGAGTCGGGTGGTGGCGTTGGTTGGTCGGGAGGGCTTGGTGGCGATGAACGGGGCTGGGACGTGGTGGCGGCCGAATCGGCCGGAGTCGGGGACGACGGCTTCCCTTGGTCGATTACGAGCTAGGGGAGCTCTATGGGAATGGCTTGAGGCTGCCTGGGGTCTAGGAGGAGCTCGGGTTCACCATTTATAGGCGAGCAATGGCGGTTCGCGGCCGCCGCGGATAGGATCGTCGGCGACCGCCATTTCTGTGGCGCAGGGGCGTGGCGGCGGCGCGCTGCGGACAAGCTTGCGGATGAGCTTGAGCTGCTCAAGGGGGCAGTGGCGGCGCAGGTGGCTCGGGCGGCGCCGACCAGGGCAGAGGCTGTCGGGCGGCGGTGGCGGCTTGCGGAGGCGGTGCTGCAGGGCGCCAGGAAGGGGTCCAGGCGGCTCTGCGGCGAGGGAGGAGTCGGGCGCTGCAGTGGGGAGGGCCCTAACGGCGCTGGGAGGCGGCGGCGCGAGCGGCGACACGCGCGACGCGTGCAAAAGCAGCTGTGGCGCCCGAGCGTGCTGCGCCGAGCGTTACGCAAAATGCCAGCGTGGGCTAGAGAGCGTGGGTGAGGCTGGCAGTTAGCAGGTCTAGGTTATAAGCATCTAGGGGCTTGGTGGACAAGGTTTTTGGGTCAGTGGATCAAGTTCACAGTGAAAACTAAAACTTATGCCAAATCTGACCATGCACACAAGGTGCTTAACAGAATGCCACATGCACCTAGGCATTTCTTGGGGTGGCCAAACTCTCCAGGCTGGTGTCTCTTTAGATGCAGGTGAGAGTGGCAAGGTCATTTGGGCAAAACCATAAACTTTCTAATGCAAGCTTTGCCAATCTTCAGTTTTGGACAGAAAGAAGAAGGCATGATTGCACGCACTTAAAATCCTCCAATGGGTCCACTCTACTCGATTTAAGGGTTTGGCAGGGTGGTCTATAAGCAGGAGAAATAATCATGGGTAAAGGAGCAAGTTAAAATATGGTTGTAGTGCAAATCATCAAGTTGGACCAGAATGAAAATGAGGATGATTCACTCAGATTTTTCAAAGAACAACACTGGGTTTTTGCAGCAAGTTGAATAACATACTCCTACTGATATCCCATAATATTGGTGGAAGTTTGAAGGAAATATTTAAATAGGTTGTAGTGCAAAAGTGCCCACTGGACCAGATTTGAAAACTTGGTGTAGAACACAAAATATTCAATGGATGAAATATATTTTTGCATAAAAGTGATTTAAAAACATCACATGACATCCCCAAATTTTGGTGGGATTTTTTAATGCCTTTATAAAAGGGTTGCAGTGCAAAAGGGACCCTAAACTTATGGAAAACCATTTTGGAGAAATAGGGCTCAGGAAAAGATAATTATATAAATAATCTTACTGATAAAAGAATTGTTTTATTTGAGAGAGTAATGAGTCCAATAATTATTGGAAAGTTTTCACTTGGGGTAAAAACTCCATAATAATAAAGAAAAGAATGGTTCTGAAATCAAATGGAAATCCAGAAGCTAGTGGTGGAACTTGTGAGATGGGCGTCGAACCATAATTCGGCGGAAAACCAAACATGCTCGTGCCTATGGGTGGTGTGACAAAGTGATTCGGCGTTGACGTAGAATTGGGCACACTCATAATAGGATTAGGATATGCAGGTGCGGCCACAAGCTGGTTGGTTTGACTAGGGTAAAAATTCAACGGCATACTATACTGTTGTTGTATAGGAGGTGCCGATGAAATAGGTAAAGTTGGACTAGGGTATTCACATACACCAACAGTACCACTAGATGACTGAGGCATATTTTTCTTAGTATTAGCACTAGCCACAGAAGAATTCTTTGCCATCTCATTACCCTTACTAACAAGACTCTCAATCATAGCAACTTGCACTGGAGAAAAAAACTTTACTCACAGTGATTTCATCTTGTTCGTCAATGAGAGGAGGGAAATTGACGTTTCCAACCAGAGTGATGTTGCCTTGACAGTCCTTCTTGAAACTTGAAATAGGAGCCTCCAATCCTCCTCCGCGCGCTTCTTCTTGAGCGCCCCAAAAGCCTCTTCACGCTTCTTCTTGCGCGCTTCGTAGACTTGGCGATGTTCATCCGATAGTTCATCAAGACCGGGCTTAATGATGTTATCGGCGCTAACTTCTAAGGGCTTGGGGAGATCTGACATGGTTGATGAAGATTCTTGATGTTTCTTCCCTAGCGGAGTCGCCAAAAAGTGTGTTCGCACATGAACTGTTGGGGAACGTAGTAATTTCAAAAAAAATCGTAGGGACATGCAAGATCATGGTGATGCATAGCAACGAGAGGGTAGAATGTTGTCCATGTACCCTCGTAGACCGAAAATGGAAGCATTATGACAACGCGGTTAATGTAGTCATACGTCTTCATGATCGACCGATCCTCGGTACTGAACGTACGGCACCTCCGTGTTCAGCACACGTTCAGCTCGGTGACGTCCCTCCAGTAGAGCTTCGGGGAAGAGCTTCGTCGGCACGACGGTGTGATGACGGTGTTGATTATGTTACCGACGCAGGGCTTCGCCTAAGCAACGCTACAATATGACCTAGGTGGATTGTGGTGGAGGGGGGCACCGCACACGGCTAAGAGAGGTCAATGATCAACTTGTGTGTCATGGGGTGCCCCCCCCCCCCCGCCCCTGTATTTAAAGGAGCAAGGGAGAGGCCGGTCGGGCCTGTAGGGCGCGCCGGGAGGAGGAGTCCTCCTCCTAGTAGGAGTAGAGTCCCCTTTCCTACTCCTACTAGGAGGAGGAAAGGAAGGAGGAGGAGAAGGAAGGGCCCCCTTCCTAGTCCAATTCAGATCAGAGGGGGAGGGGACGTGCGGCCTGACCTGGCCGGCCCCTCTCTCTCCTCTAGGGCCCAACAAGGCCCATTAACCCCCGGGTGGTTCCGATAACCCCGCCGGCACTCCGGTAGAATCCCGATTTCACCCGGAACTCTTCCAATGTCCAAATATAGGCTTCTGATATATCAATCTTTATGTCTCGACCATTTCGAGACTCCTCGTCATGTCTGCGATCACATCCGGGACGCCGAACTACCTTCGGTACATCAAAACACATAAACTCATAATACCGATCGTCACAAAACTTTAAGCATGAGGACCCTACGGGTTCGAGAACTATGTAGACATGACCGAGACACGTATCCAGTCAATAACCAATAGCGGAATCTAGATTCTCATATTGGTTCCTACATATTCTATAAAGATCTTTATCGGTCAAACCGCATAACAACATACGTTGTTCCCTTTGCCATTGGTATGTTACTTGCCCGAGATTTGATCGTCGGTATCTCAATACCTAGCTCAATCTCGTTACCGGCAAGTCTCTTTACTCGTTTCGTAATGCATCATCCCGCAACTAACTCATTAGTCACGTTGCTTGCAAGGCTTATAGTGATGTGCATTACCGAGAGGGCCCAGAGATACTTCTCCGACAATCGGAGTGACAAATCCTAATTTCGATCTATGCCAACTCAACAGGTACCATCGGAGACACCTGTAGAGCACCTTTATAATCACCCAGTTACGTTGTGACGTTTGGTAGCACACAAAGTGTTCCTCCGGTATTCGGGAGTTGCATAATCTCATAGTCATAGGAACATGTATAAGTCATGAAGAAAGCAATAGCAACATACTAAACGATCAAGTGCTAAGCTAATGGAATGGGTCAAGTCAATCACATCATTCTCTAATGATGTGATCCCGTTAATCAAATGACAACTCATATCTATGGCTAGGAAACTTAACCATCTTTGATTCTACGAGCTAGTCAACACTAGTAGAAAAAGGGTCTAATGTGAAACTCATTAGTCCCGGTTTGCAATTGAACCGTCACTAATGTGACCATTAGTGTCGGTTCCAACGGCCAGGCGGGCGGCGCTCATTAGTACCGGTTCGTGGCGAACCTTTAGTACCGGTTCGTGCCACGAACCGGTACTAAAGAGGTGGTGGCCTTTAGTACGGGTTGGTGGCTCCACCGGTACTAAGGGGTCTTTAGTACCAGTTGGAGCCACCAACCGGTACTAAAGGTGGTGCGCTGCCACCCGCAGTGCACAATGTTTAGACCCACCTCGCTAGTTGAGAGGAGCTCGCACCGGTTTATAAGCCCTGCCGCGGCTACCGTGTCGAGCTCCTCTCTAAGCAGGCCTTTGTGGGCCTATTGCAAGTCTTCTGCCCTGTGGGGCCTACTGGGTCGTACGGGCCTGCATCCTGGCCCAACTAGAGATTGGGTTTCTAGTCGTATGCAGGCCGTGCCGGCCCAGTAGGCGGGCTATTTTTGCTTTATTTCAAAAATAAAAGTTAAAAAAAATCCTTACCAACCAGGACTAAAGGTCCCCCAGACCACGGCGCGCCTCGTGCCACATTGTCGGCCTTTGGTCCCGGTTCGTGTTGAACCGGTACTAAAGGGGAGGGACCTTTAGTCCCCACTCTTTAGTGCCGGTTCCAGAACCGGTACTAAAGGTCCTTACGAACCGGTACTAAAAGTCGTTTTTCTACTAGTGCAAGTAGAGGCATACTAGCGACACTCTGTTTGTCTATATATTCACACATGTACTAAGTTTCCAGTTAATGCAATTCTAGCATGAATAATGAACATTTATCATGATATAAGAAAATATAAATAACAACTTTATTATTGCCTCTAGGGCATATTTCCTTCAGTCTTCCACTTGCACTACAGTCAATAATCTAGATGACATCACCATGTGATTAATACCAATAGTTCACATCACCATGTGATTAACACCCAAAGTTCACATCGCATGTTATCAATACCCAAAGGGTTTACTAGAGTCAATAATCTAGTTCACATCGCTATGTGATTAACACCCAAAGAGTACTTAGGTGTGATCATGTTTTTGCTTGTGAGAGAAGTATAGTCAATGGGTCTGCCATATTCAGATCCGTAAGTATTTTGCAAATTTCTATGTCTACAATGCTCTGAACGGAGCTACTCTAGCTAATTGCTCCCACTTTCAATATGTATCCAGATTGAGACTTAGAGTCATCTGGATCAGTGTCAAAACTTTCCTCGACGTAACCCTTTACGACGAACCTTTTGTCACCTCCATAATCCAGAAACATATCCTTATTCCACAAAGGATAATTTTGACAGCCATCCAGTGATCTACTCCTAGATCACTATTGTATTCCCTTCCAAACTCAGGGCAGGGTATACAATAGGTCAGGTACACTGCATGGCATTCTCTATAGAACCTATGGCTGAGGCATAGGTGTTGGTGTCAAAACCGGCGGATCTCGGGTAGGGGGTCCCGAACTGTGCGTCTAGGCGGATGGTAACAGGAGACAAGGGACACGATGTTTTTACCCAGGTTCGGGCCGTCTCAATGGAGGTAAAACCCTACTCCTGCTTGATTAATATTGATGATATGGGTAGTACAAGAGTGGATCTACCACGAGATCAGAGAGGCTAAACCCTAGAAGCTAGCCTATGGTATGATTGTTGTTCTTCCCACGGACTAAAACCCTCCGGTTTATATAGACATCGGATAGGGTTAGGGTTAAACAGAGTCATTTATAATGGTAGGAGATCTACATATCCGTATCGCCAAGCTTGCCTTCCACGCCAAGGAAAGTCCCATCCGAACACGGGACGAAGTCTTCAATCTTGTATCTTCATAGTCCAGGAGTCCGGCCAACGGTGATAGTTCGGCTATCCGGACATCCCCTAATCCAGGACTCCCTCGGTAGCCCCTGAACCAGGCTTCAATGACGACGAGTCCGGCGCGCATATTGTCTTCGCATTGCAAGGCGGGTTCCTCCTCGAATACTTCATAGAAGATTTTGAACACAAGGATAGTGTCCGACTCTGCAAAACAAGTTCCACATACCACCGTAAAGAGAATAACTTTTGCACAGATCTGTGGCGTATTCCGCGTGACATCACACCACGGCCGAGCCTTTCTCTGAATCGTTATTGTTCCACCTCAGCGCGTTAACGAGGCGGTTTCCTTGGCAGCGTCTTATCGGGCGGAGATCGTGCCCCTTATTCGGGATTCTCATCAATACGGATGTGGGTAACCCAACCGCGCCATTGATTCTGGCGCTTGGGAGATAGCGAGTTTTACCAGGTGGCGGGGGCGCATAGTTTCGTCCGTCCATATAAGGGATAAGGATCCACCTTTTCACCTCGCCTTCTTCTGCTTTGCTCATCCATTTCAGCGACTTTTCGAGCTCCAGCGCCCAAGTCTGCACACCCTACCTCAACCTTCTCCAACTATGTCCGGTGTGGGAGGCAAGTGGATGGCCTCCTCCGTCATGGAGGGGCACATCAAAAAGCTGCGGAAGGCCAGATACTTGTCCGACAACATCGCGCATCGGCTCCCCAACAAGGGGCAGCTCATCCCCACCCCCAGGCCCCATGAGAGGGTGGTGTTCCTCCCCCACTTCCTCCGCGTACTAGGGTTTCCACTTCACTCATTTGTCCGGGGGCTCATGTTCTACTACGGCCTGGATTTCCACGATCTGGCCCCGAATTTCATCCTCAACATCTCGGCGGTTATCATCGTGTGCGAGGCCTTCCTCTGCATCCAGCCCCACTTCGGCTTATGGCTGAAGACCTTCAATGTCAAGCCGAAGGTAGTGGGCGGCTGCTAAGCGGAGTGCGGAGGTGCCATGCTGGGCAGGATGGCCAACGTCCTATGGCTTGAGGGCTCCTTTGTGGAGACCATAAAGGGGTGGCAATCGGGGTGGTTCTACATCACCGAGCCACGCGACTCTCAATGGGCGGCGGCCCCCGAATTCTGATCTGGCTTCCCCACACGGCTCACGTCATGGAAAGAGACGGGCCTGACGTGGGGTGATCCGGAAGAGCTATCCGGACTCCAAACCTGCGTCCGAAACCTGGTGGACAAGAATCTCAAGCTTGTCAACGTAATCCAGGTGATGCTCATCCGCCGGATTCTCCCATGCCAGCAACGGGCCGTCAATTTGTGGGAGTTTGATCCGGCACAGCACCAAACCTTGAGCCGGCTCTTCGACACTACGTATGAAGATGCCTAGAAGGTGCTGTTCAAGGGCGCTGAAGCTCCCGCATCCGCTACCGAAGATCGCGGGTTCAGCTCGCAGCGTCAAGCCAGTGAGGTAAGTTATTTTACCCTTTACGGGACTCTTTTTTTTCATTGTTTGACTCTATGCGGGATCTAAAACTCCCTAACCTTTGACAGGACTGGCTGAAGACGTCCGGATAGATTAACTGTCCGGCCCCATTTCCAGAAGACCCAGCGGATGCCCGTTTGACATGGCTGCTGGTTCCGGCACCTCACGTGGTGCCGGAGAAGAAGGCCAAGAAGAAGGCCATGGGAACTCGAAGGAGCTCCCGGCGCCAGGTGTTGTCGGACTCATCATCCGACGACTCTGAGGCGGAATCCTCCCCTGAGGACGAGGAGGAGGAAAAAGAAGCCTCTCCCCCAGTGGGGGGAGAGAAGAAAAGGAAGGCCATACGACCGGGAGGCGAAGGGTCAAGAAAGGAAGGACCCTTCCTCCGGACTTCTCCACCAACGCCGACAACGGCGAGGAGGAGGGCCACCAAGGCCAAGTCCTGGCGAGATCGTAAGTGTCCGGACTCGGAATAGCTCATGACTTTTATTTGTCGCATAGTGTCTTCTAACGCCGAATATAACCATGTAGCCCGCCCAAAGACGAGCTCGCCGCTTCGTCGAGCGGCTCCCTGAATTCGTCGGATGTGAATAGCACTTCACTTCCGACCGCCTCCTCCCCTCGCGACGCAGACAACACCACGGTGGAGTCCCAATAGGGGCCCAGTCAGGAGGAGGTGGTCCTGGAGGCGCCGCAATGCAACCTCCCGGACTCCGGGCACAAAGGGGGCAAAACCCAGAGGGCTCTATGTCCGGCCCTATGCCGGACTCCGTAACGGAACCTTCAGTGGTTCCGATGTCCGGCAAGCGGCCCCTTCATAAGAAGGGTAAGACTGCGACGCTGGTGACCTCCGTCCATCCGGAGGCACCGGATAGCTTGCTGGAGGCGCTTAACGGCGCCTCCATCGATGAGGAGCACCGCCTTGTTATGAGTGTGGTGATCCGAGAAAGTTCGATCCGCCAAGAGCGGGCTGGTGAAGCCTATACCAGCGTTACGGCGGATTTGAGGTAAGTTTAGAATATGTAAAAATATTACCGCATAGACGGTAGCCCTGATGCTTAGTTCGGTGTTGGAAAGAAAAGCGGATGAGGATCTAAAAATATATCTGTGAGAGTCTAACATAAGTATGTCAATATGGGAATGCAGGTTCTTGCTTGACCTCTGCCGACCGATCTGCGGAGGTCAATGCATTGAAGCGAGCCTCGGCGGTCCGAGAACGAGCTCGGCCTTGCCAAGAAGCAGCTCGAGGACAAGGAAGGTAAGTAGTACCTTATTAAAGTAATACCTCATAGAAAGGATTTGGTTGCAAAAATGACAGGACTAACGTGGGTATTGTAGGGGCCACGAACGAGGTGGCGACCCTGAAGGAAGCGGTATCCACGGCCGAAAGCAAAGCGGCCGCGGAGCGCACCGAGCGAGAGAAGCAGGAGGCGCGGGTGGCGAAGGTGCGGCAAGAGCTCCACGCACTTGTGCACAAACACGAGAGTTTGGAGCGTGACTCGAAGACTCGAGAGTCTGAGCTCGCCTTGGCTCTTGAGAGTGCCAAAAGCCGCTAAGGCCGAAGCCCAAAACACCCTCGAAGAAATTGAATCGTTAAAGAAGATAGCGGCGGGTAAGGCATTCTTTATGCAAAGCAAGCATGTGAAAGTGAATTATCTATTACTTACCCGAATCCAGAGCTCTCCGGGAGCATTCGCAGATCTGCCCGTAGTGTATACGATGCTGCCGCGTTCTACCATGTTGAGGAGGGCTTCGGCGGAAAAGGTGTTCGGTCTCGATATCTTGAGGCGGACATCCAGTGCCCCGATGACCGGTGAAGCAGCTGGTCGAGCTCCACAAGGTCGCCGAACAGGCCATGAAGGGCCTCATAATTGGTGTGGCCTAAGGAAGCCATGCCTAGGAGCTACGCCGGGCTAGTGCGGCGGCTGGTGGACGCCTGTCCATGGATTGAAGTCATCAAGCGCTCCGTCTGTATTGAAGGTGCCCGTCGGGACCTTGCCCGTGCTAAAGTGCACTGGGGCAGGTTGGATGCTGAGAAGCTTGTGACGGACGGGCCACGAAGGGCAAGGAGCATCATAAGCCGAAATGTACTATGAGGCGTCTGAAGGGTGCCGCCGTATAGCGGCGAATGCTCAAAGATGTAATTTTGAATAGACTCGCATTTGTTATCCTGTACGCTGAAAACTAGTTCATATGCGCTAAGCAATGCTTGTGAATTTAAAATATTACCTTATGTGCGGCCGTTTATCAAATTTGAGAGATGGCAAGTCGTTGGCTTCAGCCCCATGACACGAGTGCTGGGGTGTTCGGATAAACTTGAGCGCTCTTGTTCCCATTCTTGGGTCCTTCGAGGGAGGCGCTCAACACAAGGAACGAGACAACCGGACTATAGTGCTTGAACACTCTCACTTAGCCATAGAATTCTATAATTTTAAATTTCGTCGAAGCCCCTAGTACTTGGAAGACAGAGTTCGGGGCGCTATCCATGCCTTGGCCGGACAATGCCGACTCCTCGCTCTAAGCGGCATAAGTCTTTAGTGACCCGCAAAAAACCTCTCGAACAGCGACCGGCTCTCGCCCTATCATGACGGTCAAACCCAACTATTGACCCAAGACATGATTCGGAGCCGATGCATATAATGCTATAAGTTCGGGGTGCCGCACTTGTGAAAGTGTTCGGACTTATCACACCATATTTTTGGGGTACTTAAGCCCCTGGTGTATTGGCCGTACCAAAGTGTACGGGTGCAACATGTCGTGAATGAACATATATATAGATAAAGAAAGGAGTGCAATAATAGGCAAAAGCTATGTATTGTTTATTCAAAAAGGTACTGCAATGAAAGCAGCACGATACAAATAGTGTGATAAGCAAGGGATGGGACTATTTAACATGTCCCCCTCCGGGGGTAAGCTGCGGGATGGTATGTAAAACGGGTATAATGCTCGTAATAGAGACCACCTGGACACTCGACGTAGCTTTCTGCTTCCCTGGCTATTGCATCGTGAGTTCGGCAATTCTAGTGCGGACAGGGCTTCGGAAGCGGAGTCCTGAAAGTAAGAGAAAGAAGAAAGAAAAAGAATGACACAATCGGGGCCCACAGTGCGGTTGAGCCGCGTGCAGGCGTGCCGTGGTCGTGCCCTCCCTTATGCCCATGGTATCTCGGGCGTAGTTATGTACGCAGCGTAATCTTAACCGCAATTTCGCGAGGGCTGGGGTTGGGGCGGATTGCTACCGATGCTCGGATCATACCAGGCGGTCTTGTTGTAGGTTACTCCGGCGCGCAGCGGTGTCCGGACGTTTAGTAGCCGGACTCGAGAGTTGCCGTAAGAGGCTGCTTTGTACCTCCGCCGCGAGGGCCGCCGTATGCTCTGCGTTCGGTGTTTCCATTGACCGTGATTACTCCTCGAGGGCTGGCATCTTGAGCTTGAGGTATCGTGGTGCGGCCCGCATTGAACTTTACAAATGCGGTTCGTCCAAGCGGTGTGTGATAGCCGCCATGAGCGGGACTATGTCGAAGATTAACTCTTCGCCGGAAGTTATCCGGGATCCGAAGACCACTTGAGTGTAGCGAGCCTGTACAATTGGCCTCTACACGGTATGGCGCCTTTAAAGGTCGTCTTTGTGGGTTTAATCCTTGAGGTTCTATGCCCATTTTGCGCCTTGTATCACGATAGAGCAGGTTCAGGCTGCTACCGCCGTCCATCGGGACTCTAGTGAGTGAAATCCGTCGATGATTGGGTCAAGAACCAATGTGGCGAATCCGCCGTGGTGGATGCTAGTGGGGTGGTCCCTTCGATCAAAGGTGATCGGGCGGGAGGACCATGGGTTGAACTTTAGGCGTGGCTCCCTCGCATATCGTCCCTTAGTGCATGCTTCCGCTCCCTTTTGGGTATGTGGGTTGCGTATATCATGTTCACCGTCCGCACTTGTGGGGGAAGCCCTTCTGTCCTCTATTGTTCGTGGCCGTGGCTCCTCCTCGTCGGCGCTATGCAGCCTTGTCATTGAGTTCAGCATTTAACTTGCTGCTGTTTGAAGACCCAACAATCCCTGTTGGTGTGGTTGGCTGGTTTTTGAAGTGCCATGTATTTGGCACGGCGATCGAGTATTCGGTCCAGATTGGGCCGGCCCTGAGTGTTTCTTTTGAACGGATTTTTCCACTGACCGGGTTTAGAGCTTCTGAATCCGGCATTGACTGCCGTATCTTCAGCATTATCGCCGTTAATGCGGCGCTTGTGTTTGTTGCGACGCGACCTGCCATTGCTGTCCTTGGTATCCGAACTACCAGGGTTTTTGGTCAAGTTATTACTACGAGCTAGCCAGCTATCCTCTCCCACGCAAACGCGGGTCCTGAGTGTTGTGAGGGATGCCATGGATTTCGGCTTTTCCTGTCCTAGGTGCCGGGCAAGCCACTCGTCGCGGATGTTATGTTTGAAGGCTGCAAGGGCCTCTGCATCCGGATAGTCAACGATTTGATTTTTCTTGGTTAGGAACCATGTCCAAAATTGTCTGGCCGATTCTTCTGGCTGCTGAATTATGTGGCTGAGGTCATCGGCGTCCGGTGGTCGCACATATGTGCCCTGGAAGTTATCAAGGAATGCGGCTTCCAGGTCCTCCCAACAACCAATTGATTCTGCTGGCAAGCTGTTAAGCCAATGCCGAGCTGGTCCTTTAAGCTTGAGTGGGAGGTATTTGATGGCGTGTAGGTCATCACCGCGGGCCATGTGGATATGGAGGAGGTAGTCCTCGATCCAAACCGCAGGATCTGTTGTGCCATTGTATGATTTGATGTTTACGGGTTTGAAACCCTCGGGGATTTGATGATCCATCACTTCGTCTGTGAAGCATAGTGGGTGTGCGGTGCCTTTGTATTGAGCTATATCACGACGCAGCTCAAATGAGCTTTGTCTACTGTGTTCGGCCCGGCCAGAATTGCTGTATCCGGCGTGACGGTTATCATCACGTGTCGTGGGGCGCCCACGTGATCCGTAGATTGATCTTTTGTTTGCCTTGCCTTGTCCTCCAATATGTCTTGCAGGTCTGGCGCGTTTCCCCGTGCCTTGGTCGAGCGGCGCCGGGGTGCGGCTTGAATGGAGAGTCTAGAGGCCTCTCTGTCGCGGCCACGGGGTGGCCGGTCGGCCGCATCATGCGCTGGTGATGTAGGTTTGGGTGCTGCTTGGGTAGCAGCCTGCGTTTTGGGTATCTCTTGGAGGGGCGTTCGAGTTCGTACTCTTCGGCTGCAAGGACTTCAGTCCATCTGTCAGCTAGCAAGTCTTGGTCAGCTCTAAACTACTGCTGCTTTTTCTTGAGGCTGCTTGTCATGGCCATAAGCCTGCGTTTGAAACGCTCATGTTCGGCAGGATCCTTAGGCACGACAAATTCATCATCGTCGAGGCTTGTCTCATCTTCGGAGGGAGGCATATAATTATCGTCCTCCACCTCCCTGTCTGCCGCTCTATCATGAGGGCTGGCTTCTCCCTCCTCCTGTGTTGAGTCCTGCTGGAGGGGGTTGTCTCAGTAGGGCTCCCACAATAGGGAATGACTTTTCATTCTCGTTCTATTTTCTGCCGTGGTCGGGTTTTTAGTCTTACTCAACTTCACACCTTGCAATATAGGCAAGAACTCCTTCTTTGACTGTTCTATTTGGAACCACTTCAAAATTTTGTCAAGGTATGTACTCATTGAAAATATATCAAGCGTCTTGATCTATCTCTATAGATCTTGATACTCAATATGTAAGCAGCTTCACCAAGGTCTTTCTTTGAAAAACTCCTTTCAAACACTCCTTTATGATTTCTAGAAAATTCCACATCATTTCTGATCAACAATATGGCATACACATATACTTATCGGAAAGGCTGTAGTGCTCCCACTCACTTTCTTGTAAATACAGGCTTCATTGCAAGTCTGTATAAAACTATATGCTTTGATCAACTTATCAAAGCGTATATTCCAACTCCGAGATGCTTGCACCAGTCCATAGATGGATCACTGGAGCTTGCACATTTTTTAGCACCTTTAGGATCGACAAAACCTTCTTGTTGCACCATATACAACTCTTCTTTAATAAATCCATTAAGGAATGCAGTTTGGACATCCATTTGCCAGATTTCATAAAATGCGGCAACTGCTAACATGATTCGGACAGACTTTTAAGCATCGATATGAGTGAGAAAATCTCATTGTAGTCAACACCTCTGAACTTGTCGAAAACAATTTTGCGACAATTCGAGCTTTGTAGATAGTAACACTACTATCATCGTCCGTCTTCCTCTTGAAGATCCATTTATTTTCTATGGCTTGTCGATCATTGGGCAAGTCAACCAAAGTACACAATTTGTTCTCATACATGGATCCCATCTCAGATTTCATGGCCTCAAGCCATTTCACGGAATCTGGGCTCATCATCGCTTCCTCATAGTTCGTAGGTTCGTCATGGTCAAGTAACATGAACTCCAGAATAGGATTACCGTACCACTCTGGTGCGGAACGTACTCTGGTTGACCTACGAGGTTCGGTAGTAACTTGATCTGAAGTTACATGATCATCATCATTAGCTTCCTCACTAATTGGTGTAGGAGTCACAGGAACAGATTTCTGTGATGAACTACTTTCCAATAAGGGAGTAGGTACAGTTACCTCATCAAGTTCTACTTTCCTCCCACTCACTTCTTTCGAGAGAAACTCCTCTAGAAAAGATCCATTCTTAGCCACGAATATCTTGCCTTCGGATCTGTGATAGAAGGTGTACCCAACTATTACTTTTGGGTATCTTATGAAGATGCACTTCTCCGATTTAGGTTTGAGCTTATCAGGGTGAAACTTTTTCACATAAGCATCGTAACCCCAAACTTTCAGAAACGACGGCTTGGGTTTCTTGCTAAACCATAGTTCATACGGTGTCGTCTCAACGGATTTAGATGGTGCCCTTTTTTAATGTGAATGCAGCTGTCTCTAATGCATAACCCCAAAACGATAGTGGTAAATCGGTAAGAGACATCATAGATCGCACCATATCTAAAAAAGTGCGGTTACGATGTTCGGACACACCATTACTCTATGGTGTTCCAGGTGGCATTAGTTTCGAAACTATTCTGCATTGTTTCAAATGAAGACCAAACTCGTAACTCAAATATTCTCCTCCACGATCAGATCGTAGAAACTTTATTTTCTTGTTACGATGATTTTCCACTTCACTCTGAAATTCTTTGAACTTTTCAAATGTTTCAGACTTATGTTTCATCAGGTAGATATACCCATATCTGCTCAAATCATCTGTGAAGGTCAGAAAATAACGGTACCTGCCGTGAACATCAGCACTCATTGGACCACATACATCAGTATGTATTATTTCCAACAAATCTATTGCTCGCTCCATTGTTTCGGAGAACGGAGTCTTAGTCATCTTGCCCATGAGGCATGGTTCGCAAGTATCAAGTGATTCCAAAAACCCATCTGCATGGAGTTTCTTCATGCGCTTTACACCAATATGACCTAAACGGCAGTGCCACATATAAGTTGCACTATCATTATTAACTTTACATCTTTTGGCTTCAATATTATGAATATGTGTATCACTAGGATCGAGATCGAACAAACCATTTTCATTGGGTGTATGGCCATAGAAGGTTTTATTCATGTAAACAGAACAACAATTATTCTCTGACTTAAATGAATAACCGTATTGCAATAAACATGATCAAATCATATTCATGCTCAACACAAACACCAAATAACATTTATTTAGTTTCAACACTAATCCCGAAAGTATAGGGAGTGTGTGATGATCATCATATCAATATTGGAACCACTTCCAACACACATCATCACTTCACCCTTAACTAGTCTATGTTCAATCTGCAACTCCCATTTTGAGTTACTACTCTTAGCAATTGAACCAGTATCAAATACCGAGGGGTTGCTATAAACGCTAGTAAAGTGCACATCAATAACATGTATATCCAATATACCTTTGCATCTTTTGCCATCCTTCTTATCCGCCAAGTATGTAGGGCAGTTCCACTTCCAGTGACCATTTCCTTTGCAGTAGAAGCACTCAGTTTCAGGCTTGGGTCAAGCTTTGGGCTTCTTCATGGGAGTGACAACTTGCTTGTCATTCTAATTGAATTTCCCTTTCTATCCCTTTGCCCTTTTCTTGAAACTAGTGGTCTTGTTAACCATCAACACTTGATGTTCTTTCTTGATTTCTACCTTCGCCGATCTTCAGCATCGCAAAGAATTCTGGAATTACTTTCGGCATCCCTTGCATATTATAGTTCATCACGAAGTTCCAATAAGTTGGTGATAGTGACTAGAGAAATCTGGCAATCACTATTTTATCAGGAATATTAACTCCCACTTGATTCAAGCGATTGTAGTACTCAGACAATCTGAGTACATGCTCACTGGTTGAGCTAGTCTCCTCCATTTTGTAGGCAAAGTAATGTCAGAGGTCTCATACCTCTCGACACGGGCATGAGTATGAAATACCAATTTCAACTCTTGTAACATCTTATATGCTCCATAGCGTTCAAAACATTTTTGGATTCCTTCTTCTAAGCCGTAAAGCATGGTGCACTAAACTATCAAGTAGTCATCACTGAGCTTTGCCGAACGTTCATAACGTCTGCATATGCTCCTACAATTGGTTCGTCACCTAGCGGTGAATCAAGGACATAATACTTCTGTGCAGTAATGAGGATAATCCTCATATCACGGAGCTATTCCGCATCATTGCTACTAACATTTTTCAACATAGTTTTTCTCTAGGAACATATCAAAAATAAACAGGGGGCAACATCGCGAGCTATTGATCTACAACATAGTTATGTAAAATACTACTAGGACTAAGTTCATGATAAATCAAAGTTCAATTAATCAAATTACTTAAGAACTCCCACTTAGATAAACATCACTCTAATCATCTAAGCGATCACGTGATCCATATCAACTAAACCATGTCCGATCATCACGTGAGATGGAGTAGTTTTCAATGGTGAACATCACTATGTTGACCATATCTACTATATGATTCACGCTCGATCTTTCGGTCTCCAGTGTTCCGAGGCCATATCTGCATATGCTAGGATCGTCAATTTTAACCCGAGTATTTCTGCATGTGCAAAACTGGCTCGCACCCATTGTATATGAACGTAGAGCTTATCACACCCGATCATCACATGGTGTCTCGGCACGACAAACTTTGGCAACGTTGCATACTCAGGGAGAACACTTGTACCTTGAAATTTAGTGAGAGATCATCTTATAATGCTACCGTCAATCACGCAGAATAAGATGCATAAAGGATAAACATCACATGCAATCAATATAAGTGATATGATATGGCCATCATCATCTTGTGCCTTTGATCTCCATCTCCAAATAACCGTCATGATCACCATCGTCACCGGCGCGACGTCTTGATCTCCAGCGTAGCATCATTGTCGTCTCGCCTACTATTGCTTCTACGACTATCGCTACCGCTTAGTGATAAAGTAAAGCAATTACAGGGCGATTGCATTGCATACAATAAAGCGACAACCAAATGGCTCGTGCCAGTTGTCGATAACTCTGTTATAAAACATGATCATATCATACAATAAAATATAACATCATGCCTTGACCATATTACATCACAACATGCCCTGCAAAAACAAGTTAGACGTCTTCTACTTTGTTGTTGCAAGTTTTACGTGGCTGCTACGGGCTGAGCAAGAACCGTTCTTACCTACGCATAAAAACTACAGCGATATTTCGTCAAGTTAGTGTTGTTTTAACCTTCAACAAGGACCGGGCGGAGTCACACTCGGTTCAACTAAAGTTGGAGAAACTGACACCCGCCAGCCACCTGTGTGCGAAGCACGTCGGTAGAACCGGTCTCGTGTAAGCGTACGATTAATGTCGGTCCGGGCTGCTTCATCCAACAATACCGCCGAACCAAAGTATGACATGCTGGTAAGCAGTATGACTTGTATCGTCCACAATTCACTTGTGTTTTACTCATGCATATAACATCTACGCATAAACCTGGCTCGGATGCCACTGTTGGGGAACGTAGTAATTTCAAAAAAATTCCTACGCACACGCAAGATCATGGTGATGCATAGCAACGAGCGGGGAGAATGTTGTCCACGTACCCTCGTAGACCAAAAGCGGAAGCGTTATGGCAACACGGTTGATATAGTCGTACGTCTTCACGATCGACCGATCCTTAGTACCGAACGTACGGCACCTCCATGTTCAGCACACGTTCAGCTCGGTGACGTCCCACGAACTCACGATCCAGTAGAGCTTCGGGGAAGAGCTTCGTCGGCACGACGGCGTGATGAAGGTGTTGATGAAGTTACCAATGCAGGGCTTTTCCTAAGCACTGCTATGATATGACCGAGGTGGATTATGGTGGAGGGGGGCACCGCACACGGCTAAGAGAGATCAATGATCAACTTGTGTGTCATGGGGTGCCCCCCTTCCCCTGTATATAAAGGAGGAAGGGGGTAGGCCAACCGGCTGTAGGGCGCGCCAGGAGGATGAGTCCTCCTCCTAGTAGGAGCAGGACTCCCCCTTTCCTACTCCTACTAGGAGGGGGAAAGGAAGGGAAGGAGGGAGAAGGAAAGGGGGGCGCCGCCCCCCTTCCTAGTCCAATTTGGATCAGAGGGGGAGGGGGCACGCGGCCTGCCCTGGCTGGCCCCTCTCTCTCTCTCCACTAGGGCCCAACAAGGCCCATTAACCCCCGGGGGCTACCGGTAACCCCTCTAGCACTCCGGTAAAATCCTGATTTCACCCGGAACTCTTCAGATGTCCAAATATAGGCTTCCAATATATTAATCTTTATGTCTCGACCATTTCGAGACTCCTCGTCATGTCCGTGATCACATCAGGGACTCCGACTACCTTTGGTACATTAAAATGCGTAAACTCATAATACCAATCGTCATAAAACTTTAAGCGTGCGGACCCTACGGGTTCGAGAACTATGTATACATGACCGAGACACGTCTCCGGTCAATAACCATAGCGGAAACTGGATGCTCATATTGGTTCCTACATATTCTACTAAGATCTTTATCGGTCAAACCGCATAACACGTCATGGTGTACCTCCAGTGCCGGGGGTGATGCACCGCAGCTCAAGTCGAAGGAGACCCGTCCGGAAGCGTGGTACGCAAGCAAGCCGGCGGGAGCTTTTGAGCACCCAAAACCCCACGCGCCCAGGAGGGACCCCGTCTGGATGCGCGGCGGCTATGGGCTGCCCTACGTTGATTCGCTCTCCCCTAGAGCCTTGAGGATTGCTGCCCTTCAAAAGAAGAACGAGAGATAAAAACAAGGAGATACGTAAAAACTAGGGTAAAAAGTAGTATATTGATTTGTCGATTGTGTGTTGTTCAATCGGCCATCACCTCTCATCTATTTATGAGGCGGTGGACTTCCCGTACAAGAAAAGGACTAAAAATTCCGCTCAAAACATCAAAAACCCTAACCTAACTCGGACAGGAGTCTTTGGCAATTTTCTGGATCAACTTGGTCTCATCGATTGGTTTGCTTCGGTCCCATAGAGTGAACGTGGCCAACTATCTGTAAATTTCTATAATTTCCCGGATCAACTCGGTCTCACCAATTGGTTTGCTTCTGTCCTGCCGAGTGAACGTGGCCAACTCTGTCTAAATTTCTATAATTTTCTGGATCAACTCGGTCTCACCAAGTCAAATCCACTCGGTCGGTCCGAAATGACTCTGCAGCTTCTATTTCTGACCTTGTTTTGCCTTCACAGGTTGCATACGGCATGGGATTAAGACAATTTTTCAATCAAATCAATGAGACACACAACTTTAGTGTTGAAACAGTTTCCATCAGAGGCCATCTTAATTGAGTTTCAAGCCATTCTTTAATCTGGTGTCAACATGAGCATCTCTGAACTCGTCATAACTATTGCATCTGAGCTCCGTTTTAGACCATCTTCATATCCATCTCGATCTTCTTAAAGAGAACCATCCGGTGGTGACCTCCAACCATAAGTTTGAATTAGACTTGATACAGCCTAAGATAATTTCATGACCGTGCCACTTTTGAGCGTCAACAGAACGGACGAAATTTCAGGCGGCAAATACACAGTACCAAAACACAACAATCTGTATGAGCGGAAAGAGACGAAAGTGAACCACCGACAGCACAACTACAATGCAGCCGCCTCCCCTTATGCCGGCTGGGCCCAACTGCAAGACCCCATTCCTTCACAGCTTGCCAGCGGCAGCCGATTCCTGTAATGGGTAGCCAGCTGCCTGGGACTGTAATGGCAAGGGTTGCCGCCTCCACGCATGGCGGCAGGAGCCACGTGTCGGCTGGCGCGTCTGCCGCCAAGACCCAGCCAGTCTCTTTTGCCAGTTCGTTCCAGAGGTGATTTTTTTTGTCAATTCGACTTGGCAGGTGGTCCTTTTGGATAAAAATTCATATGGGCCACCCCAAAGTGTCTCAATAACATAATCTTTGAAAAAAAATTATAACACTAGTTTAGCAATTAAAATTT
Source organism: Aegilops longissima (assembly GCA_021605205.1). Taxonomy (NCBI): domain Eukaryota; kingdom Viridiplantae; phylum Streptophyta; class Magnoliopsida; order Poales; family Poaceae; genus Aegilops; species Aegilops longissima. The sequence goes on from CM038678.1 coordinate 12,010,859, forward strand.
CAAACAATAAAAAATTATTAAAAATCAATTATAAAGCCATAATATATTAAACTGAGGAAAGACAATCACTCAAGACAAATAGGCGTCCGTATACCTCAAATTCAGTGAGTCCACCATCAGACTCGTTGAAGGGGCGACAAAGATGAGCGAGCCCATGCGCGTGGCAGGCGACAATCTCTTTTTCCTGTTTTCGGTTTTCAGTTTTTTTTACTTTTGTTTATACTTTAAAATTCTAAATATGTATATAGGAAAATGGTTGAACATGTTTATACTCCTAGGAGTACGGAATATTAATATATATTACGAAAAACACTCTAGAAAAAAAATTTGAAAAAATGTTGAACCAGTATATGTAAAATATTGAACATGTATTTGAAAAATGTTGAAAATGATTTCAAAAGGTTAGTCAAGCATATGGAAAAATGTTGAATGTAAAACATAATAGTTGTTGATCATGTATTAAAATATCTTGAAAAATTGATCATGTACATAAATTTTTTAGATCAAGTTTTTTAAATGTTGAACATATATTGGAAATTTTTTAATAAAGCATTTTGGAAATGTTAAATGTGTATAGAAAAATGTTGACCATGTATTAAAAAATGAGGAAAATTTCTTATCCATCTCTACTAGTAAAGCAAGATGCGTTTCTCCGTTTTATTTCATCCATTCACAATCGAAAAGATTTTTTTTCTATTCTAGGTGGTACTAAATTTTTGTCCGTTCGAATATTAGAAAATAAAAAAATCCGAATTTATTAAATAGGCCGCACGTGATGTGGCCCATCAAAGCCAGACCAACTATTTTCGTGGCCGTCCAGGTGAGAGAAACCTATTTATCGCATAAAGCATCAAATAGCCTCAAATTCGCAGATGGCGCCCAACCTGGGCTGATCCTTTTTTCTGTTATATTTGTGCTTTTATTTATCCTTTTCTTTCTTTCTTTCTTTCCAGTTTCTTTTGTCTTTTATTTCCTTTGAAGTTTATTTTTATTTATCCCTTTTTTCATAAATTGACACTTTTCAAGAAAGTTCATAATATCACAAAAAATAGATTTTTTAATATGTTCACAATTTCTAAATACATTCCATTTCGAAAAACATTCAGAATATAAAATCTTTGTTCTCATACGAAAATTGGTTCTGATTTTTAAAAATGTTCCATTTTTTCTTTTGTTTTCGAAGTTGTTTAAGATTTTCCAAATAAATTGATTTTAATTTTATTCCTAAATACGAAAAATATTCTTGTTTTGGTAAATTTTTGAAAATTCAGAATAATGTTCGAGTTTGAAGAAACACATTTTCAAAAACTATTCTGAATGTTCAAAATATGTTTCCTTTGTCAAAAAATCACATATTCAAAAAATATTCGTGTCATTATAAAAGGTTCAAGTTTTCAAATAAAATTATGAATTTCAAACGCTTCAAATTGTGTTGTGTATTTCTGAAAGTAAGGAATTTCAAAAAAATGTTTGGGATTTCCAAAATTATTCAAGTTACATAAAACAAAAATTGTTTCCAATCTAACATTGGAGTATGATTTTAATGGTTTGAGCTGGCCATTGGTTGGTAGGACTTGTTTCTTTGAGTGGCTAGCCGAACGTAGTCGGGTCTTTTAGAGCACGATTTCGATCTTTCAACTCATCATTTTTAAAAAAAAAATCGCACCTTACAAACAGGTCGTCTTCGAGCCTATCAGTGTGCTGGCCCACACACCAACTGATGTGTGTCCCACGCGCTATTTGACGCAACTAGCGTCATATAGTAGCCCCCATGCAGTTGGCCCAGGAAAAAAATTGCTCCGTCGCACAGCCAGTATTGAGCCTCAGCCGTACTCCCCTACCAGGTCGTCCGAGGGAGCAATTTGTTTTCTTGGGTAAAAAGAGAATATGTTGGTTTAGCTGAAAAAATTTGTGAGCACGTGAGCGCTAAAATAATCAAAGAGAATAAACCCTAATAAAAAAGGGACATTAATGTCTGGCTATGCGCTAAATATGGTAATGAAATGAGATTTATATGCTACAATTAGTAATCCATCCGGTTATATACCATCGTAAGCGAGAGTGGTCGAAGCAACCGTGCCCGAAGGTCACCGCATAGCTATCAAATGAGGAGGTAGACACAACCACAAGACAGAAGCAGACCCGGAGGAAAAAGACACGAGTTAGATGGTTGCCACCACACCGAGTAACCACACCACTATTAAGTTCTCGCGGGACAAACATGACCCACGAGAAGACCACAACTCCTCTCTTTATCGCACGTCTATGGAGATCGATTTTGGTGGACACATCAATTACCTCTCCCATTGCCTCTCGCAAAGAAATATATCTCTTGTTGCAACGCACGGGCATATGTGCTAGTCATATATAAATGTTAATCAAGCATCTAAAAAATGTTGCACAATGTATTGGAAAAATGTTAACCAAGTATTTGAAAAATGTTAAATGTGTATAATGTTGATCATGTATATGAAAAAATGTTAGCAAGAAATTGGATTTTTTTTAAGTGTGTATAGAAAATGTTGACCGTATATTCCGGAAAAAATGTTAATCTTCTATTTGAAAAATCTTGAAAATGTTTATAGAACAAAACTTGACCATGTGTTCAATTTTTTAATTTTGTATTGGAAAAATGTTAAACCTATACTATTTTTCACGTATATTAATAATGTAGAGTGAAAATCAAAACAAACATCAGAAAATAAAGAAAAAAATCAAAAAAGAAACAAAAAGACACAAAAATAGAACACAAAAAACCGATGGGAAACGAGAAAGAATAAACCAAACCAAAGAGAAAAGAAAGAAAAGGAAAAACCTGGTAAAACTAAGAAAGAAATAAAAAAAATCAAAGAAAAAAGAAACATGAGAAAAAATGGAGAAAACCGGTGAAAAAATAAATGAAAAATCCTGGAAAAAGTGGAGAAGAAACAGTGAAAACCCCGAGTTGTTTAGACTTAAGTAGCCTTGCCCTACTACTGTCACGAACCGACGGCTAGCCAAGTGGCTTCGCGCAGTTGCTCTAAACTAGGAGGCCATGGCGCAATGCATTCTCCCTTCAGGTTTTTTTCTTTTAATGTGCGTGTGCGTGAATGGGCCAGCCCGATTAGCGTAACCCTTTAGCGAGCTATCCTTCCATCTCACTTGACGCGAGATATAGTCGCCGCGAGGACCAAGTGCTCTAGGATACACCGAATTGGGCGAGCCCAGGGAGTGAGCGCTCTATGCTTTTGCTCGACCATTTTTTTTGTGCTTCAAATAAGTTGTCCAAATGTGTTCCACTAACATTAAATTTTTATACAATTGCTTATAATATCTGTGAAAAAGTTATATTTATAATATCGATAGAAAAAATGAAATCACTAGTTAAGGGTCCCCTTTTCAAAGGGCATTCCCCACCTCTCACTAATACAAAAAGGGCTGTAGATGAAATGGCCACTAATGGCGCACCTGTCATGTGGTGCGCCATTACTATATTCTAATGGCGCACCATGTCTCTGTGCGCCATTAGTAATATATTACTAATGGCGCACCTGGTGCCTGGTACGCCATTAGTAGTTTTAAAAAAACATTAAAAAAATTTGTTACTAATGGAGCACCGTTGTATAGTGCGCCATTACTAGTTGACATAGTAATGGCGCACCACATCCGCCGTGCGCCAGTAGTAGTTTTAAAAAAAAAGTAAGAAAATAAAAAAATATTTGTTACTAATGGCGCACCATTTCTCGGTGCGCCATTACTAGTTTTAACTAGTAATGGCGCACTGTCTACTGGTGTGCCAATACTAAGTTTTTTTCAAAAAAAAATTCAAAAAAAATATCAATTTTTTTTCAAAACTAGTAATGGCCCACGGTGCGCCATTACTAACTTGCCCCAACACCGAATGCACCCCCCATGTGGATCGCCTTTTCAATTTAAAAAAAATAAAATAAAATGATGAAAATGCCAAAAAAATAAAATAAAATAAGTTTCCCATGTGAGGTCTAGTTGTTGGGAAAATTTACAAATATGAATTTCGACTTTATTTGCAAAATCTCTCCGGAAATTTGTAAAATGGGCATAACTTTTGCATACGAACTCGGATGAAAAAGTTTTTTATATGAAAAATCATTTTCTTGTAAAATGGGAACCCCGTTAAACATTTTCAAAATCCCCAAAAACCTAACAGAAAAAAAGTTACGGGGCTTTCAAGATCTAGAGGCAAAAAAATACAAAAAAATTCAAACTTACTAGTGGCACACCGTGGATATGGTGCGCCACTAGTAACAGAAAAAAAAACTGGTTTTGAATTTTTTTTCAAAAAATGATACGTAATATGACCGGGAAGTTTGAAATATTTTTCAAAATTTCATCATAGTCATGAACATGAACAAAGTCTTAGACATCAACAAGGTATAATAGGGTTGATATGCTATATATATCAACAAGTGCCTGTGAAGTGAGCTGTTGCTGGGGTTGGATAGAACTCTGAAGTTAAGCGTGCTTGGGCTGGAGTAGTTTGAGGATGGGTGACCTTTCGGGAAGTTTGACCATGGAGTGTGATTTGACCTGAGATTAAGCATAGTGAACTGAGATTAAGAAAAAAACGAAAAGAAATTTAAAAAAATGATTTGACCTGAGATTAAGGACAGTGAACTGAGATTAAGAAAAAACGAAAAAAAGACACTAATGACACACCATAGGTGCGTCATTAGTAAAAAATACTAGTGGCGTGGTACTAATGGCGCAACGGTAATGCGCCATTAGTAGGCAAAACCTATGCGCCATTAGTAGGCCTTTTCTTAATAATGTCTTTAGGCGCTGATAATGATGCATTGCATGTGCGAGTTGTCACAACCTGACACTTTTTCTTTTTTTGGCAGATTCGTTTATTCAAAATGTTTTATCTTTGGAACCATGTGTTTATACAAAATCATTTTCAGAGTTACATATTTCGCGTCGGGATGGTCGAAATTAAATCCCATGTTAATAGGTTTCAACGAACTTTTTTTTCACAAAAAAACAGAAACCAAAAAAACAAAATCTCAACATAGGAAGAAACGAATACCAAAAAGTTCCAACAACAAAAACTGAGAAACACTGGCAACCGAAAAGAAAGAATACCAAGAAAACCTGAGAAAAAAGGGAGCCCGAAAGCACGGTTGTTGTTTTCACTTTTTTCTGAAAGCACATGCTGTGGGTTTCTCTTTTTCTTAGGGAAACACATGTGGTGCTTCTCGAGGAAGCACTATGTTTCTCGTTCACGCATAGGTTGTGTTTTTTCCATTAAGAAGCACATTTGTGATTCTTGTGGAAGCACAAACTGTGCTTCTGACGGAAGCATTGGTTGTTCTTGTCGTGGAAGTAAATATGTGCTTCGTGCGGAGACATTGGCTGTGCTTCTCGCAGAAGCAAATTTGTTCTTCCACGAGAAACATAATAGTGGCTACCTTTTGTTACTGCGACACCCTGTAGACGGATCTTGATCTTGGAGAAACACCATGCCAGGAAAGGTAGCTTCCCGGCCGCCTGGGTCTTGATCTTGAGATGATCTTCTCTGCCCGGAGATTTGCTTTACGGTATTATTTACCATGACTTGTGCATCTTGGGATAGATCTAACTTCTGCCATGTCCTTCCTGGCACGGAAGCTGCATCTTGCCGGTGCGTAGTCAGGGGTATTGAAACCCATTGTTCACTACACTGATAAGAAGCACTTTTTTTAAAGATGCATGGCTATGTTTTGTAAAAAATGAAACAATTTTTTTCTCCAAAACCAAGGAGAACCAGGCAAAAACTGAAAAGCCGAAAAAACCCATCTAAAATCCAAAAACACGTGCAAAAAACTCAGAGGGGGCACCGAGCACACAATACGTGACGGCGCCCGGATGCATCATTTGACGCGCTCTAAGGCCAACAAGAATTGATCCTTACGGGAGCCCCAAAGGGTAACCTTTGGTTAGTTGCTCCTTATAAATAGAAACCAAACTTGAATGGGGAAACCATAAGAAAAATTGAAAAGCGAGAAACAACAAACATGAAAAGGTATGGTGAAACAGATAAATTGCTAACCGAAAACGTGCCCCCTACACGTTTGGGCAACTTGCATAATATAGGATTAGCCTGGTTTAATGTCCACAGAATGATCCACCCAACAACTTGCAAAATATAGGATTAGCCTGGTTTAACGTCCACAGAATGATCCACCCACACCAAAGCAACGTCAAGCTACTTCGCAAGACCAAACCAACGAACATTTCTTCACGACCGTGCATAAAAATGGACGGATACAGATTGAAAGAATCTGTCGATGTGCCTTACCGACAACTCAAGGTTTCTTCACGACCTAATTATCACACGCCGACGTGCGCCGCCGACGTTGAGGACCAGATGCAGGACATGAACACTCGTACGATTCAAGGGACGGGTCTGCGCCTACGTGCATACTATACATATATCTCTTGATTGCCACGCAAGCCATGGCTTGGCTGCACGGCCAGGCACTTTTGCACGCTACGTGCTTCATTGAACCAATCAGGGTTGCCTTGCTTAATCCTCTAGCGACGTACGTACGAATTGACCGCAGTGAAGACTATATAAACAAACGATCGTCAGATCACCACAGCAGCTCACAACCGTCAGCAACAGATCAATATAGACACACTGAACAAACGCTTCCATTAATTTAGGCCACAAGTTCATCAAACTTCAAGAGCTAGCGGCCGATATGGCTCCAACTCGATTTGTTGCAGGCATGCTGCTGGCGGCGATCGGCTGTGTGCTCTCTGTGGCCGCGGACAACCCGACCACGCCATCCCCGCAACCCTTCGTCTGGCAGAAGGCGCATGCGACGTTCTACGGCGGCGCTGACGCCTCTGACACAATGGGTAATCAACTAATCATTCAACTCACGCCTGTCCATCTATCTACTGCGTGCATGCCCGGTTGATCTTATTCTTCTGTGTATTAACACTTGCGATGGGTTCTATATATTGCATATTGCAGGTGGCGCGTGCGGGTATGGTAACCTCTTCTCTGAAGGGTACGGGACACGCACGACGGCTCTGAGCACCGTGTTGTTCAATGACGGTGCCGCATGCGGGCAGTGCTACAAGATCGCATGTGACCGAAAGCGCGCGGATCCGTTGTTTTGCAAGCCTGGTGTGACGGTCACCGTCACGGCCACGAACTTCTGCCCGCCCAACGATGCCCTCCCCAATGACAACGGCGGCTGGTGCAACCCACCGCGGCCGCATTTCGACATGGCCCAGCCGGCCTGGGAGAAGATCGGTGTTTATAAAGGTGGCATCATCCCCGTCATGTACCAGAGGTATATATGCTTCTTACAAGTTCAAAAGTTAGTTCAGAGTCATCGGAGCCACATAACTTTAACTTTTTTCTATGTCACTGCCATACACATGCAGAGTTCCGTGTGTAAAGCGGGGTGGCGTGAGGTTCGTAATCAATGGTCACGACTACTTCAATCTTGTGCTTGTGAGCAATGTTGCTGCAGCTGGCTCGATCAAGTCCATGGATGTCAAGACCTTTGATTCTGACGAGTGGATGCCTATGGCACGCAATTGGGGTGCTAACTGGCACTCGCTTGCGAACCTCACCGGCAAGATGCTCTCCTTCAGACTAACCAACAGTGATGGACACACGCTTGTGTTCAATGATGTTGTTCCAAAGGGATGAAACTTTGGGCAATCATTTGTTAGCAAATTGCAATTCTAGTGAGCAATGTCTGCCGAGTGATGGATTTGTGGTAAGTACGCTATGTAAAATGCAAGTTGTGTAATTGTGTGTTGCTTGTATCACTGATTTAATTTTACAATTCAATTTGTTCATACTCACTGTGTAATTCATCTGGTGTATCTAAGACCATGTTCATTCCATCAATTGTGTATTCTTCAAATTAACTTCTATGATGCATTCTGTGAATAGATTATGTCATTCTAGTGCTATGCATGGTAACTCACGCTTATAAGAAAGACACACTATTTGAATCGAAACTCAAGTTTGTGTTGTTGAATGGTCGCAAGTTTGGCAAAACTGCACAACTGAAAATTCTAAGAAATGAGTTGTTGATTCTAGTGCCAACAATGTGTTATGAGGGCGTCTGGTTATGAATAACATGACTATGAACACGATTAATACGGTAGACATCAGTACGGAATGGTTCATCCAAAAACTTGAGGGGCATAGATCCATGGGATAGAAGGGAGAGGCCATCCTCCATGATATATTTATTTTTGTGTTCAGCGGGTCCGTTCTGATCATGTGCATTAGGGTACGAAACATGATGGGAGATGCCTATATGCTCAAAAACAGATTTAATTTTTAATATTCACACCCCAATCTGTTTGTTCTGCGTTAATTTTCCTATCAAACAAATAGTTAACATGTTGCTGAAAGATATGTAATTTTTTTAAACATCGGATTTATTTATAAGGAGATAGATTGAACCGAATATGCTAAAATCATCAATAAAACAGACATGATATTCTTGTCTACAAATTGAAATAGGCACGGGGCCCCATACATGAGGCAGATGGTTTGATCATGCCTAGTACTTGTTGTTCCTTGACTCTTGATCGACCAGCAAATAGAAAAAGACCCCGCCTACTCCTAGCACGTAGAATTGTGTCTCAATTTTCTGATCCTTAACAGGAAAGAATTCAGATAAATTTCAAGGTACGCATGATTATCTTTCATTAGTTGATAAGTGTAAAGAAACCATGTTAGACAAATGTCAACAACCCATCGCTTTAACTTAAGGGCACCCCAACCGTTTAGGGTTTCTTGTGCCTCCCGTGGGGCGCTGCCGCTGATCTACCTTGTCTCATGGTGGTTTTACGGTCATGGAGGCGTCGTGCATCTCGGTCCTTGCCAGCGGGAGGGCTCAATTTTACAGGATTTTTTTATTTTTTTAGGGTTTGTCCTGCTTCGAGAGACAAGGCGGCGGCTCTCTGAAGATTGAATAAGGTTCTCCCCGCCTAGTCCCCATCCCGGTGGTGCTTCTAGAATCATTGGAGGGTGTGTGCATGTTATAGAGCCACTGGTCAAGGCGTGTGCTTTTAAGAAGATGGCAGATCTATTCAGGAGGTGGAAGAATGAGTTGAAATCAAAGTTTGTCAACAAAGGGAACACTCCATAATTCACTGGCCGATTTGAGAAGATAAGAGACCACTAGCCTGCATTTATAGCGTACAAGACATCGGACAAGAGTAAGAAGATGTCAGAGACAAACAAGATAAATGCTGCAAAGAAGCAGTATCACCATCGCACGGCGTCAGGTGGCTACCTCAACGCACGACCATTGTGGGACAAAGCTGAGAATGACCTGCTTGCTAAAGGTGTCGAACCAGAGACATTGAACTGGCCAGACCGTTTGAGGAGTTGGTTCTTCGGGGTTGGGGGAACTTTGGACCCTGAAATAAGGGAGTGCCGTTGGACGGACGAGCAACTTGCAATACCTGTCAAGAAGCTTCAGAAGTATATCACCGCATCGTAGGAAGGGGCGTTCATTCCCGACAGAGAGAAGGACGAGCTAACTGAGGCCTTCAGGAATCCTGAGCACCCTGGATGAACATGAGGCACTCCAGGCTCCGTTTCATGGGTGGTTGGGTTTCCCGGCGCAGGCGCTTACAGAAGCCGGGAGATAAGGAGGAAAGCGGAGCCGAGTGAAATGCAGAAGCTCAATGCAAGACTAGTAAAGCTAGAGGAACTTGAGAGCCACCGAGCTGTCGGCCAACCATCGCAGCGGCACGAAGCTACCCAGCCATCTCAGCGAAGAAGCAGCGTGGCTTCCGCGGAGCTCGTTCAGCCAGACTTCACGGCTCCTGGTTACCCCGTGGATACTATCACGGAGGCTCAACGTTGCCAGCTTATGACGAAATGGCAGAACCTCACTTTGAAGTTGGTTATCGGCTTTGTTGCACCTTCTCAACCTGACGGAACTTTTCACTTCCGTTCGATTCCATATGGCTATGATGTTGTGATGGTGGATGAAGTAATGGAGGGATTTGAGGAGCTCAAGCTTGACCACCCTATAGGTGAAGGGGAGAATCAGCTGGTTCATGCTCTGAGGACTACATGTCTATGGCGGAAGGAGTACATCAAGCTTCCAAACTGGACGCCTCTGCCTCTACCTCCTCCTTCGGCGAGTCAGGGCACTCCGCCTCCTTATCCTCCTCCTCCGGCGAGTGATGAGGGCAATCCGCCTCCTCTGGCACGTGAGGCCACTCCGCCTCCTCCTTCGCCTGCTCCGGCGCGTGAGGCCAGTCCGCCTCTTCCTTCGCCTGCTCCGGCGTGTCAGAGCACTCCACCTCGTTCTCCGCCTCGTCAGTAACGGCAGAAGACAGACGCCGTCGCTATGGCTCCTTCGGCGCGTCGGAGCACTCCGCCTCCTTCACCGCCTCATAAGCAACGACGGAAGAGAGATGCCGCCGCTCCGGTGGCTAGCTGTACAAGCAGAGAAGGGAGGCAATTCAGATACGGTCCATCTCTCAAGACTCCAGAAAAGTTACCATACGAGAGGACCGAGAAGGAAAACGTGGAGATCTGTGAAGCCGAAGTGAGAGACCTTTTTGCAAAGAAAACTCCACCTCTGAAGGAGATCGTAGATCCGGCGAAATTGAAGCGCACTATCGATGCCCTGAAGCGACCACCACCACCTCCATCGGATTCCAACTATGTCCGCTGTCTTAAAAAGACATATGAAGATGCGCGGCAGTAGGGAAGTACTTCGAGTGATAAAAGGTTAGCAGAATGAAGAAGTGGGAACGAATTTCCCAGCTCGACGAACAGGCGAACCAATCGTACCTCCCGCTCAAGGTGTCTAGTGATATCGTCTCTAATCTGCCGTGGATGGTGCCCAGTACCAATCCTGCTGATTACCAGAGCGATGATATAGTGTTTGAAACAATGGAGGTGGACGAATTCACATACCAGTACGGGAAGCCTCCCATCAAACCAGGTCATCCTCCTCTAACAACGAGGATGCGAAGATTCCATGAATGGTACATAAAAACCTGCAGGAAGTCTGGGAATGATACTTTGCCGCTGAGAATTAAAGAGGAACACGACCTTGTTGAAATGGATCTATTGTCTGTTGAATTTTACGAGTTATTCCAGTTATACAATCAAAAGGCCCTTGACAAAACACTCGTGACCTGCTACTGTCTGTAAGTACTACTTCTGTAATTAAGTCTCTATATATAGATCAGCTCTTTAATTGCATGTGTATATATAATTATCCTCACTATATTATGCAGATTGAAGATCGTCGAATGCAGAAAAGCACAAATCTATGACATTGGGTTCATTAACCCAAATATCATACATGATTGAATGGTTCAAAAGAATGTCACAGAAACCGAGGACAACTTGCTACAATCATTGATCAAAAATGAAAACAAAGATAAAATACTCTTTCCATATAACTTCAAGTGAGTGTTACTGTCTTGTGCATATTCGGTTTTCCTTATTACTTGAGGTTTCAGTAATGTAACTGATGAGTTAGGCATGCGTGCGCAAGTTCCACTTTATTCTCATAGATATTAAGCTTGAGTGGGGAGAAGTAACCATCTTAGACTCGAGAAAAAAAGATCCCGAGGACTATGCGGACATGACTGAAATGCTCCAGAAGTAAGTTCAATCAATCATTATCGCACCATATCGGCAACTTTGTTCATTTCCTGATGTCAAGAAATTATTTTCTTTGTCTCGCAGGGTTTGGAAAGAGTTCATCGTACTTGTTCCGGGACTGCCGAGGGAGCTGCGATTTACAAACCTGAAAGTAAGTACTATGTTGGGGAACGTAGAATGCAATTTCAAAATATTTCCTAGATCACGCAAGATCTATCTAGGAGATGCATAGCAACAAGAGGGGGAGAGTGTACCCTCGTAGACCGAAAGCGGAAGCGTTATGTTAACGCGGTTGATGTAGTCGAACGTCTTCACACTCCAACCGATCCAAGTACCGAACGTACGGAACCTCCGTGTTCAGCACACGTTCAGCTCGATGACATCCCTCGAACTTTTCATCCAGTAGAGGGTCGAGGGAGAGTTTCGACAAAACGATGGCATGGTGACTGTGATTGTGATGTGATCTGCGCAGGGCTTCGCCTAAGCACTACGATGCTTGATACGTCTCCAACGTATCTATAATTTTTTATTGCTCCATGCTATATTATCTACTGTTTTGGGAAATATTGGGCTTTATTATCCACTTTTATATTACTTTTGGGACTAACCTATTAACGGAGGCCCAGCCCAGATTCTTTGTTTTTGCCTATTTCAGTCTTTGAAGAAAAGGAATATCAAATGGAGTCAAAGCGGAACGAAATCAAGCTGGAGAAGTTATTTTGGAAGGAAACCTACCAGATAGACTTGGACCCTCGTCGGGAGATGAGGAGGTGCTCACGAGGGTGGGGCCCGCCCACCCCTAGGCGCCCCGCCTCGTCCCCCCCCTTCGGTCCACCGACATACTTCTTTCACCCATATATACGCACGTATCGTCAAACTTCTAGAACAGAAGATAGATTGGGAGTTCCGCCACATAAAACCTCGAGCCACCAAAACCAATGGGACCTGTTAGGCACCTGCCGGGGGGAACCCTCACCGTGGCCATCTTCATCATCCGGCACTCTCCATGACGAGGAGGAGTAGTTCACCCTCGGGGCTGAGGGTATGTACCAGTAGCTATGTGTTTGATCTCTCTCTCTCTCTCTCTCTCTCTCTCTCTCTCTCTCGTGTTCTTGATTTGGCACGATCTTGATGTATCGCGAGCTTTGCTATTATAGTTGGATCTTATGTTTCTTCTCCCCCTCTACTCTCTTGTAATGAATTGAGTTTTCTCCTTGAAGTAATCTTATCGGATTGAGTCTTTAAAGATTTGAGAACACTTGATGTATGTCTTGCCGTGCGTATCTGTGGTGAAAATGGGAAATCACGTGATTCACTTGATGTATGTTTTGGTGATCAACTTGCGGGTTCCGCCCATGAACCTATGCATAGGGGTTGGCACACGTTTTCGTCGTGATTCTCCGGTAGAAACTTTGGGGCACTCTTTGAGGTTCTATGTGTTGGTTTGCATAGATGAATTGAGATTGTGTGATGCATATCGTATAATCACGCCCATGGATACTTGAGGTGACATTGGAGTATCTAGCTGACATTAGGGTTTTGGGTGATTTGTATCTTAAGGTGTTATTCTAGTACGAACTCTAGGGCTATTTGTGACACTTATAGGAATAGCCCAACGGATTGATTGGAAAGAATAACTTTGAGGTGGTTTCTGTAACGCCCGGATGGTTATGCAACAGTGATCACCTCGGTTACTGTGCCAAACCTCTCTTTGATTCGAACCCGTTCTAAAACAAAAATCAAAACTAAAACCAACGATAAAAAGTTTCAAAACAAAAATTAAAAATGTTCGGGGGTTGTCTAAAATAGCTAACCTAATTATGGTGGGGTGCACTAATTTTTGTAAAATGCTCCGGCATTTTAAATAAACTAAAAACAGAAAAAGGAAAAGAAAAGAAAAGAAAAACAAGAAAAGAGGGGGAGGGAAAACACCCTGGCCCAGCCAGCCCCCTCCCCACCTGGCCCCTCGCCCCCCTGGCCCACTTTCCCCCTGGCCCAGCCAACCCCTCCTCACCTGGCGCCCCCCCCACTGGGCCTAGGCCCAGTTAGCCTTAGACCAACCAGGCCGGCCCAGCCCCACTCGTCCCTCTCCTTCCTCCTCTGTTCACAGAGGGGAGGTGGACGCCGGGCAGCCGCCCGTGGCTGCGATGGCCACGTGCCGGCCATCCGCCGCGCCCCCGGCGCCTACTAGGTCGTCGGCCGCCCCTCCCCGACTCCCCCGAAACCCTAGCGCGCCCACAACCCCCCTCTCGTCCCCTTCCTCGCCTCTGTTCGAGATGCCCGAGCGCCCCCGTCGCCGTCGATCGCCGTAGCTGTGGCCATCGTCGTCCGTTCGTCGCCCCGGCAAGTCCTACAGCTCCGTCGTGGTCCCCTGCTGCCCCTACGCGGATCCACTCAAGCTCGGAGCACCCACCTCGACCGAATCGTCCGTCTTCTTCGACTACGGCCGCTGCGGCCATCGCCGTCGATCTACGCCACCGGTCCTCCCCGAGCTCTCTGCCCAGACCCCACGCTCCCTCGGTGAGCCTCTGCGCGGATCGCCCTCCCTGCCTCCTCTGTTCGCATGGCGGCCGTTCCACGCTCACCCGAGCGCGCGCCGCTTAGCCTCGTCGCCCGGCGTGGCCACGGTGACCAAATGGTCACGGGCTCGCGTCCGTTGGCCGCCGAACGCGTACACCTCGCCCAGCTTCTTGGTTCGCCAAACGCGCACTAACGCCCGTTCCGTCGCCGCCCGAACCTCGCCTCCCGCCGCCGTCGCCGGCGCCGCTCGCCAACCCAGCCTCGCCGCCTCTATGAAGGATGCGCCACGTCACAGCTTTGACGCGGGTCCGGCGCCAAGCGGCTGCCGGGCGAATTCGGCGAGGCAGGGCCGCCGCCGCATATTTGGGTCGCCGGCGTCGAGCCGCCGGCCGCCGCCTACGTGGTTGGCACAGGGCCACCCGAGCCAACGCGGCCGGGCCCCACGGCCCCGTTGGTAGGTTGACCCGATCAGCGTCTTTGGCGACGCCGGTTACATCGCCAGCGACATGCGGGCCCCATGCCATAAAACAAAAAAAACAAAACAAATATATAAACTACTAATTAATTAATTTAATTAATTAAAACCTAATTAGACACTGACAGGTGGGCCCAGTAGATTTCCTAACTAATTTTAGGTTAGTTTAAACTCTGTTTAACCCACTGTCTATGACAGGTGGGTCCCCCATGTCAGGTTTGACTGGTCAACCGACCAGTTGACCTGCTGACATCACTCTGATGTCATGCCTACGTCAGCACACACTGTTTTGGATAAGGTTGGAATTAAATATATAATTAAAATCAGAAAATGATTTAAATCTTTAGAAAATCATATCTTTTAAACCGTAACTCTGATGATAATGTTTTCTATATGAAAGTTGCTCAGAAAAATCTAACGAATCCGAATACGTGGTCCGTTCATCTGTCACATGCTCCTAGCATGCTGAACATGGAACTTTCCCCTCGGTCATCTGTCGACATAGGTGGGAACAGGAAAACTTCCGGATGTTTTCCCCTAACCAAGTACCCCCTCATACCATGTTAGGACACGCCTAGCATCGCTTCTTGTCATGTCATGCATCGATATGCATCTGTTTACTTTGTATTCATTGTTTCTTCCCCTGTTCTCTCCGGTAGACTACGAGACCGACGCTGCGGTGGCGGTTCGACTACGGTGTTGTGACCCTCTCTCTTGCCGAGCAACCAGGCAAGCCCCCCCTTGATCACCGGATATCGCCTACTCTTATCTACTGCTTGCATTAGAGTAGCATAGCATATTCTGTTTTCAGATACTCCTATCTTGCTGCATAGCTTTGTCCTTGTTACTCTTGTTGTTACCTTACCGCAATCCTATATGCTTAGTATAGGATGCTAGTACTTTCATCTGTGGCCCTACTTTCTTGTCCGTCTCGCGTGCTATACTATCGGGCCGTGATCACTCGGGAGTTGATCACGGGTATATACTATTACTTATACATGATACATGTGAGACTAAAGTCGGGTTGGTGATGGAGCACCCATGAGTGGATCATTGAGGCGGAGCGACATGGCAGGTTGAGACCGCCTAGGAGAGAGGTGGGCCTGGCCTGTTGGCGTTCAGCGGTTACTTAACACGCTTAACGAGGTCTTGGTATTTGATCTGAGTTGGCTACGAGCTTATACGCACTAACCATCTACGCGGGAGTAGTTATGGGTATCCCGCGTCGTGGTATCGGCGAAATACTTCAGACGTCGACGAGCGGCGCGGCCGGATTGGACTGGACGCTGATGGGCTAGGTCTGCTTCGGCGCAGACGCATAGCGTGCAGGTGTGCTTTCGAGGCGATGGGCCCAGACCCTGCGGCGCTTAGGTTTAGACGGCGTGTTGGCTCTCTGTTGTGCCTAGGTGGGGCTGCGGCGTGTTGATCTTCCGCGGCGGGCATGACCGGAAAGTGTGTCCGGCCAAATGGGATCAAGCGTCTTTGGGTAAGATGGTGCACCCTGCGCAGGAAGTTAATCTATTCGGATAGCCGTGATCTTGATAACAGGGCGACTTGGAGTTGTACCTTGAGCTTATGACAACTAGAACCGGATACTTGTTAAAACACACCCTTCCAAGTGCGGATACAACCGGTGGTCGCTCTCGCTCGGGGTTATGAGCGGGGATTGCGGGTAGGATTATTGCTATATGATGTTACCTAGAGGACTTCGTTGTCCTCTCTCATGCATGCAAGACAGGTGTCGAAGCGTAGTCTTCGTTAAGACTAGCTATCCCCTCTTATTCGGCATTCTGCAGTTCAGTCCCGATATGGCCTTTACACATATATCCATGCATATGTAGTGTAGCTCCTTGCTTGCAGTACTTTGGATGAGTACTCACGGTTGCCTTGTTCCCCTTTTCCCCTACCTCTACTCGATTGCTGCAACCAGACGATGGAGCCGGGAGCAGACGCCACCGCCTATGGCGACTACTACTCGGAGGTGCCTACTACTACGTGCAGCCCGGCGGCGACCGGGAGTGACCTAGGAGGATCCCAGGCAGGAGGCCTGCTCCTCTTCGATCTGTATCCCGGTTTGTGCTAGCCATCTTATGGCACCTTGTTTAACTTATGTACGTACTCAGATATTGTTGCTTCCGCTGACTCGTCTATGATCGAGCACTTGTATTCGAGCCCTCGAGGCCCCTGGCTTGTATTATGATGCTTGTATGACTTATTTTATTTGTAGAGTTGTGTTGTGATATCTACCCGTGAGTCCTTGATCTTGATCGTACACATTTGCGTGCATGATTAGTGTATGATTGAATCGAGGAAGTCACAAGTTGGTATCAGAGCCGACAGCCTGTAGGAATCCCCCTTCCACACTCCTTGGCCGAAGTCGAGTCTAGACATTGCAAAAACTTTTACAAACTTGGCTGTGTGCCTTATGGGCACACGTCGCCATTGGGTGGTATTAGGATCTTTTACTCCTCGACCTTTACTCTGGGACTCTGAACTCTCTTCTACTCGGGTTAAACGATTTTACTAACTATCACTAGGATCCCGTGACCGCATTCACCCCAAAGTTGGATATAGCCTAAGTTGTTTTTGGGATTGTATTTGAGCAATTTCCACACTGTCATTTGACTCCTTTGAAACGTCTTTGCTTTCAGATGGAACCCACGAGGCAGGTCGTGCGCCACACGACGGCCATTGGTGCCTCGGGATCACCTGCGGTGCTAGCCGAGATGATGACCTATCTGGGTTATCGCTGGCACCCTGAGTACACCGTCTATGAGGAGTACCAGGACTATAACCAGGAGCAGTACCGCGCCATCGTCCACCTCTACTCTCGGGAGTATGAGTCCACTACTGTGCTGCACACCGCACATGGTGTTGGAGTGACCATCGATATGGCAGTCCACGATGCTGCTTATGCTGCTCGACCGTCTTCGTGCGAGTATCGAGTTGGACACCTCCCCTTGAGGCACATTGCTATCGCGTCTGATGTTGGTGAGGAGGGTTACTACACTGCTGCCTACACCACTGTCACCAGAGAGCCATTCCACCATCAGAACTTTGTTCTGCATGCTGATGGGCTGGATTGAGCTAACCGAGCTCTTCGCCACGAGTTGTACATCACCCGTCATCACCTCTACCGTGCTCTGACGCTGATGCACCCCTTTGTCCGTTCCGGAGAGCTGCCGCGTTCTGCGATCTACCCAGCCAGACCGTGATGCCCCGGTGTCGGTTGGCGGACGTGGGAGGCTACTCTCCGCGCTTGGCCCTTTTCGCCACCGGGCGTCGGATTCAGCACCGAGTATCCGCGGCCCCTGTGTCACCGACGTGGAGGACTATCCACTGCCGCACTATCAGCTTTCGGGCTCTGACTACCTCCATGATACCGCGTGGGACTGATGTAGACTTGCTTGTTAGTGTTGATGTATTCGCCAGCGAGCTGTGTGCCGCCTATGATGTAGTAGTCTATGTCTTTGGACTCTATGTATCGAACTCTATGCATGATTCCTGTTGTAAGATATGCCAACTACTATGTAGTTCCCATCATCTTTGCTTTCATTACGCATGTTTCATCATGAATGATTCCTGTCTCTTGCTTAATTTCTCAAATGCTGAACTACCTGTTATATAATAGCAGGATGGTTAGGCCAGCAGGTCGTGGTCGTGGTGCCAACTTTCCACCACCGCTTTGAGTACATGGCTGGTATGATCCAACAGCTTGAGATGAATCGCCAGTTCATGGAGAACATGATGGCTCAGTTTCCTCGCCCCAATATGAACCAGCACCCAAGCGGAACAACTCTGCGAGATTTCATACGCTGAACCCAGCGTGTACCGCAGCTCAACCCAGCCCTTTGGATGCTGATGGTCGCTCCGTGACATCACCTATGAGATGGAGTCTGCTGATGTAGCCCCTGCCAGCTATGTCACCTTTGCTTCCTTCTTCCTGAAGGGACCCGCAGCTCAATGGTGGGACAGCCACCGTCGTACTCTGCCGGTTGGAACACTCATCACTGGCGGACTTCCAAGCTGCCTTCCGTGCCGCTTCATCCCTCAAGGGGTCATGGACGGAAGAAGCGTGAGTTCATAACCTCACCCAAGGCAACAAGACTGTTGAAGCCTATCGTGAGAGTTCTTGGACTTGTCTCGCTATCTTCAAGAGGATATTGCAACTAATGCACGCAGACGGGAGAAGTTCCGTGGCGGTCTTCAAGTCGACATCAAGCTCGCACTCTAGTGCACGACTTTGTTGATTTCGCCACCTTGGTGAACAAAGCTATCAATGTCGAAACTGGTGCAGGAATACAGAGCTCTAACAGCGCAACCGTGACACGGGCTCATCTTGGGCCCGTCCTCGCAGAAGCGCAAGATATGGATTCCCAACAGCATGTACCGGCCGAATGCACTGCTCCAAAGCAGAACTATGCTACACCTCGGCGCCTACAACTAAGCAGCGAAGCTTCCAGCTCCACCACCCCAAGCCCATGTTCCCACTCCCAATAATGGCTTATGCTTGGTGCGGACAGCGGGGCACCGTGCTAGAGAATGCAACAGAACCAGAATCAGCTGGCCCTTCCAAAGAGCTGGCCGTGGAAACAACCGAACCGCAACAACACCGGCAAGTCTTATGGGCAAGCTCAGGCCAACCACGTTGATCTGAGCGAAGCTCAAGACCAGCCTGCTCTTGTGATGGGTACACTCCTCGTAAATTCAGTACTGCATCTGTTTTATTCGATTCAGAGCATCGCATTCATTCATGTCTGAAGACTTTGCATACAAGCACGACGTTAAGTGTGAAGAGATGAACTCTTCGGTAGTGGTAAAAACTCCATTGGGACAATGTCAAACCTCCATGGTTGGCGTCGACGTCCCCGTGGAAATCGAAGGGCTGGAATTCTATGCCTCCCCCATTATCCTGAAGACGTCTAACATCGACCTCATTTTGGGGATGGATTGGTTGAAAGCGCATACGGCGTCGATCGTTTGCGCCACTAAGACCGTCCATCTGCTACACCCTTCTGATGAAATCGTAAGCTACAATGCTCGGCTGGTTCAAGATGCCGAGGCAAGGCTCTATGCATTGAATGCATTGAACGCCGCACCCCTCGAGGGAATTGAAAACATTCCTGTCGTTTGCGATTTCCAAGACGTCTTCCCTGAAGAACTTCCAGGGATTCCCCCTGCTAGAGCTGTCGAATTCGTCATCGACTTGAAACCAGGCACCACTCCTATAGCCAAGCGACCCTACAAGATGCCGCCACATGAACTCCTTGAGCTCAAGGAGGAAATCGACAAATCTCTTGAAAGTGGTTTCATTCGCCCAAGTTGCTCTCCTTGGGGAGCACCTTCTCTCTTTGTCAAGAAGAAGGATGGGACAAACCGATTGGTCCAAGACTACCGTCCTATAAATCAAGCTACCATTCAGAATAAGTATCCTCTTCCTCGGATCAATGATCTTTATGATCAACTGGCTGGTTCGTCAGTGTTCTCGAAACTCGACTTGAGGTTGGGTTACCACCAGATCCGTGTTCGCGAGGAGGATATCCCCAAGACCGCATTTGTGACTCGTTATGGTTCATACGAGTACACCGTATGTCTTTCGGCTTAACCAATGCTCCAGCTACTTTCTCTCTTTGATGAACTATATATTCATGGATTACCTCGACAAGTTCGTCGTGGTTTATCTGGATGATATCCTGATCTTTTCCAAGAATGAAGAGGAACATGCTGAACATCTTCGTCTTGTGCTGGAAAAGCTACGAGAGCATCAACTCTATGCCAAGTTCTCCAAATGTGAATTCGGCTTCCAAGTAACCTATCTTGGGCATGTCATTTCTAAGGATGGTATTGCCGTCAACCCTGAACGAGTTCAGGCTATTCTCGATTGGACTCCTCCGAAGAACATTAAGCAAGTCAGAAGTTTTCTCGGGCTCTTGACTATTGCCGTCGATTCGTCGAGAACTTCTCCAAGATTGCCGTGCCTCTGACTAACCTGTTGCATAAAGGCGTCAAATTCCAATGGACAGATAAATGTCAGGAAAGTTTCCAGGCACTTAAAGACAAGTTGACGTCTGCCCCAGTGCTAGCTCCTCCTGATACTAAGAAGGACTTCGTCATTTATCGCGGCGCTTCTCGTCAAGGATTAGGCGGTGTCCTAATGCAAGAGCGCAAAGTAGTTGCTTATGCCTCTCGGCAGATTCGCCCTCACGAGGAGAACTACCCAGTTCATGACCTCGAACTTGCTGCCGTCATTCATGCACTAAAGCGGTGGCGACATTACCTTCTCGATGTCGTTGCGAGATCTTCACCGACCACCAAAGTCTGAAGTATCTGTTTACTCAGCCAGACCTGAACCTCCGTCAGCAGAGATGGATGGAGACAGTTGCAGATTTTGATTTGGGCATCTCCTATACGCCAGGCAAGGCTAATGTAATGGCTGATGCCTTGAGCCGCAAGTCTTACTGCAACCACCTTCAGGTTCACAAAGTTCAGCCCCCACTTGTTGAAGAATTGAAAGCTGAACCTCCATATTGTTCCTCCGGGTGCACTCGCTCCCCTCCTCCGGAGTTCCGCAAGATGAATCTCCGTGTTGTTCCCCAGGGTTCCTTTATACCTGGCTGTTGAACCCGATCTCGTGGGCACCATAAAGACAATGCAGGATTTGACTCAAGTCTACAAGCTTAAACAAGACATCGGAAAGGAAATCCTCATCCTTCACTATTCTTTGGGGATGGCGCCTTGTACTTCAAAGGCCGCCTAGTGGTGCCGTGTAAGAAGGAAAATCTGAATATGACTCGAAGGTTATGAAAGAAGCTCATGATACGCCTCTATGTATCCATCCTGGCAGTACAAAGATGTATCAAGACATTAAATCCGAGATTACGTGGTCTAATATGAAGCAAGACATTGCTCGCTATGTTTACGAGTGTGGCGTTTTCCGTCGTATCAAAGCAGAACATCAAAGGCCTCTGGAACTCTGCAGCCTATCTCTATTCGGAATGGAAATGGGACCATGTTGAAATGGACTTCGTCCTTTGGATTTCCCAAATCGCAGAAAGGTAATGATGCTATTCTTGTCGTCATTGACCGGCTTTCTAAAGTTGCACATTTTCTGGCGGTCAAAGAAACGATCACTGCTAGCCAGCTTGCAACGCTCTATATGTCCAGAATTGTTTCACTTCACGGTATTCCACTGGTTATCAGTTCGGACCGTGGCAGCTTATTCACTTCAAGATTCTGGGCAAGTTTTCAAGAAGCTATGGGGACTCATTTATCTTTCAGTACTGCTTTTCATCCGCAGTCCCAAGGGCAAGTTGAACGTGTCAACCAAATTCTCGAAGACATGCTTCGAGCTTGTGTCGTTTCCTTTGGCAAGAAATGGGAGGAATCTCTCCCGTATGCTGAGTTCTCTTATAATAATAGCTATCAAGCTAGTCTGAAGATGGCCCCCTTCGAAGTGTTATATGGACGAAAGTGCGAACCCTACGAACTGGTCGAAGCGGGAGCGTCCACTCTTCGTCCGGATATTATCCAACATGCCGAAGAACAAGTCCGTATTATTCGCGAGAATCTCAAGACTGCTCAGTCGCGTCAAAAGAGTAATTATGACCGTCATCACAAAGACATGGTCTATCAACCTGGCGAAAAGGCCTATCTTCGCGTTACACCAATGAAGGGTGCTCACCGCCGGGATCAAGGGCGTTAGCGCCTCGCTATGTTGGCCCTTTCACTATTCTCGAAAGGCGTGGAAGCGTGGCTTATCAACTGGAGCTTCCGTCGAACCTTTCTCAGGTTCACGATGTGTTCCACGTGTCCCAACTCCGACGCTGCTTCAAGGACCCAATCCGAGCAGTGGACCATGAAGTGCTCGAATTGCAACAGGACCTCTCCTATAAAGAGCATCCGGTCCGCATTCTCGACCAAGCTGAACGCCGCACACGTCAGAAGGCGAACAAGTTCCTCAAAGTCCAGTGGTCGAATCACTCTGAAGACGAAGCCACACAGGAAGCGAGGATCGTCTACGAGATGAATATCCGCACTCTTTCCTTCTACCTCCTAAATCTCGGGACGAGATTTCTTGTAGTGGAGGAGATTTGTAACGCCCGGATGGTTATGCAACAGTGATCACCTCGGTTACTGTGCCAAACCTCTCTTTGATTCGAACCCGTTCTAAAACAAAAATCAAAACTAAAACCAACGATAAAAAGTTTCAAAACAAAAATTAAAAATGTTCGGGAGTTTTCTAAAATAGCTAACCTAATTATGGTGGGGTGCACTAATTTTTGTAAAATGCTCTAGCATTTTAAATAAACTAAAAACAGAAAAGGAAAAAGAAAAGAAAAGAAAAAACAAGAAAAGAGGGGGAGGGAAAACACCCTGGCCCAGCCAGCCCCCTCCCCACCTGGCCCCTCGCCCCCCTGGCCCACTTTCCCCTGGCCCAGCCAACCCCTCCTCACCTGGCGCCCCCCCCATGGGCCTAGGCCCAGTTAGCCTTAGACCAACCAGGCCGGCCCAGCCCCACTCGTCCCTCTCCTTCCTCCTCTGTTCACAGAGGGGAGGTGGACGCCGGGCAGCCGCCCGTGGCTTGATAGCCCGCGTGCCGCCATCCGCCACGCCCGGCGCCTACTAGGTCGTCGGCCGCCCCTCCCGACTCCCGAAACCTAAGCGCCCACAATCCCCCTCTCGTCCCCTTCCTCGCCTCTGTTCGAGATGCCCGAGCGCCCCCGTCGCCGTCGATCGCCGTAGCTGTGGCCATCGTCGTCCGTTCGCCCGGCAAGTCCTACAGCTCCGTCGTGGTCCCCTGCTGCCCCTTCGCGGATCCACTCAAGCTCGGAGCACCCACCTCGACCGAATCGTCCGTCTTCTTCGACTACGGCCGCTGCGGCCATCGCCGTCGATCTACGCCACCGGTCCTCCCCGAGCTCTCTGCCCAGACCCCACGCTCCCTCGGTGAGCCTCTGCGCCGGATGCGCCCTCCCCTGCCTCCTCTGTTCGCTTGTAGCGGCCGTTCCACGCTCACCCGAACGCGCCGCCGCTTGGCCTCGTCGCCGGCGTGGCCACGGTGACCAAATGGTCACGGGCTCGCGTCCGTTAACCCGCAACGCGTACACCTCGCCCGGCTTCTTGGTTCGCCAAAACGCGCACCTAACGCGGTTCGTCGCCGCCCGAACCTCGCCTCCGCCCCCCCTCGTCGCCGGCGCCGCTCCGGCCAACCCAGCCCCTGCCGCCACTACTGAAGGATGCGCCACCGTCACGGCTTTGACGCGGGTCCGCGCGCTAAGCGGCTGCCGGGCAATTCGGCGAGGCCGGGGCCCCCGCCGCATATTTGGGTCGCCGGCGTCGAGCCGCCGCCTCGCCACGTGGTTGGCACAGGGCCACCCGAGCCATCGCCAGCTGGCCCCACGGGCCCGTTGGCTGGGTTGACCCGATCAGCGTCTTGGCGTAACCGTTCGCCATCGACATGCGGGCCCCATGCCATAAAACAAAAAAAAAACAAAACAAATATATAAACTACTAATTAATTAATTTAATTAATTAAAACCTAATTAGACACTGACAGGTGGGCCCAGTAGATTTCCTAACTAATTTTAGGTTAGTTTAAACTCTGTTTAACCCACTGTCTATGACAGGTGGGTCCCCCATGTCAGGTTTGACTGGTCAACCGACCAGTTGACCTACTGACATCACTCTGATGTCATGCCTACGTCAGCACACACTGTTTTGGATAAGGTTGGAATTAAATATATCATTAAAATCAGAAAATGATTTAAATCTTTAGAAAATCATATCTTTTAAACCGTAACTCCGATGATAATGTTTTCTATATGAAAGTTGCTCAAAAAAATCCAACGAATCCGAATACGTGGTCCGTTCATCTGTCACATGCTGCTAGCATGCTGAACATGGAACTTTCCCCCTCCGGTCATCTATCTGACACAGGTCTGGAACCGGGAAAACTTCCCGGATGTTTTCCCCCTAACCAGTACCCCCCTCATACCACGTTAGGACACGCCTAGCATCGCTTCTTGTCATGTCATGCATCGATATGCATCTGTTTACTTTGTATTCATTGTCTCTTCCCCCTCTTCTCTCCGGTAGACTACGAGACCGATGCTCTGACTGGCGGTTCGACTACGGTGTTGACGACCCTCTCTCTTGCGAGCAACCAGGCAAGCCCCCTTGATCACCAGATATCGCCTACTCTTATCTACACTGCTTGCATTAGAGTAGCATAACATATTACTGTTTTCAGATACTCCTATCCGCTGCATAGCTTTGTCCTTGTTACTCATTGTTGTTACCTTACGCAATCCTATATGCTTAGTATAGGATGCTAGTACTTTGATCGTGGCCCTACTTTCTTGTCCGTCTGCCGTGCTATACTATCGGGCCGTGATCACTCGGGAGTTGATCACGGTATATACTATTACTTATACATGATACATGTGAGACTAAAGTCGGGTCGGTGATGGAGCACCATGAGTGGATCATTGAGGCGAGCGACAGGGCAGGTTGAGACCGCCTAGGAGAGAGGTGGGCCTGGCCTGTTCGGCGTTCGCGGTTACTTAACACGCTTAACGAGGTCTTGGTATTTGATCTGAGTTGGCTCTACGAGCTTATCGCACTAACCATCTACGCGGGAGTAGTTATGGGTATCCGGCGTCGTGGTATCGGCCGAAATACTTCAGACGTCGGCGACGGCAGGCGGCGCGCGCCGGATTGGACTGGAACGCTGATGGGCTAGGTCTGCTTCGTCACAGCGTCGCATAGCGTGCAGGTGTGCTCGAGGCGATGGGCCCGGACCCTGCGGCGCTTAGGTTTAGACCGCGTGTTGGCCTCTCTGTTGTGCCTAGGTGGGGCTGCGGCGTGTTGATCTTCAGCGGCGGGCATGACCCAGAAAGTGTGTCGGCCAAATGGGATCAAGCGTGTTGGGTAAGATGGTGCACCCTGCAGGGAAGTTAATCTATTCGGATAGCCGTGATCTTGATAACAGGGCGACTTGGAGTTGTACCTTGAGCTTATGACAACTAGAACCGGATACTTGTTAAAACACACCCTTCCAAGTGCCGATACAACGGTGGTCGCTCTCGCTCGGGGTTATGAGCGGGGATTGCGGGTAGGATTATTGCTATATGATGTTACCCGGAGGACTTCCGTTGTCCTCTTCATGCATGCAAGACAGTGTCGAAGCGTAGTCTTCGTTAAGACTAGCTATCCCCTCTTATTACGGCATTCTGCAGTTCAGTCCACTGATATGGCCTTTACACATATATCCACGCATATGTAGTGTAGCTCCTTGCTTTGCAGTACTTTGGATGAGTACTCACGGTTGCCTTGTTCCCCTTTTCCCCTACCTCTACTCGATTGCTGCAACTGACGATGGAGCCCAGGAGCGACGCCACCGCCTATGGCGACTACTACTCCGGAGGTGCCTACTACTACGTGCAGCCCGGCGGCGGCGACCGGAGTGACCTAGGAGGATCCCGGGAAGGAGGCCTGCTCCTCTTCGATCTGTATCCCAGTTTGTGCTAGCCATCTTATGGCACCTTGTTTAACTTATGTCGTACTCAGATATTGTTGCTTCGCTGACTCGTCTATGATCGAGCACTTGTATTCGAGCCCTCGAGGCCCTGGCTTGTATTATGATGCTTGTATGACTTATTTTATTTGTAGAGTTGTGTTGTGATATCTACCCGTGAGTCCTTGATCTTGATCGTACACATTTGCGTGCATGATTAGTGTACGATTGAATCGAGGGCGTCACAGTTTCGTACCCTACCATAATCTCTTCGTTTGTTCTCCGCTATTAGTGACTTTTGAGTGACTCTTTGTTGCATGTTGAGGGATAGTTATGTGATCCAATTATGTTATTATTGTTCAGAGGACTTGCACTAGTGAAAGTATGAACCCTAGGCCTTGTTTCCTATCATTGCAATACCGCTTACGCTCACTTTTATCATTAGTTACCTTGCTGTTTTTATAATTTCAGATTGCAAATACTTTTATCTACCATCCCTATTGCACTTGTATCACCATCTCTTCGCCGAACTAGTGCACCTATACAATTTACCATTGTAATTGGGTGTGTTGGGGACACAAGAGACTCTTTGTTATTTGGTTGTAGGGTTGTTTGAGAGAGACCATCTTCATCCTATGCCTCCCACAGATTGATAAACCTTAGGTCATCCACTTTAGGGAAATTTGCTACTGTCCTACAAACCTGTGCACTTGCAGGCCCAACAACGTCTACAAGAAGAAGGTTGCGTAGTAGACATCAAGCTCTTTCCTGGTGCCGTTGCCGGGGAGGCTAGGTAAGTGAAGGTATATCTTTAGATCTTGCGATCGAATCTTTTTGTGTCTTGTTTTTGCACTAGTTTAGTTTATAAAGGAAAACTACCAAAAAATGGAATTGAGTTTGTCTCATATGCTTCATCTTTTTAATGTCTTTCGTGAGTATGATGGAAAGGAAAATTGTGCCAAAGTGTTAGAAGAAGAATGCTATAAAATGTTTGGCACTAAATCTTTGAATGATGAGCATGATTGCGATGTTGTTAGTATGGATTCCTTGAATATCCATGATGCTAATGATATGCAAAGCCACAAGCTTGGGGAAGCTATGTTTGACGAAGGTGATATTTTTTGTACCCCAAGCTTTGATGAGCAAATTTACTATGATGAAAGCATGCCTCCTATCTATGATGATTATTGTGATGACATGTATGCTTTAAAGAATAATGATAACCATGAAACTTCTCATCTTGATCTTAATTTTCAATCACATGATAGTTATTTAGTTGAGTTTGCTCCCACTATTATTCATGAGAAGAATTTTGCTTATGTGGAGAGTAATAAAATTTATATGCTTGTAGATCATGAAAAGAATGCTTTAGGTGCTAGTTATATTGTTGAATTCATTCATGATGCTACTGAAAATTATTATGAGAGAGGAACATATGCTTCTACATATTGCAATAATATCAAGTTTCCTCTTTATGTGCTTAAAGTTTTGAAGTTATGCTTGTTTTACCTTCCTATGCAAGATGATTCTTGTTCCCATAAGTTGTTTGTTCACAAAATCCCTATGCATAGGAAGTGGGTTAGACTTAAATGTGCTAGTCATATTCTTCATGATGCTCTCTTTATGTTTCAATTCTTATCTCTTATGTGAGCATCATTGAAATCATCATGCCTAGCTAGGGGCGTTAAACGACAGC
This sequence comes from Aegilops longissima, assembly GCA_021605205.1. Lineage (NCBI taxonomy): Eukaryota > Viridiplantae > Streptophyta > Magnoliopsida > Poales > Poaceae > Aegilops > Aegilops longissima. The sequence goes on from CM038678.1 coordinate 12,038,688, forward strand.
GCTTGTTGGGAGGCAACCCAATCTTTTTTTAGTTTCTTTCTTTTTGGTTCTGTTTAGGAATAAATAATCCATCTAGCTTCTGTTTAGATGTGGTTTTTTGTTTTAACTAGTGTTTGTGCCAAGTAGAACCTTTGGGAAGACTTGGGTGAAGTCTTTATGATCATGCTGTAAAAAACAGAAACTTTAGCGCTCACGAGATTAGCTTCAACTTTTTACTGGAGAGTGATATTTAGTTGATTCTTTTTGCAGATGATTACTAGACAAATTCCTCAGGTCTACCAATTTATTTTAGAATTTTTGGAGTTCCAGAAGTTTGCGTTAGTTACAGATTACTACAGACTGTTCTGTTTTTGACAGATTCTGTTTTCATTGTGTTGTTTGCTTATTTTGATGACTCTATGGCTAGTAAAATAGTTTATAAACCATAGATAAGTTGGAATACAGTAGGTCCAACACCAATATAAATAAATAATGAGTTCATTACAGTACCTTGAAGTGGTGTTTTGTTTTCTTTCGCTAACGGAGCTCACGAGTTTTCTGTTAAGTTTTGTGTTGTGAAGTTTTCAAGTTTTGGGCAAAGATTCGATGGACTATGGAATAAGGAGTGGAAAGAGCCTATGCTTGGGGATGCCCAAGGCACCCCAAGGTAATATTCAAGGATAACCAAGCGTCTAAGCTTGGGGATGCCCCGGAAGGCATCCCCTCTTTAGTCTTCGTTCATCGGTAACTTTACTTGGAGCTATATTTTTATTCACCACATGATATGTGTTTTGCTTGGAGCGTCATTTTAATTTGTTAGTTTTTGCTTTCTGTTATTTATAATAATGTTTTGCATCTTTAGTTTCAATAAAAAAGTCAAGGATAGCCTTTGCCATGCTTATTTTGCTAGTATACATGTTGCTGTTTGAAAACAGAAAGTTTACCGCTGTTGCAAAAATTCCCTAGAAAAGTCAGAGAGTGGTATAATGTTGAATCGTTTTGCATAATGAGCTCTGATAAATTTATTACAGTGGAAATTTTAGTTCATAATTTTTGGAGTTAGGGAAGTATTGATACTCTTGCATTCTTCACAGACTGTACTGTTCTGGCAGATTGCTGTTATGTTTGCATTGTTTGCATATGTTTGCTTGTTTAATGGTTCTATTTGAGGATAGTAGTATTAATCATGCAGAGGCATTTTGTATGAAATGTTGAATAATAATCTTAGTGATTTGTTACAGTAGAAAATGATAAGTTTTTGCATTGGTTTATACTAACCTATCTCACGAGTTCTTGTTGAGTTTGGTGTGGATGAAGCTTTTGAGAAATAGAGAAACCGTGATATGAGAGGAATTAAGGAGACACAAAAGCTCAAGCTTGGGGATTCCCAAGGCACCCCAAGATAATATTTCAATAAGTCTCAAGCATCTAAGCTTGGGGATGCCCCGGTAGGCATCCCACCTTTCTTCTTCAACAATTATCGGTTAGTATCAGTTGAACCTAAGTTTTTTGCTTCTTCACATGATGTGTGCTATCCTTGCAGTGTCATTTTCTTTAGCTTTGCTTGCTGTTTGAATAAAGTATCAAGATCTTAAATTCTTAAATGTTAGAGAGTCTTCACATAGTCTCCTAATTATCCGACTACTCATTGATCTTCACTTATATCTTTCGGAGTAGTTTGTCATTTGCTCTAGTGCTTCACTTATATCTTTTAGAGCATGGTGGTAGTTTTATTTTGAATAAATAGATGAACTCTCATACTTCACTTATATTATTTTGAGATTCTTAAATAGCATGGTAATTTTCTTAAATAATCCTAATATGCTAAGCATACAAGATTTGTAAGAATTCTTATGAGTGCGTTGAATACTATGAGAAGTTTGATGCTTGATAATTGTTTTGAGATATGAAGATGGTGATATTAGAGTCATGCTAGTTGAGTATTTGTGAATTCGAGAAATACTTGTGTTAAAGTTTGTGATTCCCGTAGCATGCACGTATGGTGAACCATTATGTGATGAAGTCGGAGCATGATTTATTTATTGATTGTCTTCCTTATGAGTGGCGGTCGGGGACGAGCGATGGTCTTTTCCTACCAATGTATCCCCCTAGGAGCATGCGCGTAATACTTTGCTTTGATAACTTGTAGATTTTTTGCAATAAGTATATGAGTTCTTTATGACTAATGTTGAGTCCATGGATTATACGCACTCTTCTTCCTTCCACCATTGCTATCCTCTCTAATACCGCACACTTTTCGCCAGTTTCATACACCCACCATAAACCTTCCTCAAAACAGCCACCATACCTACCTATCATGGCATTTCCATAGCCATTCCGAGATATATTGCCATGCAACTTTCCACCATTACGTTTATTATGACACGCTCCATCATTGTCATATTGCTAGCATGATCATGTAGTTGACATTGTATTTGTGGCAAAGCCACCGTTCATAATTCTTTCATACATGTTGCTCATGAGTCATTGCACATCCCGGTACACCGCCCGAGGCATACACATAGAGTCATATTTTGTTCTAAGTATCGAGTTGTAATTGTTGAGTTGTAAGTAAATAAAAGTGTGATGATCATCATTTTTAGAGCATTGTCCCAAGTGAGGAAAGGATGATGGAGACTATGATTCTCCCACAAGTCGGGATGAGACTCCGGACGAAAAAAAAAGAGGCCATAAAAAAGAGAGAAAAGGCCCAAATAAAAAAATAAAAAATAAAAAAATGAGAGAAAAAGAGAGAAGGGACAATGTTACTATCATTTTACCACACTTGTGCTTCAAAGTAGCACCATGATCTTCATGATAGAGAGTCTCCTATGTTGTCACTTTCATATACTAGTGGGAATCTTTCATTATAGAACTCGGCTTGCATATTCCAATGATGGGCTTCCTCAAAATGCCCTAGGTCATCGTGAGCAAGCGAGTTGGATGCACACCCACTTAGTTTCTTTTGTTGAGCTTTCATATACTTATAGCTCTAGTGCATCCGTTGCATGGCAATCCCTACTCACTCACATTGATATCTATTGATGGGCATCTCCATAGCCCGTTGATACGCCTAGTTGATGTGAGACTATCTTCTCCTTTTTGTCTTCTCCACAACCACCATTCTATTCCACATATAGTGCTATATCCATGGCTCAAGCTCATGTATTGCATGAAGATTGAAAACGTTTGAGAATGTCAAAAGTATGAAACAATTGCTTGGCTTGTCATCAGGGTTGTGCATGATTTAAATAATTTATGTGGTGAAGATAGAGCATAGCCAGACTATATGATTTTGTAGGGATAGCTTGTTTTGGCCGTGTTATTTTGAGAAGACATGATTGCTTTGCTAGTATGCTTGAAGTATTGTTATTTTTATGTCAATATGAACTTTTGTCTTGAATCTTTCGGATCTGAATATTCATATCACAATTAAGAAGAATTACATTGAAATTATGCCAATTAGCATTCCACATCAAAAATTATCTTTTTTATCATTTACCTACTCGAGGATGAGCAGGAATTAAGCTTGGGGATGCTTGATACGTCTCCAACGTATCTATAATTTTTGATTGCTCCATGCTATATTATCTACTGTTTTGGGCAATATTGGGCTTTATTATCCACTTTTATATTACTTTTGGGACAAAACTATTAACCGGAGGCCTAGCCCAGATTAGCTGTTTTTTTGCCTATTTCAGTATTTCGAAGAAAAGGAATATCAAACGGAGTAAAAAAGGAACGAAATCAACTGGAGAAGTTATTTTTGGAAGGAAACCTACCAGATAGACTTGGACCCTACGTCAGGAGATGAGGGAGGTGCTCACGAGGGTGGGGGCGCGCCCACCCCTAGGGCGCCCCTGCCTCGTGGTCCCCCTTCGGTCCACCGACGTACTTCTTTCACCCATATATACCTACGTATCGTAAAACTTCCAGAACAGAAGATAGATCGGGAGTTCCGCCGCCGCAAAACCTCTAGAGCCACCAAAAACCAATCAGGACCCTGTTCCGGCACCCTGCCGGAGGGGGGAACCCTCACCGGTGGCCATCTTCATCATCATGGCGCTCTCCATGACGAGGAGAGAGTAGTTCACCCTCGGGGCTGAGGGTATGTACCAGTAGCTATGTGTTTGATCTCTCTCTCTCGTGTTCTTGATTTGGCACGATCTTGATGTATTGCGAGCTTTGCTATTATAGTTGGATCTTATGTTTCTTCTCCCCCTCTACTCTCTTGTAATGAATTGAGTTTTCCCCTTGAAGTAATCTTATCGGATTGAGTCTTTAAAGTTTGAGAACACTTGATGTATGTCTTGCCGTGCGTATCTGTGATGAAAATGGGAAATCACGTGATTCACTTGATGTATGTTTTGGTGATCAACTTGCGGGTTCCGTCCATGAACCTATGCATAGGGGTTGGCACACGTTTTCGTCGTGATTCTCCGTTAGAAACTTTGGGCCACTCTTTGAGGTTCTATGTGTTGGTTTGAATAGATGAATTGAGATTGTGTGATGCATATCGTATAATCATGCCCACGGATACTTGAGTTGACATTGGAGTATCTAGGTGACATTAGGGTTTTGGTTGATATTTGTATCTTAAGGTGTTGTTCTAGTACGAACTCTAGGGCTGTTTGTGACACTTATAGGAATAGCCCAACGGATTGATTGGAAAGAAAAACTTTGAGGTGGTTTCGTACCCTACCATAATCTCTTCGTTTGTTCTCCGCTATTAGTGACTTTGGAGTGACTCTTTGTTGCATGTTGAGGGATAGTTATGTGATCCAATTATGTTATTATTGTTGAGAGGACTTTCACTAGTGAAAGTATGAACCCTAGGCCTTGTTTCCTATCATTGCAATACCGTTTACGCTCACTTTTATCATTAGTTACCTTGCTGTTTTTATAATTTCAGATTACAAATACCTTTATCTACCATCCCTATTGCTCTTGTATCACCATCTCTTCGCTGAACTAGTGCACCTATACAATTTACCATTGTATTGGGTGTGTTGGGGACACAATAGACTCTTTGTTATTTGGTTGTAGGGTTGTTTGAGAGAGACCATCTTCATCCTACGCCTCCCACGGGTTGATAAACCTTAGGTCATCCACTTGAGGGAAATTTGCTACTGTCCTACAAACATGTGCACTTGTAGGCCCAACAACGTCTACAAGAAGAAGGTTGCGTAGTAGACATCAATGCTATGACCGGAGGAGTAAACAATGGAGGGGGGCACCGCACACGGCTAAGAGTTTGTGCCTTTGGGGTGACCCCCGCCCCCGTATATATAAGGGGGAGGATGAGGTGGCCAGCCCAAGGGGGGCGCGCCAAGGGGGGAGTCCTACTTGGACTCCCAGTCGAAGTAGGATTCGCCCCCTTCATTCCAACGGAGAGGGTTAAGGCGAAAGGAGGGAGAAGGAGAAGGAAATAGGGGGACCACGCCCCATCCCCTTCTCCAATTTGGATTGGGCAAGGGGGGGGGACCTCCCGTGGCCTGCCTCCTATCCTCCACAATGGCCCATTAACTTTCACGAAGGGTTCCGGTAGCCTCCCGATATTCCAAAACTCTCCGAACTTTATCAGAACCATTCCGGTATCCGTATATAGCCTTCCAATATATCAATCTTTACCTCTCGACCATTTAGAGACTCCTCGTCATGTCCATGATCTTATTCGGGACCCCAAACAAAGTTCGGTCACCAAAACACATAACTCATAGTACAAATCGTCATCGAACGTTAACCGTGCGGATCCTACAGGTTTGAGAACTATGTAGACATGACCGAGACACATCTCCGGTCAATAACCACTAGCAGAACCTGGATGCTCATATTGTCTCCTACATATTCTACGAAGATATATATCGGTCAAACCGCATAACAACATAGGTTATTCCCTTTGTCATCGTTGTGTTACTTATCTGAGATTCGATCGTCGGTATCATCATACCTACTTCAATCTCGTTACCGGCAAGTCTCTTTTCTCGTTCCGTAATGCATCATCCCGCAACTAACTCATTAGTCACATTGCTTGCAAGGCTTATAGTGATGTGCATTACCGAGAGGGCCCAGAGATACCACTCCAATACACGGAGTGATAAATCCTAATCTTGATCTATGCCAACTCAACAAACACCTTCGGAGACACCTGTAGAGCATCTTAATAATCACCCAGTTACGTTGTGACGTTTGATAGCACACAAAGTGTTCCTCCAGTATTCGGAAGTTGCATAATCTCATAGTCAGAGGAATATGTATAAGTCATGAAGAAAGCAATAGCAACAAAACTAAACAATCATAATGCTAAGCTAATGGATGGGTCTTGTCCATCACATTATTCTCTAATGATGTGATCCCGTTCATCAAATGACAACACATGTCTATGGTCAGGAAACTTAACCATCTTTGATTAACGAGCTAGTGGAGTAGAGACATACTAGGGACACTCTGTTTGTCTATGTATTCACACATGTACTAAGTTTCCAGTTAATACAATTCTAGCATGAATAATAAACATTTATCATGATATAAGGAAATATAAATAACAATTTTATTATTGCCTCTAGGGCATATTTCCTTCAGTCTCCCACTTGCACTAGAGTCAATAATCTAGATTACATAGTAATGATTCTAACACCCATGGAGTCTTGGTGCTGATCATGTTTTGCTCGTGAGAGAGCCTTAGTCAACCGGTCTGCAACATTCAGATCCGTATGTATCTTGCAAATCTCTATGTCTCCCTCCTTGACTTGATCGCGGATGGAATTAAAGCGTCTCTTCATGTGTTTGGTTCTCTTGTGAAATCTAGATTCCTTCACCAATGCAATTGCTCCAGTATTGTCACAAAAGATTTTCATTGGACCCGATGCACTAGGTATTACACCTAGATCGGATACGAACTCCTTCATCCAGACTCCTTCATTTGTTGCTTCTGTAGCAGCTATGTACTCCGCTTCACACGTAGATCCCGCCACGACGCTCTGCTTGGAACTGCACCAACTGACAGCTCCACCATTAAATATAAATAAGTATCCGGTTTGTGACTTAGAGTCATCCGGATCAGTGTCAAAGCTTGCATCGACGTAACCATTTACAGCAAGCTCTTTGTCACTTCCATAAACGAGAAACATAGCCTTAGTCCTTTTCAGGTATTGCATGATGTTCTTGACCGCTGTCCTGTGATCCACTCCTGGATTACTTTGGTACCTTCATGCTAAACTTATAGCAAGGCATACATCAGTTCTGGTACACAACATTGCATACATGATAGAACCTATGGACGAGGCATAGGGAATGACTTTCATTTTCTCTTTATCTTCTGCAGTGATCGGGCATTGAGCCTGACTCAACTTCACATCTTGTAACACAGGAAAGAACCCTTTCTTTGACTGGTCCATTTTGAACTTCTTCAAAACTTTATCAAGGTATGTGCTTTGTGAAAGTCCAATTGAGCATCTTGATCTATCTTTATAGATCTTGATGCCCAATATATAAGCAGCTTCACCGAGATCTTTCATTGAAAAATTCTTATTCAATTATCCTTTTATGCTATCAAGGAATTCTGTATTATTTCCAATGAACAATATTTCATCCACATATAATATTAGAAATGCTACAGAGCTCCCACTCACTTTCTTGTAAATACAGGCTTCTCCAAAAGTCTGTATAAAACCATATGCTTTGTTCACACTATGAAAGCGTATATTCCAACTCCGAGAGGCTTGCACCAGTCCATAAATGGATCGCTGGAGCTTGCACAGTTTGTTAGCACCTTTCGGATCGACAAAACCTTCTGTTTGCATCATATACAACTCTTCTTTAAGATATCCATTAAGGAATGCAGTTTTGACATCCATTTGCCAAATTTCATAATCATAAAACGCGGCAATTGCTAACATGATTCGGACAGACTTAAGCATCGCTACGGGTGAGAAGGTCTCATCGTAGTCAACTCCTTGAACTTGTCGAAAACCTTTCACAACAAATCGAGCTTTGTAGATAGTAACATTACCGTCAGCGTCAGTCTTCTTCTTGAAGATCCACTTATTCTATATGGCTTGCCGATCGTCGGGCAAGTCAACCAAAGTCCACACTTTATTCTCATACATGGATCCCATCTCAGATTTCATGGCCTCAAGCCATTGCACGGAATCTGGGCTTATCATTGCTTCCTCATAGTTCGTAGGTTCGTCATGGTCAAGTAACATGACCTTTAGAACAGGATTACCGTACCACTCTGGCGCGGATCGTACTCTAGTTGACCTAAGAGGTTCGGTAGTAACTCGATCTGAAGTTTCATGATCGTCATCATTAGCTTCCTCACTAATTGGTGTAGGAATCACTGGAATTGATTTCTGTGATGAACTACTTTCCAATTCGGGAGAAGGTACAATTACCTCATCAAGTTCTACTTTCCTCCCACTCACTTCTTTCAAGAGAAATTCCTTCTCTAGAAAGGATCCATTCTTAGCAACGAATATCTTGCCTTCAGATCTGTGATAGAAGGTGTACCCAACAGTCTCCTTTGGGTATCCTATGAAGACACATTTCTCTGATTTGGGTTCGAGCTTATCAGGTTGAAGCTTTTTCACATAAGCATCACAGCCCCAAACTTTAAGAATCGACAGCTTAGGTTTCTTGCCAAACCACAGTTCATATGGTGTCGTCTCAGCGGATTTAGATGGTGCCCTATTTAATGTGAATGCAGCCATCTCTAAAGCATAACCCCAAAACGATAGCGGTAAATCGGTAAGAGACATCATAGATCGCACCATATCTAATAAAGTACGGTTACGACGTTCGGACACACCATTATGCTGTGGTGTTCTAGGTGGCGTGAGTTGCGAAACTATTCCACATTGTTTCAAATGAAGACCAAACTCATAACTCAAATATTCTCCTCCACGTTCAGATCATAGAAACTTTATTTTCTTGTTACGATGATTTTCCACTTCACTCTGAAATTCTTTGAGCTTTTCAAATGTTTCAGACTTATGTTTCATTAAGTAGATATACCCATATCTGCTCAAATCATCTGTGAAGGTTACCCGCCGCGAGCCTCAACACTCATCGGACCGCATACATCAGTATGTATTATTTCCAATAAGTCAGTTGCTCGCTCTAGTGTTCTGGAGAACAGAGTCTTAGTCATCTTGCCCATGAGGCATGGTTCGCAAGCATCAAGTGATTCATAATCAAGTGATTCCAAAAGCCCGTCAACATGGATTTTCTTCATGCACTTTACACCAATATGACCTAAACGGCAGTGCCACAAATAAGTTGCACTATCGTTATTAACTTTGCATCTTTTGTCTTTAATATTATGAATATTTGTATCACTACAATCGAGATTCAACAAAAATAGACCACTCATCCAGGGTGCATGACCATAAAAGATATTACTCATATAAATAGAACAACCATTATTCTCTGATTTAAATGAATAACCATCTCGCGTCAAACAAGATCCAGATATAATTCTCATGCTCAACAATGGCAACAAATAGCAATTATTTATGTCTAAAACTAATCCCGATGGTAGATGTAGAGGTAGCGTGCCGATGGCAATCAACTTTGGAACCATTTCCCACACACATCGTCACCTTTTCCTTAGCCAATCTTCAATTAATCCGTAGCCCCTGTTTCGAGTTCCAAATATGAGCAACAAAACCAGTATCAATTACCCAGGCGCTAATACACTACTGAAACAGCTAATTTGCCGTCAGGGAAGTACAAACGGCAAAGGACGAATTACTGACGTCAAAGACTTTGCCGTCTGGTAACAGACGGCAAAGTCAGACGGCAACGCTGAAGCGGCAAAGAGATACTTTGCCGTCAGCTTTTCGTCGGGATGACGGCAAAGACTTTGCCGTCAAGTTTTTTTACGCGGCAGACGGCAAAATAAGGTTTAGGGTTTTCTATTAGCAGATGGGCCCGACATCGCTTTGCCGTAAGCCACTTGTTCAATAGTCGACAAATAATTATGAGTTAACTAAAAAAATGTCAGTGACCTCCTCGGTCGTTCTGGCGGCATAGGGAAGAGATGGCCGCCGGTGTTCCGGCGGTGAATGTGTCCTGCGGTGAGCAAGTCCAATGGTCCGCTGGTGAGCACGTCCGGCGGACCGAGGTCATTCTGGCCTGGAGCGCATCCACAGCGGCAAGCGCCTCCAGCGATGGGCCTGCGCGTCTGGCTGTGCTCCTAGCCGCCCGACACTCCCTGACCTGCAAGTCTAGCGGCGAGCGAGGGGAAGCGGCCCGTGGGGGCGAGTGCTGGCCCTCCCTGACCTACGCGTCCGGCGTGGAGCGCTGGGGAGCGGGCAGCGAGCGAAGGGAAGTGGCCAGTGGGGGCGAGCGCTGGCCCTGCCCCGACCTGTGCATCTGGCGTGGAGCGCTGGGGAGCGAGTGGCGGCGCGATGCAGGAAGCCGCCGGCGCCTTGCATGGCGACGTGGACGGGGCCGGCTCGACGGGGAATAGGGACGGGCCGGCTCGAGGGAGAAGGAAAGAAGCCGCGCCGGCTCGAGGGAGAAGGAGAGAGGCCGGGCCAGCGGCGGCAAGCGCGGCCGGCGACGACCGGGGCGGAACGGCTGGGGAGTCAAGAGAGAGAGAGAGAGAGAGAGAGAGAGAGAGAGAGAGAGAGAGAGAGAGAGAGAGAGAGAGAGAGAGAGCGCTCGTGCGTGGATAAGGGAGAGAGAAGTAGGAGGGGTCGGCTGGGAGCGTGGGAGAGAGAACGTGGTGAGGGGCGTGGGTAGGCGTGGGACTGAGAACATGGTGGGGGCATGGGAGAGAGATCGGGGAGAGACATGCGGTGCCGATAGGGCTACCTCATCGATCCAGGAGAACGATCCGCGAGGTGTGTTTCTTCTTTGCCGTCTTCGATTTATTTACAGAAGGCAAAGTTTGTTTTTGCCGTCTTCGGTTTTTATTACAGATGGCAAAGAAACGTTGCCGTCTACGGTTTTGTCTACATACGGTAAAATAAGTCTTTGCCGTCTGTAATAAAAAATGTAGATGGCAAAGTCAGTCTTTTCCGTCTGTAATAAAAACAGCAGACGACAAATCTGTCTTTGCCGTCAATCATTCTTTGCCGTCTGCTCATGACGGCAAACCCTTTCTTTGCTGGCTGCCCCGATGAAATGCTGACGGCAAAGAAAGTACTGATGGAAAATCTCCTGTTTCCCGTAGTGATATGAGCATTAGTAAGGTACACATCAATAACATGTATATCAAATACACCTTTCACTTTGCCATCCTTCTTATCCGCCAAATACTTGGGGCAGTCCGCTTCCAGTGACCAGTCCCTTTGCAGTAGAAGCACTCAGCTTCAGGCTTAGCTCCAGATTTGGGCTTCTTCCCGGGAGCAGCACCTTGCTTGCTATTCTTCTTGAAGTTCCCCTTCTTCCCTTTGCCCTTTTTCTTGAAACTAGTGGTCTTGTTAACAATCAACACTTGATGCTCCTACTTGATTTCTACCTCCACAGCCTTTAGCATCGTGAACAGCTCGGGAATTGTCTTTTCCATCCCTTGCATATTATAGTTCATCACGAAGCCTTTATAGCTCGGTGGCAGTGATTGAAGAACTCTGTCAATGACACTATCATCAGGAAGATTAACTCCCAGCTGAGTCAAGTGGTTATGATACCCAGACATTTTGAGTATGTGTTCACTGACAGAACTATTCTCCTCCATCTTGCAGCTATAGAACTTGTTGGAGACTTCATATCTCTCACTCGGGCATTTGCTTGAAATATTAACTTCAACTCCTGGAACATCTCATATGCTCCATGACGTTCAAAACGTCTTTGAAGTCCCGATTCTAAGTCGTAAAGCATGGCACACCAAACTATCGAGTAGTCATCATCTTTGCTCTGCTAGATGTTCATAACATCTGGAGTTGCTCCTATAGCGGGTCTTGCACCAGGCGGTGCTTCCAGGATGTAATTCTTCTATGCAGCAATGAGGATAATCCTCAAGTTACGGACCCAGTCCGTGTAGTTGCTACCATCATATTTCAACTTAGCTTTCTCTAGGAATGCATTAAAATTCAAGGGAACGGTAGCACGGGCCATTGATCTACAACAACATAGATATGCAAAAAGCTATCAGGTACTAAGCTCATGATAAATTAAAATTCAATTAATCATATTACTTAAGAACTCCCACTTAGATGGACATCCCTCTAGCCATGTAAATGATCACGCGATCCATATCAACTAAACCATGTCCGATCAGCACGTGAGATGGAGTAGTTTTCAATGGTGAACATCACTATGTTGATCATATCTACTATATTATTCACGTTCGACCTTTCGGTCTTAGTGTTCTGAGGCCATATATGCATATGCTAGGCTCGTCAAGTTTAACCCGAGTATTTTGCACGTGCAAAACTGTCTTGCATCCATTGTATGTGAACGTAGAGCTTATCACACCCGATCATCATGTGGTGTCTCTGCACGACGAACTATAGCAACGGTGCATACTCAGGGAGAACACCTGTACCTTGAAACTTAGTGAGCGATTATCTTATAATTCTACCGCCGTACTAAGCAAAATAAGATGCATAAAGGATAAACATCACATGCAATCAAAATATGTGACATGATATGGCCATCATCATCTTGTGCCTTTGATCTCCATCTCCAAAGCACCTCATGATCTCCATCATAGCATCGTTGTCGTCCCGCCAACTATTGCTTCTACGACTATCACTACCGCTTAGTGATAAAGTAAAGCAATTACACCGCAATTGCATTTCATAAAATAAAGCGACAACCATAAGGCTCCTGCCAGTTGCCAATAACTTCTACAAAACATGATCATCTCATACAACAATTTATATCTCATCACGTCTTGACCATATATCATCACAACATGCCCTGCAAAAACAAATTAGACGTCCTCTGCATTGTTGTTACAAGTTTTACGTGGCTGCTACGGGGTTCTAGCAAGAGCTGTTCTTACCTACGCATCAAAAGCACAATGATTTTTCGTCAAGTGTGCTGTTTTAACCTTCGACAAGGACCGGCCGTAGTGAAACTCGATTCAACTAAAGTTGGAGAAACAGACACCCACCAGTCACCTGTGTGCAAAGCATGTTGGTAGAACCAGTCTCATGAATGTGGTCATGTAATGTCGGTCCGGGCCGCTTCATCCAACAATACCGCAGAATCAAAGTAAGACGTTGGTGGTAAGCTGTATGACTATTATCGCCCACAACTCTTTGTGTTCTACTCGTGCATATCATCTATGCATAGAAGTGGCTCTGATGCCACTCTTGGGGAACGTAGCATGCAATTTCAAAAAAATTCCTACGATCACGCAAGATCTATCTTGGAGATGCATAGCAACGAGATGGGGAGAGTGTGTCCACGTACCCCCGTAGACCGAAAGTGGAAGCGTTATGTTAACGCGGTTGATGTAGTTGAGCGTCTTCACAATCCAACCGATCCAAGTACCGAGCGTACGGCACCTCTTGTTCAACACACATTCAGCTTGATGACGTCCCTCGAGCTCTTGATCCAGTAGAGGGTTGAGTGAGATTTTTGACAGCACGATGGCGTGGTGATGGTGATGGTGATGTGATCCGTGCAGGGCTTCGCCTAAGCACTACGACGCTACGACCAGAGGAGTAAACTGTGGAGGGGGGCACTGCACATGGGTAAGAGAAATCTTGGTGTGCCTTTAGGGTGACCTCCGCCCCCGTATATAAAGGGGGGAGGAGGAGGTGGCCGGCCCAAGGGGGGAGTCCTACTTGGACTCCCAATCCAAGTAGGATTTGCCCCCCCTTCCTTCCAACGGAGAGGGGAAAGGGGAAAGGAGGGAGAAGGAGAAGGAAAGAGGGGGGGCGTGTCCCTCCCCTTATCCAAATCGGATTGGGAAAGGGGGGCGCCACCTCCCATGGCCTGCCTCCTCTCCTCCACTACGGCCCATTAGGCCCATTAACTTTCCTGGGGGGGTTTCGGTAGCCTCCCGGTACTCTAAAAAATCCCTGAACCTTATCGCAACCATTCCGGTGTCCGTATTTAACCTTCCAATATATCAATCTTTACCTGTTGATCATTTTAAGGCTCCTTGTCATGTCCATGATCTTATCCGGGACTCCGAACAAACTTCAGTCACAAAAACAGATAACTCATAATACAAAATGTCATCGAACGTTAATCGTGCGGACCCTACGGGTTCGAGAACTATGTAGACATGACCGAGACACATCTCCGGTCAATAACCAATAGCGAAACCTGGATACTCATATTGGCTCATACATATTCTACGAATATCTTTATCGGTCAAACCGCATAACAACATACGTTATTCCCTTTGTCATCGGTATGTTACTTGCCCGAGATTCGATCATCGGTATCATCATACCTAGTTCAATCTCGTTACTGGAAAGTCTCTTTACTCATTCTGTAATGCATCATCCCGCAACTAACTCATTAGTAACATTGCTTGCAAGGCTTATAGTGATGTGCATTTCCAAGAGGGCCCAGAGATACCTCTTTGATACACGGAGTGACAAATCCTAATCTTGATCTATTCCAACTCAACAATAGCCTTCAGAGACACCTGTAGAGCATCTTTATAATCACTTAGTGACGTTGTGACGTTTGATAGCACACAAAGTGTTCCTCCACTATTCGGGAGTTGCATAATCTCATAGACAGAGGAATATGTATAAGTCATGAAGAAAGCAATGCAAGAAAACTAAACGATCATAATGCTAAGCTAACGGATGGGTCTTGTCCACCACATCATTCTATAATGATGTGATCCCATTCATCAAATGACAACACATGTCTATGGTCAGGAAACTTAAACATCTTTCACTAACGACCTAGTGAAGTAGAGGCATACTAGGGACACTCTGTTAGTCAATGTATTCATACATGTACTAAGTTTCCGGTTCATATACAATTCTAGAATGAATAATAAACATTTATCATGATATAAGGAAATATAAATAACAAATTTATTATTGCCTCTAGGGCATATTTCCTTCATAATACTACCTAGTTTTGCGCATCTCCCATTGATTCTAGCTAGTTTCATCAATACCATTTAGCATGCTTGCTTATCAAGTTGATTGACCTCTATTTCTCGTAGAGTGCTTGTGGCAGGAAGCCGGGAATGATTTTTGTGGATACTACGCTTGCGAGTTCATCTACAACGCGACGGCCTCTAAGCGGGGCTACTCTAAAAAACAATATGAAGTGCGTAAGCAAAAATATTCAAAATTTTATTTTATTACCATCATTTGTGTTGAGTTTCATTCATATACATGTATTGACCCTCTTCTTCAAATTAGATCTAGCAGATGCGGCATGAACTCCTACCACAAGATCGCATACGAGCAATTCAAGAGGAATTGGCGGGATTATTTCTTGACCACGTCATCAATCAAGCCGGAGAATACCATGTGGAAATTGATATAGACATGAGATGTTAGGGATTGTAAGAGATCCTATATTGTATATATGTAGCTAGTAGCGTCGGATAGATATACGAAAACTTGTTGTTCGACAAATCTCTCGGAGAAAGAGAGGTCACTCCTCTCTGTATATGTTCATGATGATCTTGTGTAATTAATGGTTCCTTCATTTCCTTACTAGCTAGCATGTCGAGTTCTCTCTATACGTATAGTAGCTAGCGTCGACCAAGCACGGAGATAAGAGAGGTCACTTCTCTCTATTATCTAGCTGACACAATATGAAACCCCTAACAACCCCCCTTTCAAAAAAACAAAAACCCCAATTGACGCGTGGTTGCCTTTTGGTCCCGATTGGTGTTACCAACCGGGACTAAAGGTCGTCCTGCCTGGGCGCCCCGCAACGGCCACGTGGAGCCCCTACTGTCCCGGTTCATAAGCGAACCGGGACTAAAGAGTTTGGGCTTTAGTCCCGACCCTTTTGTCCCGGTTCCTGAACCGGGGCTAATGGGCCTCTGGAACCGGGACAAATGGGCCGTTTTCTACTAGTTCCATAGCACAGGGACACTGATGTGGACAAGATCTAGACATGGGAAGCACTCTAATCCGGTAAGACTTTCCTGAAATCTGGCATGACACGCCACGTCAGTACATTGAATGTACTTGCAAGCTCACAACAAGTATAAGCATAATGACACACAATAATATGAGAATTAAGCAGGTTTTGCAATGCTTCAACATACTACTCATGCAGTGAACCATCCTTGTGCACCGACTCCCTCGGACTCTCTTACCGAACGGGTTACCTCATAACCAACATCATCAAATGGTGATCACTCCTGTATCACAAACGAAACCAACACTTTGGTTTACACAACAATGACCATCTTCATGGTCTCAACAATCTCATCACATAACCAGTGCCGACCATATAACTTTAGTGTGCAACATTAACTTAATCATGTTGATCCAAGGTGTGACCTAATTACGAGCTGTGTCCGTGATAGAGGACACGCCTATTGATATATTTAATAAATACTCCGTAGAGGTTAGCACACTATACCCACACCACGGAACCCATGGCCTCGCACTACCATCCGGGTGGACCAACGGCATTCCGACAGAACCCTCTCATTGCCATGACTCTCTCTCGGCCACTCTAACCAACTCCCCTCTTGGGCTAAGTCATGGGTGGCCCCAGTGTCCACCAAAGACATCCAACGGCCACAATCGTGGCAAAACAATCAACGGTCCCAAACGGGGACAAGGTACCATAACAACAACGGGCACACAAGGTTATGTCTGCTTACCGGGCTAGGGTATACCGCACACCCATAACCTTCCCTCGCTGGAGGCACCGACCAGAGGCATGACAACAGAACGAATAAAGGCCTTCCCATAAAGGCAAATGTGATTGCACTGGGAAGCTCAATACGGTGGCACCATGACTCGATCAACATTATGTTCAAGTTGAATTATCATTAGGTTTAACTTGAAATAAAAGAACTCGAGTCATAGTATGCCATGAACAATGCAACTATCTCTCATGCACTATATCCAGATATCACTAAAGTAACTGGATCAACACCATAGCATCATTCTACTTGCACTACTAATCACTCTAACTCACTGGTTTCAACTTCACTGGTTCTCAATCTCATCATTTTTAGTTATGCCATTAACATATTAAAATCAATAACTCATATATGTAAATGATACCGATCATAACCAAACCATAGCCATAATACCAAAAATACATCTACTGCCTCCTACTACTCCACGCACTCAAACACTACTATAAACTAAGCACTTCAATCATGACAAGGTAAACAAGGATAAGCAATTTTATTAAATGATTAAATGCATGGATTAAACCATACTCAAGTTGGAAATCGTAAATATTGAAATGACACCATGCAAATATTTGTGTGGCTTTCCTTAGCATGGTGGAGGGTCACACTCCTCCTGGTTCTCCTCTAGGAAAGCTTTTCCTTCTGAAAATAAATAAAACAACAAAAAGAAAACATCAAGAACACTTCTGAAATTCACCTGAAATTTTAGGCAGCAGAGAAAAATCTCAAATTTTGTGTGCTGCTAGAATATTTCAATACCAACACAATGCAAAAAGAATCAATTCATTTGGACTTATGGTTTAAAATTTATGGCTGGTCAAAGTTTCTGGTCAAAATTTGAATTAAATTCAAGTAAAAAGAAAACCAGAGGGGGGTGACATCGAAGGCGTAAACCCGCGGGGCGCCACCACTTATACCGCTTCGGGCGCGGGTGAGTGGCTGACAACGGGCCCCCACTGCCAGGTTTAGAGAGAGAGGGAGGGAAACAGAGGCGGGGCAGCGGGTCGCTGCCGATTCTCTGGTGAGGAGAAGTCGGCCGTTGTAGTGGAGGGGGGGGTGGATGCGCAAGACTATGGTGAGTCTGTACGTATCCGAAACGTGGCTAGGAGTGGATGGAGTGGTTCGCGGTGGTCTTCTCCAGAGACGTCGGCGGAGGGAGCTCGTCTGAGTTCGCGATTCCGGCGGGGGAGGGCGTTTGCAGGCGCTCCAACTGGCTCCAACTGGCACGCCGAAGGAGTTGGTCGAGCTCGAGCGGCTCTGGAGGGGCAGGAAGCAGCACAGGGGATCACCGACAAACTCCGGTCGGGAACAGCGGCCAGAGGCCTGCCCGGCCAGGCTACGGCTACCTACTACATAGTGGTTGATGTGTGAGCGTGTCGAGGTGCTCGGAGAGGCCGGGGAGGGGCTGTATTTATAGGCGCAGGAGGAGGGGGGCTCGGGCTCCGCCGGAGTTCTCTGGAGACGGCGCCCGGCGATGAGAGGTGTCAGTGAGAGGGAGATAAGAAGCCATGGCTCACGCGGTCTCTGTGGGAGGGAGGAGATGAGCATAGGGGCTCGGGTGGCGACGAGAATAGGGACATGGGCACACTTTGCACTTGACCGCGTGGGGCCCATGCTCGTTGCGATGAGTGTCATGAGAGTAAGTCTGACATTAGAATAGGGGCTACATAGGAGGAGGCAAGATCCTATGTATGTATGATTTCCAACAAATCAGTTGCTCGCTCCATAGTTCCGGAGAACGGCGTTTTGGTCATCTTGCCCTTGAGGCACGGTTCGCAAGTACCAAGTGATTCATAATCAAGTGATTCCGAAGCCCATCAAGATGGAGTTTCTTCATGCGTTTTACATCGATATGACCTAAACGGCAGTGCCACAAATAAGTTGCATTATCATTATCAACTCTGCATCTTTTGGTTTCAACACTATGAATATGTGTATTACTACTATCGAGATTCAATAAAATAGACCATTCTTCAAGGGTGCGTGACCATAAAAGATATTACTCATATAAATAGAACAACCATTATTCTCTGATTTAAATGAATAACCGTCTCGCATCAAACAAGATCCAGATATAATGTTCATGCTCAACGCTGGCACCAAATAACAATTATTTAGGTCTAAAACTAATCCCAAGGTAGATGTAGAGGTAGCGCGATCGCGATCACATTGACTTTGGAACCGCTTTCCCACGCGCGATCGTCACCTCGCCTTTGCGCTGCTCGCCTATTCCGTAGTCCCTGTTTCGAGTTGCAAATATTAGCAACAGTAACCAGTATCAAATACCCTGTGCTACTACGAGCTCTAGTAAGGTACACATCAATAACATGTATATCACATATACCTTTGTTCACCTTGCCATCCTTCTTATCCGCCAAATACTTGGGGCAGTTCCGCTTCAAAGGTCCATCTGCTTGCAGTAAAACACTCAGTTTGAGGCTTAGGTCCAGACTTGGGTTTCTTCTCTTGAGCAGCAACTTTCTTGCTGTTCTTTTGAAGTTTCCTTCTTCTTTCCTTTGCCCTTTTCTTGAAACTAGTGGTCTTGTTGACCATCAACACTTGATGCTCTTTCTTGATTTCTACCTCCGCGGCTTTTAGCATTGCTAAGAGCTCGGGAATTGTTTTGTTCATCCCTTGCATATTATAGTTCATCACGAAGCTCTTGTAGCTTGTGGCGTGATTGGAGAATTCTGTCAATGACACTATCATCCGGAAGAGTAACTCCCGCTTGAATCAAGTGATTATTATACCCGCACATTTTGAGTATATGTTCACCGATGTAACTATTCTCCTCCATCTTGCAACTATAGAACTTATTGGAGACTTCATATCTCTCAATCCAGGCATTTGCTTAAAATATTAACTTCAACTCCTGGAACATCTCATATGCTCCATGACGCTCAAAACGCCGTTGAAGACCCGGTTCTAAGCCGTAAAGCATGGCACATCGAACTATCGAGTAGTCATCAGCTTTGCTCGCCAGACGCTCACAACTTCGGCGAGCTCCTGCAGCAGGCTCGCACCCAGCGGTGCTTCCAGGACGTAATTCTTCGTGCAGCAATGAGGATAATCTCGTTACGGACCCAGTCCGTAATTGCTACCATCATCTTTCAACTTTGCTTTCAAGGAACGCATTAAAATTCAACGGAACAACAGATGAGCCATCTATCTACAGTAAACATAGACAAGCAAAAATACTATCAGGTACTAAGTTCATGATAAATTTAAGTTTAATTAATCATATAAAAACCTCCCACTTAGACAGACATCTCTCTAGTCATCTAAGTGTTTACGTGATCCAAATCAACTAAACCATGTCCGATCATCACGTGAGATGGAGTAGTTTCAATGGTGAACATCACTATGTTGATCATATCTATCTGATGATTCACGCCGACCTTTCGGTCTCCATGTTCCGAGGCCATATCTGTTATATGCTAGGCTCGTCAAGTTTAACCTGAGTATTCCGTGTGCAACTGTTTTGCACCCGCTGTAGATGGACGAGAACTTATCACACCCATCATCACGTGGTGTCCGGGTACTACTAACTTTTAGCAACGCTGCATACCAGGAGAACACCTCTTGATTATTTTTAGTGAGAGATCATCTTATAATGCTACCGTCAATCAAAGCAGGATAAGATGCATAAAGGATAAACATCACATGCAATCAATATAAGTGATATGATATGGTCATCATCATCTTGTGCTTGTGATTCCATCGCCAAGCACCGTCATGATCACCATCGCCACCGGCGCGACACCTTGATCTCCATCGTAGCATCGTTGTCGCCTCGCCAACTATTGCTTCTACGACTATCGCTACTGCTTAGTGATAAAGTAAAGCAATTACATGGCGCTTGCATTTCATACAATAAAGCGACAACCATATGGCTCCTCGCCATTGCCGATAACTCGTTACAAAACATGATCATCTCATACAATAAAATATAGCATCACGCCTTGACCACATCACATCACAACATGCCCTGCAAAACAAGTTAGACGCCCTCTACTTTGTTGTTGCAAGTTTTACGTGGCTGCTACGGGCTGAGCAAGAACCGTTCTTACCACGCATCAAAACCACAACGATAGTTTGTCAAGTTGGTGCTGTTTTAACCTTCGCAAGGACCGGGCGAGCCACACTCGGTTCAACTAAAGTGAGAGAAACTAACACCGCCGTCACCTTTAGCAACTAGTGCTCAAGCGGTGAAACCAGTCTCGCGTAAGCGCACGCTGTAATGTCCGTCCGAGCCGCTTCATCTCACAATACCGCCAACCAAAGTATGACATGCTGGTAAGCAGATGACTTATATCGCCCACAACTCACTTGTGTTCTACTCGCACATGACATCAACGCATAAAACCAAGCTCGATACCATGTTGGGGAACGAGTAATTTTAAAAAATTCCTACGCACACGCAAGACCATGGTGATGGCATAGCAACGAGAGGGAGAGGTCCGTCCACGCACTGTGAGACCGAAAGCGGAAGCGTTATAACAACGCGGTTGATGTAGTCGACGCCTTCACGATCCGACCGATCCAAGCACCGAACGCACGACACCTCCGAGTTCGCACACGCTCAGCTCGATGACGATCCCCTGACTCCGATCCAGCAAAGTGTCGGGATGAGTTCCACAAGACGACGGCATGGTGACGATGATGATGCTCCACCGATGCAGGGCTTCGCCTAAGCTCCGCGACGATATGACTTCTCCGCGAGGGCTTCGCCTAAGCTCCGCGACGATATGACCGAAGTGGAATATGGTGGAGGGGGGCACTGCACACGGCTAAGGAACGATCCAGATCAACTTGTGTGTTCTGGGTGCCCCTGCCCTCAGATATAAAGGAGCAAGGGGTGCGGCCAGCCCCCAAGGCTGGAGGAGTCCTACTCCCACCGAGTAGGACTCCCTTCCTAGTTGGATTAGATTGGAGGAGGGGAAGAGGGAAGGGCCGCCGCCTCTCCTTGTCCTATTCGGACTAGAGGGGGGGGCGCGGCGGCCTGCCCTGGCCGCCCTTCCTCTTCTCCCCATGGCCCATCAAGGCCCATAGACTTCGGGGTTCCGTAACCCCCGTGTTCCGTAACTTCCTGTTTTCATCCGAACCTTTCCGCCCAAACATAGGCTTCCAATATATCAATCTTTATGTCTCGACCATTTCGAGACTCCTCGCCATGTCCGTGATCACATCCGGACTCAACAACCTTCGTACATCAAAACTTATAAACTCATAATGAACTGTCATCAAACGTTAAGCGTGCGGACCCTACGGGTTCGAGAACTATGTAGACATGACCTAGAACCATTCTCGGTCAATAATCAATAGCGGAACCTGGATGCCCATATTGGTTCCTACATATTCTACGAAGATCTTTATCGGTCAAACTGCATAACGATATACGTTGTTCCTTTTGTCATCGGTATGTTACTTACCCGAGATTCGATCGTCGGTATCCAATACCTAGTTCAATCTCGCTACCGTAAGTCTCTTTACTCGCTCCGTAATACATCATCTCACAACTAACTCATTTGTTGTAATGCTTGCAAGGCTTATGTGATGTGTATTACCGAGAAGGCCCAGAGATACCTCTCCGACAATCGGAGTGACAAAACCTAATCTCAAATACGCCAACCCAACAAGTACCTTTGGAGACACCTGTAGTACTCCTTTATAATCACCCAGTTATGTTGTGACGCTTGGTAGTACCCAAAGTGTTCCTCCGTAAACGGAGTTGCATAATCTCATAGTTACAGAACATGTATAGGTCATGAAGAAAGCATTAGCAATATACTAAACAATCAAGTGCTGTTAACGGAATGGGTCATGTCAATCACATCATTCTCCTAATGAGGTGATCCCATTAATCAAATGACAACACATGTCTATGGTTAGGAAAGACAACCATCTTTGATTAATGAGCTAGTCTAGTAGAGGCATACTAGTGACTTTTTGTCTATGTATTCACACATGTATTATGTTTCCGGTTAATACAATTCTAGCATGAATAATAAACATTTATCATGGTATAAGGAAATAAATAATAACTTTATTATTGCCTCTAGGGCATATTTCCTTCATCTTAAACCGGCATTGATCTTCTTTTCCAGCTTTTCATTGAAATGGCCAAACAATTCTATGCTTGCAGCTGGGTCCCTTCCCGGGTTACCGAAGAACAATTGACTGGGTTCGTTGCCACTGGCGTTTTAGCGAAGAAGGAAGTCATACACTGGAGAGTCCCCGGTCCAGAAAATCCTCCTAAACCCGAAGATGGAGAGGTGGTTGTGTTTGTCGACCATCTGGGTCGAGGGTTTAGCCCGCCCGGTTCAAAATTCTTCCATGATGTGCTATCTAGATTTCAACTCCACCCTCAAGATATTGGGCCTAACTCCGTGTCCAATATTTGTAATTTTCAAGTATTTTGCGAGGCTTATCTGCAAGAAGAACCCACTGTCGAGCTGTTCAGAGACTTTTTCTATTTGAACCGCCGTACTGAGTTTACAGATGGGCCCAACACTGAACTTGGCGGGGTTTCAATTCAGAAGAGGAGAGATGGGCCAAGCATCATAGTCATCCCAAGGACTGAAATCAGACTTGGTTTTACTGCCGAGATACATCTCCAACTGATGAGAATCCTCTGCCGGGTTACCGTGCTCACCGTCTTACCAACACACATCCGTTTCCTTAGCGGCTGACTACTAAGGAACGATAAAAATACGCCTCTCAACTGTCAAAACTTAGAGCTTTTTAAGCAAACGGATTGACAGGTGTTGACTTCGTTCGATGCTGGGCTTCTTGGAGCATTATGCCGTTAAGACGGTGCCCCGTTTTAATGTGTGAATACACAGGGGATCTAAAAGACCCTCAGCGGCACATTGACATCCAGCTAACTGATGATGAAGTTACTGAAGCTGTTAAGAAAATGCTTGATGAATCAGTGGTTGTATGCAGCAAAGTAGGGCTTAGTCCCTTCTGTGCTTCTAACAAACCGCCAACTGTAAGAAATGCACCACTCTTTGTTTTAATCTGGCCCCATGTAAATAGTCTATTATAAACTTTGCTATTCTTTGCAGGGCAATGATCCATTCTGGAAGAGGAAACGTAGGATAAACCGGCGAAAACACCTCGTTTGAAAACCAAAGCTGTGAAGAAGCCTGCAAAGAAGAAAACTACCGAATCCTGACCGGAATATTGATGAAGATCTTGATGATCCGACGTCAGAGGTAGAACTTGAGTCCCTTGGTTCTTTTTTCATACACCTCATTGACAATGACCATTATCATGATGATGCAGAGGCTAGCCATGCTGGTGAGGTCGAGGTAATTACTCTTTCTTCTGACTCAGATCCGCTGCCAACATCGAAAACCCGTCAAACAGTCCGAAAAGTAAGATTTTCAAACCCCTTAGCTTATTTGGATCCACACTTGATTGCACAGCTGCATGAAGCTCGCCGCACGACCTGGCATAGTGGCCAAGTGGTTACTTCCACCAGTTTACCGAACAGTCCGGTTCGTAAACGCCGCCAAGAGGTTTATTATACTCCTGACACACTTTGTCCTAAGGCGGGTTATTTCCGATATCCTCTTAATCCGCCTGACTAGAATTATCAGGAAACCTCACATTCATCATCCGGTGAGTGATCGACCACACAACTCCCTCCGCTCAAAACTGTTCCTGGGTGAGTGATACGTCTCCAACGTATCTATAATTTTTGATTGCTCCATGCTACTTCATCTATTGTTTTGGACTACATTGGGCTTTATTTTCCACTTTTATA
The DNA here is from genome assembly GCA_021605205.1 of Aegilops longissima. Classification (NCBI taxonomy): domain Eukaryota; kingdom Viridiplantae; phylum Streptophyta; class Magnoliopsida; order Poales; family Poaceae; genus Aegilops; species Aegilops longissima. The sequence goes on from CM038678.1 coordinate 12,063,215, forward strand.
TTACTTTTGGGACTAACCTATTAACCGGAGGCCCAGCCCAGAATTGCTGTTTTTTTGCCTATTTCAGTGTTTTGAAGAAACGGAATATCAAACGGAGTCCAAACGGAATGAAACCTTCGGGAATGTGATCTTCTCACCGAACGTGATCCGGGAGACTTGGACCCTACTCCAAGAAGTGCCAGAGGCGGTCACGAGGTGGAGGGCGCGCCTCACCTCGTGGGCCCCGACGCCCACCGACGATTCTTCCTCCTATATATACCCACGCACCCCAACAGATCGTGGAAGGAGCCAAAACCTAATTCCACCGACGCATTCTTCTCAGATCCACGAGATCCCATCTTGGGGCCTGTTCGAGCTTCACCGGAGGGGGCATCCACCACGGAGGGCTTCTACATCAACACCATAGCCCCTCCGATGAAGTGTGAGTAGTTTACTTTAGACCTTCGGGTCCATAGCTATCAGCTAGATGGCTTCTTCTCTCTTTTTGGATCTCAATACAATGTTCTCCTCTCTCATGGAGATCTATTCGATGTAATCTTCTTTTTTATGTGTGTTTGTTGAGACCGATGAATTGTGGGTTTATGATCCAGATATCTATGGAAAATATTTGATTCTTCTCTGAATTCATTTATGAATGATTGAGTTATCTTTGCAAGTATCTTGAATTATCCGCTTGGTTTGGCCAACTAGATTGGTAGTTCTTGCAATGCGAGAAGTGCTTAGCTTTGGGTTCAATCTTATGTGTCCTTACCCAAAGGATGTAAATGGTTGCAAGGCACGTATTGTATTGTTGCCATCGAGGATAACAAGATGGGGTATTTATCATATTGCATGAATTTATTCCTCTACATCATGTCATCTTGCTTAAGGCTACTCGCTTTTTAACTTAATACTCTAGATGCATGCTGGATAGAGGTCGATGAGTGGAGTAATAGTAGTAGATGCAGAATCGTTTTGGTCTACTTGTCTCGGACGTGATGCCTATATACATGATCATACCTAGATAACCACATAACTATGCTCAATTCTGTCAATTGCTCAACAGTAATTTGTTCACCCACCGTAGAATACCTATGCTCTTGAGAGAAGCCACTAGTGAAACATATGGCCCCCGGGTCTATTCTCATCATATCAATCTCCATCACTTTATTTACTTCCTTTGTTTTTACTTTGCTTTTACTTTTCACTTTGCACCAAAAATAGCAAAAATATTATCTCTATCAGATCTCACTCTCGTAAGTGACCGTGAAGGGATTGACAACCCTAATCGCGTTGGTTGCTAGTAGCTATCGCTTTGTGCAGGTACGAGGACTTGTGCGTGGCCTTCTCTTTGGAATGATACCTTGGTTCTCAAAAACTGAGGGAAATACTTACGCCATCGTGTGCTGCATCATCCTCTCCTCTTCCGGAAAACCAACGCAAGCTCAAGATGTAGCAAGAAGGATTTCGCGCCGACGGTGTCCCGGACTAGGGTACTCACCACGCCGCCTCCCGATCAGTTGATTGGGCTGAGGATCCCCATGGTCAGATACTCATGGGCCAGTTCGACAGTTTACGATACAAGGAAGATTCCACAAGACTTGGCGATCAAGACATTGACTCCTCCCCCACCGGCGTATTCGGCTAGGACTCTTGTTATCCTAGGCCTCTGATGCATTATATAAATCGAGGCCAGGCTAGTCGATAGATATACAACAATCATACCATAGGCTAGCTTCTAGGATTTAGCCTCTACGATCTCGTGGTAGATCAACTCTTGTACTACCCATATCATCAATATTAATCAAGAAGGAGTAGGGTATTACCTCCATCGAGAGGGCCCGAACCTGGGTAAAAACATCGTGTCCCTTGTCTCCTGTTACCATCCGCCTAGACGCACAGTTTGGGACCCCCTACCCGAGATCCGCCGGTTTTGACACCGACATTGGTGCTTTCATTGAGAGTTCCGCTGTGCGTTCGGCAAAAGGTCGATGGCTCTCAGAGACCAACCGCGATTTCGCATCTTCGCCAAGAGCTCGACCGTCACCTTGGTTCGACCAAGGACTGCGCCTCTATCTCCGATCGCCATGTTCGGATGAGGGCCTTCATCAACATCAACTCCGATCTCTATCAAGATCATGGAGGAATCATCCAGGAGCCCGGTCTCAACGCCAACATTGCCCTCGGCAACTCAGATTGTTTTTTCTCGACAGCGGACTTGTGTCCGCCGCCACCGCCTCCTCAAGCGCCGCTTTAACGATTGCTTCGTGGAATTGTGCGGAATTGAGTCTACAACAACCCTGTAAAATTTCGTCGAGTTCCGGCGGAGGAATCTCTGGGAATCTCCGATATACCGAGCCACATTGAATTTGGACGAGAATCTAGACGAGTTTAGGCGTGGTGTCCAGTTTAGCTCGGACTTCCTTTGGAAGATCCAACCGCTGATCGGCCGCGCAATTCCTATATCTACCACCCTCAAAATTTTGGCTCGATCCGACCGGCCCAAACTCCGGGAACCTTCCGATTAGTGCATCACTTTTCGGATCTGTTTTCTGCGCGAAACGAATCCGACCCGAGTTCGCCTTTTTATGAACGGGATTTTGACATCCTTTTGAAGGAAGTATTGTATGGGATGTTGTGTTTGTTTCCAACACATCCCACTAAGTTTAAAATCTTTTGAACATGATCTTCAATATCATGCTGGTGTCAAACCAGTCCAGCAATATTGCTCCACGGCCGCCGACTCCACGCCGACATCGTCGTCACTTTGTTGAGCCGAGCTCAACTTCTTCGGATCATCATCTCGGCAAGCCGAACAAGAGTCCGGCATCGCGAAGGATAAATCATCACCAACATCGCCGCCCCACGGATTACACGGAGCGGGCATACCGGCATCACCGCACGGTCGCCTCATCGACCACGTCACGACCTGCATCGGCAGGGCCGCACTATTGCTTCTTCAAGCTGGTGTCCATCATGCCGACCTACTTCGACATCTCGGCTGGACCGAGGGCTTTGCCTCGGCGAGCCAACCTTTGCCAGCATTGCCATGCCGTCGTTTTATCGCCCATTAGGCAATGGGTGCGCAGATCGAGTCCCAATTTTGGGAATCACCCCCTGTAACACCCCCAAAATTTTATCCTTGTTTTGTTAATTAAAATTTTGCCAGGAAATTAAAACTTTTATTTTCTGGGCTCCCTTTGATGTTTTTGAGTCTTTTCCTTCCTTTTATCATGGAGTTATTTCCTTCAAGAAAACTTTTCAAATATGTTGTTGGACTTGTTTATCCCCTCAAGAAAATCTTTTCTTTTCATCAGAGAAATTATTTGTATAATAATTCCCCAAATTTTTTATTTTCTTGAAAAGTGGTTTCCCATGATTTTATGGTCCCATTTGTACTGCAACCCTTTCTTAAATTCTTTCAAAAATCCCACCAAAATTTGGAGATGTCTTGTGATGCTTTTAAATCACTTTTATGCAGATTTATCCATTATTCATGAAATATTTTGAGCTCTACTCCTTATTTACAAATCTTGTCCAGTGGGCAGATTTGCACTATAGCCTGTTTAGATATTTCTTTAGAGCCTTCACCAAAATTATGGGAGATCAGTGGTAACATGCAATTCAACATCATGCAAAAACCTAGTGGTGTTCTTTGAAGAAATTGAGTGAATCAACCTCCTTTTTATTCTGGACCACTTGATGATTTGTACATCAACCAAATTTTTAGTTGCTCCTTTATCCCTGATTTCTTTTCATACTTGTAGTCCTCCCTGTTAAAACCCTAAGTCCAGGAGCATGCACACATTGAATCATTTTTGGTTCATGAAGTAATGCCATTTATCTCCTTTCCAGGATTGAAGTTTTGCAAAACTTGCACTAGCAAGTTTGTACTTTGGACAAACTAACTTCACCACCCTCTCTTTCATCTAAAGAGACCCCACCGAAGATTTGGCCACCCAAGAAATGCCTAGATGCCTGTGGCATTTTGTCAAACATCTTGAGAGCATGGACAGATTTGGCATGAGTTCCTGCTTGCATTGTGAACTTGGTCTCCCGACCAAACCACCTTGTCCCTTGATCTCCCTCTATCACTAACCTAGTCCTGTTGCTTGCTAACCTCACCCGAGACCTCTAGCCTGCCCCGCATTTCAGAGAGCACGCTCTGCAGGCGTGTTCGCCATGAAAGCAGAGCATCGCAGACAGCACGCGTGCCGCCCGAGCCGACACGTCATGCCTCTGGTTTTGCCCTCACCGCAGAGCCACACACACTCCCCTACTCACCGCAACACGCCAAGAAGCCCTCGCCACGCCTCCCAAGCAGGCCAGAGCTAGCCGCCACGGCCGCCTCGACAAACCCTGCTCACGCCGGCGCCTCCCGAGCCTCTCCCGCTGCCACCTGCCTGCCTCCCGAGCAAGGCGAGCTCATCCACAAGCGTGACTCCCTAGCGCTGTCAGCCGCCACGACGCCCTAGCTACTGAATGGCGGTCGCGGGCGACCTTATCCGGCCACCATTGGAACCGACCCGATCGCCTATTTAAAAAGCTCCGAGCCTGCCCTCGCACGCAGCAGCCTCAAGCCATCTCCCTAGACCCTCCTTGGCTAGCAATCGAACCGAAGGCTGCCTTCCCGACTCCGCCAGTCCGCCACCGCCGCCCCGCCTCCGTTCGTCACAACCCAACCTCCCGCCCTCCCAACACCACCAAACGGCTCCACTGCCTTGCAGAGCCGCCTGCACCCCAGCTGCGACGGAGAGCCATCAGAGTCCCAAATTCACTTTGCTCCATGTCGACCCCGATTCCAAGTCACATCGACCTAGCCGGTAACACCTCATATCACTTTGTGGCCTCACGACGGTATTCCCATGGTGTCGCTTACCATGGCCCGGGACCGCTTGCGCTGCTTGGCTCACGATATGATAGTGTCGCTAGCATCCACATGACAAAGAACCCGGCCGACATGGCTAGTCGTGAACCCAAAGCGGCGCTTAACCTATGGGGACAGGCATACATGAATCACATCGAGCATGTCGGTCATCAACGATATATTCGGGCTGTAGCACGGGCTAACAGGACTCGTATCCCGGATGTAGCAGGCTAGGCAGGACTCAATACCACCGCGTGACATTTCAAGGGATGATATAGGAACGAAGTGAAACACATGCCGCCACCAAGTGTCCAAGCAGAGTGCTGGGCTAGCAGGACTCGTGAACCGGCTGTAGCGGACTACTATCGCCGTAAGCACGAGACTACATTTCCCCATATGAGAGGCTGCCAAGGATAAACAACTAGTTTGTCGGATCCCACTCATACCAAGCATTTCAATCATACATAATATGCCCGATATGAGTAAATACAACAAGGCATCACAACAAAACTCTACAACTCAAGTACTTTATTTAAGAGGCTCCGAGGAGCCATACATAACATATCCATACAGGTAGGGGTCACATGACCCAACACTCAAGTCATACAATCATACAAGAACATGCGGAAGCAAACTAGTCTGAGTACAGACTCTAGAAAGAAAGAAAGCTTGTTGGAGCCTTTCTACCTACAATGGCCCTTCACAAGTCTTAGATCGCCACCTGGGTGGCTAGTTCACTCGTCGAAGTCGAGATCTACATAGAATCCCTCGAAGGGGGCAGTGTTGTCCTCTGAAAAGCATTAATTAAGCAAACATGAGTACGGAGGTACTCAGCAAGTCTTACCACAGAATCCTATCATACATGCACATTCTCAAGAAGGTGGTGGAGTTATTTGCAGCAAGCCAGCTTTGACTCTTGGCTAAGCTATCCTACGTGACACCACTTTATAAAGCATTTGTCGTACACGAGTCCACTAATCACCATCACAATACTCCACCGTGGATCCTCTCTCGTCATCCCACGAGAGGGCCATCCACGATACTCACACTTATCTTGAGGCTTTTAGTAGTATCCATTTACTTGTCTATGAACTGATATAGGTAACCCGAAGTCCTTCTCCGTGGACACGGCTATTCAATAGATCATATTAACCCTGCAGGGTGTACTTCTTCACACACGCTCACCACTTACCGCCGTTTACACGACATGTACTGCAACCTTCAAGCGGAAGCCCAACGTGGGTGTCGGCCACAGCCTACCTAAACACTCAAGTCCCTAGTCCAGGTTTATCGCCTATTCGGTTCCATCCGCAGGAGTCCGCCGAGGTTTCCCATACAGCCCCGAACGATGTGCAGGGTTCCCGAGATACCAAACGGGCACTCGGACATCAACACGCGTGCCTACCGCAACACAACCCACCCCTAAGGTCAGCGCTATGCGGCGGCCCCAAAGATGCTACAAACACCGTAAACTACTTGCAATTCCCGGACTAAGAAACAAGGGTGGTTAAGAAGCCGAGAGGGTCCATTGGTTTCGGGCCCAATGCATGGTAGTAGCTAATTCATGGATCACAAACACAGATCTCAGTTCTTAGGATCGGCTTCAATGAAACAACCCACCATGTACTCCTACATGGCCTCTCATCGATACCTTTACCAAAACGTGTTCAACACTTTCACTCTCGAACCAACACAACCTTTCACTCCAGTTCATCATCCCGATGAGCCAGACCTGACACAACTCTAAGCATAGCAAGCATAGCATGGTAGGAATCACAAACATGGCTCAATCAACTCCTACACATACTAGTGGGTTTCATCTAGTTCTTGTGGCAATGACAGTCATGCAAAGGAAGTGGGTTCAACTACCACAGCACACAACAGTTTGAATCGCGTTGTCTTAATGCAGAAACGAGAGCAGAAGCGAGAACATGGGTTTGTATCGAATGATCAATGAGTTGCTTGCCCGATGGAACGGGGTAGAGTAACGCCTTCAGATGGATAGTCGAGGTTATCCTCGGGGCGTAACCAATCACTAAAAGCATACCGAAGTAAACACACATGACAATATGCAACAATATGATGCATGCTATGACATGGCAATATGGATGTGTGTTGGCCTAATGCAAGCTGAAATAATAGGGGATGAACTCATTTGAATCAAAGATTCAAATGATGGCTCATTTGAATTAACCCTAAAGGTGCATTATCTTATTCTGGTTAAACAGCAAGGTTAACTTGATTTAACATGCATGAAAACTGTACCAATGGATAGAATGGATTTTTCTGATCATTTTTCATATATAAATCTTTGCATTTGGAGTTACAGATTAAAAGTTATAAGCATTTGAAATTTGAATTATATTCTGGAATTTACTGTATTAGAATAAATCCAGAAATTAGATTAATGCGTCAGCCATGCGTCAGCATGACGTCAGGGTCAACAGAGACGTCCAGGTCAAACCTGACAGTGGGTCCCGCGTGTCAGGGTAATTAGCTTAACTAATGTTTAATTAAAACTAAACCTATTTAGTTAGCAGGGCTGGGCCCCATCTGTCAGTGACTCGTCGGGTCAACGAGGGCCCACGTGGTCAAAGTCCACGTCGGCTGCACCGGCGACTAGCCGCCGGCGAGCCCGACGGCGGAGGAAGTGTTTTGGCGATTCCGCCACCAAATGAGCATGAAGGTGGCTACGGTAGCTGGGAGCAAGCAAGCGGCTATTGGTGGAGCCGGTTGGGGTCGGGTGGCGGAGTTGCGCCGGCGACGAGCTAGGCGGCCGCCGGGTTCGCCAACGATGAACTTGGGGTTAGAGGGTCGGTGAGGTGCGGGAGTGCATGGTTAGACCCCATGGGTGCGGTGAGTGTGATGGACATCATGGGTGGCGAGAGTGACCGGGAGCACGCCGGCGACGAGCTCCACGGGCGCGGGTGCGGGTGAGCGTGGTTCGTTGCTACGCTGCTCGAGGGCGAGAGAGAGGGAAGGGGAGGTAGATGCGCTCACGGGCGACGCCAGAAACTCGCCGAGGTCGGGACGAACCGGAGCGGCGACGGCGTTGAAGGGGATCTCCGCGACGGCGAACTCGGCCGAGGTCGGTGGGGTGGACTCGGGGCACTAGAGCGAGCGGGGCTCGGCTGGTTCGGGGTAGTGGAGTGCGGCGGAGCTCCTGGACATGGTGAGGAGGAGCACGGACGGCGGGGAGCACGGTTACGGCGTTGGTGCGGCGGCGGCGGCGTCGGCCAAGGCGGGGGAGCACGAGGGAGAGGAGCCGGGGAGGAGAGAAGGTGTCCAGGGGGTTCGGGGGAGAGAGAGAGGGCGATCCTCGTCGGCAGCTGGCGAGGGGAGCGGCGAGGCGGCAACCAGGTGCGTGGCACCCATGCGGTGCTCGCCGCCGAGCACCTGGCTGCCTGCCTGGCCGAGCCAAGCAGCCACCATGCTGGCTTTGTTGGGCTGGGCGGCAGTGGGCGGGTAGGTGGCGCTGTAAGTCTTTTCCTGCTTTTATCTTTTCTAATTTTCTGCAACTTTGTGGAGTTTTCTAAAATACCAAAACAGTTTTAAAATTCACCAAAATGCTCCTGGTCCCTTGTTGGAATATTTCCAACATGAAACATTTTGGTTTGGCAATTTTGGACATTTGAAATATTTTATATAAGTTGAAATGCTCAAGTTCAAAACTTATGAATTAATCCAAGGACCTTTGATGACCTAGAAAATGATGCACCACTTTTGACATAGGCTCTGAACCAAGGCAAAGATGATGAGCATTTTGAAGGGCATTTCAGGTTCATTGAAATAATTTTAGTAAACCCTAGTTGAATTAAGGGGGTGTTCGGGGTTTCTGCCTTCCCATTTCAAATTCAAATGAAATTTAAACATGATGCACACCCTAATGCATGGTCTAACGGGATGTGACAACTCAACCCCACTCAAAAGAATCTCGTCCCGAGATTTAGGATCTGTTGAGAAAAAGGTGGGATACTCAAGTCGTAGACGATCCTCCCTTTCCCAAGTTGCTTCTTGCTCGGAATGGTTTGACCATTGAACTTTTAGAAACTTGATATTCCGACGTCGAGTGGTATGCTCGGCTTGATCGAGGATACGAACGGGATATTCTCGATAGGTGAGGTTATCTTGGAGATCAAGCATTTCATGGTCCACTCCACGGATAGGATCCGAGAAGCAACGCCTGATTTGGGAAATGTGGAAGACATCATGGACTCTAGAAAGATGCGGAGGTAGTTCCAATTGGTAGGCAACTTCTCCTCGTTTGACAAGAATGCGGAAGGGTCCAATGTAACGAGGAGCCAACTTGCCTTTGATACCGAATCGATGGGTTCCCTTTAAAGGAGTAACCCGAAGGTAAGCCTTCTCGCCAATTTCATAAGTCATAGGCTTATGCTTGCGGTCATATTGGCTCTTTTGACGAGATTGGGCTGTTTTCAATTTCTCACGAACAACGCGAACCTGCTCTTCTGCTTCCTGAATCATGTCCGGGCCAAAGAGTTGTCTCTCCCCGGTTTCTGACCAGTTAAGAGGCATTCGACATTTCCGTCCATAAAGAACTTCGAAAGGGGCTTTGCCCAGGCTGTCTTGATAACTATTGTTATAAGCGAACTCGGCGAATGGAAGGCATTTCTCCCAATTCATGCCGAAAGAGATGACAGAATCTCGAAGCATATCCTCTAGGATTTGATTGACTCGTTCTACTTGTCCACTTGATTGAGGATGGAAAGCGGTGCTAAAGGAGAGACGAGTTCCCATAGCGTTTTGGAAACTTTCCCAAAATCGAGAGGTGAAGAGACTTCCACGGTCTGAGTTAATCTCTAATGGAACACCATGAAGAGACACTATTCGAGAGATGTACAAATCAGCTAGCTGGCTAGCGGTTATACTCTCACAAACGGGTAGGAAGTGGGCTACTTTGGAAAGACGATCAACGACAACGAAGATAGCGTTATTCCCTCTCTTGGTCCTGGGAAACCCGGTAATCAAATCCATACGATTTTATCCCATTTCCATTCAGGAATTTCCAAAGGTTGAAGGGTACCAGCAGGCCGTTGATGCTCGCTTAACTCGATTTACGACGCCGCAATTAGCAATTTATTGAGCGATTTTCTCTTCATCCTAGTCCACCAAAACCTCCGGCGAGGTCTTGATACATTTTAGTACTACCGGGATGAATGGTGAGAGGAGAGTCATGAGCTTCCTTAAGGATCAATCGCCTCAGGTTGCGCACCTTGGGAACCACTAGACGGTCTCCAAAGAACACGACACCTTGTTCATCAATGGAGAAACAATCTGCGACTCCTTTCTTGATGTTTCTCCTGATACGGGAGATTCCCGGATCTACCTTCTGTGCTTTGATGATCTGATCCGTAAGGGTAGGTTTCGCCACCAGGGTAGAAAGGAATCCTCGAGGAACAATGTGGAGATTAAGCTTACGTAAATTCCTCGTGGAGAAATGGTTGACTTTGTTGTAACATTAGGTTGTTACAATAAGATTTTCGACTTAGGCGCCGCCATGACATTGGCTTTGCCAGGGTGTAAGATATTCCTAAGTCGTAATCTGTATCAACTCGACCCAACGCCTTTGCCCGAGATTCAAACCGTTGGGTGAAGATATATTTCAGACTTTGGTGATCAGTGTAGATTTCGCAATGATTACCAAGAAGGTATTGTCGCCAAGTTTTGAGTGCATGAACCATCGCTGCAAGCTCTAGATCGTGTGGGTAGTCATCCTCATGTGGACACAACTGCCGAGAAGCGCGAGGCAATCACATGACGATCTTGCATGAGTATGCAACCTAGTCCTTGTCGCGAGGCGCCGCAATAGATAATAAAGTCCTTAGAAAAATCTGGTGGAACAAGCACGGAGCAGATGTCAGCGCCTTTTCAGTTCCTGAAAGCTGAACTCGACTGTGGCGCCCATTCAACTTTTTATCTTTCTTGAGGAGTTCGGTTAGAGGTTTAGTAACTTTAGAGAAATTCTCGATGAAGTGGCGGCAATAGCTCGCTAAACCGAGGAAACTCCAAACTTGCTTAACCGATTCAGGTGGAGTCCAGTCAAGGACGGCTTGAACTCGCTCGGGATTGACAGCAATGCCCTTACCAGAGATTACATGGCCTAGGTAGGTCACTTCTGGTAACCAGAATTCACACTTAGAGAATTTGGCATAAAGGCGGTGCTCTCGAAGTTTCATCAATACTAGCCGTAGATGTTCGGCATGTTCTTCTTCATTCTTGGAGTAGATGAGTATATCATCAAGGTATACCACATTACTAATTTATCCAAATACTCCATGAAGATTGAGTTCATTAACCGAGAGAAGGTGGCTGGAGCATTGGTTAAATCAAGGACATGATAAGTGTACTCAGATTGGCCATAACGAGTAACAAAGGCCGTTTTAGGAATGTCCCCGTTCTTGATTTTGATTTGATGGTAGCCCAACCTCAAATCCATCTTGGAGAAGACTGAGGATCCAGCGAGCTGATCATATAGATCGTTGATCCTGGGGAGCGGATACTTGTTTTTGATGGTGACCAAATTGACAGGTCGGTAATCTACAACCATCCGATCCGTACCATCCTTCTTCTTGACGAAGAGGACGGGGCAAGCCCATGGAGATGAACTAGGACGGATGAAACCTTTTTGCAAGGACTCATCGAGTTGTTTCTTAAGTTTAGCTAGTTCTAGGGGTGCCATCTTGTAAGGTCTTCTAGAGATTGGAACGGTTCCGGGAACAAGATCTATCACGAACTCGACATCCCTGTCAGGCGGAACACCTGGCAGTTCCTCTGGAAAGACATCCGGAAAATCACGGACTATCGGAATATCTTCGAGGTCTGGAAGGGGGTTGGCATTCAAGGAGTAAAGCTGGCGCTTAGACACTCGGGTTAAAACATTCACTGTCTTGCATGAAGGATGGGTGAGTTGAACAGTTCTAGTAGAGCAATCAATCTTAGCATAATGGGCTGACATCCAGTCCATACCCAAGATGATGTTTATGTCCGAGGACTTAAGAGCTATTAGAGAAGCAAGAAAAACTAATCTGTCGACAAGAATTTCATTCCCATGACTTATTGTAGAGGTTTGCCATCTAGAACCAGGGGTCTGAATTTCCATGGAGGTATGCATGTCACAGAATGTGGTGTTGTGCGGTCGAGCATAGCTCTCAGAAATAAATGAATGAGATGCTCCAAGATCAAAGAACAGTTGCCGGATGGCAATTAACAAGGAGCGACGAGAACGACGTTAGATCCTCATAGGTTTCTTCAGCAGAAACATAGTTGACATGGCCACGAGCGGTGGCAACTGGTTTAGCATAGGGCACCTTTCTGCTGGCTTGCCACGCCAACAGACTTTCCAACTTGATGGGGTTGTTCTGGGACACTCACGGATATAGTGGCCTGCCTCTCCACACTTGAAGCAAGTTATCACATTTGGGCGTGGAGCAGCATTAGCAGTGGGGCCTCCATAAGTCTTGGGCGGAACATATCGCTGGTTGGGGCGAGGCGCCTCAAAGGATGGCCTCGGGTGAACCTGGGTGGTAGAGCAGATTTGAATCCAAACCCGGCGCTTCTGGGATCCAGAGCCGGATGAAGATCCAGAGTCACGGATGTGCTTGCGTGAAGCCTCAAAATCAGACTGCCCAGTTTCGGCGCTGATAGCCTTATTGACTAGCTTCGGAAAAGAGGTGCACTCATGCAGACGAAGGTCTCGGCGTAGCTCAGGGCTAAGTCCCTTGCGGAACCTTGCCTGCTTCTTGGCGTCGGTAGAAACTTCTTCGGGAGCATAACGTGCTAACCTCCCAAATTCACGGCTGTAGGCATCCACTGTCAGCCTACCTTGGGTGAAACTGCAGAATTCCTCCCTTTTGCGGTCCATAAGACCTTCTGGGATATGATGCTCACGGAAGGCGGCACTGAATTCAGCCCAAGTTGTAACTTGTCCAACCGGACGCATAGCCTCATAATTCTCCCACCAGAGACTAGCAGGGCCTTCAAGATGATAAGCGGCAAAGGTAACCTTGTCGCCTCAGCCACGCTGGCGTAACGCAGCTTGTGGTGGATGCTGCGGTTAATCATCGCGCCGAGAGGCTCAACGGAATATTTGAACTTTGAGGGTACAGCTTGACGAAGTCATTGAGTGAAACCACATCATTTCTTGGCTGGCGGCGGTGTTTTGTTCAATCCGCCCAAGAAGTTTATTGGTTTCACGCTTATTGCGCTCGCTTCAAAGATAACCTCGGCCAAAGATGGCGGTTGCGGCAGATTCACATTCCTGGCTGCACTAGCTTCTCCCTGCCCGAGCAGCAGGATTGTTATGGTGTTGACCATCCTAGGAGACAAAGCAAAGGTTTAAACCAGGATGGCAGAATTAAACAAGGAAGTGCGGAAGGTAATGGATAACATGGAATGCAAAGATGTTCATCCGTATGACATGGTAATATAAAACTGCCATATATGTACCAACGGTCATACACACCATTCATAGTTTAGTACAAGCCTGACGGAGTACAACTATAAGGAAAGGCGTTACATCTCATCGGAAGCATTCCAACTCCTATACATTATTTTTCTACACTTCCGGAACGATACACACTAAGTCATATTCCACAAGTCACGCAGGACGGTGGAGATACAACTATTACCACACTAGGAATACTACTACTAACTCAGGCAGCTCCATAGTAGTCCTCATAGAAGTCACCACCCAAGCCTGGAAGTGGAACATGATCATCCGGAAACAGACAATCCTGTGGGGCCTGTGGACCATAAGGACTCGGATGTGGCCGTGGTCCAACAAACGGTGGCAGACGAGGCCCACGAGGAGGAGTGATGCCTCCAACCTCACGCCACTCCATAAAGTCTGGCAGACTAGCCCGCACAGGGTACAAATCCCTCATGTCCATATATCCGGCTTGCACGGCAGGTGCAAACCGAGTCAGAGTAGCCCAGTGATCAGAACGGGCATTAAAAAGCTCCATACGCAAGGCCCGGTTCTCACGGTCCTTGTCCTCCAGCATCTCAGTAGTAGTGCGAAGGAGTGAGTCCTCATGGGATGCATCGCTGTACAAACCCTGAAGGTAGCCATGCGCCCCAGGAAGGGATGCTGGCATGTAGCGGAAATCGGTGTTGCCCAGCAAGGCAGTTCTGGCTCGAATAATAGTCATCATAGAATAGGCTGCATCTTGCACGGACATTCCAATAGTGATTCCGAGCCCATAAGAACAGTGAAGTGGTTCAGTAGCTCCGGGATAAGATGGATAAATCCGGACCGTGCATAGATATTGGCTGGTTGAAATCCTAAACTGCTCCTCGACGGTATATTCAGGATACCATCGATAACAGACTCAATCATCACTAACCAGCATTGCTGTGTGACCACACACACCAATGCACGGGTCGAACGAACCACTTGGTTCGGGGACGGTGGCCATCTGAAAGCACAGCCACAATGCAAAGACATTAGAATTTCTAGGGAAAATCGGGCAGCATAACATCTGTAAATGCTCAAAATCAGATTTGAGACATTCAAAAACAGATTGCAAAACCACTCAACAACATCATATCAAGGTTCTGGTTCAACCGATAGCATACTAAAAATTTAGTAGCACTGAACTGAGGATGTAACCAACAATCCTATAAGTTACTACGGATTAGTAACACGTGAACCGGATAGAGAGAAGAGAGCCTAGTCCTATACCCACGTCGAATGAGAAAAGGATGACTCAGATCAGAGGGCATAAGGTAAAGGAGTAAAAAGAGCCTTACGTTCCCTCCCACAATCAATTCCCCTACATATAACTAAAGCATTTCTAGACTCAACTTCGACCAGTTTGGCTTAGCGGCTTACAGCAGCCCCGCTCGATGCCAACGCTGTCAGACCCCGATTCCAAGTCACATCGACCTAGCCGGTAACACCTCATATCACTTTGTGGCCTCACGACGGTATTCCCACGGTGTCGCCTTACCATGGCCCGGGACCGCTTATGTCTTTTGGCTCACGATATGATAGTGTCACTAGCATCCACATGACAAAGAACCCGGCCGACATGGCTAGTCGTGAACCCAAAGCGGCGCTTAACCTATGGGGACAGGCATACATGAATCACATCGAGCATGTCGGTCATCAACGATATATTCGGGCTGTAGCACTGGCAACAGGACTCGTATCCCGGCTGTAGCAGGCTAGGCAGGACTCGAATACCAAGCGTGACATTTCCCAAGGGACAGACATAGGAAGGAAGTGAAACACATGCCGCCAATCAAGTGTCCAAGCAGAGTGCTGGGCTAGCAGGACTCCGTGAACCGGGCTGTAGCGGACTACTATCGCTCCGAAGCACGAGACTACATTTCCCCATATGAGAGGCTGCCAAGGATAAACAACTAGTTTGTCGGATTCCACTCATACTAAGCATTTCAATCATACACGCAATATGCCCGATATGAGTAAATACAACAAGGCATCACAACAAAACTCTACAACTCAAGTACTTTATTTAAGAGGCTCCGAGGAGCCATACATAACATATCCATACAGGTAGGGGTCACATGACCCAACACTCAAGTCATACAATCATACAAGCACATGCGGAAGCAAACTAGTCTAAGTACAGACTCTAGAAAGAAAGAAAGCTTGTTGGAGCCTTTCTACCTACAATGGCCCTTCACAAGTCTTAGATCGCCACCTGGGTGGCTAGTTCACTCGTCGAAGTCGAGATCTACATAGAATCCTCTGAGGGGCAGTGTTGTCCTCCTAAAAACATTAATTACAAACATGAGTACGGAGGTACTCAAAGAAGTCTTACCACGTAATCCTATCATACATGCACATTCTCAAGAAGGTGGTGGAGTTATTTGCAGCAAGCCAGCTTTGACTCTTGGCTAAGCTATCCTACGTGACACCACTTTATAAATCATTTGTCGTACACGAGTCCACTAATCACCATCACAATACTCCACCGTGGATCCTCTCTCGTCATCCCACGAGAGGGCCATCCACGATACTCACACTTATCTTGAGGCTTTTAGTAGTATCCATTTACTTGTCTATGAACTGATATAGGTAAACCAGAAGTCCTTCTCCGTGGACACGGCTATTCGAATAGATCATATTAACCCTGCAGGGGTGTACTTCTTCACACACGCTCTCACCACTTACCGCCGTTTACACGACATGTACTCGGCAACCTTCAAGCGGAAGCCCAACGTGGGTGTCGGCCACAGCCTACCTAAACACTCAAGTCCCTAGTCCAGGTTTATCGCCTATTCGGTTCCATCCGCAGGAGTCCGCCGAGGTTTCCCATACAGCCCGAACGATGTGTGCAGGGTTCCGAGATACCAAACGGGCACTGATACACGGGCCACGTGCCTACCGCAACACAACCCACCCCTAAGGTCAGCGCTATGCGTGCGCCCCAAAGATGCTACAAACACCGTAAACTACTTGCAATTCCCGGACTAAGAAACAAGGGTGGTTAAGAAGTTTAGAGGGTCCATTGGTTTCGGGCCCAATGCGTGGTAGTAGCTAATTCATGGATCACAAACACAGATCTCAGTTCTTAGGATCGGCTTCAATGAAACCACCCACCATGTACTCCTACATGGCCTCTCATCGATACCTTTACCAAAACGTGTTCAACACTTTCACTCTCGAACCAACACAACCTTTCACTCCAGTTCATCATCATGATGAGCCAGACCTGACACAACTCTAAGCATAGCAAGCATAGCATGGTAGGAATCACAAACATGGCTCAATCAACTCCTACACATACTAGTGGGTTTCATCTAGTTACTGTGGCAATGACAGGTCATGCAAAGGAAGTGGGTTCAACTACCGCAGCACACAACAGTTTGAATCGCGTTGTCTTAATGCAGTAAACGAGAGCGAAGCGAGAACATGGGTTTGTATCGAATGATCAATGAGTTGCTTGCCCGATGGAACGGGGTAGAGTATCGTCCTTCAGATGGATAGTCGAGGTTATCCTCGGGGGCAGAACCTATCACGAAAAGCATACCGAAAGTAAACACACATGACAATATGCAACAATATGATGCATGCTATGACATGGCAATATGGATGTGTGTTGGCCTAATGCAAGCTGAAATAATAGGGGATGAACTCATTTGAATCAAAGATTCAAATGATGGCTCATTTGAATTAACCCTAAAGGTGCATTATCTTATTCTGGTTAAACAGCAAGGTTAACTTGATTAAACATGCATGAAAACTGTACCAATGGATAGAATGGATTTTTCTGATCATTTTTCATATATAAATCTTTGCATTTGGAGTTACAGATTAAAAGTTATAAGCATTTGAAATTTGAATTATATTCTGGAATTTACTGTATTAGAATAAATCCAGAAATTAGATTAAAGCATCAGCCATGCGTCAGCATGACGTCAGGGTCAACAGAGACGTCCAGGTCAAACCTGACAGTGGGTCCCGCGTGTCAGGGTAATTAGCTTAACTAATGTTTAATTAAAACTAAACCTATTTAGTTAGCAGGGCTGGGCCCCATCTGTCAGTGACTTGTCGGGGTCAACGAGGGCCCACGTGGTCAAAGTCCACGTCGGCTGCACCGGCGACTAGCCGCCGGCGAGCCCGACGCGGCGGAGGAAGTGCTTTTGGCGATTCCGGCGACCAAATGAGCCGCAGAAGGTGGCTACGGGTAGCTGGGAGCAAGCCGCGTCTATTGGTGGAGCCGGTTGGGGTCGGGGTTGCCGGAGTTGGCGCCGGCGACGAGCTAGGCGGCCGCCGGGGTTCGGCCAACGATGAGCTTGGGGTTAGAGGGGTCGGTGAGGTGCGGGGAGTGCATGGTTAGACCCCATGGGTGCGATGAGTGTGATGGACATCATGGGTGGCGGAGAGTGACCGGAGCACGCCGGGCGACGAGCTCCACGGGCGCGGGTGCGGGTGAGCGTGGTTCGGTTGGTACGCTGCTCGAGGGCGCGAGAGAGGGAAGGGAGGTAGATGGGCTCACGGGCGACGCCAGAAACTCTCGCCGAGGTCGGGACGAACCGGAGCGGCGATGGCGTTGAAGGGGATCTCCGCGACGGCGAACTCGGCCGAGGTCGGTGGGGTGGACTCGGGGCACTAGAGCGAGCGGGCTCGGCTGGTTTGGGGTAGTGGAGGCGGAGCTCCTGGACATGGTGAGGAGGAGCACGGACGGCGGGAGCACGGTTACTGGCGTGGAAAGGGCGGCGGGCGGCGGCCAAGGCGGGGAGTACGAGGGAGAGGAACCGGGAGGAGAGGAGGTGTCCAGGGGGTTCGGGGGAGAGAGAGAGGGCGATCCTCGTCGGCAGCTGGCGAGGGGAGCGGCGAGGTGGCAACCAGGTGCGTGGCACCCATGCGGTGCTTCGCCGCCGAAAGCACTGGCTGCTGCTGGTTGAGCCAAGCAGCTGGCTGGCGCTGCTGCTGGGCTGGGCCGGCAGGTGGGCCGGGTAGGTGGCGTCAGGTAAGTCTTTTCATGCTTTTATCTTTTTCTAATTTTCTGCAACTTTGTGGAGTTTTCTAAAATACCAAAACAGTTTTAAAATTCACCAAAATGCTCCTGGTCCCTTGTTGGAATATTTCCAACATGAAACATTTTGGTTTGGCAATTTTTGGACATTTGAAATATTTTACATAATTTGAAATGCTCAAGTTCAAAAACTTATGAATTAATCCAAGGACCTTTGGATGACCTAGAAAATGATGCACCACTTTTGACATAGGCTCTGAACCAAGGCAAAGATGATGAGCATTTTGAAGGGCATTTCAGGTTCATTGAAATAATTTTTAGTAAACCCTAGTTGAATTAAGGGGGTGTTCTGGGGTTTCTGCCTTCCCATTTCAAATTCAAATGAAATTTAAACATGATGCACACCCTAATGCATGGTCTAACTGGGATGTGACACTCCAGAAGCCACCGGCCGCCGCGAAGCTCGCCGATGGCGATTCCCTCCACCTCCAACGACCCTACAACCACCGAAAGGATCGACCTAGATCCGCGGGTCCATCCCCGCCCTCGGCTCCCCTTAAGGAAACGCCGTTCGCCGGCGACGATCGCAGGAATTCCGCCCACTCTCGGGCATAGGAAGAATAGGGGAGGGAGGACCAGTCAAACCTGACCAGTGGGCCAGGCGGGCCCACTGTCAGTGACCCACGCACGGTCAACGCTGGATAAGTGGAGGCGCGTTTCAAGAATACGCCTTCGACGTGTACGTTTATATTCGAATCGTTTTCTTTTTATGTTTAATTTTTAAAACAGATTTTGACCAAAACTTTGATGAGCTTAACTTTTTAAATACAACTCCAAATGAGTTGATTCTTTTTCCTACATCTCTCAAATTCTGTCTAGTTTATTTTAAGATTTATTTGAAAAAATTTCAAACAACTTTTTTGTGCTGTTTTGAAATTGTGTGTTAATTCAAATTTATTTTAAAATAGGATTTTGGAGAGAGAGAGAGAAGCAAACTTTCAAAAGTTTTGGAGAGCACCTCACCCCTCCACAACTTGAAGGCAAGCATCCTGAACCCTGGCATAATATTTTTGATGTGTTGGTTGACATGATTATAACACCACCTTATTTCGGTGAACTTGTTATTTTATGTGGTGATGCGATCATTTGCATGAATGCATATTGGAAATTTTCCTTGCTGTTGGAAACATATATACTTGTGATGATATTCACCCTCGAATGCCTTGCATGCATGCCGGAAAGAAATCCAGAAAAGCCTCTGCCTTGGGTAGGCATGATGCTTGTCTCCGGTCTCCGTCGGGACGGTTATGTCTGGTATGGTATGGTGAAGTATATTGAGTGGTGATTGTGTTAGTCGGAATATATATTGGTTACTCTTATCATGCAGGGAATTTATAAACCTCCTGAGTCGACCATATATCGAGTCTTGGTCCAGTAACCCCCATACTTGTTTCGTACTACCACTCGTCCCTACCGCAGGTAGGGTATGGTTCAGTAAGTTGTCAACCCCTTTCTTGGCACACACCGCACAGAGGGGCCATGGTGGAAGATAACGGCTCCATCCGGTAGGCATGCCACCTGGTCCGGGGGCATGGGTGTTTCTGGTTGGGACCGAGAGGGAGGCACCCCTTAGAGCGTGCGATATAAATTTGATCCCATGCTACGCGAGGTTGTAGCCTCCCCACTTAGAGTTTTGCTTGACAGGTGTCGTGGGTGATTCCAGACACCGGTAAGTTAAGCTGGTGTGTGCAAGTCAGGTGTGTTTTCAATTAAAAGACCGTAGATGGAATTAGTCCCGATGGACTAAAGGAGTCCGTTACTTGTGGGTAAAGAGTACACCCTCTGCAGAGCTTAAACCTATTCGAATAGCCGTGTCCATGGTTATGGACTACAGTCTGGGACGGGTCAAGTGTCGGTCTTAGTGTCGGTCTTCGGAGGAGAAACTACTAAATCAGAACTTGGATCACGACTGATGACTTGTGATGATTATGTGTATCTTTATTTTGGACTAACCCATTATATTATTTGAATTATTGAGTATCCTTGGGACGGTTCTACCTCCTGGATATCACTATGAATGTATTTTCTTTATAAGCCCTTTATGTGGTGTCGCACAGACGCCCGACTGTGGCATGCTTGTTATTTACTTACCTTATAAGCCCTTTATGTGGTGTCGCACAGACGCCCGACTGTGGCATGCTTGTTATTTTTTTACCTTATTAGCCCTTTATGTGGTGTCGCACAGACGCCCGACTGTGGCATGCTTGTTATTTATTTACCTTATAAGCCCTTTATGTGGTGTCGCTTAGACGCCCAACTGAGGCATGCTTCGTATCATGATCCTTTCGAGGCGTCGCTTCAGACACCCGATCGGTGCATGTTATTTTTTTTACCCCATTATTGCACATCCATGTTGCATGTAAATAACCTGCTTGCATGCATAAGAGATTTTATTTATAACTGACGATGTGATTATAGAATATTTCAAGTACATGATTGTCTTTTATATTATACCTGTGTTCACAATGTTTGCGAGTACATTCAAAGTACTCACTGGCTTGTCCCTGGCTATTGTCTTGGCCAGATTTTCTTGCGAGAAGAGGAGCGTTGCGATGACAGCCCCGGAACCTAGGCAGTGGAGATACCAGCCTCGCGAAGATAGGAGTTATCCTGGTCAGCTGTTCCTGTGGATATTGGAGTCCCATAGACGCTGATGATCCACAAAACCGCTTCCGCCATCAACCATTAGAAACCATTTGTTGTACTCTCCGACCAGAAGGGTCTTGTACCACATATTTTGTATTTTGCTTGGATTTTTCTGTATCAAGTTGGTGCCTCATCAGCTAACGGTAATCCTGGGGCTGGTGAGCACGACGGCCATTTTCTGGAATTTCTTTTCCCGGAAAAACCGGTCGCCACAGACTTGGTATCAAAGCCAGGCTGACCATTGGCTAATCCTATCTTAGCCAGGTCAATAAACTTAGGCTAACCAACCCACTAGACCACAACCGAACCCCAGCCAAGCTTCTCGTGCAAGATAGCCACACAGTGACCTGACACCTTTTGGCAGTCGGTGCCCAACCTACCAACCTAGCCTGCCGATCGCGCACCAGTGACCATCACCCAAGGTGTCTTATTCGCAAGGGTGCGAAGGAAGACTCCGTTCCCTTTTACTATAAAAAGGGCACGTTAGCCCCAACCCAGCACAGGACAGCCTCTACCACAAACCGAGCCACAATGCCTGGCCCCGTCGTGCACAATGAGACCACAGCAACCAACCTTGGAGGCTTTGTGACCATACTCGCAAACCTCACCCGTCGTGCCTATGCGTTAGGAGAGCCACCAGAATATGTTGTGTACCAAGGACCCATGAGCGGTGAGAGCCGTCAATTCTGGGCCATTGTACACATCTACGGTAGGGGTCTAGCGCCCGAGCGCCCCTACAGGTTCACTGGAAGAACAACTTCCTTTGAGCCACAAGCCATCCAACTAGCTGCTCGAGAAGCTATAGTTCATCTCCGGCACTTGTCGCCCAGAGTTTACTGTCGCTCGTTCCACTACTACCCCAGGCGTGAAGGGTATGGAAGACCACCCAAAGTAGCCAACGGAGATCACGAGACGGATCCGGCGTTGTTGCACCTAGTGCGCTATGTAGGTGCACTAGAGGAACTGTTCGATCAAATCACCATTGATCTGATCGCAGCTCGTGGAGAGCTGGTTCGCCAAGCCCCGGCTAGAGGAGAGAACGAGCCCGACGCCGACAACCCAGTCGTGCTGTTCGGACACCCGATCGACTCCCTGAGGTCTGCCCCAGCCGTCAGCCAAGGCGCTTTGATGACCCCAGAAGTGCTTCGCCGCCTCTTGGGAGCACACTCCAACGGAGTTGTGGCCAACAATCCCCGAGATGGACATCATCGCTATCCCGAGCCTGCAGCCCCTCAACCCTCTCTAGCTAATTCCGACGGTGAGGCCCGTGGAGGAGCCTCGACATCCACAAGGCACGCTCGCTTGGATGTAAACGAGGTAGACTAAGTCACTCTAGTAGTATCGAGTCCCAGTGTATCCCCGCTTTGTAATCTTGTGACCTTGTAAATAAACGCCGCCAGTCGTCGCGCCTTTGTTTTAAACGGTAACCTTGCATGGGTATATTTTCTGGGCACAGCTACCAGAACCACCCCAACAAACCCCACAGTGATACGTCACTTTGGTGAGATATTGTCTGTGGCTTTATCCTCGACCCTTGGTGGCGAGCTGGCAAATTCATTACCTTTCACCACGGTAAAATGACCCAGCTCCGGTGCTATATAAAGGCCACCGCGAGACCTTGCCAAGCATCCCTCAACTTGTGCACCCTCCTCACAAACATTTCTTGCCATGCCGAGCCCTAGTATTTATCTGAGAACTCCAGATGCAACCCCGGGTAGCTTTGTCAAAATATTGTGGGATTTTACCTGCAGTACCATGGGCGCTACCCAGCCACCCCAGTACGAGCTGTTCAAATCGAGGATCACCCCTTCCACCTCGAGATATTGGGCAGCAGTGCACATCCCTCCCGTAAATCCAAACCGACCCAACAGAAGTATCCTTCGTGGGGAAATCTATGCCAACCCTACATATGGCCGTAGAAGCTGCTGCATACTGGCGCTTGCTCGCCGATTCGCGGTACCCCACGCCAAATAACGAGGGTATTATTACTTTCCGAGCCGTGCAGCACCCGGAGGGGTAACATCTTTTCCCGGTGGACGAATTGAGAGAGACCTAGTCCTGGCCAACCTGGTCCAGTACGTCATTGCTCAAGAACGTTTAACCCAACGTGTGATGGGTTATCTTCAGAGCCTCGCAGATTTAAATCCGCAGATCGCCATCGGCAGATCACTGAGGCCCCACCAGGAGAGACACATTCATCGACTAATCAATCCACTTTCCCCGATAGAAGAGGAGTGTATCCCAGTACCAGAGACGTTCTCTCGGGACCCCGTCCAGTTACCGTTTTCATTCTAGACGTCACTTTTGTGTTTATTATTGCAACTTTTATTTATGAGTTGTAACTTATGCGCGGTACCCCGAGTTTGCGCAGCGAGCAATTTCTTTGTTTTTCTATTATTGTGGGTAGTTCTGTTGTGTTTGACTTTAATGTATCACTGTTTTCTCTCGCGAGAAATCCTGGAGTGAGATTTCTCTTCCCTGAGTTGCTGCATCTACACCTTCTCACGACGTGGATTATTTTATTTCACACAAGCACCACGGGACAGACTCACACCCAAAATCATTCGAGCACATACACTGCTTGCAAAATCTTGCAACTGTGATGCATCTAACTGAGCATCTACCGACGATAGTTAGCACCCGACACACCCCACCTACTCCTCGTGATCACCACCACCGCGGAGAGCCAACACCCGCGCCGCAGCATCGCGACGATCATCGAGGATCATCGCGCACAGGAGCACGGAGAGCCCCAACACTGCTGCCAGCCCTCCGCACAACAGGATCACGTACCAGTCCGGCACCACCGCCGCCATTAGAGCCTCGCCTCGAGCTCCGGCAAAAGCAGACAGAAATGAGGAGGAGGAGAAGCGAGGTCAGGTGGGAGGAAGAAGAGAAGAACACCTCGGCTGTTTTATAGCTCGAGCTCGGTGTACGGTGGGCGAGGTCCACCAGCGCCGCCCGTCGCCCGATCGCCGGTGTTCAGAGGCGAATCCACGAGCAATGCCGACAGCACACTGGCCCGCGAAGTGAGTGCACGCTGCACCGGCAGCTAGCACGCCACGCACTACCGCGGCACGACCTAGATGCCCTACGAACTAGACGTTGCCGGTGGAGAAAGCGCGGGAAAGCGTGTGGGAGAGAGGAAGAAGAAAGAGCCAGAGGAAGAAGAAGAGGCTGACAGTGGGCCCGGGTTCACCTGTCAGCCAGAGAGAGCACTGTGCTCTCGGGTGCGACCAGCGTATTTTTATTAAATTTACAATTTTATTCTAAATTTATATACAGCATAGAAATCTCTCGTTTTTGTCCTAACCATAGATTTTTTCCACGCCACGCCAGTATCCACACTGTATTTTTTTGCACCACCTTTGCCCTCTCACTGTAGCCGCTTTTGTTTTAATGCATATATCTTTATTAAAACAACTTTAGCAAATCTCGAGGACGATATTTTTCTTAAGGGGGTGTAGTGTTGTAACACCCCCAAAATTTTAACCTTGTTTTGTTAATTAAAAATTTTCCAGGAAATTAAAACTTTTATTTTCTGGGCTCCCTTTTGATGTTTTTGAGTCTTTTCCTTCCTTTTTATCATGGAGTTATTTCCTTCAGTAAAAACTTTTCAAATATGTTGTTGGACTTGTTTATCCCTCAAGAAAATCTTTTCTTTTCATCAGAGAAATTATTTATATAATAATTCCCCAAATTTTTTTATTTTCTTGAAAAGTGGTTTCCCATGATTTTATGGTCCTATTTGTACTACAACCCTTTCTTAAATTCTTTCAAAAATCCCACCAAAATTTGGAGATGTCTTGTGATGCTTTTAAATCACTTTTATGCAGATTTATCCATTATTCATGAATTATTTTGAGCTCTACTCCTTATTTCCAAATCTGGTCCAGTGGGCAGCACTATAGCCTGTTTAGATATTTCTTTAGAGCCTTCACCAAAATTATGGGAGATCAGTTGTAACATGCAATTCAACATCATGCAAAAACCTAGTGGTGTTCTTTGAAGAAATTGAGTGAATCAACCTCCTTTTTATTCTGGACCAACTTGATGATTTGTACAACAACCACATTTTTAGTTGCTCCTTTATCCTTGATTTCTTTTCATACTTGTAGTCCTCCCTGTTAAAACCCTAAGTCCAGGAGCATGCACCCATTGGATCATTTTTGGTTCATGAAGAAATGCCATTTATCTCCTGTCTAGGATTGAAGTTTTGCAAAACTTGCACTAGCAAGTTTGTACTTTGGACAAACTAACTTCACCACCCTCTCTTTCATCTAAAGAGACCCCAGTCTGGAAGATTTGGACACTCCAAGAAATGCCTAGATGCCTGTGGCATTTTGTCAAACATCTTGAGAGCATGGACAGATTTGGCATGAGTTCTTGTTTGCATTGTGAACTTGGTCTCCTGACCAAACCACCTGGTCCCTTGATCTCCCCTCTATCACTAACCTAGTCCTGTTGCTTGCTAACCTCACCCGAGACCTCTATCCTGCCCCGGCATTTCGTAGAGCATGTTCCGTGCGTGCTCTGGGCGCGAGCAGAGCACGCGTATTGCACGAGCCGCGCCCGAGCCGACACATCGCGCCCCTGGTTTTGCCCTCGCTACAGAGCCGCGCCACACACTCCCCTACTCACCGCAACACGCCAAGCAGCCCCTCGCCACGTCTCCGGCAGGCCAGGAGCTAGCCGCCACGGCCGCCCGATAGCCCCTGCTCAGGGCGGCGCCGCCCGAGCCTCTCCCGCTCGCCACCTACCCCCTGGAGCAGTGCGAGCTCATCCACAAGCATGTCCCCTAGCGCTTGTCGCCGCCACGATGCCCTAGTTACAGAATGGCGGTCGCCGGCGACCTTATCCGTGGCCACCGTTGGAACCGACCCCGATCGCCTATTTAAGAAGCCCCGAGCTCGTCCTCGAACGCAGGCAGTCTCAAGCCATCTCCCTAGGACCCTCCTTGGCCAGCAATCGAACCGGGAAGGCCGTCTTCCCCGACTCCGGCCAGTCCGGCCACCGCCGCCTCCCGGCTCCATTCGTCACAACCCGAACCTCCCCGGCCCTCCCAACACCACCAAACGGCTCCACTTCGTCTTGCAGAGCCGCCCAGACCCCCAGCTGCGACGGAGAGCCACCGTAGCCCCAAACTCACTTTGCTCCCGAAGCCACCGGCCGCCGCGAAGCTCGCCGATGGCGATTCCCTCCACCTCCAACGACCCTACAACCACCGAAAGGATCACCCTAGATCCGCGGGACCATCCCCGCCCTCAGCTCCCCGCAAGGAAACGCCGTTCGCCGGCGACGATCGCCAGAATTCCGCCCACTCTCGGGCAGAGGAAGAAGAGGGGAGGGAGGACCAGTCAAACCTGACCAGTGGGCCAGGCGGGCCCACTGTCAGTGACCCACGCACGGTCCACGCTGGATAAGTGGAGGCGCGTTTCCAGAATACGCCTTCGACGTGTACGTTTATATTCGAATCGTTTTCTTTTTCTGTTATATTTTTAAAACAGATATTGACCAAAACTTTGACTGAGCTTAACTTTTTAAATACAACTCCAAATGAGTTGATTCTTTTTCCTACATCTCTCAAATTCTGTCTAGTTTATTTTAAGATTTATTTCAAAAAAATTTCAAACAACTTTTTTGTGCTGTTTTGAAATTGTGTGTTAATTCAAATTTATTTTAAAATAGGATTTTGGAGAGAGAGAGAAGCAAACTTTCCAAAGTTTTGGAGAGCACCTCACCCCTCCACAACTTGAAGGCAAGCATCCTGAACCCTGGCATAATATTTTTGATGTGTTGGTTGACATGATTATAACACCACCTTATTTTGGAGAACTTGTTATTTTATGTGGTCACGCGATCATTTGTATGAATGCATAATGGAAATTTTCCTTGTTGTTGGAAACATATATACTTGTGATGATATTCACCCTCGAATGTCGTGCATGCATGCCCGAAAGAAACCCGGAAAAGCCTCTGCCTTGGGTAGGCATGATGCTTGTCTCCGGTCTCCGTCGGGACGGTTATGTCCGGTATGGTATGGTGAAGTATATTGAGTGGTGATTGTGTAGTCGGAATATATATTGGTTACTCTTATCATGCAGGGAATTTATAAACCTCCTGAGTCGACCATAGATCGAGTCTTGTTCCAGTAACCCCCATACTTGTTTCGTACTACCACTCGTCCCTGCCGTAGGTAGGGTATGGTTCAGTAAGTTGTCAACCCCTTTCTTGGCACACACCGTACAGAGGGGCCATGGTGGAAGATACCGGCTGCATCCGGTAGGCATGCCACCTGGTCCGGGGGCTGGGTGTTTCTGGTTGGGACCGAGAGGGGGGCACCCCTTAGAGCGCGCGATATAAATTTGATCCCATGCTATGCGAGGTTGTAGCCTCCCCACTTAGAGTTTTGCTTGGCAGGTGTCGTGGGTGATTCCAGGCACCGGTAAGTTAAGCTGGTGTGGGCAAGTCAGGTGTGTTTTCAATTAAAAGACCATAGACAGAATTAGTCCCGATGGACTAAAGGAGTCCGTTACTTGTGGGTAAAGAGTACACCCTCTGCAGAGCTTAAACCTATTCGAATAGCCATGTCCATGGTTAAGGACTACAGTCTGGGATGGGTCAAGTGTCGGTCTTAGTGTCGGTCTTCGGAGGAGAAACTACTAAATCAGAACTTGGATCACGACTGATGACTTGTGATGATTATGTGTATCTTTATTTTGGACTAACCCATTATATTATTTGAATTATTGAGTATCCTTGGGACGGTTCTACCTCCTGGATATTCACTATGAATGTATTTGCTTTATAAGCCCTTTATGTGGTGTCGCACAGACGCCCGACTGTGGCATGCTTGTTATTTATTTACCTTATAAGCCCTTTATGTGGTGTCGCATGACGCCTCGATCGTGGCATGCTTGTTATTTTTTACCTTATAAGCCCTTTATGTGGTGTCGCACAGACGCCCGACTGTGGCATGCTTGTTATTTATTTACCTTATAAGCCCTTTATGTGGTGTCGCTTAGACGCCCGACTGAGGCATGCTTCATATCATGATCCTTTCGAGGCGTCGCTTCAGGCACCCGATCGGTGCATGTTAATTTTTTTACCCCATTATTGCACATCCATGTTGCATATAAATAACCTGCTTGCATGCATAAGAGATTTTATTTATAACTGATGACGTGATTATAGAATATTTCAAGTACATGATTGTCTTTTATATTATACATGTGTTCATAATGATTGCGAGTACATTCAAAGTACTCACTGGCTTGTCCCTGGCTATTGTCTTGGCCAGATTTTCTTGTGAGAAGAGGAGCGTTGCGATGACAGTCCCGGAACCTAGGCAGTGGAGATAGCAGCCTCCCGAAGATAGGAGTTATCCTAGTCAGCTGTTCCTGTGGATATTGGAGTCACATAGATGCTGATGATCCACAAAACCGCTTCCGCCATCAACCATTAGAAACCATTTGTTGTACTCTCCGACCAGAAGGGTCTTGTACCACATATTTTGTATTTTGCTTGGATTTTTCTGTATCAAGTTGGTGCCTCATCAGCTAACAGTAATCCTGGGGCTGGTGAACACGACCGCCATTTTCTGGAATTTCTTTTCCCGGAAAAACCGGACACCACACCCCCTTCGGATTGCTACAACAAATAAACCAGGTGCTATTAATCCCAGTATTTTTTGCTTGTTTGGGTTCATTTTTCCCAAGGAATTATTACTCCGGTTTGTCCATCATATATAAGCAAGTCTATCAAATGGTGGCCGCATTAACGACGATCGCATGGTGGTTCGGTCAGTTTCCGTACATAGTCTGGCGAACGCCGCATCCGGAACTCGGACCGACTTGTGAATTTAGGCTTTGCCATGCCTTTATTGCATTTCGCCGACGACCTGCATCGACATTGACTTAGGCGCCAGGCCATATTTCTTTTATTACTCACTATGCATAAATTATTTATTATGCAACATCTTTTTTTAATTCTTATTATTACTATTATCCCTGGTCTGCACTATTTTTTGTGCACAAGAAAATGATCCAGCCGGACTATATCCTTTGGCGTCACCCCGGCTGGACGGGGGGCTTCGTCAACACTTCATTACCCCATGCAGGGGACTTCGGCATCACTCTGCCGTCCCGCATTGACCGTGCTATGTCACCACTTCGGAGTGCCGAGCTCTTTGCTCCACCACCTCGGGATCGGCTTGGGGGATGGAACCTTGTCCTGCATCAAGCTCGGACCGCGTCGTCAATACCGAACACATTAACCAACTAAGTTTCCTTCATGCTCAAATTTTTAAACTTTTAACTTGTGTTCGGCTCGACCAAGCGTTATACTTTTTTGAGAAAAATTTGCTTGTAAAATTTTTCCTTGTCCAAACTTTGTTTGTGACGCGCAAATTCAAATACCCCGTTTACTTGGGGGCTTCCTTCATGAAGCTTTTTCCTCTTGCACATGATTATACTTGTACCGGTTCGTTCCTTTTTCGTGTATTACGCCACGATATGCACCATATTGACTTAAGTGATTTGCAAGATGGGTTGCCTTGCTCCTGTGTTTACCCCTACGTTCCCGATTGTTCGGCTAGGGAGTAAAGGGAGCACCTCTGCGATTGTCACGATCGGGTCACCCGAGCCGGACCTCAGACTGGGTGAAGCCGAAAGCTAGCGCTCTTACTATTTTCAGTAATGGCCGGCACACAACGGAACTCATGAGTATAAATAATCTATTGCACAAGTCTCATATTAACAACGAGCACCGAAGAAAGGTATCGGTGGGGGTACTATTTTCTTAGAAGATGCTTCTTACACTTTATCAGTAATATAGCATAAGTTCCCTGAGCGCGCTTTGTCTGTTACAGCCTTATGACCTGATTGCTTGGTTATTGGAAACACCGTCGATATTCTCGATAGATAGAGTACATAACGCTTTTCGGTCCTTGACCGAAGAGGGAGAAGCCGACGGACGGTTAAGACGCGTTTAAAGTTCGGTTGAACATAGATATGATATAAGTACTTCGGTACATTGAATCATTCTTTTACCCAAGTCACTTGGGGGCTCTTATGTTTATTTGAGCCGTTTTATAATAAGTGTTTTTCTTCTTAGTCGTTGCTGAGTTTTTATTATTATTTATCACTCCTTTTCTCGACACGAGTGTGCGGTCACTAGCCGGGGAGCCTAATTTCTCTCTCAAAACCACTAGAGTTTAGTTTTTCTGGCCTAATGAGAAGTACTCCGCCTTCGGGATGGGAGACTGAAGCCGTAGGCTGACCCGCTTGAAGTCTTGAGATAGGATGTGTCATGTTAAAGCACGGCAGAAGCACTTTTTTTTTCTAAAGTCCAATTTTCGGATTGGCACCGAACACTTGATCTTGTTCGGACGTCATGTTTTTACTGATGTTTTTTGGTTTTCCAAGCTTTTGGCACTTTTTAACTATTTGTGTGTTTTCAGCACAAGTCTCGCAGTGCAACGCCGGACACCTTTAGAGATTCGGCAAAAACATTCTCGGACATTGCTATATATGCATCAGTTTCGAATTTTGTCTTCGGTCAATAGTTGGGTTGCCCGGCTCCCGCGCTTGCCTCCTACGTTTCGCTTTGTTCGGCTAGGTGTGCAAAGGGAGAACCACTGCGATTGTGCTTCCAGCTCGCATGGTCAAGCACCTCAGTGGAGAAAGCCGAAAACTGACTGTCACAATAGGTGTAAACTGGTCAGCGATTCGATGACTATATAAGATGACGGGCCATTCATAAAATTGGCCAAAGTGTTTCCAACTTGACCTCGACTGTCGCCGAACACAACCGGGGGCTAATAACTGGCCTCCCAAACTAAATCCTCAATATTTTGCTCTTACATTGGAGCTGAGGTTTCATGATCATGCTTAGCATGACAACCCAAAGAAAGGAACCGATAGCGGGACTATTTTCTTTGGAAGATATTTCTTCTGTTAAACAGTAATACAACATATCTCTCTGCGTACCTTTGTTTATAAAACCGTATGGCCAGATTGCCTTGTTTGTCGTAAATCTTTGCCCTCATAAAGTCTTTATAAAGTAGGACCAACACTCCTCGGCTACTGGCCGAGGAGGTTGAAGCCGATGGTCGGTCAACAAAGTTTTGTACAATGCGGATCCGAGCATTACTGACATAAAGTACTTGGATACATTGAGTCATTACACATAACTTGTGATTTTACTATGGATATCGATCCTTAATTCAGCCACCCGTACCCGCATTAAGGCTCGGGGGCTACTGGGCTTCGGGCTTATAATTTACAAATATTAAAGGGGCACATCAATCCCCTGATCTGGTGTTACCACCCGACCAGTGTCTCGGGGGCTACTGCATTGCCTGTTCTATGCAGAAAATTTTAAGTGCAATACAGTTTCCGAGGAGATTTTGATCCTCAGGTTGGTCGGCGGCACCCAACCTGAGTCTTGAGAACTGAGCACGCCGCTTTTTGTGTCCCGAAGTATTCTGCCGAGCTAGGACTTGATCCTCATACCGATTTTGCAAATCAACCTGAGTCTCAGCAGCTACGGGGATCAGCGGTCTTATGTCATCCTTCATGTGCATCTCGGGTTTTAGACCGATACCCACCTTGGGGGCCACTGGCTATGTATCTCGGCAGAGAATAAATTGCATCAATCAAAAATATTGACAAAAATCGGCCCACATTCGGGGTGGTGCACCACCTCGGAAGCAGTCCGGCATAAAGCTCGGGCGCCAGTGGCTGGCTCTATAGAGGGCATTTCCGGCATTAAGCTCGGCTAAACTCCTTCAAACTTCTTTGAACCAAGGTGATTTACGACACCTCGGATACAGTCCGGCGTTGGAGCTCGGATACATAGTCCGGCGTTTGTTGAGGATATAGCTACTAAGTATAAACCGCCAGGAGGTCCCGGTTCACCTTAGATCGTGCCAAGCCCATGAAGGTCTTGAAGATGGCGCTCAACTAGTAAAGCTTGGAAGCCCAAGGCCCAAAGGCGGATTAGGGCCCGTAGTGGTAAACCGCCATGATTATGTAAACTTGTAATATAAGTTAGAAAGGAGAGAGACCGAGACGGACACTTTGTATAGGTCGGCTCGGGACTCAGAGACCGCCAAGGCCAACTCTGTGTATATAAAGGGACGACCAAGGCGGTTCAAGACAGACAACAACAACTCGAGGCCTAAGGCGGCTTATTTGCTCCTAGTCATCAAAACCACATCAATCCCATCACAACTAGACGTAGGCTTTTACCTTCATCAAGGGCGAACTAGTATAAACTCTTGTGTCTTTGCGCCCACTTTAACCCCTTCAAGTTAACCCGTAGCGATGGCTCCACGACTAAGTCCTTTCACGAGGACACCTGCCGTGACAAAACCACGACAGTTGGCGCCCACCGTGGGGCTATCGCACGATGGTTTGATGATCTTGGAGGCAAGTTCAAGGACTCAAGGCTATGCTGTGGGCCGGATGACCAAGAGTCGTCGCGGCAAGCTCTACATTGACGATGCAGGCTGGGGCCCCGAGGCCGGCTCGATTGAGTACGGGTACCGGGTCCCCTTTGGTGGCATACACGTCTTCATTGGCAAGATAGGTGAACCGGGCCCTGAGTTGGACACCTGCACCGACCTCGTCGAGACAGCTCAGTGTGCGCGATCTGCCCAGGTCAAACCGGCCGTGAAGCGTGCCTTTGTGGGAGTCATCCACGGAGGAAGTTATGAGGACGGATCAGAATCTGGTAGCGAGACCGTCGTCTACTCTGGCGACGAGTCGTCAACCGGAGAAACTGAATCTCTATATCAGCTACAAGATGGCCGGATTGGGGGCTGTTCTGATGGTGACAGTATTCCGGACCCCTCCGATCTGCCCAACCGGGTTGGAATATTCATGGCCGGTACACAAGCAGCGCTTCACTCTTCGACTGCTGCGGCAATGATCTCCGGTTCAACAGCGGCGACGGCTGCCGGGGCAGGAGGCCCTGTGCGCCCGCCGGCTCAAGTTTTATCAGATCTGTTCGATGTGTTGGCTGCGCTCATGGGAGGGCTCGGGGGCTGGAGTCGTATTAACTTCCCGACGAGGTGACAAGTTCTGTTACGTTCTCCGCTTAATGTTCCCTTGTACTAACAATGCAGCTGAGTATGAAGCCTTG
This sequence comes from Aegilops longissima, assembly GCA_021605205.1. Classification (NCBI taxonomy): domain Eukaryota; kingdom Viridiplantae; phylum Streptophyta; class Magnoliopsida; order Poales; family Poaceae; genus Aegilops; species Aegilops longissima. The sequence continues at coordinate 12,096,383 of CM038678.1, forward strand.
CTCCATGGTCTCTGGATGGCTAAGGAGATGAATCTAAGCCGGGTTAAGTGCTTCGGTGACTCAGACCTAGTGGCTCAACAGGTGTCTGGCACTTGGGATTCAAAGGACCCCCTCATGGCTGCATATCGTCGTGAGGTTGATATTGTTGCAGGTCATTTCAGGGGCTATCAGGTGGACCACGTGGACCATCAGAAGAATGAAGCCGCGGACGCTTTAAGCCGGTTGGGCTCTCAATGTAAACCGGTCCCGCCCAATGTTTTTCTGGACGTGCTGCACAACCCGTCGGTCAAGCTCCTTGGTGAAGCGGATTTGGCTATTCCTGATCCGAGGCTCAATTGGTGGCAGCTCTTCACGCCACTCCGGATTGACGCTCTTATCTTGCGACATGAACCGGGCGAAGTTACAGAAGATGAGACGTTGGTCGGCAGATAATCCGGCGATCCAAGTCTATGACCATTGTTAATGGCGAATTGCATCATTGCAGCGTGTCAGGGGCGGTTCAACGCTGTGTGTCCCTTGAGGAAGGCTGTGAAATATTGCGTGAGATCCACGAAGGAGATTGTGGTCACCATGCCAGTTCAAAGTCCTTGGTGGCTAAAGCGTTCCGCCACGGTTTATATTGGTTGACTGCTCATGCTGATGCGGAATATCTGGTCAGACGATGTGATGGTTGCCAAAAGTTTTCCAGACGTGCTCAAGTACTGGCCCAAGAATTGAGGATGATTCCAATTACTTGGCCGTTTGCAACCTGGGGGCTGGATATGGTTGGACCTTTCAAAAGGTCCAAGGAAAAGAAGACCCACCTCCTGGTGGTGGTTGACAAGTTTACAAAGTGGGTAGAGGCAGAACCTGTTAGCAAGTGTGACGCGGCCATGACGGTTCAGTTCATCAAAAAGGTGATTTTCCGGTTTGGCTTTCCACACAGTATCATCACAGATAATGGTACCAATTTGTCCAAAGGTGCCATGAAAGAGTTCTGCGAACGTGAACACATCCGCTTGACGTTTCTTCAAGAGCCCACCCACAGTCCAATGGTCAAGCGGAAAGGGCTAATCAAGAGATCTTGAGAGGCATCAAGCCCCGCTTATGGTCCCTTTGCAGAGGACACCGGTTGTTGGGTAGAAGAACTACCATCTGTGTTATGGAGTATCAACACTACGCCCAACAGATCCACAGGATACACACCGTTCTTTATGGTCTATGGAGCGGAGGCGGTTCTCCCCAGTGACATCCGTCATGACTCACCTCGTGTGGCAGCTTATGTTGAAGCGGACAACGAGACGGCACGGCAAGACGCTTTGGACCTGTTGGATGAGGAGCGTGACATAGCAGCTGCCCGCTCGGCGATTTACCAACAGGATCTTCGTCGTTACCATAGTCGTCGGGCCAGAACCCAAACTTTTCAGGAAGGAGATTTGGTGCTTCGGCTCATCCAAGACCAGACTGATATGCACAAGTTATCCCCACCTTGAGAGGGACCTTTTGTGGTCAGCAAGAATCTGCACAACAGGTCGTACTATCTGATCGATATTCGAGAGCATAAAGACGCACGCATGTTAGAGGAGGAGACCAACAGGCCGTGGAACATAGATCATCTTCGGCCTTATTATACCTGAGCCATCGGCTCTACTCATGTACATATTATGACAGTGTATATATTATGAATAAAGTAATAAACCGGAGGCTCAGCTAAAGCGGGGTATCTGTTCTGTTACATCATGCGTGGTTACATGGAGTTGTTCTGTCTTAAAGCGGCCTCCGGTTTAGCCCCTGAGTTTGCTTTTCGAAAGCTTTATGATATCACTTGGGGGCTTGGTCGTGTCCGAACCAATGCAACACCTTTTGATAGGCGAAAGCCACCAGATCACTTGGGGACATGGTCAAGTCTGAACCAATCACGCCTCTTGATCGGCCTAAGGCCATAGAGTCACTTGGGGGCTTGGTCGAACCCGAACCATTGCCACGCCACTTGATCGGCATAATGCCACGGTTTCAGTTGGGGACCTGGCTGACTTGAAACATGGCTACACCTTATTGGGAGCCTGGTCGTGTCCAACCATGGTAACACCATCTGATCGGCTCAGTAAAGCCTCTTTTTGCAAACGGTTTTATCATTGCCTTTGCTTCCTTTTTTTTTCATAACTGTTATTTGATTTTTGTTGCGTTTTTTAAACCGATAACATTTTTTATACCGGTTCAAACTGTCAATTGACGGAATTCGGTCCATTTTTAATCCGGAGATACTTTTTCCGGTTTGACTTTTTCTGTTAACATCCCATTATGGAGTAACAGGGGGCTTTTCATGACCCGGCACGGTTTACATGGTAAACCGGCATTATAAACACAGGAGCTGTTTTCTCCTTTGACGGTAATGGTTTTTACAACCTCCGCTTCAAGATTGGCTAAGCCAACTTCATGCCCAGCGATGGCAGGTATTTTGTATCACAAATTTTGATCATATACCTCAATATTTCATTGCGTATATATATGAACGTCACAAGCTAGCTGGCGGCACAAACCGCCGTGGCAGTTTAAGATTTTCGTTGCAGGTAATAGCTTATCATTGGCAAATCAAAAGGAGGCATAAGTTGCAAAATGTATGAACGAAGGCATATAAACGCCAAAGGTGGCAGCTAGTTTTATTACAAGGCATTCAGAGGCCCAAAATTTGGAGTTGCTTCATAACGGGCAGTTTCTGACGTATCAACCGACTTGATGGATTAAGCTTCATTGCCGGGTTGACGTGAAGTAGATGGGTCGTCTGGCGTCGGTTCAACTTCTTCCTCCTCGCCATCCAATGGCCGGAAGTCATTGGTGGTCCAGTCAATCCGGGTTAAAGCCTGAAAGACAGCCTCTTCACTTATAAGCTCAGCCGGATCAACGTCAGGGGCGTAAGTGTGCTTACGGGTTGGTGGAACAAGGTTCTGCACTTCCGGAATAACAGCTTCAACCCGTCTGTTGTTCGCGTCGTAGAAGGAGCGGTGAACCATCAGGTTGGCCTCTTCTGCCAGTTGACTCGCCAGAGGACGCATCTCCCTTGTTACCCGTTTGAGAGCATCATTATCAAATACTTCGCCATTTTCTTCAGCACTGGGGAAGCCTTTTGGCTATGTCAGCCGGATTAAGGTCAGCTATCCATGCTTTGGCGCGAGTTAGTGCTAATAAGGTGCCAGCCCGGGCAGCGGATCGTTTCAATTCTTCTATCTGTGCTGGTATCATAGATAGTTGGTCTAGTGTGTCCTTGATCAGTGTCGGAGCTGCATTATCATAAGAAGTGGCGCAAATAACTCGCTGGGTGCCGGTATACAGCTGTTCAATTAGCGTATACGCGGCCTTGAGTTTCTTCCGCATGTCAGAGCCCAGATGAGCAATGCGCCTACCTATACCGGTTTAAGAAAGTTCAGGTTAAACCGGAGGAGATTTCAAAACGGAATATTCATCACAACCTTGGTGAAACATTGCTTACCAAATATTGCAGAGGTCATTGCATTGCTTTGGCGCTTTAATCCAGTGAGCTCTTCCGTCGCCGGTTTAAGAGCTACTTCAGCATCTTCCGCCCGTTTTAGCAAGCCCGCCTTTTCAATATCCCAGCTGGCCCGCTCAGACTTGAACCACTCCTTGAGCTGCTCCATGGTAGTCAAGGTGGTTTTCAGCTCATCCTTGGCCTTGGAGGTTTCTGCTTGTTGAGACTTCAGATTTTCTTGAAGATCATTGATTTGTGAGACTTGTTGGCGTATCTCACTCTGCAACAAAAAGGGAGCATGTTAATATCTTCATTAGAAGTCCCAAGCGCATAACCAGTCATACACTTGGCACTTGGGGGCTAATGTGGATCATTTTTTATACTGATTATTGAAGTCCCATGGATTAATACAAGTGTTAATCATGGCACTTGGGGGCTAATGCGTGTTTGATCAGAAATATATAAGACAAAGTACTATGGACTATGCAAAGTCCCGGTTTGACTTTCTAGGGACAAACCGGCCCTTGGGGGCTACTATGCAATGAAGGTACAAGAGAAGGGCACAACTATTTACCTCATAGCGCTCCTTCATAAGATTTACTAAACCGGCTTCATAATCACGGCTTGTGTAGAGCCGGTTCAGGAAGCCAGAGTGAAGGTCTTGGGCAGAGAGATTGTTATAAGCTGACAGATCAGTTTTCTCCTTCCCTTTGCAAATGGCAGTAAATTCGTCCTTGGTAGTGTGCTTTGATAGAGCAACCGGGTTGCCAGGGGCGGTATATGCGGTGCCCGTAACTACGACATCGTCATCTTTGGTCGGACTGGCCGGATTAGCATTTTCAACAGGGCTTGGCGCTTTCATACCCGGGCTCTGGCGGATTAGCATTGGCATCTTGATTTTTCCCAGCAGAGTTGTCTTTAGCAACTTCGGGATTTTCACCATGATGCTCGGGAGTCTTCTCCGGATCAACATCCACAGTAGGGTCGAGGGTCTTGGCCTTTTTACTAAGTCGAGCCTTGGTGCTACAACATCAAGGGTTAGAACATGATAAACCGACAGATACAAGGAACAAATTAAGGAGTAATATACTTACCCAGCAGCAACTTTGAGAGGAGGCAGCTGAGTGGTTGATGAACCGCCAGACGAGTTGGAAGAAGCCTAGTAATTCGGGTCAGACGGATTGAGAGGGCATCGGAAGAAACCTTTCAAAGGATAACTCTTTTCAGGAGAACAAGTCACCTCTGGACGACATTTCCGGGTTGGTGTGTCAGCTAAACCGGACGATGTAATTTGTTGACCGCTATGCTGGGTCATACGGCGTTCTTCAGTTTGCTGTGTCTTCAAGGAAAATTTTGGATCCAAATGAGCATAGGAGTGAGATTGTTTCACTTTCCGGACTGTGCGGCGAATTCTTTTAACCGGTACAAGATCAGAATCAGAAGAAAGAAGGATTACCTCAACAGGTTCTGCATGGCTGACCTCAGCGTCATCCTGGGAATTGTAACTGTCAATAAAATGAATGAAAAAAGAACCAAGTGAGTCAAGTACTACCTCAGCATCTGATTCTTCATCTTCTGGCGGTTCAGAAGACTCGGCGGTTTTCCTCTTGCCAGTTTTCTTGGTGGTCTTGGTCTTTCCACGAGGAACCCGGGCCGCTTTACTTCGTTTCCAAAAGGAGTTGTTAGCCTGAAAATTAATACAGAGGGATTAATACAATCAATACGGAATCAAAGTCCGTAGAGTAATGAGAGGAACCTTACCGCGGGCGGTTTGTTGGAGATGCAGAACGGAGCCAACCCGGTTTGGCTGCATGCGAAGATCGGTTCATCGAGCATTTTCTTCACTGTTTCGGTAACTTCAAGCTTGGTTATTGTTAGTTCGTGATGTCGTTGAGTTGACGTCACCAGTATATTCGTGCATCAATCCGGGGCGGCGGCTTAATGGCAAGATGCCCCAAGAAACCCAGCAGCGGACAAGGTCAATACCAGTTAAACCGTTGGCCATCAGAGCCCGGAGCTTGGTAATTTGAGGTGCAAAATTCTTCCGTTCTGCGGCGGTCAAGCGCGAAGTCAATGGGTGGCTGTTGCTAAGCCGGTGAGGGCGATAACCCGGCAAGGGATTTTCTCCGTTAGGAACAGTGTTCCGGCAATAGAACCAGGTTTGATTCCAATCTTTAGGATGGCTATGATGTTTGGCGTGAGGGAAGTCCACTTCCTTCCTTTTTTGGATTGAAACGCCGCCAAGTTCTGTGTTAGGACCGTCTGAGAATTCTGTACGGCAGTTCAAATGAAAGAAATCTCGAAATAACTCCACGGTTGGTTCTTCTTGAAGATAGACTTCGCAGAATACTTGAAAGTTGCATATATTGGACACAGAGTTCTTACCAATATCTTGTGGATGGAGTTGGAAGCTTGCGAGGACATCCCGGAAAATTTTTGATCCGGGCGGGCTGAATCCCCGGTCTAGGTGTTGCATAAAAACAATCACCTCTCCTTCTTGAGGTTCAGGTGGACATTCCGATTCCGGAACTCGCCAGTGGAGAATATTTTTTGGGGCTAAAACGCCAGCGGTGACGTAGCCGTTGAGTTGTGTTTCCATCATCCGGGACTGTACCCAATTGCAAGCAGAAAATTGTTTCGCCATTCCGGAAGGGGGGAGCTGAAAGAAAATCAAACAGGTGCCGGTTTACTGTCTACGGTTTGTAAGTGAAAAATTCAGTGTTAAACCGGTGAAAATACAATGCAAGGTCCAGTTGGCGGTTTAAGAGAGGGCTAATGACATATGGCGGATTGGCCATCAAGGATTAAACCGCCCATAGGCAGAAAGGCCAAGATTCAAAATTTCTGCTAAGTGTTGACAGAAACAGGTTTTACACAATGTTCAAATCTATTTGGATCTACCGCACATCTATAAAGCAGTTTTTATTGCGTTCTTTAAAAGGCATTCAAGTAGAACAGAGAAGGATGCATACTTTACAAGAAGAAAAGGAAGGGCTGCTAGTATTAAAAACAGATGCGGAATGACTACCGCAGGAGATCTATACCGTTTTTGGATCAAAACTACCGCGGCAGAAGGTAGGATGAAGAGGAAAAATGGAGAAATGTGCGGATAAGCTTGCAAAAACCTAATGCACTTCTAAGGACGAAGAACAGAAGAAGTTTACCGCTGCAGATTACGGTGGAGGGGGGCGATGAGCCTCTGATCTAACTCAGGTTGATGCAGCGGCCTTGGTTGGTGCAGTTCTCGAAGGTCGCGGACGACGGCGGAGCTTCAGAACTGAGGGCGTCGTGAGGAAGAAGAAGACACAGAAGACGAAGAGAAAAAGGATCCCTCAGGCTTTATTTATAAAGGAAAGAGTAAATGGCAGGCGTGAGAATCAAGGCGTCCGAAGCGGCCGAGTAGGCGCGCCTGTCGCCTTGATTTTCGAGATAATCATTAATGAGAAGGGAATCTTTTTAATCCTTTTATGCAGAGATGATGTCATGACGGACTGTTGCGGTGCTCCGAAGATGACGGCACGGCGGTTTACAAAAATTCAAAGGGGAAGTCAATCTGGCGGTTTACGAAAATACAAGAGGATGTTTACAAGATATTTTTAGTGTTGAAGATTGACATGAATAAATTCAAATCAATCCGGGGCCTAATGTTGAGTATATAGCTACTAAGTATAAACCGGCCAGGAGGTCCCGGTTCACCTTAGACTGTGCTGAAGCCCATGAAGGTCTTGAAGATGGCGTTCAACTAGTAAAGCTTGGAAGCCCACGGCCCAAACGCGGATTAGGGCCCGTAGTGGTAAACCGCCATGATTATGTAAACTTGTAATATAAGTTAGAAAGGAGAGAGACCGAGCCGTACACTTTGTATAGGTCGGCTCAGGACTCTGTAGACCGGCCGGGCGTCAACCTGTGTATATAATGGGACGACCCGGCGGTGGTTCAAGACAGACAACAACAACTCGAGGCCTAGGACAAGCTTATTTGCTCCCTAGTCATCGAAACCACATCAATCCCATCACAACTATACGTAGGCTTTTACCTTCATCGAAGGGGCCGAACTAGTATAAACTCTTGTGTCTTTGCGTCTGCTTTAACCCCTTCAAGTTAACCCGTAGAGATGGCTCCACGACTAAGTCCTTTCATGAGGACATCTGTCGTGACATAACCACGACAAATGCAACGATTTGATAGACAGCTTATTGGGATAGATGTAGATAAACAACGCCCCCCCTAGAAACGTATAGGAGGTTTTCTCCTCATACGGCTCGAGAAAATGATTCGAATTTCTGTCGATAATAATAGATATTAGACTATGACGTGCATTAATTTCCTTACAGAAAAAACAAATTTCATTTATACTCATGACTCAAGTGGGCTAATTTTGCCTGACAAACTTCGAAGGCAAAACCCTTCCAAAATTTTTGAGTCGTCTTTAAACTCTTTTCTTTGTCTCATTTCGAACGAATTGACTTTTATTCCTTATTCTGATACAACTCTGTTGTTGAGACAATTAAAAATTGTGTTTACTTGTTCTGCAATCCTTTATCTTTGATTTGTGAAATCCTTGGGTTTAGACATTACTTCGGGAATTCCAATTTTTTTCTTTCAAAAGAGTAGCGGAGCTCGGATACCGTCCGGCGTTGGAGCTCGGATACATAGTCCGGCGATAGAGCTGGGAAGCAGTCCGGCGTTGGTGCTCGACTGCAAAAGATACCTCGAATGCAGTCCGCGTTAGAGCTCGGACGAAGAGAACACTCCTCCCGGAATTACTTCAAACTCGAGGCGTGGCATAAAAATAACAAGGCATTGATAAAGGCCAGAACTTAAAGGGCTCCGCAGATACCCAGCGTGTAAACTCTTCGTATGCACTTAGGCGATCCTCAAGAACGAAGATGAGAAGATTTGTTGAACCAATTTTCAAGACCGCGATCAAGATGAAGAACAGTTCGAAGAATCGAGGAGCGCCCCAACTTGAAGACTGGTTCAGGGGCTATCGACGGTGTCCGGACTAGGGGTACTCACCACGCCGCCTCCCGATCAGTTGATTGGGCCGAGGATCCCCATGGCCGATACTCATGGGCCAGTCCCGACATTTGCGCGATACAAGGAAGGTTCCACAAGACTTGGCGATCAAGACAAGGACTCCTCCCCACCGGCGATTCGCTCGGACTCTTGTTATCCTAGGCCTCTGGTGCATTATATAAAATGAGGCCAGGCTAGTTGATAGATATACAACAATCATACCATAGGCTAGCTTCTAGGGTTTAGCCTCTACGATCTCGTGGTAGATCAACTCTTGTACTACCCATATCATTAATATTAATCGAGCAGGAGTAGGGTATTACCTCCATCAAGAGGGCCCAAACCTGGGTAAAAACATCGTGTCCCTTGTCTCCTGTTACCATCTGCCTAGACGCACAGTTCGGGACCCCCTACCCGAGATCCGCCGGTTTTGACACCGACAGGCGCCGTTGCCGGGGAGGTCTACGCAAAAGTCAACATACCAAGTACCCATCACAATCCCTATCTCTCGCATTACATTATTTGCCATTTGCCTCTCGTTTTCCTCTCCCCCACTTCACCCTTGCCGTTTTATTCGCCCTCTCTTTCCCAATCTCCTCCTCCTTTTTCCTTTGCCTTTTTCCTCGTCCGTTTGTTTGCTTGTGTGTTAGTTTGCTTGTTCGTCGCGATGGCTCAAGATGCTACTGTAACGACCAAACCTCGAAGGATTTGAGTCTCTGTGCTTACCGTGCTAGTCCCTGGATCGAACTCGCTAGCACACACAGTATAGATGAATACCAGAATAGCAAGTGCATCATTTATTACAACGTATGATCCAGAATGTATAAAATAAAACAATCTGCATAGCACTTGTCTAGCTTTATTCAATCAAACAACGGAAAGTAGCAGAAAATAACGATGAGTCCCATCATAGCCCACCGGCGATGCTGAGTGCAGACTCGCGACCCTAAGGGTACCTTACTCTTCGTCTAAATATCCTGCAACATGAGGCGTTGCAGCCATATAGGTCAATACTTGGAATGTATTGGCAAGTTACACAGGAGTAATAATATAGCAGACCTACATGTATATGCATAGTATGACAAAAGGAAGGCTTGAGGGTTTATTTTTGCAGCAAGCTGATTTTATCCTCATAACTACCTAATAGTCAAATTTTTATTTAGTTCTTTATTACTACAATTAAATGCACAAGGTTGAGTTTGCAAAATCAACTCCAACCTACCCATTATTAAGTTGCCCACAAATATTATTAAGTGTCACATCTGTCAAAGATCATCCAACAACTGTAATGGCATAGTGGCTCAGATTTACCCATAACCGGGGGCACGGCTAATCATGATTAGTTTTAATACTCTGCAGAGTTTTGTACGCTTTACGCACTGGACCCAATCCGAAGATTGAGACAAAGTCTTTCAGAAGAGGTTCCCTTAACCACCTGACGGCCACATCCCACATACATATGCTACATCTGTCGACACTGTCTGGGCAAGGGTTCCAACAACTGATCAACTAAGCCAGAGCCCATATAGCCAGTGGTCGCACATGGAAGCTACTAGTCACTAAGTCTGTCTGATCTTTTTGAACCTGGGCGGCATTCCACTTAGGGTGCACTCTCATGAGCGCATGGCCTTAGAAAAGGTGCAAGACCCCATGATGCCTTCCCTCAACACCAAGCAATACCACTTCCGCCCAGAGGTGAATTAAATCCTTAATTACTACTCATTTTAGTTATGTATATAATCCTCACATAAACTCAATGAATACACGAACCACCCCCGTCTACAAAGCATAGCAAACTACAACTACCACGATTTGCAAAAGACGGGAAGATAGCTCAACAGCATAGCTCAAAATATAACAATCCTATAATACATAAAGTTATAGTGCGATATATACTACAATGCATAGAAAACAATAGGTAAAGGATGATCAACATGTAACTTGCATTGGTTCTGGTTTAGAAAGTCACACTCCTGACAATAGCTCGCGTCGCACTCCGGACAATCTACACGTTTCACACAATTCAACAAATCAATCACCGGAACACGAATAGAACCAAATAAAACCAACAGCAAGAAAATCATTTTTAAAACTCAACAACAGAATCTTAGCAGCACCTAAATTGCACTACGGTCGCAATGCAAAAAGAATCACTCGATTCCGATAAACGGTTTGAAAGTTACGGCCTCCGGAAGATTTGATTCAAATTCAAACGAATTCAAATTTGAACAGTGCAAACATGTGCAAAGTTGGTACTATGATAATGTGCTGATTTTTGTGAGTGCATAGGAAAAAGAATTACCTAATTTGGGTAAACAGAATAAAAGATATAGCTAATTGAAGTTAGAGTTGAAATCTGAAAATAAAACAAAAAGGAAAACAGAAATCTCCTGAACAGTGAATACTGTAGCGGCGCTGTAGCAACTTATGTAGCTACAGCCACGTGGCAGCAGTTGGTTGGCTGAAAAGCCCCTGTGCTCGTCCTCACCAACAAAGCAGAGGACGCGGCGGCGGCGGTCTCGGGCGTCGGCGGCAGCGCGTCTCCGGTGGGTCTCCGGCGAAGGCGAAGTGATGGACGGGCGAGGCGCGCGGTGGCGGTGACGTGGGTGGCTGAAACGGCGGCGTAGCTCCCTCTGTAGGCGACAGCGACGAGGTGAACCACGGTGGTGCTCCGGCGAAGTTGGGCGTCGGCGGCGGCATCGTTCTGGTGATCTGCAGGTCACCCCGATTAGTAAAACGAGTGCGTCGTGGAGCGGCGGATCGAATGTAGCAGGAAGTGGGGCTCGGCGCGTTCTTACGGTGGCGCAACTTCCCGGCGAACGGCGGCGGACGGCGGAGCTCTTCGGCGAGATCAAACGGCGCAGCGGTTTCGAGCAGGCGAGGAAAGAAAGGGGAGGGTGTGCGCTAGGGTTCCCGATGGCTTTTGCTCGAGCGGGGAGTCCCAGGGGTGCACGGGGTCGGACCAGGCGCCGGACGATCCGTCTCGGCCTCGGCGTGCGTGCGCGCGGTGTCCGGCTCGGTGGAGGGGACGAACAGGGGCGCGTGGGGTCCGCGGGTCAGCGGCTGAAGCAATGCGGGTCGGGCGAGCGGCGCACCGCTTCGCTGCGGCTGTGTGCTGCTGCTGCGCTGGCTGGGCCGCGGCGATGGGCCGGTTGGCTGGCTGGCCTGGCTGGCCGGCCGGCTGGTGTTTCTCTTTTTTTTAAACAGAAACAACAGCAGTAAAACAAAATAAATAAAATAAAATACACAGTATAAAATCTAAATAAAAATACTTAGACACACAGTAAAAATAGCCCTATAGCTATAAACTACAGGAACACTAGTTCCAATACTAATACAATTTTTGAAATTCATTTTGATGCAATAGGCCACACAAACAGCAGTAAAACAATCAAATAAAATATTTTGAAGATCACAAAAATTACCAGAACATATCAGATGAACTGGAAATAATATTCTGCACATTATGAACATTATTAAAAACAGGGGAGAAGTCATGTTATCTCCACTCCAATAAATTGCCTTTAGTTGCATAATGATTCGAATATTTCAGAAAGACAAATAATGCAATAAAAATATGATATGCATATGAATGATCTAATAACATCCTAATTTAGTAAAATTGGGATGTTACAAACCTACCCCCCTTAAGATGAATCTCGCCCTCGAGATTCGGGCTGGCTAGCAAATAGGTGCGGGTGATCCTGCCTGAGATCTTCCTCTCGTTCCCAGGTAGCTTCCTCCTCTGTATGATGATCCCACTGAACCTTGCATAACTTGATTGTCTTGGTGCGAGTAACTCTCTCTATTGTCTCCAGAATCTTAATAGGCTTCTCCTCATAAGTCAAATCACTCTCCAATTGAATTGCCTCAAGTGGCACCGTGTCCCTCAATGGAACATCCATCATCTCTGCATGGCACTTCTTCAACTGAGATACATGAAACACATCATGAACTCCTGACAAGGATTACGCAACTCCAGCTGATAAGCTACCTCTCCTCTACGCTCCAAGATCTTGTAAGGTCCCACAAAACATGGTGCTAACTTACCCTTGATTCCAAACCTTTTTATTCCACGAAGTGGTGAAACTCGAAGGTATGCACGGTCTCCTACCTCATATGTCACCTCCTTACGTTTTGCATCTGCATAACTCTTCTGTCTGGACTGTGCTATCTTCAGCCTATCACGAATCAACTTGACCTTCTCCTCAGCATCTCTGATCAAGTCTGGTCCAAAGAACTGACGCTCTCCAACCTCATCCCACATCAACGGTGTCCTGCACTTTCTGCCATACAATACCTCAAATGGTGCCATCTTCAGACTAGCCTGATAACTGTTATTATATGAAAACTCTGCATAAGGTAAATTATCATCGAACTGGACCCATAGTCCAAAGCACAAGCTCTCAACATATCCTCCAAAATCTGATTTACCCTCTCTGTCTGCCCATCTGTCTGTGGATGGAAAGCTGTACTGAACTCCAGCCTGGTGCCCAAGGATTCATGCAACTGACGCCAAAATTTGGATGTGAACTGAGTACCTCTATCAGACACTACCTTCCTTGGAACTCCATGCAGACAAACAATTTTAGACATATAAATCTTTGCCAGCTAAGCACTGGTATAAGTAGTCTTTACCGGGATGAAGTGAGCAACTTTAGTCAAACGATCAACAACTACCCCAATAGAATCATAACCTGACCGTGTCCTGGGTAGACCTGTAATGAAATCCATACCAATCTCATCCCACTTCCAATCAGGTATAGGCAATGGTTGTAACAAACCTGCTGGTCTCGATGTTCGCTTAACTCTCTCGCACACATCACATGTTGCAATATACCCAGCAATTTCCCTCTTCAGGCTAGGCCACCAAAAATCTTTCCCTCAAATCCAAATACATCTTAGTATTACCTGGGTGAATAGAATAAGGTGAATCATGCGCCTCAAGAATCAACTTCCGATATCTGCATCTTGAGGTACACAACACGCTTCTCAAACCATATGGTTCCATGTTCATCCTCATGGAAACCTTCTGCCTTACCTTTAGCCATATTCTCTTTTATCTCAACAATCTCCTTATCACCCTTTTGAGCTTCCCTGATCCTGTCAAGCAAAGTAGGCTTTACCTCCAGTGTTGCTAAATATCCCTTAGGAACCATCTCCAATCTGAGCTTCCTGAACTGTTCACATAACTCGGGTGGCATATTATCAATATTAATTGCATTAGCATGGCTCCTACGACTCAATGCATCAGCAACAACATTAGCCTTACTAAGATGATACTGCACATTCAAATCATAATCCTTAATAAGCTCCAACCATCTCCTCTGCCTGAGGTTCAAATCCTTCTGAGTAAAAATATACTTCAAGCTCTTATGATTAGTAAATATATCACAATGATTACCAATAAGATATGGCCTCCAAGTTTTCAATGCATGCACAACTGAGGCTAACTCCAAATCATGTGTGGGATAATTATGCTCATGATTCTTAAGCTGACGTGAAGCATATGAAACAACTTTACCTTCCTGCATCAAAACACTCCCAAGTCCTTGACGAGAAGCATCACAATATACCTGGAAGTCCTTATGTATGTCTGGCAGAGTTAAAACTGGTGCCGTAACCAAACGCTGCTTCAATTCCTGAAAGCTGGCTTCCCATTCATCAGTCCAAACAAATTTCTTCTCTTTCTTCAATAATTCAGTCATAGGCTTTGCAATCTTGGAAAAGTTCTCAATAAACCTCCTGTAATAACCTGCAAGGCCCAAAAAGCTGCGAATCTCCCCAACTGTCGTGGGTGTCTCCCACTCGGTAACTACATCAACCTTAGATGGATCAACTGCAACTCCATTACCTGACACAACATGTCCAAGGAATGCTACCTCATCCAGCCAAAACTCACATTTGCTGAACTTGGCATACAACTGATATTCCCTCAATTTCTCCAATACCAAACGCAAATGCACCTCATGCTCTTGCTTATTCTTGGAGAACACCAATATATCATCAATAAAAACAACCACAAATTTATCCAAGAACTCCATAAACACCTTGTTCATCATATTCATGAAGTATGCAGGAGCATTAGTCAATCCAAATGACATAACAGTGTATTCATACAACCCATACCTCGTAGTAAAAGGAGTCTTTGGAATATCTTGCTCACGAATCTTCAATTGATGATAACCAGAACGAAGATCAATCTTAGAAAACACAGTAGCTCCTTCCAACTGGTCAAAAAGATCATTTATCATAGGCAAAGGATACTTATTCTTAATGGTTACCTCATTCACAGAACGATAATCAACACACATCCTCAAGGTCCCATACTTCTTCTCCACAAACAAAACTGGAGCTCCCCAAGGTGATGAACTTGGGCGAATAAATCCTTGTGCCTGCAATTCTCTTATCTGCTTCTTCAATTCCTCCAACTCTTGAGGAGGCATTCTATACGGTCTCTTTGCAATAGGTCCAGTGCCTGGTATTAAATCAATGAGAAACTCAATATCTCTATCTGGTGGCATACCTGGCAACTCCTCTGGAAACACATCTGGATAATCTCTCACAACTGGCACCTCTTCCAGGCTACCCCCCTTAAGAGAGTTCACCTGCACCTGATTACGCTTATACTTACACAGATATTTGATTCTCTTCCCTCCTGGTGCACTGAGAGTAATAGATCGACTGGCACAATCAATACGACCTTTATATAACTGCAACCAATCCATACCCAAAATAATATCTAGACCTTGTGACTTTAATATAATCAAATCCGTAGGAAAATCATGCTTTCCAATAGACAAAGTAAATTGATGGCAACCAACACCTACTATCATCTCAGCTCCTGGGGAACTCACTCTAATAGGCATACTAAGTGTTTTGGTTGGCAATCCATGTTTATCAACAAATACCCTCGAAATGAATGAACGCGATGCACCAGTATCAAAAAGAACAAGCGCGGGTACTGAGTTAATCAAGAACTTACCAATCACTGCATCAGGTTCATTGTAAACCTCCTCCACATTAACATGATTTACATGACCCTTTTGGAAGGGGTTTGGCTTGCTGGATCCTGAGTTCTTCGCCCCCGGGCAATCTGTGGCATAGTGCCCCATAGCCTTACACCTGAAGCACTGCACCTGACTCAAATCCCTTGGCGCACGTGTAACCTGGTGGTTCTGGTTATTGTTCCCTCCATTGCCATTACCATTACCATTACCTTTGCCATTGCCATTGTTACTCTTGTGCCCATTATGATGATGGTGGCCATTATGGTTGTGGCCATTCCCTCCATGATGATTATGATCATTACCTCCATGATGATTATGTCCATTACCTCCATTACCATGATATGAAGTGCGTGGCTTCTGCTGTGGTCCTGAATTATACCTGTTATTGTTGTTGTACTTCCTCTTGTGATTCTCTATGGCATGTTGCTTTCCCTCCAACACAATGGCCTTATCAATTAGGTCCTGACAATTCCTAAAAGTGGCCTTTGCCAATCAAGGCTCAAATCATCATTTAGGCCCTCCAAGAATTTCTCCTGCCTAGCTGCATCAGTGTTAACATCATTAGGAGCATAACGTGCAAGATTATTAAATACCTCCACATACGCATTAACTGTGCGACCTCCCTGGCGCAAACTGCGAAATTCCTTCTTTTTCAGACTCATAGCACCAGCAGACACATGTGCAGCACGAAAAGCATCCTGAAACTGAGGCCATGTGATAGTAGCAATGGGATAGGTGACCAAGTAATTGTCCCACCAAGCTGCAGCAGGACCCTCCAACAAATGTGAGGCAAACCTCACCCTCTCTGCATCTGTGCATCCAACCGTCTCTAGGTTCCTATTGACTGCACGGAGGCAATCATCAGCCACAATAGGTTCAGGGGAACTGGAGAACCTCTGAGGATTCAACCTCAAGAACCTGGTAAGCATATCCACTGGTGGAGGTGGCGGTGGATTGTTGTTGTTATTGTTGTTGTTCTGGTTCTGGACAAGCAACTGGATCAACTGAGCCTGTCCCTAAAGCAACTGCTGCATGTATGTTGGTACATCATTGCCATTGTTGTCTCCTCCTGCAGCATTACGCCTATTATCACGCCTCGGCGGCATCTGGTGGGCAAGCATAGAAGAGTTATAGATATAATAGGGCCAAAGACTATGTATATATAAATATATTCTACCCATATGCATAATATGATCAAGCCAACAAAACACAACAACGAATAACACCGACAAACAAACAACAAACAACAAACAACAAACAATATGATAATATTATATAAATAGTCAAATAATTTCGACACTAAGCAATTTAACAAACAACTACCAATCAAGCAAACAATCTAGTATCTTCATACCACCAAAGTGGGCATAATCAGATACGCTAACACGATAACGTTGCAATATAAAACAAACATGAATGGTGGTCTCAGCACTAGTTCCTACTTAACTGTTCAAGATACTTGAGGGGGTTAACTAATAAACAGTAAGAAGTATAGCTAGTTTATAAAATAATTTTCAGTCCTATGTCTTTTCTAATCCATTTTCTAGGGTCACGTCCTACAGTCAACACACTGCTCTAATACCATCTCAGAACGACCAAACCTCAAGGATTTGAGTCTCGTGCTTACCGTGCTAGTCCTCGGATCGAACTCGCTAGCACACACAAGATAGATGAATACCAGAATAGCAAGTGCATCATTTATTACAACGTATGATCCAGAATGTATAAAATAAAACAATCTGCATAGCACTTGGCTAGCTTTATTCAATCAAACAACGGAAAGTAGCAGAAAATAACGATGAGTCCCATCATAGCCCATCGGCGATGCTTTGAGTGCAGATCGCGACCCTAACGGTACCTTACTCTTCGTCTCGAATATCCTGCAACATGAGACGTTGCAGCCATATAGGTCAATACTTGGAATGTATTGGCAAGTTACACAGGAGTAATAATATAGCAGACCTACATGTATATGCATAGTATAACAAAAGGAAGGCTTGAGGGTTTATTTTTGCAGCAAGCTGATTTTATCCTCATAACTTCCTAATAGTCAAATTTTTATTTAGTTCTTTATTACTACAATTAAATGCACAAGGTTGAGTTGGCAAAATCAACTCCAACCTACCCATTATTAAGTTGCCCACAAATATTATTAAGTGTCACATCTGTCAAGATCATCCAACAACTGTAATGGCATAGTGGCTCAGATTTACCCATAACCGGGGGCACGGCTAATCATGATTAGTTTTAATACTCTGCAGAGTTTTGTACGCTTTACCCATCGGACCCAATCCAAGATTGAGACAAAGTCTTTCGAAGAGGTTTCCTTAACCACCGACGGCCACATCCCACCTACATATGCTACATCTGTCGACATCGTCGGGCAAGGGTTCCAACAACTGATCAACTAAGCCGAGCCCATATAGCCAAGTGGCCGCACATGGAATCTACTAGTCACTAAGTCTGTCTGATCTTTTTGAACCTGGGCGGCATTCCACTTAGGGTGCACTCTCATGAGCGCATGGCCTTAGAAAAGGTGCAAGACCCCATGATGCCTTCCCTCAACACCAAGCAATACCACTTCCGCCCAGAGGTGAATTAAATCCTTAATTACTACTCATTTTAGTTATGTATATAATCCTCACATAAACTCAATGAATACACGAACCACCCCCGTCTACAAAGCATAGCAAACTACAACTACCACGATTTGCAAAAGACGGGAAGATAGCTCAACAGCATAGCTCAAAATATAACAATCCTATAATGCATAAAGTTATAGTGTGATATATACTACAATGCATAGAAAACAATAGGTAAAGGATGATCAACATGTAACTTGCCTTGGTTCTGGTTCAGAAAGTCACACTCCTGACAATAGCTCGCGTCGCACTCCGGACAATCTACACGTTTCACACAATTCAACAAATCAATCACCGGAACACGAATAGAACCAATTAAAACCAACAGCAAGAAAATCATTTTTAAAACTCAACAACAGAATCTTAGCAGCACCTAAATTGCACTACGGTTGCAATGCAAAAAGAATCACTCGATTCCGATAAACGGTTTGAAAGTTACGGCCTCCGGAAGATTTGATTCAAATTCAAACGAATTCAAATTTGAACAGTGCAAACATGTGCAAAGTTGGTACTATGATAATGTGCTGATTTTTGTGAGTGCGTAGGAAAAAGAATTACCTAATTTGGGTAAACAGAATAAAAGATATAGCTAATTGAAGTTAGAGTTGAAATCTGAAAATAAAACATAAAGGAAAACAGAAATCTCCTGAACAGTGAATACTGTAGTGGCGCTGTAGCAACTTATGTAGCTACAGCCACGTGGCAGCAGGCAGTTGGCTGAAAAGCCCATGTGCTCGTCCTCACCAGCAAAGCAGAGGACGCGGCGGCGGCGGTCTCGGGCGTCGGCGGCAGCACGTCTCCGGTGGGTCTCCGCAAGGCGGCGGTGATGGACTGGCGAGGCGCGCGGTGGCGGTGACGTGGGTGGCTGAAACGGCGGCGTAGCTCCCTCTGTAGGCGACAGCGACGAGGTGAACCACGATGGTGCTCCGGCGAAGTTGGGCGTCGGCGGCGGCGTCGTTCTGGTGATCTGCAGGTCACCCCGATTGGTAAAACGAGTGCGTCGTGGACCGGCGGATCGAACATAGCAGGAAGTGGGGCTCGGCGCGTTCTTACGGTGGCGCAACTTCCCGGCGAACGGCGGCGGACGGCGGAGCTCTTCGGCGAGATCCAAACGGCGCAGCGGTTTCGAGCAGGCGAGGAAAGAAAGGGGAGGGCGTGCGCTAGGGTTCCCGATGGCTTTTGCTCGAGCAGGGAGTCCCAAGGGTGCACGGGGTCGGACCAGGCGCCGGACGATCCGTCTCGGCCTCGGCGTGCGTGCGCGTGGTGTCCGGCTCGGTGGAGGGGACGAACAGGGGCGCGTGGGGTCCGCGGGTCAGCGGCTGAAGCAATGCGGGGGGCGAAGGCGGTGTCACAAGGGTTGTGTGTCTTTGCCATTTGGATGGGCATGGCGATGGGCCGGTTGGCTGGCTGGCCTGGCTGGCCGGCCGGCTGGTGTTTCTCTTTTTTTTAAACAGAAACAACAGCTGTAAAACAAAATAAATAAAATAAAATACACGGTATAAAATCTAAATAAAAATACCTAGACACACAGTAAAAATAGCCCTATAGCTATAAACTACAGGAACACTAGTTCCAATACTAATGCAATTTTTGAAATCCATTTTGATGCAATAGGCCACTCAAAGAGCAATAAAACAATCAAATAAAATATTTTGAAGATCACAAAAATTACCAGAACATATCAGATGAACTGGAAATAATATTCTGCACATTATGAACATTATTAAAAACATGGGAGAAGTCATGTTATCTCCACTCCAATAAATTGCCTTTAGTTGCATAATGATTCGAATATTGCAGAAAGACAAATAATGCAATAAAAATATGATATGCATATGAATGATCTAATAACATCCTAATTTAGTAAAATTGGGATGTTACAGCTACCAAATTGTGTGATTTCACCAATACCAATAATAATGATTTCCTTAGCACTCCGATTGCTCCTCTTGCCAATACTGAATCTTGTGAAGTCAATACTGCTTTGTTGAATCTTGTTATGAAAGATCAATTCGCCGGCCTTCCTAGTGAAGATGCCGCTCCTCATCTGAATAGCTTCGTTGATTTATGTGATATGCAAAAGAAAAAAGATGTCGATAATGATGTTGTTAAATTGAAGCTATTTCCTTTTTCGCTTAGAGATCGTGCTAAAGCGTCGTTTTCATCTTTGCCTAAAAATAGTATTGATTCTTGGAACAAGTGCAAAGATGCTTTTATCTCTAAGTATTTTCCTCCCGCTAAGATTATCGATCTTAGGAACGATATTATGAATTTTAAGCTACTTGATCATGAACATGTTGCACAAGCTTGGGAGAGAATTAAATTAATGATACGTAATTGTCCTACTCATGGTTTGAACTTGTGGATGATTATACAAAAAAATTATGCTGGATTGAATTTTGCTTCGAGAAATCTTTTAGATTCGGCCGCGGGAGGCACTTTTATGGAAATCACTTTACAAGATGCTACTAAACTCCTAGATAATATTATGGTTAATTATTCTCAATGGCATACTGAAAGATCTACTAATAAAAAAGTGCATGCTATAGAAGAAATCAATGTTTTGAGTGGAAAGATGGATGAACTTATGAAATTATTTGCTACTAAGAGTGTTTCTTCTGATCCTAATGATGTGCCTTTGTCTACCTTGATTGAGAATAATAATGAATCTATGGATGTGAATTTTGTTGGTAGGAATAATTTTGGTAAGAACGCGTATAGAGGGAATTTTAATCCTAGGCCTTATCCTAGTAATTCTTCTAATAATTATGGAAATCCCTACAACAACTCTTATGGAAATTTTAATAAGATGCCCTCTGAATTTGAGAGTAGTGTTAAAGAGTTTATGAATTCACAAAAGAATTTTAATGCTTTGCTTGAAGAGAAATTGCTTAAAGTTGATGATTTGGCTAGGAACATTGATAGAATTTCTCTCGAGATTGATTCTTTAAAGCTTAGATCTATTCCTCCTAAGCATGATATAAATGAGTCTCTCAAAGCTATGAGAATTTCCATTGATGAGTGCAAAGAAAGAACCGCTAGGATGCGTGCTTCCAAAGATGCCTTTATTAAAGCGTGTTCTTCTAATTCCTATGAAAATCAAGATGAAGATCTGAAAGTTATAGATGTGTCCCCTATTAAATCTTTGTTTTGCAATATGAATCTTGATGAAACTGATTATGATCTTCCTTTACCTAGAAGGCGTTCTAAGAATTCTGAGTTTTTAGATCTTGATGATGAAATTGATAAAAGTGGGATTGAAAGAAATAAAAATCAAGATATTGCTAAACCCACTATTTTGGATCTCAAGGAATTTAATTATGAAAATTTCTCTTTAATTGATTGTATTTCCTTTTTGCAATCCGTGCTAAATTCTCCTCATGCTTATAGTCAAAATAAGGCCTTTACCGAACACATTGTTGATGCCTTGATGCAATCTTATGAAGAAAAGCTTGAGTTGAAAGTTTCTATCCCTAGGAAACTCCATGATGAGTGGGAACCTACTATCAAAATTAAAATTAAAAATTATGAGTTTCATGCTTTGTGTGATTTGGGTGCTAGTGTCTCTACTATTCCCAAACCTTTGTGTGATTTGCTAGATTTCCGTGATTTTGATGATTGCTCTCTAAACTTGCATCTTGCGGATTCCACTATTAAAAAGCCTATGGGAAAAATTAATGATGTCATTATTGTTGCAAATAGGAATTATATGCCCGTAGCTTTTATCGTTCTTGATATAGATTGCAATCCTTCATGCCCTATTATTCTTGGTAGACCTTTCCTTAGAACGATTGGTGCAATTATTGATATGAAGGAAGGAAATATTAGATTCCAATTTCCCTTAAAGAAGGGCATGGAACACTTTCCTAGAAAGAAAATAAAATTACCATATGAATCTATCATGAGAGCCACTTATGGATTGCCTACCAAAGATGGCAATACCTAGATCTATCCTTGCTTTTATGCCTAGCTAGGGGCGTTAAACGATAGCGCTTGTTGGGAGGCAACCCAATTTTATTTTTAGTTTTTTAGTTTTTGCTTATGTTTAGGAATAAATAATCCATCTAGCCTCTGTTTAGATGTGGTTTTCTCTTTTAATTAGTGTTTGTGCCAAGTTAGACCTATTAGATCTTCTTGGGAGATAGTTATTTGATCTTGCTGTAATTTCCAGAATCTTTGCGCTCAGTGCCCGAATTGTTAAAAATCACCAGAATGTGATAAAATAGTGATTCCAATTGATGCTGATCAATAAACAAAATTTCCAGGTCGTCTAAATTTGGTAGAATTTTTGGGTTCCAGAAGTTTACGTTAGTTACAGATTACTACAGACTGTTCTGTTTTTGACAGATTCTGTTTTTCGTGTGTTGTTTGCTTATTTTGATGAATCTCTGGCTAGTAAAATAGTTTATAATACATAGAGAAGTTGGAATACAGTATATTTAACAACAATATAAATAAATAATGAGTTCATTACAGTACCTTAAAGTAGTCTTTTGTTTTCTTTCTCTAACGGAGCTCACGAGATTTCTATTGAGTTTTGTGTTGTGAAGTTTTCAAGTTTTGGGTGTATTCTTTTGATGGATTATGGAATAAGGAGTGGAAAGGGCCTAAGCTTGGGGATTCCCATGGCACCCCCAAGATAATCCAAGTACACCAAAAAGTCAAATCTTGGGGATGCCCCGGAAGGCATCCCCTCTTTCGTCCACTTCCATCGGTAATTTACTTGGAGCTATATTTTTATTCACCAACATGATATGTGTTTTGCTTGGAGAGTCTTGTATTATTTGCGTCTTTTCTTGTTAGTTTACCACAATCATCCTTGCTGTACACACCTTTTGAGACAGCCATACATGATTTGAAATTTGATAGAATACTCTATGTGCTTCACTTATATCTTTTGAGCTTGATAGTTTTCCTCGTAGTGCTTCACTTATATCTTTTTGAGCGTGATAATTTTTGCTCGAGTGCTTCACTTAGATCTTTAGAGCACGGTGGTGGATTTTGTTTTAGAGAAACTTGATCTCTCATGCTTCACTTAGATTATTTTGATAGTCGTTAATAGCATGGTAATTTGCTTAATGTTAATATACTTGGTATTCAACATATGTGAAACTTTCTTTTGAGTGCGTTGAATACTAAGATAAGTTTGATGCTTGATAATTGTTTTGAGATATGGAGGTGATAATATCAAAGTCATGCTAGTTGAGTAGTTGTGAATTTGAGAAATGCTTGTGTTGAAGTTAGCAAATCCCGTAGCATGCACGTATGGGTAAAGTTATGTAACGAATTTGAAGCATGAAGTGTGCCTGGCTTGTGCATCCTTATGAGTGGCGGTCGGGGACGAGCGATGGTATTTTCCTACCAATCTATCCCCCTAGGAGCATGCGCGTAGTACTTGATTTTTTATGACTTCTAAATTTTTGCAATAAGTATATGAGTTCTTTTGACTAATGTTGAGTCCATGGATTATACACACTTTTATCTTTCCGCAATTGCTACCCTCTTCGGTACCGTGCATTGCCCTTTCTCACCTTGAGAGTTGGTGCAAACTTCGCCGGTGCATCCAAACCCCGTGATATGATACGCTCAATCACACATAAACCTCCTTATTTCATCCTCAAAACAACCACCATACCTACCTATCATGGCATTTCCATAGCCATTCCGAGATATATTGCCATGCAACTTCCATCATCATTATGACATACATTACTTTTGTCATATTGCCATTGTATTTGTGGCAAAGCCACCATGCATTATTTTCCATACATGTCACTCTTGATTCATTGCACCATCCCGGTACACCGCCGGAGGCATTCATATAGAGTCATATTTTGTTCTAAGTTTTGAGTTGTAATTGTTGAGTTGTAATAGAAATAGAAGTGTGATGATCATCATTATTAGAGCATTGCCCAAAAAAAAGAGAAAGGCCAAAATAAAAAAAGAAAATAAAAAGGGCAACGCTACTATCTCTTTTTCCACACTTGTGCTTCAAAGTAGCACCATGGTCTTCATGCAGTGAGTCTCATATATTGTGCTTCAAAGTAGCACCATGTTTTTCATATAGTGAGTCTCATAAGTTGTCTTGTTCATACTAGTGGGAATTTTTCATTATAGAACTTGACTTGTATATTCCTACGATGGGCTTCCTCAAATGCCCTAGGTCTTCGTGAGCAAGCAAGTTGGATGCACACCCACTAGTTTTCTTTTGTGCATCCGTTGCATGGCAATCCCTACTCCCCATGTTGACATCAATTGATGTGCATCTCCATAGCCCATTGATTATCGTTGTCAATGTGAGACTTTCTCCTTTTTTTGTCTTCTCCACACAATCCCCATCATCATATTCTATTCCACCCATAGTGCTATATCCATGGCTCACGCTCATGTATTGCGTGAAGGTTGAAAAAGTTTGAGATTATTTAAGTATGAAACAATTGCTTGGCTTGTCATCGGGGGTATAGAAGTTGGGAACATCTTTGTGTGACGAAAATGAAGCATAGCCTAACTATATGATTTTGTAGGGATGAACTTTCTTTTGCCATGCTATTTTGAGAAGACATGATTATTTTGATTAGTATGCTTGAAGTATTATTATTTTTATGTCAATATGAACTTTTGTCTTGAATCTTTCGGATCTGAATATTCATACCATGATTAAGAAGATTTACATTGATATTATGCCAATGTATCACTCCGCATCAAAAATTCTCTTTTTATCAAATACCAACTCGAGGACGAACAGGAATTAAGCTTGGGGATGCCTGATACGTCTCCAACGTATCTATAATTTTTGATTGCTCCATGCTACTTTATCTATTGTTTTGGACTATATTGGGCTTTATTTTCCACTTTTATGTTACTTTTGGGACTAACCTATTAACCGGAGGCCCAGCCCAGAATTGTTGTTTTTTGCCTATTTCAGTGTTTCGAAGAAACAGAATATCAAACAGAGTCCAAACGGGACGAAACCTTCGGGAACGTGATCTTCTCACCGGACGTGATCCGGGAGACTTGGACCCTACTCCAAGAAGTGCTAGAGGCGGTCACGAGGGTGGAGGGCGCCTGGCGCGCCCCTACCTCGTGGGCCCCCGACGCCCACCGACGCATTCTTCCTCCTATATATACCCACGCACTTCAACAGATCAGGAAGGAGCCAAAACCTAATTCCACCGTGCATCTTCCTGTATCCACGAGATCCCATCTTGGGGCCTATTCCGGAGCTCCGCCTGAGGGGGCATCCACCACGGAGGGCTTCTACATCAACACCATAGCCCCTCCGATGAAGTGTGAGTAGTTTACTTCAGACCTTCGGGTCCATAGCTAGTAGCTAGATGGCTTCTTCTCTCTTTTTGGATCTCAATACAATGTTCTCCCCCTCTCTCGTGGAGATCTATTCGATGTAATCTCTTTTTATGTGTGTTTGTTGAGACCGATGAATTGTGGGTTTATGATCCAGCTTATCTATGGAAAATATTTGATTCTTCTATGAATTCTTTTATGAATGATTGAGTTATCTTTGCAAGTCTCTTCGAATTATCCATTTGGTTTGGCCAACTAGATTGGTAGTTCTTGCAATGGGAGAAGTGCTTAGCTTTGGGTTCAATCTTATGTGTCCTTACATGGTGATGTAAAGGGTTGCAAGGCACGTATTGTATTGTTGCCATCGAGGATAACAAGATGGGGTATTTATCATATTGCATGAATTTATTCCTCTACATCATGTGATCTTGCTTAAGGTGTTACTCTATTTTTAACTTAATACTCTAGATGCATGCTGGACAGCGGTCGATGAGTGGAGTAATAGTAGTAGATGCAGAATCGTTTCGGTCTACTTGTCTCGGACGTGATGCCTATATACATGATCATACCTAGATAACATCATAACTATGCTCAATTTTGTCAATTGCTCAACAGTAATTTGTTCACCCACCATAGAATATATATGCTCTTGAGAGAAGCCACTAGTGAAACCTATGGCCCCCGGGTCTATTCTCATCATATCAATCTCCGTCACTTTATTTACTTGCTTTGTTTTTTTACTTTGCTTTTACTTTTCACTTTGCATCTTTATGCTAAAAATACCAAAAATATTATCTCTATCAGATCTCACTCTCGTAAGTGACCGTGAAGGGATTGACAAGCCCTAATCGCGTTGGTTGCGAGTAGCTATTGTTTAGTGCAGGTACGAGGGACTTGCGCGTGGCCTCCTACTGGATTGATACCTTGGTTCTCAAAAACTGAGGGGAAATACTTACGCTACTGTGCTGCATCATCCTCTCCTCTTCGGGGAAAACCAACGCAAGCTCAAGACATAGCAGTGAACATATTAAACTTAACCCTTTATGCCTTGTACTTGTTTATTATACTAACTTTTATGTCTGTTCTTTTCAGTGCCAAGGCCAGACCCAGCAAAAAGGCCAAACTGAATAAACTGACCGATGATAATCCGGCCAATGAACCGGAGAAGACCCTAGAGACATTAGATCCAATTGCTAATGCTAACTTGGATGATCCGGTCCCTCAGGTTCAGGATACTTTTGTTGAACCGGTAGAGATAAATCCGACGAGCCAGTCTGCTGATCCGCAAAGCCAGTCTGCTAATCCGCCAAGCCCAGCAAAAACAACTGCGCCAAGCCCAGCGAAAGCTATTGATGACAACACGGACGATTTTATGATTACCGGTGTTGGTCATACTGCTCCTGGCAATCCTGTCTCCTTATCAAAGCATAGTGCCAAGGAAGAGTTTTCTGCTCTGGACAAAGGCAAGTGGAAAATAGATTTATCAAGCTATGCCCACCTCAATGCCCAAGACATTCATTCTGGATTCTTAAACCGCCTGTACACAAGCCGCGACTATGAAGCCGGTTTAGTAGGTTTGATGAAGGAGCGATATGAGGTAAATATCAATCACTCTGCATACGTTCTCTTTCCTTAGAACCGGCCTGGATTATCAATTCCAGTAGCCCCGAAGTGCCGGTTCATAATATTAATGTGAATCGGGACTTGTAGTAGAACAATATTTAATTTTGCTTGCGCAGCCCCCAGGCACCGATTTATACCTTTAGGATGAACTGGTACCTTTTCTGTCATGAAGCTTCCAACATTCCTGATAATCATCTTTGTAATCCGATTGATGAGGAAAAATCCATAACCTTGACTTGAACAAACATGCATTAGCCCCCAAGTGCCAAGTGTATAACTTGTTATGTGCTTGGGACTTTAAAATGACAGTTGATAAGAAGTAATGTACATTAGCCCCCAAGTGCCAAATGTATAACTTGTTATGTGCTTGGGACTTCAAATATATGTTGCCAACTGCTAACATGTATGTCTCTTACAGGCTAAGCTGAGCAAAAAGGAATCTCAAACCGCTGACCTTCAGGAAAATATCAAATCCCAACAAGCAGAGACTTCCAAAGCCAAAGAGGAGCTTACCAGCGCTTTAGCGGCCATGGAGAAACTGAAGGAAAATTTCA
Organism: Aegilops longissima; assembly: GCA_021605205.1. Taxonomy (NCBI): domain Eukaryota; kingdom Viridiplantae; phylum Streptophyta; class Magnoliopsida; order Poales; family Poaceae; genus Aegilops; species Aegilops longissima. Next base: position 12,123,996 of record CM038678.1, read on the forward strand.
AGAAGGAGCAGGCAGACTCGGATTTAGAGAAAACCATACTGCAAAAGAGGGCTGAAGCTGCAGAAGCAGCCCTTAATCCGGTGATAGAAGAGCTGACTGGCTTGAAGCAGCAAATCAATGCTATGACCACTGCTGTCTTTGGTAAATACCTTCTTCATAAGCTTTAAATAAGCAATATTTATGAAACTGCCGGTCTATCGATTTTTTTTTAACATTGCAGGTAGCCGCGTTACTCATCTTGGCTCAGACATGCGCACAAAACTGAAAGCTACCTACACTCTGATAGAACAACTATATACTGGTGCTCAATGGGTCATCTGCACTGCTTCGCATAATAAACCACCCCCAACATTGATCAAAGAAACATTGGAAAGGTTATCTATGTTGCCTGCCCAGTGTGAGGAAATGAAGAAATCAGCTGCCAGGGCCGGTGCTCTTATTGCATTGACTCGGGCCAAGGCCTTGATATCTGACCTTGATCAAGAGGATATTGGAAATGGCTATCCCAGCCAAAAAGAGGACGGGTCAGATTTTGATAATGACGACCTCAGAGCCTTGATGAGGGAAATGCATCCACTTGCAAGCAAACTGGCTGAAGAGACTGATTTGTCATTTTACCAGTCGATGTATGACATCGACAACAAACGGGTTAATGCACCTTTGTATGATGTGCAAAATCTTATCCCGCCAATCCGTAAGCATACCTACGCCCCTGATGTTGAACCGTCCACCCTTATAAGTGATGGAGCTGTCTTCCGAGCTTTAACTGGGATTGAGTGGGCAACCATTGACTTCCAGCCACTGGGTGGAGAGGCGGAGGTTGAACCGGCGCAGGATGATCCACAACCTTCAAGTCAGCCTGAGGAACAATCATGATCCGGAGGCTGGTTTAGCTTCTGCATATTGAAATATGTGAGATAAACAATTATCCTTTTGGGCGTCTGCTGCCTTGTAATAGGCTAGTTTAAACACTTGGTCTGCTATGCCATCGCACATATTCACTTTGCATAATACTACGAGTCCGTCATGATTATGCTATGTCTGCTTATGATCCTTGGTAGCTTTATTCAATCTTCTTTCTGCATACAACAAGCTGAAAGTTTCCTGGCGATTTATCGCCAGACGGGTCATAATGCCTAACATAAAGCCATGGTTTATAACCAAGGCTGTACTTTTAAGAATGAGTAAATATGAAATACATCACACCTATGATATTGAGTCACATCGTTGGTGTACCAACTTATTGTAGTAAGGGTGATTACCCAAATCTTAAATATTGATAACTCCTTCCTTGTTTTGCCGGTTTACAATGAAACCGTACCGGGTTGTAATAAACACCGGATTATCCGTATAACACACTGGCGACTTTTAGTCGAACCAGGCTGGGCTAACAAGCACCGGATTATAACTGACAACTTATAGTTGAAAGCCAAGACGGGTCAACTGACACCGGTTTATCATAAAATGTTGTAAACCTCATCAAAAGAATAAATTTGTCGAATAAAATCATGGGAAGATATGCGAGGCTTTTCATGGGCTGCCAAGCCCAAAATCGAGGCTTTTCATGGGCTGCCAGGCCACTGAGTTATACCATTTTACAAAGACTTTTAAGATGGACCTCACATTAACCAATCGTTGTTCTAACTTTGACAAGTTCAGGGTCTGTGTAAGATTGACTTGCCAAATGTTCTGCGGGTCATACCAGGATTACCTGGACGGAGTGACTTACTTAACAAGGTAGGATAACCCAGGGTTTTAGGTGAATACACCTGGCTTCCAAGCCTGGCTTGATAGCCTATTACAACGGTCTTTAAAACTCTTTGTTGCTGTGCAAAAAGAGCCCTTAAGTAATATTTTGAGTTGTGCTTAGTGGGTGCCTATGTTTGAGCTGTGCTTTTGCAACACTCTCTTTGGCCCCTTTTTTTAAATTTTTGAGTTGTGCTCAGTGGGTGCCTATGTTTGAGCTGTGCTTTTGCAACTCTCTCTTTGGCCCCTTTTTAACTTTGCATGACAAGCCCCCAAGTTTCTTTCTTGTGGCTTTATAAGCCGGATTACTAGGTAGTCAGAACTCCGCTTTATAAGCAGAAGCCCCCATGTAACCAAAAAATCTTAAGGGAAAACAGCAGAGGCCCCACTTTAGCAGGGATGCCGGTTTATTATATTGATCATAACATATACATTGTCAAAAATATGTACATAAGAGGAGCCTATGGCTCAGGTGTAGTAAGGCCGAAGATGAGCAATATTCCACGGTCGGTGGGTCTTCTCCTCCGATTTACGTGACTCTTTGCGCTCTCGAAAAACAATAAGGTAGTATGACCCGTTGTTCAGATTCTTGCTGACCACAAAGGGTCCTTCCCAGGGCGGGGACAACTTGTGCATGTCAGCCTGATCCTGGATGAGCCGGAGCACTAGATCGCCTTGAAAAGTTATGGTTCTAACCCGGCGGCTGTGATAACGATGTAGATCTTGCTGGTAAATCGCTGAACGAGCTGCTGCAATGTCACTCTCCTCATCTAACAGGTCAAGTGCTTCCTGTCGTGCCTTCTTATTATCAGCTTCGACATAAGCCGCCACGCGAGGCGAATCATGGCGGATGTCACTAGGAAGAACTGCCTCTGCTCCGTAAACCATGAAGAAAGGAGTGTAACCCATAGATCTATTGGGCGTAGTATTGATGCTCCATAACACAGAAGCCAACTCCTCCACCCAACAACCCGGCGTCCGTTGTAAAGGGACCATAAGCCGGGGCTTGATGCCTCTTAGGATCTCTTGATTGGCTCTCTCCGCTTGAGCATTAGATTGGGGATGAGCCACTGATGACACGTCAAGACGAATGTGCTCACGTTGACAAAATTCTTTCATAGCACCTTTAGACAGATTAGTGCCATTATCAGTTATGATGTCGTGTGGAAAACCAAACAGAAGATCACCTTTTTGATGAATTGAACCGCCGTGGCCGCATCACACTTACCGACTGGCTCTGCTTCCACCCACTTAGTGAACTTATCAACCGGTACCAGAAGGTGGGTCTTCTTATCCTTGGATCTCTTAAAGGGCCCAACCATATCCAGCCCCCAAGTTGCAAACAGCCAAGTGATTGGAATCATCCTCAATTCTTGAGCCGGAACATGAGCTCGGCGTGAAAACTTTTGACAACCATCACACTTTTTCACCAAGTCCTCAGCATCAGCGTGAGCCGTCACCCAATAGAAACCGTGACGAAAAGCTTTAGCCACCAAGGACTTTAAACCGGCGTGATGACCACAATCCCCTTCATGGATTTCTCGTAGAATCTCACAGCCTTCTTCAGGAGAAATGCAGTGCTGAAACGCTCCCGAGACACTGCAGTGATGTAACTCGCCATTGACAATAGTCATGGACTTGGGCCGCCGGACTATCTGTCTAGCCCAAACTTCATTCTCGGGTAACTCACCCCGACTAATGTACGCCAAATATGGCACCATCCAATCGGAGGTAACATGAAGAGCCGCCACCAATTGAGCCTCCGGATCAGGAACAGCCAAATCCTCCTCTGTAGGCAACTTGACCGACGGGTTACGCAGGACGTCAAGAAAGACATTGGGAGGCACCGGTTTACGTTGAGAACCCAGCCGACTTAAAGCGTCCGCCGCTTCATTTTTGCGCCAGCCGATATGCTCGACTTCATAACCCTTGGAGTGACTAGCAATGATATCCACCTCTCGCCGATAAGCCACCATTAGTGGATCCTTGGAGTCCCAAGTACCAGAAACTTGCTGAGCCACTAGATCTGAATCTCCAAAGCATCATACTCAGCTTAAGTTCATCTCCTTAGCCATCTGAAGACCATGGAGCAAGGCCTCCTACTCAGCTGCATTGTTAGTACAAGGAAACATTAAGCGGAGAACATAACAAAATTTGTCACCTCGAGGGGAAGTAAGGACAACTCCAGCCCTCGAGCCCTCCAATTGCCTGGACCCATCAAAGTGGATAGTCTAGTACGTGTTATCCGGTTTATCCTCCGGTGCCTACAACTCTGTCCAGTCATTGATGAAGTCCACGAGCGCTTGAGATTTGATAGCCGTACGAGGCATATATTTTAACCCGCGAGGTCCAAGCTCAATGGCCCACTAAGCAAAAAATCTGTCTAGTTGCTTCCCTGTTTTGGATGATGTCCCCCAATGGAGCGGAACTTACCGCAGTGATGGGGTGGCCCTAAAAATATTGCTTAAGCTTCTGGCTTGCCATAAAAACTCCATATACCAGCTTCTGCCAATGTGGATATCTCTGCTTTGACTCAATAAGCACCTCGCTGATATAATAAACCGGCCGCTGAACCGGATACTCTTTGCCTACCTCCTTGCGCTCCACCACGATAGCCACGCTGACAGCCCAGGCGTTAGCAGCCACATATGACAGCTATTGTTCCTTATCAACAGGGGCAGCAAGAATAGGTGGCTCGACTAACTGCTTCTTCAGGTCCTCCAACGTTGCATCGGCCACATTACTCCAGACAAAGTTGTCCGTCTTCTTCATCATCTGGTATAAAGGGATGACCTTCTCTCCCAATCTGCTGATAAACCGGCTCAGAGCCACAATACGACCCGCCACACGTTGCACATCATTGATACACGCCGGTTTAGCCAGAGAAGTAATGGCCTTGATCTTCTCCGGATTAGCTTCAATGCCCCTGTTAGACACCAAAAAACCCAAGAGTTTACCTGCCGGTACACCGAAGACGCACTTGGCAGGATTAAGCATCATTTTATAAACCCGGAGGTTATCAAAGGTCTCCTTTAAGTCATCTATCAACGTCTCCTTCTTCTTGGACTTTACCACAATATCATCCACATAAGCATGAACGTTGCGCCCAATCTGCTTGTGAAGGCAATTCTGTACACATCGCTGATAAGTCGCCTGGGCACTCTTGAGCCCGAAAGGCATAGACACATAATAGAAGGCTCCAAAGGGAGTTATGAAAGCTGTTTTCTCCTGGTCCTTAACTGCCATCTTGATCTGATGATAACCAGAATAAGCATCCAGAAAACTCAACCGCTCACAACCCGCCGTAGCATCAATAATCTGATTAATACGAGGGAGAGCAAAAGGGTCAGCTGGGCAGGCTTTGTTTAGATCCGTGTAGTCCACACACATGCGCCAAGTGCCATTCTTCTTGAGTACCAGTACCGGGTTAGCTAACCACTCAGGATGAAAAACCTCAACGATAAACCCCGCTGCCAAGAGCCAGGCTACCTCCTCACCAATAGCCTTACGCCTTTCTTCATTGAAGCAGCGAAGAAACAGTTTGACCGGTTTATACTTGGGATCAACATTAAGAATATGCTCAGCGAGTTCTCTCGGTACACCTGGCATGTCAGAAGGTTTCCATGCAAAGATGTCCCGGTTCTCACGGATGAACTCAATGAGCGCACCTTCCTATTTCGGATCCAGGTTAGTGATGATGCTAAACTGCCTCAATGAATCTCCCGGAACAAAATCCACCAGCTTAGTCTCATCAGTTGTTTTAAACTTCAAGGCCGGATCATGCACCGTAGTTGGCTTTTTTCAATGAAGTCATATCCGCCGGATCAACATTGTACTTGTAGAATTTCAACTCCTCTGTTGCACAAACCAACTCAGCATAGGCCGCATCACCTTCTTCACATTCCAAAGCGATCTTACGGCTCCCATGTACCGTAATGGTCCCCTTATGACCCGGCATCTTGAGCTGCAAATAGACATAACAGGGCCTTGCCATGAACTTAGCATAAGCTGTCCGACCAAACAGGGCCTGATACGGACTCTTGATTTTCACCTCTTTAAAAGTCAATGTTTCTGATCTTGAATCATGATCATCTCGAAAAGAAACCTGCTGAGCTATCTTACCAATTGGATACGCCGATTTACCAGGCACCACACCATGGAAAACGGTATTTGACGGTTTAAGATTCTTATCTGTCAACCCCATGCGACGGAAGGTTTCATAATAAAGGATGTTGATACTGCTCCCACCATCCATGAGTACCTTGGTAAACTTATACCCTCCAACCTAAGGTGCTACTACCAACGCTAGATGACCCGGATTGTCAACCCAGGGCGGATGATCCTCTCGACTCCACACAATAGGCTGCTCAGACCAGCGCAAGTAACGGGGCACCGCCGGTTCAACGGAGTTTATTGCCCTTTTATGAAGCTTCTGATCGTTCTTACACAGGCTAGTGGTGAAGACATTATATTGCCCACTATTCAACTGCTTCAGGTTGCTCTAGTAACCTGACTGTTGTTGCTGCTGACTCCCCTGATGATTATAACCACCCTGGTTGCCATGATTGTTTTGATTGCCTTGAAATCCAAAGCCTGAACTTCCTCCACCATAACCCGACCCCTGACAACCGGGCCCTGAACCACCGGACGGTCCATGATCATATCGGAAAAAGATCCGAATTTTTGAACTCCCGCATAATAAAGCAATCCTTCCAGAGGTGCGTAGCTGGTCTTTCTTTCGTCCCCTGCCTTGGGCAAGGCTGGTTTAACAGGCGCTCAAGATTGACACTTGAACCTCCACTCCGCGGGGGCGGTTTACCCTTACAACACTGACCATTATCCTGCGTGTTGGTGTTAGCCACAAAGTCCAAGCTATGATCCGCTTTACACTTACCGTTGTTTCCGTGGCCCACCGGGTTATGCTGCTGCCCTTTGGTGCTACCGCTCTTCTTTCCCTTTCTCGGCTTTTCATCGTCAGACTCGGGGTCCTTGGTACTATTAGAGTCGGCATACTTGACCAGAGCTGGCATAAGTGTCCCCATGTCATTGCAGTGACGCTTGAGCCGTCCCAACTTTAGCTTCAGAGGCGCGAACTGGCAATTGCCTTCCAACATTAATACTGCTGTATCAGCATTGATGCGGTCCGATGAATGCAAAATTTCTGAAACCCGGTGCACCCAATGGGTTGTCGAATCCCCTTCCTCTTCTACACAGGCAGCCAAATCCACAATTGACATGGGTTGCTTGCACGTGTCCTTGAAATTCTCGATAAACCGGCTCTTTAACTCGGCCCATGACCCAATGAAGTTAGTCGGCAAATTTTTCAGCCAAGTGCGAGTTGTTCCCTCCAACATCATGGTGAAGTATTTAGCACATGCCGCATCATCCACATCCAACATCTCCATCGCCATCTCATAGCTTTCGATCCATGACTCGGGGGGTAAATAGACAGTGTAATTGGGCACCTTACGAGGACCCTTGAAATCCTTGGGCAGCCGCACATTGCGTATAGCCGGGGTGAGACACAGCACCCCCAAAAAACTTAAAGCAACACCCGGTTCAACTGAAGTTGTTGCACGAATTGGAGTAAGTTGTCGGGCCGCGTATTGCGCTGCTAACTCGGCTTCTCGACGTGCTCTACCATGATCCACCACGTCCTGAGCATTAGCACCATCGCCCGCCGGGTTACGCCCTCGACAGGGGTTATGGTTCTGTGCACTGCTTGACATAGCCGGTTCATCTATATGCCTGCTGTAGCTCCTGCTTGGGCGAGGGGTGAATGAATCCTCACGCGGCTGTACGAATAAGCATGCTGCTGAGTCAAAGCCGTCTGAAGGAGTTCCCTAGCCCGTCGCATCTCAACTGCCACTGGGGACTCGCCTTCCACTGGGAGAGCTGCCAAGCGTGAAGCAGCGGCGACTATGTTATCCAAGGGATTAGAGTAACAACCCGACAGCGTTGGTATGTGCTGTGACAGGACATTGTTCTGACGAGGCGGATCCGTTGTGCGTGGCTGAACCGGCGCCCCTGTTCCAGGTGCCTCCGCCCGGTTTACCACTGGCAGGCTACAGGTTCCTGCTCTTGGCGTGTTAAAGAGATTTCTTGCCTCATAAACCAGCGGTAGATGAGACCTGTATCTTCGCCTCATGACATCATTTGATGCGTTCTGATCCAACATAAGCCGGTAAGCCTGCACCTCCATCTCGGCCCGCTCTGCAGCCATCCTGGTGTCCTCAGCTGCCAGGTCTGCCTTGGCTTGAGCTATCTGATCCTTTACTTCTCCAACTTCCACGTTATGCTCGTCCTGATTCGCCGGATTAACTTCCGCCGCCAGTAGCATCGCCAAAGCGTCAAACAAGTCAGACAAAACCTGAGCCGGCGGTTGCACAGGGCCTCCTGCCCTGGCTGCTATCGCCACTGTTGATCCGGAGGTCATCGCCGCGGCGGTCGAAGAGTGCTGCACTGGCTGCATACCAACCATGAAGATCGCAACCCGGCTCGGCGGATCGAAGGGGTCCGGAATACTGTCGCCATCGGAACAACCCCCAAACTGGTCGTCTTGCAGCCGATACAATGACTCGGTCTCTCCGGTAGAATAAACGACGATTTCACCGCCATATGCCAATCTAACCTCAGATTCCACTCCGTGGATAACTCCCACGAAGGCATGCTTCATGGCACGCTGAACCCGGGCAGGTCTCGCACACCGAGCCGCTTCGATGATATCGGTGCAGATGTCCGGCTCAGGGCCCAGTTCGTCGATCTTGCTGATGAAGACGTGAATATTGTTGGGGAACGTAGTAATTTCAAAAAAATTCCTACGCACACACAAGATCATGGTGATGGCATAGCAACGAGAGGGGAGAGTATTGTCCACGCACTCGTGAGACCGTAAGCGGAAGTGTTATGACAACGCTGTTGATGTAGTCGACGCCTTCACGATCCGACCGATCCAAGTACCGAACGCACGGCACCTCCGAAGTTCAGCACACGCTCAGCTCGATGACGATCCCGGACCGATCTAGCAAAGTGTCGGGATGAGTTCCACAAGACGACGTGGCAGGACGATGATGATGCTCATCGGCGCGCAGGCTTCGCCTAAACTCCGCGACGATATGACCGAGGTGGAATATGGTGGAGGGGGCACCGACACGGCTAAGGAACGATCCGTAGATCAACTTGTGTGTTATGGGGTGCCCCTGCCCCGTGATATAAAGGAGAGAGGGAGGTGCGGCCGCCCCAAGGGTTGCGCCGAGGAGTCCTACTCCCACCGGGAGTAGGACTCCCTCTTGCCTTGTTGGAGAAGGAAAGGGGAGGGAAAGAGGAAGGGGGCGCCGCCTCTCCTTGTCCTATTCGACTAGGGGAGGCGCGGCCTGCCCCGGCCGCCCTCCTCTTCTCCCTCATGGCCCACTAAGGCCCATTATCCCCCGGAGGTTTCCGTAACCCCGGTGTTCCAGAAATCCCGATTTCACCCGAACCATTCCGATATCCAAATATAGGCTTCCAATATATCAATCTTTATGTCTCAACCATTTCGAGACTCCTCGTCACGTCCGTGATCACATCCGGGACTACGAACAAACTTCAGTACATCAAAACTTATAAACTCATAATAAAACTGTCATCGTAACGTTAAGCGTGCGGACCCTACGGGTTCGAGAACTATGTAGACATGACCTAGAACTATTCTCGGTTAATAACCAATAGCGGAACCTGGATGCCCATATTGGTTCCTACATATTCTACGAAGATCTTTATCGGTCAAACCGCATAATGACATACGTTGTTCCCTTTGTCATCGGTATGTTACTTGCCCGAGATTCGATCGTCGGTATCCAATACCTAGTTCAATCTCACATCGGCAAGTCTCTTTACTCGCTCGTAATACATCATCTCGCAACTAACTTATTAATTACAATGCTTGCAAGGCTTATGCGATGTGTATTACCGAGAGGGCTCAGAGATACCTCTCCGACAATCGGAGGACAAAACCTAATCTCAAATACGCCAACCCAACATGTACCTTTGGAGACACCTGTAGTACTCCTTTATAATCACCCAGATACGCTAGACGCTTGGTAGCACCCAAAGTGTTCCTCTGATAAACGGGAGTTGCATAATCTCATAGTTACAGGAACATGTATAGGTCATGAAGAAAGCATTAGCAATATACTAAACGATCAAGTGCTAGGCTAACGGAATGGGTCATGTCAATCACATCATTCTCCTAATGATGTGTTCCCATTAATCAAATAACAACACATGTCTATGGTTAGGAAACCTAACCATCTTTGATTAATGAACTAGTCAAGTAGAGGCATACTAGTGACTATATGTTTGTCTATGTATTCACACATGTATCATGTTTCCGGTTAATACAATTCTAGCATGAATAATAAACATTTATCATGATATGAGGAAATAAATAATAACTTTATTATTGCCTCTAGGGCATATTTCCTTCAGTCTCCCACTTGCACTAGAGTCAATAATCTAGATTACACAGTAATGATTCTAACACCCATGGAGTCTTGGTGCTGATCATGTTTTGCTCGTGGAAGAGGCTTAGTCAACGGGTCTGCAACATTCAGATCCGTATGTATCTTGCAAATCTCTATGTCTCCCACCGGACTTGGTCCCGGATGGAATTGAAGCGCCTCTTGATATGCTTGGTCCTCTTGTGAAATCTGGATTCCTTTGCCAAGGCAATTGCACCAAGATTGTCATAGAAGATCTTCATTGGTCCCGATGCACTAGGTATGACACCTAGATCGGAAATGAACTCTTTCATCCAGACTCCTTCATTTGCTGCTTCCAAGCAGCTATGTACTCGCTTCACATGTAGATCCCGCCACGACGCTTTGTTTAGAACTGCACCAACCGACAGCTCCACCGCTTAATAAAAACACGATCCGGTTTATATTTAGAATCGTCCGGATCAGTGTCAAAGCTTGCATCGACGTAACCATTTACGATTAGCTCTTTGTCACCTCCATATACGAAACATATCCTTAGTCCTTTTAGGTATTTCAGATGTTCTTGACCGCTGTCCAGTGATCCACTCGATTACTTTGGTACCTTCCTGCCAAGCTTATTGCTAAGCATACGCCAGTCTGGTACACAGCATTGCATACATGATAGAGCCTATGGCTGAAACATAGGGAACATCTTTCATTTTCTCTCTATCTTCTGTTGTGGTCGGGCATTGAGTCTGACTCAATTTCACACCTTGTAACACAGTAAAAATCCTTTCTTTGCCTGATCCATTTTGAACTTTTTCAAAACTTTATCAAGGTATGTGCTTTGTGAAAGTCCAATCAAGTGTCTTGATCTATCTCTATAGATCTTGATGCCCAATACGTAAACAGCTTCACCGAGGTCTTTCATTGAAAAACTTTTATTCAAGTATCCTTTTATGCTATCCAGAAATTCTATATCATTTCCAATTAATAATATGTCGTCCACATATAATATCAGAAATGCTACAGAGCTCCCACTCACTTTCTTGTAAATACAGGCTTCTCCAAAAGTCTGTATAAAACCATATGCTTTGATCACACTATCAAAGTGTTTATTCCAACTCCGAGAGGCTTGCACCAGACCATAAATTGATCGCTGGAGCGTGCACACTTTGTTAGCACCTTTTGGATCAACAAAACCTTTTGGTTGCATCATATAAAACTCTTCTTCTAGAAATCCATTCAAGAATGCAGTTTTGACATCCATTTGCCAAATTTCATAATCATAAAATGCAGCAATTGCTAACATGATTCGGACAGACTTAAGCATCGCTACGGGTGAGAAAGTCTCATCGTAGTCAACCCCTTGAACTTGTCGAAAACCTTTCGCAACAAGTCGAGCTTTATAGGCAGTTACATTACCATCAGCGTCAGTCTTCTTCTTAAAGATCCATTTATTCTCAATGGCTTGCCGATCATCGGGCAAGTCAACCAAAGTCCATACTTTGTTCTCATACATGGATCCCATCTCAGATTTCATGGCTTCCAGCCATTTTATGAATCTGGGCTCACCATCGCTTCTTCATAGTTTGTAGGTTCGCCATGGTCAAGTAACATGACTTCCGAATAGGATTACCGTATCACTGCAGTGCGGATCTTACTCTAGTCGACTCCACGAGTTCAAGAGAAACTTGATCTGAAGTTTCATGATCAATATCATTAGCTTCCTCACTAATTGGTGTAGTTGTCACAGGAACCGGTTCTTGTGATGAACTACTTTCCAATAAGGGAGCAGATACAGTTATCTCATCAAGTTCTACTTTTCTCCCACTCACTTCTTTCGAGAGAAACTCCTTTTCTAGAAAGGATCTGAATTTAGCAACGAAAATCTTTCCTTCAGATCTGTGATAGAAGATGTACCCAATAGTCTCTTTTGTGTATCCTATGAAGACACATTTCTCCGATTTAGGTTCGAGCTTATCTGGTTGAAGTTTCTTCACATAAGCATCGCAACCCCAAACTTTAAGATACGACAACTTTGGTTTCTTGCCAAACCATAGTTCATAAGGTGTCGCTTCAATGGATTTTGATGGTGCCCTATTTAACGTGAATGCGGTCGCCTCTAAAGCATAACCCCAAAACGATAGCGGTAAATCAGTAAGAGACATCATAGATCGCACCATATCTAGTAAAGTACGACATGACGCTCGACACACCATTTCATTGTGGTGTTCCGGTATGGAGTTGCTAAACTATTCCGCATTGTTTCAAATGTAAACCAAACTCAGAACTCAAATATTCTCCTCCCGATCAGATCGTAGAAATTTTATTTTCTTGTTACAATGATTTTCCACTTCACTCTGAAATTCTTTGAACTTTTCAAATGTTTCAGACTTATGTTTCATCAAGTAGATATACCCATATCTGCTCAAATCATCTGTGAAGGTGAGAAAATAACGATACCGCCAAGGCCTCAACATTCATTGACCACAAACATCGGTATGTATGATTTCCAACAAATCAGTTGCTCGCCCATAGTTCCGAGAACGGCGTTTTAGTCATCTTGCCCATGAGGCACGGTTCGCAAGTACCAAGTGATTCATAATCAAGTGATTCCAAAAGCCCATCAAGATGGAGTTTCTTCATGCGTTTTACACCGATATGACCCAAATGGCAGTGCCACAAATAAGTTGCACTATCATTATCAACTCAGATCTTTTGGTTTCAACACTATGAATATGTGTATTACTACTATCGAGATTCAATAAAATAGACCACTCTTCAAGGGTGCATGACCATAAAAGATATTATTCACATAAATAGAACAACCATTATTCTCTCGACTTAAATGAATAACCGCCTCGCATCAAACAAGATCCAGATATAATGTTCATGCTTAACGCTGGCACCAAATAACAATTATTTAGGTCTAAAACTAATCCCGATGGTAGATGTAGAGGTAGCGTGTCGATCGCGATCACATCGACTTTGGAACCATTTCCACGCCAAGATCGTCACCTCGCCCTTAGCCAATCTTCGCTTAATCCGTAGTTCCTATTTCGAGTTGCAAATATTAGCAATGTAACCAGATCAAATACCCGGTACTCTGCGAGTATTAGTAAGGTACACATCAATAACATGTATATCACATATACCTTTGTTCACTTTGCCATCCTTCTTATCCGCCAAATACTTGGGGCAGTTCCGCTTCCAAGTGTCCACCGCTTGCAGAGAAGCACTCAGCCTCGTGCTTAGGTCCAGACTTGGGTTTCTTCTCTTGAGCAGCAACTTCTTTGCTGTTCTTCTTGAAGTTCCCTTCTTCTTCCTTTGCCCTTTTCTTGAAACTGGTGGTCTTGTTAACCATCAACACTTGATGCTCCTTTTTGATTTCTACCTCCGCGGCTTTTAGCATTGCGAAGAGCTCGGGAATAGACTTGTCCATCCCTTGCATATTATAGTTCATCACGAAGCTCTTGTAGCTTGGTGGCAGTGATTGAAGAATTCTGTCAATGACACTATCATCAGGAAGATTGACTCCTAGTTGAATCAAGTGATTATTATACCCAGACATTTTGAGTATGTGTTCATTGACAAAACTATTCTCCTCCATCTTGCAGCTATAGAACTTATTGGAGACTTCATATCTCTCAATCCGGCATTTGCTGAAATATTAACTTCAACTCTGGAACATCTCATATGCTCCATGACGCTCAAAACGTCGTTGAAGGCCCGGTTCTAAGCCGTAGCATGGCACACTGAACTATCGAGTAGTCATCAGCTTTGCTCGCCAGACGCTCTTAACGCCGCCGGTTGCATCAGCAGCAGGTTCTGGCACCCAGCGGTGCTTCCAGACGTAATTCTTCCGTGCAGCAATGAGGATAATCTCAAGTTACGGACCCAGTCCGTAATTGCTACCATCATCTTTCAACTTTGCTTTCTCAAGGAACGCATTAAAATTCAACGAACAACAAAGACGAGCCATCTATCTACAAGAAACATAGACAAGCAAAATACTATCAGTACTAAGTTCATGATAAATTTAAGTTCAATTAATCATATTACTTAAGAACTCCCACTTAGATAGACATCTCTAGTCACCTAAGTGATTACGTGATCCAAATCAACTAAACCATGTCCGATCATCACGTGAGATGGAGTAGTTTCAATGGTGAACATCACTATGTTGATCATATCTACTATATGATTCACGCTTGACCTTTCGGTCTCCGTGTTCCGAGGCCATATCTGTATATGCTAGGCTCGTAAAGTTTGACCTGAGTATTCCGTGTGCAACTGTTTTGCACCGTTGTATTTGAACGTAGAGCCTATCACACTCGATCATCATGTGGTGTCTCAAAGACGAAGAACTTTCATAACGGTGCATACTCGGGAGAACACTTCTTGATATTTAATGAGAGATCATCTTATAATGCTACCGCCAATCAAAGCAAGATAAGATGCATAAAGGATAAACATCACATGCAATCAATATAAGTGATATGATATGGCCATCATCATCTTGTGCTTGTGATCTCCATATCCGCTAATCGTCGTGATCACCATCGCCACCGCCGACACCTTGATCTCCATCGTAGCATCGTTGTCGCCTCGCCAACTATTGCTTCTACGACTATCGCTACTGCTTAGTGATAAAGTAAAGCAATTACATGGCGCTTGCATTTCATACAATAAAGCGACAACCATATGGCTCTGCCAGATTGCCGATAACTCGTTACAAAACATGATCATCTCATACAATAAAATATAGCATCACGCCTTGACCATATCACATCACAACATGCCCTGCAAAACAAGTTAGACGCCCTCTACTTTGTTGTTGCAAGTTTTACGTGGCTGCTACGGGCTGAGCAAGAACCGTTCTTACCTACGCATCAAAACCACAATGATAGTTTGTCAAGTTGGTGCTGTTTCAACCTTCGCAAGGACCGGGCGCAGCCACACTCGGTTCAACTAAAGTGAGAGAGACAGACACCCGCCAGTCACCTTTAAGCAACGAGTGCTCGCAGCAGTGAAACCAGTCTCGCGTAAGCGTACGCGTAATGTCGGTCCGGGCCGCTTCATCTCACAATACCGCCGAACCAAAGTATGACATGCTGGTAAGCAGTATGACTTGTATCGCCCACAACTCACTTGTGTTCTACTCGTGCATATAACATCAACGCATAAAACCAGGCTCGGATGCCACTGTTGGGGAATGTAGTAATTTCAAAAAATTTCCTACGCACACACAAGATCATGGTGATGGCATAGCAACGAGAGGGGAGAGTATTGTCCACGCATCAGAGACCGTAGTCAAGCGCTATGACAATACGGTTGATGTAGTCATACGCCTTCACGATCCGACCGATCCAAGTACCGAACGCACGGCACCTCCGAGTTCAACACACGCTCAGCTCGATGACGATCCCGGACTCGATCCAGCAAAGTGTCGGGATGAGTTCCACAAGACGACGGCGTGGGACGATGATGATGCTAAACTCATGACGATATGACCGAGGTGTAATATGGTGGAGGGGGCACCGACACGGCTAAGGAACGATCCATAGATCAACTTGTGTGTTATGGGGTGCCCCTGCCCCGAGATATAAAGGAGAGAGGGAGGTGCGGCCGGCCCAAGGGGTGCGCTGAGGAGTCCTACTCCCACCGGGAGTAGGACTCCGCCCTCTGCCTTGTTGGAGAAGGAAGGGGGAGGGAAGAGAGGAAGGGCCGCCCCTCTCCTTGTCCTATTCGGACTAGGGGAGGGGCTGCCTGCCCTGGCCGGCCCTCCTCTTCTCCCTCATGGCCGACTAAGGCCCATTATCCACCGGAGGGTTCCGTAACTTCGGTGTTCCGGTAAAATCCCGATTTCACCCGGAACCATTCCGATATCCAAATATAGGCTTCCAATATATCAATCTTTATGTCTCAACCATTTCGAGACTCCTCGTCACGTCCGTGATCACATCCGAGACTCCGAACAAACTTAGGTACATCAAAACATATAAACTCATAATAAAACTGTCATCGTAACGTTAAGCGTGCGGACCCTACGGGTTCGAGAACTATGTAGACATGACCTAGAACTATTCTCGGTCAATAACCAATAGCGGAACCTGGATGCCCATATTGGTTCCTACATATTCTACGAAGATCTTTATCGGTCAAACCGCATAACGACATACGTCGTTCCCTTTGTCATCGGTATGTTACTTGCCCGAGATTCGATCGTCGGTATCCAATACCTAGTTCAATCTTCATCGGCAAGTCTCTTTACTCGTTCCGTAATACAGCATCTCGCAACTAACTTATTAATTGCAATGCTTGCAAGGCTTATGTGATGTGTATTACCGAGAGGGCCCGAGATACCTCTCGACAATCGGAGTGACAAAACCTAATCTCAAATACGCCAACCCAATATGTACCTTTGGGGACACCTGTAGTACTCCTTTATAATCACCCGATTACGCTAGACGCTTGGTAGAACCCAAAGTGTTCCTCCGATAAACGGGAGTTGCATAATCTCATAGTTACAGGAACATGTATAGGTCATGAAGAAAGCATTAGCAATATACTAAACGATCAAGTGCTAGGCTAACGGAATGGGTCATGTCAATCACATCATTCTCCTAATGATGTGATCCCATTAATCAAATAACAACACATGTCTATGGTTAGGAAACATAACCATCTTTGATTAATGAGCTAGTCAAGTAGAGGCATACTAGTGACTATATGTTTGTCTATGTATTCACACATGTATCATGTTTCCGGTTAATACAATTCTAGCATGAATAATAAACATTTATCATGATATGAGGAAATAAATAATAACTTTATTATTGCCTCTAGGGCATATTTCCTTCAAATATAGACGAAGGGGACCCGGTACCCGTACTCAATTGAGCTGGCCTCGGGGCCCCAGCCTGCATCGTCGATGTAGAGCTTGCCGTGACGACTCTTGGTCATCCGGACCACAGCGTATCCCTTGAGCCCTTCGAAGCTGCCCTCTAAGAACTCGAAACCATCGTGCAATAGCCCCATGTTGGGCGCCAACTGTCGTGGGTTTTTCACGGCAGATGTACTAGTGTGAGGACTTAGTCGTGGAGCCATCGCAATGTAGTTAGCTTAAAGGGGTTAAAGCGGGACAAAGGACGCAAGGAGTTTATACTGGTTCAGCCCCTTGCGGTGAAGGTAAAAGCCTAATCCAGTTGTGGTGGAATTGATGTGGTTTCGATGACCAGGGAGCGAATCCGCTTTACCTGACTTTCAATCTGTTGTTTTTTTGTTCCTGAACCGCCGTCGGTTCATCCCTTTATATAAACAGGTTGACGCCCGGCGGTTTACAGAATCCCGACCAGCTCATACACGTATCCGGCTCGGTTTCTACCCTTTCATATCTTACAATACAAGTTACATATCATATGGCGGTTTATGTCTACGGGCCCTAATCCGCCTTTGGGCCCTGGGCCTTTAAATATCTGTAGTAAAGCGCCATACTCCTTGTCTTCATGGGCTTCAATATGGACGACTCCTTATGGGTATAACCTGGACCCTCCTGGGCGGTTTATACTCAATAGTTATATCCCCAACAAACATAGTCCAATGTTCCGACTAGGTCGGAGTCGGTTGTTGCTGCTCAATCCACTCAGCGAGGAAATCTGCTATTGCTTGGGACTTGATTGCTTTCTTTGCCTCAAACTTGATATCCAATGGAAGAAGTTCAATCTCCCACTTTGCCACTTGACGACTGGTTGCATCTCTGTTGTTCAAAATTTCTGAAAATGGGGCGTCACTGAGGACTGAAACCGAGTGGTCAGAGAAGTAATGTGCAACTTTCTTCGTGGTCAAATAAATTCCATAAATAAGCTTCTAATAATGCGGATATCTATGCTTGGACGGAGTCAAGACTTCAGAAATATAGTACACTAGGCGTTGAACTTTGTAGGCTTTGCCTTCTACTTCCCGCTCGACCGTGAGCACTGTGCTGACAACCTGTCCAGTGGCTGCTATATACAGTAGTAGAGGCTCTTTACTGACTGGCGCAGCAAGCACCGGCTGGGTGGAAAGCAGGGCTTTGAGCTCTACAAACGCTGCTTCAGCTTCAGGAGTCCACTCGAACTTGTCAGACTTCTTCATTAGTCGGTAAAGAGGTAATGCCTTTTCACTGAGACTAGAAATGAATCGACTCAAAGCGGTCAAACAACCCGTAAGCTTCTGAACGTCATGCACACGCATGGGGTGTTTCATTCAAAGGATTGCACCAACCTTTTCTAGGTTTGCATCGATCCCTCATTCTGAAACGAGGAAACCGAGTAACTTTCCACCTGGGACTCCAAACATGCACTTCGACGGATTAACCTTGATATCATATCTTCTCAAGTTGGCAAAGGTTTCAGCGAGGTCGGTCAGCAGGTCGGAACCTTTACGTGACTTGACCATGATCTCATCCATGTATGCTTCCACATTCCGACTGATTTGAGTGAGTAAGCACTTCTGAATCATGCACATGAATGTGGTGCCAGCATTCTTGAGACCAAAAGGCATGGTAACATAGGAAAAACACCCGAATGGGGTGATGAAAGTTGTTTTTATTTTGTCGGGTCCATATAGTCGGATCTGATGGTACCCGGAATAAGCGTCCAAAAAGGACAAACGCTCACATCCAGCAGTCGAGTCAACAATTTGATTGATGCGGGGTAGAGGGAAATGATCTTTCGGGCAGGCCCGATTGATATGCTTGATGTCGATGCACATACGAAGTGAATCATCTTTCTTGGGGACCATGACAACATTGGCGAGCCACTCAGAGTGGTATATCTCGCGGATGAACTCAGCTGCCAGAAGCCGAGCCACCTCTTCGCCAATTGCTTTCCTCTTCTCCATGGCGGACTGACAGAGATGCTCTTTGACGGTTTTTGCTTTCGGGTTGGCTCGCAAACGGTGCTCATCCAATTCCCTGGGTACACCTGGCATGTCAGGCGGCTTCCATGCAAAGATGTCCCAGTTCTCACGGAGGAACTGGATGAGCGCTTCTTCCTATTTGCAGTGGAGTGCTATTGAGATATGAGTCAGAGCAGCATTGGGGTCGGTCAGGGGAATGTGAACTTGCTTTGTTTCCCCGGACGACTAAAATGCAAACTCTGAAGCAAGCTTCTTCACGCGCAACAAATCACTCGGATCTGCATTTTTCTGATACTCTTGCATCTCTACTGCTGCCATTTGTTCATCGGCAATCTTTGAGCCCTTCTGGAGGCACTCTTCTGCTCTCTGCCGATTCCCAGTGACTGTGATCACACCTCTGGGACCAGGCATCTTCAACTTTAAGTACACGTAACATGGTCGAGCCATGAAACGAGCATATGCAGGTCTGCCCAAAATGGCGTGGTAGGCACTATGGAAGTCCACGACTTCAAATGTGAACTTTTCCTTGCCGTAATTCTTGGAATCACAGAAAACCACATCAAGGGCGATCTGACCGAGTGAATCAGCCTTCTTCCCCAGAATGACTCCATGGAATCGCATGTTGCTCTCACTGAGCTTGGACATCGGGATGCCCATCCCTCTGAGGGTCTCGGCATACAAAATGTTCAAGCCACTGCCACCATCCATCAAGACCTTGGTCAGTCGAGTGTCCCCAATGACTGGGTCGACCACCAATGCTTGCCGCCCAGGGGTAGCAACGTGCGCTGGGTGATTGGACTGGCCGAATGTAATGAAAGTCTTTGACCACTTCAGGTATGTTGTTGTGCCGGAGCAAACATGTTCACTTTTGTGTTGATAAGTTTCAGTCAACTTTTTCTTTCTATGTCAGCAAAAATCACCAAAGTGGCATTGCCATTGGGATAACCATCATCCTCATCTTTGTGTTCATCCTTATCAAATTCCTTTTCCTTCTCACTGGGCTGACCCTCTCGGAAGCTCTAAGTTAGGAGTCAACACTATCGAGTGGTATGCTTGAGATAAATCAAGTTTCCCTCTTCATCCTTCTTGATGTGTATATGACACGGAAAATCTAGTACATCATTTTCCCGCTTGATCTTTCACCTTCTTGGGGATCCATGGCCCCTTAGGCTTCCCTTTGAATTTTCCTTGGGTCACAGTTGCGGCCTCTCCAGGACCTGCAGGCTCGGCTTTGCGCTTCTGCTTCTGACTAGAATTCCCTCCTCCAGTGTCCTGGGCGACTAATTTGTTCTTGCCACTGCGGAGTCGGTCTTCTTCTTTGTCGTTAGTGTAATGTGTGGCTATTTCCATCATTCGAGCCAGAGTCAATCTCCTGTCCCACCGAATTTCAGGTTAAGCTCTCTGTACCGAACACCCTCCTTGAAGGCGCAAACAGCTTGGTGTTGTGACACATTTTCCATTATGTGATGCAAAGTGGTCCACCTCTGGATGTAATCCCTCAAAGTTTCATTCAGTTTCTGCACACAATGGTGCAACTCAGTCAGCCCTGCAGGCCGTTTGCAAGTGCCCTCAAATGTCCTGACAAACACTCGAGCCAACTCTTCCCAACTGAATATACTACCAGGGGCCAATTGATTCAACCAAGCTCTGGCCGAACCCTCCAACATTAGCGGGAGATGTTTCATGGCTACTTCACCATTGCCACCGCCAATCTGCACAGCCACTCGGTAATCCTCCAGCCAAGTGTCCGGCTTCGACTCACCGGTGAATTTGCTCACTCCTGTCACTAACCTGAAATTGGGAGGGATCTCAACAGCTCTGATGGCTCTGCTGAAGCATTCAGGTCCGGAGACATGAAATCTGCTGCCAGTCGGACGATCTCTATCCAGCCCTTCTCTGTGCGCTCGGTTTCTGTCGACCAGACCTTGTACAAGAATTGACCTCGCATCAAAGTCGGGCTCTCTTGGGTCGACTGGAACCCTCTGCTCATCGCTATATGGGCGCCTGTCATCATACTGCCGGGGCACGTACGACCCGCCCCTCGGAGGGGTCTAGGCACACGACGGCGGTCATCACGGCCGAGCCGATGATCATACTGCTCGTGGTACCGACCCAGGTACTGCTCTTGGTGGTGTTCGCGACCCTCACGCCGCGGAGGCGATCTTGGGCTGTGAGCCGACTGGCCTATGTCCGTCACCACGGACCTGCTATGGATCCTGTTGCGAGACTGAGAAACAGCTATGTTTTGTTCTCCTGCTGCCCGGAGTAGCGCTCGTATCTGCATCAAACCTCTTCCAGCCTCTGATTGGGACGGCTGAATCGACTCTGCTATACAGGCTGCAGCTGTAAGATTCTGGATCGGAGTGCGGTATACCTGGGGTGCAGGCGGAAACAACTGTCGCTGCCGTCGACTGGACTTGGGGATCTGTCGTCTAGCGTGTTCGTCGAGTGAATGCTGAAGGTTCTCCAGCCCCGCGCGCTCAGAAAAAGTGGCCGGGCGCGCAGCCTCCAAGGCCCGAGCCTCGGAGGTCTATCCGATGATGGGAATTGTGGGATTCGGGACGATATTCCTCATGACCGTGTGATGAACTGCCATCGCCGTCGTCGCCGCGACGGAAACCCGGAGGGCTGGGCGGCATGTCGACCATCAGGACTTCCGCCAATGGGTCGCTACTGTTGCACTCAGACAGAGTCTCGGCGGAACCAGTCGACAGGTCGAATAATCCGTAGAGATATTCGTCGGGCTCGATTGTCGCGACTTGAGGAGTGGCCGACTGACGGGACACTGCATGCTTTACCCATCGCTGAAGCCGCGATCGACCAGATCACTTGCGACGGCGAGCGGTGGGGAGCGAAGATGTTGTGGGAGCCAACCGATACTGGGTCGACGGCTGCCGCAGAAGGACACCATGGACACATGCGCGAAAATGCGTCGCCCCGCAGACAGGGAGCGTCTCGATGTCGAGGGGGGCCTCCTAGAGCCAGGCGGAGTCATCGGCGATGAAGACAAGCGCGCCGAGACGGATCTCGCGGCCCTCGGCCAAACCGCCGTCGGAAACCATGATGATGGAGATCGAGAAAATTGCAACCTCACCGGAAGTCGCTAAGGCACCTGCCCCAAGGTGGGCGCCAACTGTCGTGGGAGTAAGTCTGACAGTAGAATAGGGGGTACGTAGGAGGAGGCAAGATCCTAGCTATGGTGAGATTGTGCACGCAAGTTTTACGAGTTCATGCCCTTCTTGGAGGAAGTAATAGCCCTACATCTCGGTGCCCAGAGGCTTGGTCCACTGGATTATGCATGAAAGTTACAAGGGGTGCGAACCCTTGTGCCAGTGGAGGGGGTGGCTTATATAGAGTACGCCAGGACCCCAGCCAGCCCACGTTACAAAGGGTTCAATGTACATTAAGACAGAGTGTTACTGATAACGCCAGTAATAAATAGATGTAAATGACCTTTAAGGCTACAGAATGAATGCCTGACCGTTGCCATACTAAGTGACGTTAGGCCTTCCCTACTCCGAGTGATTTCTTGTATCGTCGAGTGGCTTCATATTGGTCGAATGGAATTGGGGTATCCGAGTGAGGTTGAAGGTCGAGTGGGTTACACTCCTTGATGAACTCAGTCGGTTACTCATCTTGTGCTTCGAATGTCTTTGAGTCTAGGGCAGTGTCCTTGGGTAGGGCGTCTAGGTCAGGCCTACGACCCTACCCTAGGTACATGTCATCGTCAGCGAGCTCCGGCGTCGGCGGCATCCAAAGCTCGCCGAACAGCTGTCGAACACCTTGTCCACGCGCGATCACCATGTGAACTATGGTAACACATGGTCTGGGTTGTGCAAATTGTGTCTGGTGTGTAGTCCTTGCTAGTTTGGGTTGATCCAAGGTCTTGAGTCGATCATAGGTCGACTGTGTGTGAGTGTAGCTTCCTGGCAAGTTTCTGAACAGAAACTTGTGAGGTTAATAGAGAGAGATCTAGAAAGAGTTAGGAGTTGATCTTTGGTGGTTAGGAGTTTCTTAGGAGGGTAATGAAGCCCCAAAATTTTCAGCTTCATTGGATCAAGGAAAAATGCACTTCCTGTAGAAACTGCATTTTCTAGCCAGAACAGAGAAGATTTTCTGTAGAAAAAATATTCCAAATAACTAGGAAACATTTATGCACAGCAAGGTGTGCCTAGGTCCAAAGAATATTAAGGAATTTTCTCAGATTTTTGTGGGAAAAAAAATGAGGGTTGCTTTGGAGCATATGTGACTGAAGTGATGCTAAGAGAAGAAATGAATATCCTAAGGCCATTTTGGGATATATCAGAGAGGAAATGATGTGTTTGAGAGAGAGGTGAGTCACTTGGGTGAAAATCAAGGACATGCCCAATTGATTAAGTCCAACTGGGTTGATTCAAAACTCCAAATTCAAATCAGATGACAATGAAATCATGAAAAAGAAAAAAGCAAAAACCAGGATGTCATACCAAGGTTGGCATGCCAATCATGCTCACGCCTTGCATGCGACAAGACAGCCTTTACAGCCAGTCGTCTATCCCTAAAAAAGCCGATCGTCTCCCTTAGATGCTTCTTTTCTTTTCTGCACCAAGAACAAACAGTGCACCTCTCTCAAAACACAAAACACAAGGAAACTGCTTAATTTCCGACCCCGAGCGCACCAACACATGACAACAAAATCCAAGCATCGATCCTCTATAACACTAAGCACTCTAGTTTAAAAGAGCCCAAATTCAATTGGGGTCTTCAATTGGAATTCGGTCATCTAATTTTGATCGGGTCAAACATTTCTCAAAGATTTTTCATTCAATTCTTTTATACTATATTCCTTGCTTCCTAATTTGTAAGGCCTCACAATTAATTAAGAGTTAATTACTGTTTTAGTACATAAACTTGCAGCGCCGGTACAATTTGACACAAAAACTTGCAAGGTGACTCAACCTGGCCCCTAAACTTGATACGCAGGAACAAATTGATACAATTTAGTCCTAAACCTGCCACGTTGGATGGGAGGCACGTACAAGTAGGTGCGGTATTATCCAAAAAAACTGAAGTATAGGAAGAAACAAACCCGTGGTCCTCAGAGAGAGCTGCTAGTTGGAACTTAAAAATGCCCCTGAGGTTATGCCAATATTTCGTTTGTACCGCAAACCCAGTACAAACACCTTCGCCTGTTCGTGTTCCCCAGTTCATTTCTATTGGCCTCTTCGCTTGTTCGTCTCCACGATAGGTTTATTTCATAACTAAATAACCGTAGCTCCGAATTAAATAAGTTATATATGTAAATGGAGTAGAAAAACATGTAGAATAACATGGTGCACTTACTTTGCATGTTTAACAAAAATAAAATTGTGTTTTAGGTAGAACAGTTACAAATTTGAATGGGGATTTTCCGGAATTGTTATGTGTTGTTTCTGGCCTCATTTAAACTTGCCTACATAGGTAGGTTACATGTGCTTCACCTCTTGCCATGAATAACAACATTCAGTATTAATGAGTAGCATAAACGGGGGTAAACTAAATAATTGAACATGGAGTTTCGTCAAAATGTGCAACTCGTTGCATATTGAGTTTCACTTAATGTGTAGTGTTTGGTTGTTGCATCTTGTCATGCCATGCTCATTAAATCGGACATGCATCATACTTTATCATGCATCATGCCATGGTTATGTTATGTTTTTTTACCATATTGTTTGCTTCTTCCGGTTGTGCTTCTTCTCAATAGTTCCAGGTAACGTTGCAAGTGTGAGGGTTCGTTCGACCACGCTTGTTTAACTACTTCACGGATTCAGTCTTCTTTCAAGCGGGATTCCAGACAAGATGATCATTACCTTGGATATCACTATTATCTTTGCTTGCTAGTTGTTTCATTGCTATCGCTTGGTCTCGCTACCTACCACTTGTTTGTCAGCCTCCCAATTCAATACTCCCTCCGTTCCACACTGTTGTCCACGGATTCTTCATACGCAATGCGTGCTGCGCGCGGGGTGAATGGTGAAAACCTAGCTGCGGCTTCCCTTCTCTCTCTTCTCACATCACTCCTCCCGCAGCCGCCGCCGTTTCCTCATCCTCCACCCCCATTCATCTCCAGCGCCGCCGCCGCCACTATGGCTCCTCCCTCTAGCGCCTCTTCCTCTCTTCCCCACTAGACAATGCCTCTCCACGTTCTCGATCTGGGCGTTGCCCACGCGGTGGTTTCGGACGAGGCGCGAGTCGCTGCCATGGGAGAGCAGGGGAGGTGTGGTTTTTGTGATGGGTATGAAGGAATAGGGGAGGACGACGAGGACGGACAGGGGGAGGCGGAACGAGGCCGGAGCTCGAGCAGCGCTCGCCTCGCGCTAGAGTGGAGCCGGCCAACGCGGCCGATCGCTGCTCGTCGGTCCTCGTCCTTCATCCCCAATCTAGGCTGCACTTGGCCCTCGCCATCTTCTTCCCCCAGTTTTTGCCTCTTGATTTTATTGGTTTCTTGATTATTGGATTTTGATTTCTTGATCTAGGTTTTTTCCTGAATGATATGTGTGCAAATCGGACGAGGAAGAGAAGAGGAAGGATCTTGAGGAAGAATTAAGAACAAAACAAGGTGGTCTCACTGATTTGCCTAGGTTATTTTTCTATGTTGCCCTCCCTCTTCCCCGACACTCTCTGTTGTACATGGACACTGATTCTTTGCTTTGTTAATGTGAGCTTTGCTTGTTTGGTTCTGCTTGATATGTTGCCAACCGTCGTCCTTGTCTCCTATGTAGAGGTGCAGATCAAGGAGGTCGGCAGATGGGATGAGGTCGGGTGAGGTGCAGATCAAGGAGGTCGGCAGATGGGATGAGGTTGGGTGAGGTGCGCGAGGAAAAAGGTGCAGGTCCATGGTGAGAGAAAATGTTTTATTGTTTCCTAAAATGTCGTTCCAGTTAGTACTGAATATTGATGATGCCCATGAAAACTCTGAAGACATTGCTGAACTGTATCTCATCATTTGACAACTTTGATTTCCGATCAGCGTGTTGATCTCCACCAATATTTATGTCAAAAAAGAAATTAGTTCGAATTGGTTTACTGTCCTGCTGAGATTAAATATCCACATTAGCCTTATCCCAAATGTCCTGATTGATTCCTGTTTTTCTTTATTTCATTTTCATTTTCATCTAATCATCACTGGCCAATTTTTGGTATGCATATCGCTAATTAGATTTCTGCTTGTTCTATACCTGAAAGCACGTAGACATTAGCACTGATGATCCATACATTGTAATTTGTAGCCTGATAGCTATATAAGAAAATTTTCATCACTGATTCGGTTTTAGGTTTTCACTCAGACATACAGTGGTTAGTGATGTTAATCCATACATAGTCGTATTTGTAGCTTGATGTTATCGTATCTTCCATTCAAGATCTTATGCAAAGTTACATGCCTATTTTCCTTTCTTCGAGCAGTAAACCCATGTTGATTTCTGGACCCATAAAGTGATATGATGTTAGATGAAGCATTTAAATTTTTATTTGTGTCCTGGCTTTGTATGTTCTATGCAGCCTTCTCCCTAGGGACATATCACTTGTGACCGTCCCCTGTTTTTGATGCCAAGAACATGGTGCCAGGCGACAGAGAATCATGACTCACCACCTCTTCCTTTTGTTTTGATCTTGCAGGAGCCCCTACAGGCCTACTGCCCCTGAGCTCAAATCCCATGGACCAGCCCCAACCTCCTGGTCGTCGAATGAACAAGTCCGCTTGCTAAAAAAAATAAGTTTTCTTAATTAGTATATATGGCCTCTCTGGACATGTCATTTCTTCGTGTATAGGACACAAGCTTTGTTAGTTGTATGATAGAGATGGAATTTCAGTTTGATAGTTTCAACAATAGTTATCTATATTACTTATTGTCAATCTGGCATACTTTTGCCACCTTCTATCATGTTCACATGTAAGTAAGTTGAACAGGCTATGCAAACTACTACATAAAAAAGTGCACGTAGCGCAACCTATAGAGAGGTCCAGAATTGATTTTGTATGATGCAAGCAGGAATGGCAAATGCTTACTATGTTCCATTAAAGAAGATAAGAAAATAATTTAGTTCGGGTGAATTGATTAATTATAAAAACTTGATAGTCCATTGCATCGATCTTCGTGTTCGGTGTTGCTTTTCTTCTTCAAATTCACGGATCTAGCTTCAATAAACAAAATGAGAGAAACCTTCATTAACTTGAAGACTCTCTTGTTTGGATTTTGAGTATAGCAATAGGTCATCAGTTGTGGTGTCAAATTACAAGATTAGGCTATTTAAATCTTGCCATGTAGTAGACCTACAAGCAGAACAAAAAATATAACTTATGCTGGTTAGAACAGATGCTCAGCTTGCCTTGTTTTTCGCCTATTTTTGGTCCTGTTAAGAAGAGATGCTAAATGTTGGTTTCTGACCACGTATCCCCTTGTTGGTCACCGTCGATATCTCAACCTTGTGGTGATATGGTCATTTATTTTGAGTAATTGTTTTATCGAGACGTATGGTTACCTGAATAGGCTTACATAGTCCAGTAAGAAAACTATTTAAATTCCTGAGAACACTAACTGCTAGCTTATGCATTTGCTTGCCGAGTTAACATGTTAATATGCATGTTTCCCTCATTTCCAGTGCACCACCATGGATGTTCAGTTTGATGCTTTGGGTCAAATGTGTGTAGCGAGAATAAAGATAGTAGATGCAGACTGTAAAGATGGTCCATACATTCATATGTGACAAGCGATTAGGTAGCAGTTGCTGCTTACTCGCAAGGGATGGATTGGTGGGAAGAAGTTTACGAAGGCCTACTGGAACTGTTTATGGAAGTCGTTGTCTGACCACACTGGACATACTGTCTGCAACTAAACTGATCAGGTTGGCTTATCTTTGGAATCATCGCCTAATGTGTTCTGCATTGGCCTGCTTTTATATTAGCAGTTTTGTTCTTTTGTCTCTTTTGTGATAGTTTTAGGTGACAACAGAGTGTTTATAATTGTTATATAGGCTACATACTTTTCCTAATTCTGAAAATATGGTGGTAGTGGTGTGTGCACAGATATATGTGCCTGGATTTGTTTGATACGCCTACTGTATTTCAGGCGTGTTACTCTTTCTTTGGATAAATTGACCGATGCTTGCTTCTTTTAAAAAAAGATCCTAGATTAGGATCTACTGTGCTGCACTGAATGCAAATGTCTTAATCTAGACAGCAACCGAGCCCAGTCAACAATTCCAGAGATGAGGCATAGAAGAGCAGAGAGGGCCAACCGTTGTATTTACAATTCATGCATGTAGTTGCTGATTCCATTCAAATAACAGACAGATAGTAGTTGCTAATCCCACTCATAGTGATTACAGGCATGGTTAACCTATCATCCGTATAGTATAGTTATTATACATGCTCTCTTCATTTATCTTTCCCCCTCCTAAGACATTTATTCTGTCTACCACAGGTTGCTTACTCTCTCCTCATCTTCTCGTTGCTCTTCGTCTGCTGATTTGCTGGCTCGTGATCTCCTCATTCTTCTGTCAAGGTCCGTGTTGCATTCCTGAGTTTGCTTCCTTTTGTTTGTCTTCATTATTTAGTGCTTCCTCCTATTTATTGGCTGCGTCTGCTCTGGTTGTTTATTGTTGTTGTGCTCATTTCCTTTGCTCATTGTTGTTGTGCACATTCACCACTTATATGTCATCAAAAGATTATTTCTTAATATATTAAAATGGTTTCCTGTGTCTGTTGTGGTCTATTCCTAGTCCTATCATCCCATCGTTCTTCCTCTTTACTGGTTGGCTTGGTTTTCCTTGCGCCTGCGCAGATTTGCTTGAGGGTTTGTTTTGTTGTGTTCCCTGAATCCTCTTAACTGTAGTGGTTTCTGCCATGTTTTTCTTCGTTTTCATGTGGAAGTATTTGATATCCCGGGGATGGATGATTTATTCAAAGAATGTCCCAGGATTTGTGACTTTCGGTGTAATAGAATCAACATGAATGCAGAGACATGTATTTTCCTGAAGGTAATATTTTTTTCCCTGTTACCAAGCATTTTCCTCATGTTTGCATCTAAAATGTAACTGGCAAGGCTTATATGATTCATGGAGTTCCCTTAGAAAGGTTAATGTTATCAGTGATTATGAGAAATGGCGTTCTTATGATGAAAGCGACATCGTTTTCTGGAAAATCAAAATTGTATTACTAATCCTGTGCAATTGTTAGAGTCATCCTGGTTTTTATAATTGTTCATAAATACTGAGATATGTCATAACTTTGACAATGATTTCATAATATAAAGAGCACACGGATAGGTCCATATTGGGCAGCCTTTTCGTTTCAGTTTTAGGAATCCTTGGCATAGGGTGCTCTATATTTCCGCTAATGTTACCAGTTATATATTTATCAGTTTAAATATTACTTATTTTCACCATATTTGGCTGATGGTTTTAATAAACTTTAAAGGATTGCTCAAATACTCAATACTGACGATAAATACTTAATTGTGTGATGTGTACATGAAATATATTACCTTACGACCATCAATTTGAGAACTTCATGAGTTATTTATGATGGTGGGTGCAGTGTTGTACCCATTTTAATAGACTGGAATTGTCACTCTACCTGTTTATTCTACCTTTTCCCTTCCAAGATTTCTGATGGAGACGCAGGAGATTTTCGTGCATTAGTGAAAGAAAGGTATATTCTTGGACATGTTGTCAAGCCTGTTTTACTAGGTTTGCAGTTTTGCCTTTTTATCACCGCTCAGGATTTATGGGATGGAATATTGTGCGAGCCAGTCTCTCAAACTACTATTTATGTGTGTTTGTTGTAATGGATGGAGAGCCTTCTCTTCTCATTGTTATGGCATTGTTTCTTTCACTGTCATTTTACTATTATTTCTCTCATGCTCAATCTCAGATCGTTTGTTTCACTAGCTATTCTTGCTATTAATTCTCTCATGCTCAATCTTAGAGAGAAAAAATAAATCTATGTAACATGAGCTGAAAGAGAAAGAAGGAATAATAGACTATCTAAGCAGCAACTGGTGTGATGGTCAACAACAATTTTACATACCACATTATAGTGGTTACACTTACAAATACCCACCACGTAATTTTTTGTTTTAATTTCCTTTACATGGGAACAAAATAAGGCATGGCAGGTTAAATCATTTATACATTGTACGTATTGATTGAAAGAGAAATTCCCGACGCACAAAGAGTGTACTGTATGATATTAGAGATTAATGCATTTATATTCAATGCTGCATATCACAAACATTGAATCATTTTCTATGGCCTTCCAGCAAATTCATTCTTATTTTCTAATTGGGCCGTGTTACGAATTCATTCTTTTTTAATTGGGTTCTGTTAGGCTAGCAGAGTAAAACTAGAGACGAAGGATGACTGATTAGGCAATGATGTTTGTTGTTTAATTTTGCTGCTTGGTATTTGTTTCAAACATGAATAATTCTGGTTATGATTTCTGCACTGTATAGTTCCGCTTGCTTACTATGAGATTAGACATAACTGTCACGCAAATCTTTTCACTAGAAACAAATATGCACTTGCTTTTGGATCTGTAGTGCTTCTCTTTCTATGTTATTAAGAATCAGCTGTGAAAATAGGGAGAGAAGGTGCCGATCTTCTCTTAAAGACCACAACATTTCTTACTGGCATGGTTTGCTCTCGCTATTTGCGCCATTGGCGCAACGGGTCATCTAGTACTAATCAAAGAGAGGAACGTTTCTTCCTTCCAAATTTTGGTACCTTCCTTCACCTGTCAACCAAGATTTTCATCTGTCGCGTTTGTTAATGTACGTGGAGGGACTCCTCCTATCAGTTTAAAAATTAATTACCTTGGTGAGGGGAGTCGAATGCACAACCTACACAAGCCGGGCCGCTAGCCATGCCACCAGGCCGAGCCGTGTCTTGTCTTCATGGATGGAAGGTGCCACCCTCTCTAAGTTAGTTTGTATGCAAGAGACAATCCAGGTCATATACTAATTACATTTGATGGTGTCACAACAAAGAAGCAAGCATCAACCCCTTTTTATTTAACACTTCCAATTTTTTTCGCAGAGCCAATCCGGTTCGAGCAGGCTAATTACAATCAATGATTTCATGCTGACATCAGAAAAGGCACCAAGCATCAGCTTTTTCTAATATTTGCTACTCCCTCCGTCCGAAAAAGCTTGTCCCTCAAATAAATGTATCTAGCACCAAGTTAGTGCTAGATACATCCATTTGAAGAACAAGCTTGGGACAAGCTTTTTCGGACGGAGGGAGTACGTGCATAGGGGTCTATTTAGCGTATAATTTGGTATTCCTCTCACAGATTAGAGCATGTAGTGGAAGGAGATAAAAGAAAATTATAGTTGTGCAATAAAATATAATAGATGAAGAGTTTTTAAAAATGGAACATCACAAGAAAAAAACACATACATAGGTTTGTTGTTGATGCCGAAACTAATACAGAGGTGTTCGATACACTATAAGTGTAAACTACACACAATGTAATATTAGTGAAAAAAAATGCAAGAACAAATGCAGAAATCTAAATATGAAAATATTTAATGAGCTCTAAACAAAAAGTAATCAAAACAGATCCATTAGTTCTAATTATAACGGTTGAGATTACAACATAAAAAAGCTATGTGTGGTTAATTTAATTGCAATACAAATGAGTCCACCATAAGTCGTTAAAAAAGGCTCTTGTACGTATGTGAAGCGTAGAGCCATTAAGTTGCAATGCAAACATGTCCACCATTAGTCACGACAACACCGTGATAATATTAGTGAACTAAAATGCAAGAAGAAACATGAATCTAAATATGAAAATATATAATTACCTCCAAACAATATTAGTGAACAACTATGCAAGAATATGGAATTTTTTGTTCTCCCGTGGCAACGTACGGACATTTTTACTAGTTTATTATTAAGTCAGCCCTCTGCCTTTTCCTTAAAAAAAGTTCATAATATTATACACAATAAAGATGGAGAAGATCTAACTTTTGTTGTTTCCGTCTTCTACCAGACGAGGAGGCCGGTGATCGGCTGCTGTGATTAATATGTATGTCTCCCTCCTTCTCCGCAAAAATCAGATTTATTGTGACGTTTGACATCTGTCCGTATGCAACTTTTTTGGTGCACTACACGGAACACGGTCCTGCAATGCAACATGGCCGTGTCATTCTGAAAACAAAGTACGTAGTTTTTTTTAGGGTTGTCTGAAAACAGAGGAGTAGGAGGATTGTACGAGCTGGCGTGGGGAAGAAAGATTGTCGGGATGGGCCTCTTCGCTCGTGGCCGTGCCTAAAGTTGAGGCCTGCACCCGGGAGGCGAAATTCATCGGTCCCAGAATATCTCCACCGGGTTACCTTCCCTATCGACGCGACCGAGATAATTAGTTTGGTTAGGGTTTGCTGTTGTGCTTCAGCCCTCTCCCTCTTGGGCCACTAGCGCACGATCCCTCCTGGCGTCCAAGGTTCAATCAAACTGCAGCCTCTGATCTCTCCGCCGCCGTCGTCTCCATCAACCAACGACAACTTTAGTCACGTGCGTCTCCGACATGAATCAGAAGCACGCCGGATCTCTCGCGACGCCGTTGGGTGGCGTTCGTGCGTCGTGTTCCCCGGCAACGCATCCCATAGGTTCATCATCACGCGGACCTAGTTCTGCATAGGCATCGGTCACCAGCCCACCGACCATTCACCAAGCAACCGTTCTGGCTCCTATTTGCAGCGATGTTTTCTTCGACATTCTCTCAAGGTTGCCGATCAAGTCTTTTTTACGGTTCCGTTGTGTGTTGAGAGGGTGGCATGCTCTCATCTCCGGCCCGGATTTCGTCGCCCTGCACAAGTCTCGCTCCCAGCTCCTACTTATCACCGGACACGATGGAGGCCATCAGCTGCTTGACATGGATGGAAACATTGTAAGGGCAGTCAAGATGGATTTGCTTTCCAAATATTACCTGAGCACTGATGGCCTGGTCTTTATGATCAATAACTTGTTTCCTGGTTATGCCCAAGTGATTGACCTCGCAAGCGGGGTGGTGATCTTAACCTGCTCGAGACCAGCCATGAGAGGAAATATTGTCATCGGCTTCGGTGCTGCCACCCCGTCCGGTATGCACAAGGTGGTTTGCATCGCAACTGAGACCTGTGAAATCCTCGCTTTGGAAGATGGTCTGGGGTGGCGTAACGCACAGTCACCCCTAATTAGTGTCGTCATATATGATATCCCCGTTGAGATTGATGGTGTACTTTATGTACTGGCATCAACAAAACAAAGTACATTCCGGTGCCATTGAGAGTGGTGCATGGTGGAAAGTTGCTGTTCTACTGCTTATATAATTACCAATCACTACCAGAATAACTGGCGATGCCGACGGCCGAACCTATGCCGACGGCCCCCGTCGGCATAGATAGGCCTATCCCGAAGGCCCAGCCCAGGCCGTCGGCGTATATCAATCTATGCCGACGGCCTCCGTCGGCAAAGCTTAGCCGTCGGCGTCGATAGAAATATGCCTACGGTGGCCGTTAGCATAGAGGAGGTCGTCGGCATAGCACGTGGGCCCGGCTACCCGGACGGAGATGGCCTTTTGACGGCGTCAATCTACGCCAACGGGCTAACGGCGGCCGTCGGCATAGACGCCACGTCATCGATCCGCGTCGCTCGCCTGTCCGTGGGGTGGCAAATCTATGCCGACGGCCTAGCCGTCGGCATAGGTCTGGCCCATGGATGTTGCCACGTCATCGATCCGCGCCCGTGGGCACGTCATCGATCCGTGGCCGTGTGCGCAGGTATGCCGACGGCCTTGCCGTCGGCATATCTCTATTTTTTTTCTTATTTTTTATTTTTTATTTACTTTTCCCTGTTTTTTTCACAACATAAATGTGCCTTATCTAACAAAAAAAAACATACCCAGATGGTATATCGATTGCCCCCCTCACGGACGTTGCTGCCGCCGCGCCGTGCCCCACAGCGACGCCGGAGATGGGGGGCACACCCCGGAGCTGCGTGCCGGGTGCCTGCGCTAGCCACCACGCTTCCACAACCGTAGGAGGGCCCAAAGAAACACCTAGCGGCATTGCTACCCCCCAGGTACACCCTCCCGTCTAACCGGGCCCTCATACATGCGGGGCGGTGTGGTGCCATGTCTGAAGAGGCGGGACGGGGGCCGTGGGGGATAGCAATACCACCGGAGCGTCACACCGGGCCCTCATACATGCGGGGTGGTGTGGTGCCATGTCCAAATTAGAGGCGGCACGCGTCTCCGGGGTGTGCCCCCTCACACGGACGTTGCCGCCGCCGGCACCTGGAGGGGGGAAACGGACGCGTCGGGCCTACACGGAGGGGATCTTACTGTGGGTTTGGCCCGGATGTTGCTCTAAAGTGTTCGTATGGGCTGACCTAACACGACCGGGTGGATAGTTCTACTGGTCAAAACCCGTCCGTGCAAAGTCAAAGGGCTAGATCCGTGGTCAAATGCTCTGGTTAGGCGGGACGGGGCCGTGGGGGTAGCAATGCCACCCAGCGCCGCACGGGTCCTCATACATGCGGGTGGTGTGCTAGCATGTCCAAGAGGCGGCAACGCGTCTCCAGTGTGCTCCCTCACACAGACGGGCCGCCGCCCGGCTTTGGAGAAGCAGACGTCGGGTCTACGGAGGGATCTTACTGTGGGTTTGTCCGGATGTTGCTCTAAAGTGTTCGTATGGGCTGACCTAACACGACCGGGTTGATAGTTCCTTGGTCAAAACCCGTCGTGCAAAGTCAAAGGGCTAGATCCGTGGTCAAACGCTGAGGTTAGGCGGGACGGGGCCCTGGGGTAACAATGCCACCCGAGTGTCACACCGGGCCCCCATACATGCGGGGTGGTGTGCTGGCATGTCCGAAGAGGCGGCACGCGACGCGTCCGTTTAGACCCGACGCGTCCGTTTGCCCCTAACAGGTGCCGGCGGCGGCGCCGTCCATTAGGGGGCACACCGAGACGCTGCGTGCCGCCTCTTGGACATGCCACCACACCACCCGCATGTATGAGGGACGGTGCGACGCCGGGTGGCATTGCTACCTCCCTGGGCCCCGCCCCGCCTAACCTCAGAAGCGTTTGACCACGGATCTAACCCTTGACTTTGCACGACGGGCTTTGACCAAAGTGGAACTCTCCACCGGTTGTGTTAGGTCAGCCCATAGGATCACTTTGGAGCAACATATGGGCCAAAGCAACAAGAAGATCCCTCCGTAGACCCGACGCGTCCATTTCTTTGTGTGCTGGCGGCGGCCGTCCGTCCGGGGGCACACTCGAGACGCTGTGCCGCCTCTTCGGGCATGCCAGCACACTGTACGGCATGTATGAGGTCCCGGTGCGATGCTCCGGTGGCATTGCTACCGCCTACGGCCCCCTGCATCGCCTAACCCTGTGGTCCCGGTGTCACGAAAGGCCGCACCGGTGCGGGTCCCATACACACGGTAAACTAAATATCTAAAAATAGTAATAATTGAATTTATAAAAAACAAACATGCCATAAAAAATTTAAAAATGACGTAATAAAAAAGTAAAAAAATGAAAGTACGTATGCCGACGGCTAGGCCGTCGGCATATCTCATACCTTATCCACTCGGCTCTATCGTTGGCAGGTTGGACCACGCCTATGCCGACGGCTAGGCCGTCGGCTTAGGTCCAACCTTATCCAGTCCTCCTCTCCTCCACTCGCTGCACATCTCCTCTCCTCCACTCGTTTCTCTCCCCCAACCGCCACCGCCACCCTCACCCGGTGTCGCGCCGCCGTCGTCCCCGCCCTGACCCGCGCCACGCCGCCGTCCTCCCGACCCGTGCCGTCGTCCTGCCCGCCCCGCGCCTCCCGCCGTCCTCCCGCCCGTGCCGCCTGGACGTCCTCCCCGCGCCTCCCTGTCGTCCTCCCGCCCTGTGCCGCCCGACATCCTACCGCCTCCGCGCTTGATCATGGCCGCCTGACGCGTCCTCCCCCGCGCGCCTCTCCGCCCGCCGCCTCGTCCGCACCCCTCAAGACATCCGCCGTCGTCGCGCCCTGCCAAGACTGCCAAGCAGGCTCGACTCGGCATGGGTCCGGTGCCCTTCCTCCCGGAGCAGCCGCCGCCCGACCTCGCCCACGCCCGGCCGACGCCCCTCCCGCCTGACCTCCTCCCGCCTCGACCTCCTCTCCGTTAGGTCCGCCCCTTCCCTCCCAAGAACATTTTTTCTGTTTTTCATGATTTTGCAGAGGATAAGAGGGCTAAATGTGATAGTTAGACACATAGATGGTAGTTAGATAGATAACTTGTTCATACGGATTTTTTTTACATGATGATGATTGTTAGATGAGAAGTGATAGTGATGATTTTTTATGCTTGATGATTTTGATATGATGATGATGATGGATGATAGATGATTGGTAGATGATGATGTTGATGATAGATGATGATGTTTTTCTATGCTTCGATAATTTTTAGATGATGATGATGTTTTTTATGATTCGATGATTGTTAGACGATGATGATATTGTGATGTTCTATGAGTTGTGATGTTCTAAATTTTTTGTCGCGATGGATTTTGCAGGCTTTGTGGTGTTGCATTTCATCAAAGTGACCGTCGTCCGACGTGTTGTTCCCTGAGCATCCCTCTGTTGTTTGACTCCTTCCCCTACAGCCGAGGGTGAGCTACAAGTCCATCTCCTCCATTTTTTGATGTCACTAGATTTCATTCTCAAGTCTACTGACGTAACCTAGGCGTCTCCCGTCCGAAAGGGTTGCATCGATAAATATGCATTCAATTGCATATTTATCACCGCAGCTCTTTCGGATTGTCCAGCGTTTTCCATGGACAGCCCGAGGATGTGTAGATTGGGTATGTTATCCATGTTCTACCCAGTTCCAAGACAGGATTTCGGCGGCGCCTCCCCATTGTTCTCCGGAGCACATTCTCTCGGCTATTTGCCGAGACGTGTATCTGGAGAACAGCGGGGAGGTGCAGCCGAAATTTTGTCTCGGAACGGGGTAGAATGGAGAACGTACTCAATCTACACATCCTCGGGTTTGATTAGGACCCGTCTTTACCTATTAGAGATGTAGGTGGATTAAACGCGGTAGAAACTGAAAATTTGATGTGATTAATTTAAGTGAATCCTTAATTATGTTGTGTGGGTTGCAAAAAAGCAGAGGATGGCAGATAATCAGTGGATGTACAGTGGTTTTATCCGTCGGAATCGAGTAACATCAGAGTGGATCGCGAAAACCGATGTGTATTTGAAGGAGATATTCCGTCGTCCAATGAGAATTATCCCACCATGCCCCTATGTGAGATGTGCCAGACGTCACCGTAGAAATCAGACAGACATGAGTGAGCACCTTCGCACGCACGGATATATGCCAAACTTTGACATGCCGCCGATAAACATAGCCGAGCAGGACCGTGGTAGAGAGGAGGTGATGCGACAACGCATCAATGGATATGAGGACGACGGGGTCAGGGACATGCTAGATGATGTCATTGTTGCAGAAACGGCAAATGCGACACCTTTAGAGAATGAACCAGAGGAGCCGGAGGCAACCGCAAAGGCCTTCTTGGAGGTCTTGGCCTCGTTGAAGAAACCTCTTTATGCAGGTGCGAAAATATCTCAGCTGGATGCCATCTCGCAACTGATTGCAGTCAAGGCTGAGTACGGCTATAGCCAGAAATGCTTCGAAGCATTCCTGGGAGTATGGGCTAACAGCCTCCCTGAGGGTCATGAACTGCCGAAAAGCATGTACGATACAAAGAAAATCATGAAGGCACTCTCTATGTATTATGAGAAAATAGATGTTTGCCCGAAGAATTGTCTTTTGTTTAGGCACGAGTATGCGGATGACAAGTACTGTAGGAAGTGCGGTTCGTCTCGGTACATTGAGGTGGTCGGTGAGGATGGTGAGAAAAAGCAGCTAACCATCCCTGTTAAGGTTCTTCGGTATCTTGATTTTATAAAAAGACTGCAGCGCCTTTTCATCACGAAGGAGTCTGCCAAAATAATGAAGTGGCACAAGGAAGGTATAAGGTACAATAAAAAAAATCGTACATCCATTGGGAGGGGAAGCATGGAAGTCATTCGATGAAGAATACCCCGAGGAAGCAGCCGAGGCTGGGAATGTCAGAATAGCCATATCAGGTGATGGGTTGAATCCATATGGTATGTCGTCCAATCCATACAGCTGCTGGCCTGTGTTTGTAATTCCTCTCAATCTTCCTCCCGGTGCCCTAATGCAACGGAAGACCATGTTCTTGTCGCTCATCATTCCGGGGCCTGACTACCCGGGGAAGCAATTGGGTGTGTTTATGCAGCCGCTTGTGGATGCCTTGCACCATTCTTGGTACTTTCCGAGGTTGACATACAACCGGGATCTGCAGAGAAATTTCTTGATGAAAGTTTGGTTGCACTATTGCATGCATGACTTTCCCGGCTATGCTCTATTCTGCGGATGGTGTACAAGTGGTAGGATGCCATGCCCAGTGTGCATGCAGGCTCTGCGAATGATTTGGCTGAGTAAGGGTGGTAAGTATGTAGCCTTTGACCTGCATCGACAGTTCCTCCCTCCAGACCATCCAGACAGGGAAGACAAGAAGAACTTCACGAAAGGCCGGGTTGTTCATGAAGTAACCGAGATTCCAACATTTTCGGGGGCAGATGTTCTTGCTCAGCTAAAAGCTCTCAAGCCTAAAGTCAAAGGGAAAGGCAAAGCCAAAGCCAAAGGCTTCGAGGGATATGGCGAGACACACAACTGGACTCACATTACCCCCTTCTCGCAGCTTCCCTATTTCAAGGACCTCAAACTTCCTTACAATATTGATGTGATGCACACGAAAAGAATGTGGCGAGTCCCTTCTCCACACGATCCTCAACATTCCTGATAAGGCGAAGGATAACGTAAAAGCTAGAGCCGATCAACAGAGAATTTGTGATAGACCACGCTGAACATGAAGCCTCCCATAGGCGGTCGAAAAACTGGTTCAAGCCGATCTGACTTTGTCCTTAAACTGCCGAAAAAAAGAAGTACTTATCTGGCTGAAACAAATTTTGAAGTTCACCGATGGTTATGCATCGAATATAAGTAAGGGAGTCAATCTTTCAACGGGCAAAGTGACCGGCCTGAAGAGTCATGACTACCATGTATGGATTGAGCGGATAATGCCGGTGATGGTTCAAGGCTATGTCCCCGAGCATGTCTGGCGAGTGCTTGCCGAGCTTAGCCATTTCTTCCGCATGCTCTGTGCTAAAGAAGTAAGTAAAGAGGTGATTGAAAAATTGCATAAGAAGGCACCAGAGTTGATAGTCAAGCTAGAGAAGATCTTTCCGCCAGGCTTCTTTACTCCGATGACACATCTCATTCTGCACCTCGCAAACGAGGTATTGTTAGGGGGCCCTGTGCAAAATCGATGGCAGTACGGCCCTGAGAGGCAGAACAAGCATCTCCGACGGAAATGTGGAAACAAAGCTAAGATTGAAGCTTCCATAGCCGAGGCAGTTATCCTAGAGGAGGTGTCAGACCTCAGGATATCATACTATCCAGACCACGTTCCCCATCTTCATAACAAGGTGCCTCGATACAATATAGAAGAGCCCAAGTATCAACCCAGGCTCGATCTATTCAACACGCAAGGTGGGAGGGCTGGGGCCTCGAAATCTTATAACATTCCACGACAAGAGTGGGAGGACCTCATGTTCTATATCTTGCACAACATCAAGGAAGTTGAGGAAGTGTGGATGAGGTAATACCACTACACCATTCCTTTATGTCTTCCACATCATCATGTTTCATGTTCACTTAGTCCCGATCTAACACCGCTTATCTTTTTTTAGTGATTTCGTTCAAGAGGAATGGACGGGAGTGAATCCTCCTACTGAGGCGGAGGCACTTACTCTTCTCCGTCATGGAAACCCTGGACGCAAAACTTTTGTTGCTTGGTTCATGGAGAAAGTAAATTTCCACACTCCCCTATTAAATACCTACTTCAACATTTATTAGTTAACTGAACTAATGCACTCAACAATTTCCATTATACTTGTAGGGAAAAGATCCGAACATATCTATGGATGATGAATTGAGATGGGTTTCCATGGGTTTTGACCCTGCCGTCATGACATGTACAAAGTATGATGTGAATGGGTATCGCTTCCATACAGAGGAGCACCAAAACAGCCGTCTCGATCCGAAAACTATAAATACTGGAGTGTACACCCCCGGTGAAAATTCAGTAGACTACTACAGAAGGGTACACAATATATACGAGGTTAAATTCCGCCAGGGGCGTGAGACCCTAAGTCTGCCTGTGTTCAAATGCCGATGGTTCGATAAACGGGAGGGGGTAAAACATACGCCTTCCATTGGTTTGGTCAAAGTTAAACCATCAACCGTCTATGACGGAGCCGATCTCTTCATTGCGGCTACCCAAGCTACACAAGTATATTATCTGCCTTACCCATGCCAGAAAGTGTATCTAAAGGGTTGGGAAGTTGTGTTCAAGGTGTCGCCACATGGTAAGCTACCAGACCCGAATGAAGACGATTACTACAACATTAACCCCATGACATACGAGGGAGTGTTATATCAAGAGCAACCTGATGATGATGATGATGATGTGGTTAGAAACGATGACGCTAGACCATTGGGTGATGATGATGTCGACCCAAATGTCGACGATGCACGGAATGATGGTGAGACCATTGTCAATGAAAATGACATACTTATGCTAGAAAAGTTAAACGAAGACGCTGACGACGAGGAAGAGCCTCCACCTCCGTCGGACAACGAAGATGATATGATTGATAGTGATGATGAGACGGACCGAGAAAGAGGTTACAACAGTGATGATTCATATGTGTTCTAGCAGATGTACGTTTCAAGTCTTTTTTTCTATAGTTTAGGAATATGCCTTTTATGCATTTTTATTAATGTGTTTATTATCATGCCTTTTCTTCATTTCATTAATTTACTAATTGCTTTTCTCTTTTCAATGCAGGTTCGTGGAACATGGGCAAGGGGAAGGCCGATGGCGTGGGTTTCCTACGCAAGGTCGTCGGCCTGCCTAGTTGGAGTGGTCGAGCACGTAATCCTCCCCCTCGGCTACTTGACGATGACTCCTCACAGGAGGTCGAGGGAGAGGTGCCCCTAGAGGAGGAGGGGCGGGGAGAGCCTCTAGAGGACGAGTCTGGGAGGAGAGCCACTCTGGGGTCGCGGCGGAAGAGCGCACCCTCACCGACTTAGGGGTGTTGTCTTCGAGGCCCTCCTCTAGTGAGGTACCCTCCTCTAGTGAGGTACACTCTAGGGAGGAGGAGGAGGAGGAGGAGGAGGAGGAGGAGGAGGTGGTGGAGGAGGAGGAGGTGGAGGAGGAGGCACGCGAGGAGGAGGAGGAGGAGGAGGAGGAGGAGGAGGAGGTTGGGGAGGGGGAGGCAGGCGAGGAGGGCGTGGTGGCGGGGATGATGGTGGTGACGGGAAGGGGGTTGACAACAAGGGATGGCTGCGTGGCAATAAAGCTACCAAAGCAGGTTCCTGCCATCGAGGAGCAGAAGTGGCTCATTGAGCCCACGGAAAAGAGTAAGTGGTTCATTATTTTGCTTGTCACATGCATATTCGGTTGTTATTTATTTTGCTTGTCACATGCTAATAGTTCATTCTTTTGCAACAAGCTGGATATATTCTAAAGGGTCCGTATTCCCAACGGCCTCATCACCGTCTTGCTAAAGTTATCTTGGCGGGTTGTCTGTCGGATCGGTCCAGCAGCCGGACCGTCGGGTTTTGGCCACAGCTGGGACCATCGGGAAGCGGCCCTCCACGGACCATGAGACCCATGCCAAGGCCGTGATCACTACTTTCGGGTGAGTTCTCTTGAAGCACAAGTCCATTCTAGTTTCATGAATGATTTAACTCATGGCTTCTTCCATTCTTGTTTCATGCATGATTGTAGAAATTCTATCGATTTCTTCCGAGCCTGAGGCTAGAGCGGACCAGATCGTGCTGCGCCAATGCAAGAAGAAGGCCCGCCATATGCAGTACGAGGTGCGCTATGTGGCCATCTCGACATACTACCACGACGTTCTTGGTGTGAAGATGACCAAGGAAGAAGCGCGGAGGATGGGCATTACCTTGGAGAGGCCCGAGTACTTGGCGGTAAGTATAAAAGATTTTTAATTATGCTTTCATATATTATGCTTTCATTATGCTTTCATTACCATGTGGTACATTTCATCATTTCATGTTGACATGCCATTATGCTTTTATTATGTAGGTGTGTCCAAATAGGTGTTATGGAAAAGGCGAGTCTGGCGGC
Organism: Aegilops longissima; assembly: GCA_021605205.1. Classification (NCBI taxonomy): domain Eukaryota; kingdom Viridiplantae; phylum Streptophyta; class Magnoliopsida; order Poales; family Poaceae; genus Aegilops; species Aegilops longissima. The sequence continues at coordinate 12,166,392 of CM038678.1, forward strand.
ATTGGTGGATCTTTGGTGTGATGAGGCTGGAGCACAGGCTGCTACGAGAATAAAAATAAGGCTAACCGAGGGACGGAGGGAGTACATGCTCAGGGAAACCGAAACCACTATCTCCACAAGGCAGTTAATGTATGACTAACCCCATTAAACATTCTTCTTCTTCTATTTACCATCACTTTCTTATGTATGACTAACCTCTGTTTGGTGGTGCAGAGGAGAAACCAGGCGGCCGCTCTCGGACATGCAGGCGTGGGAGATCGCCCATCGCGGAAGGACCCCAAGCCTGGTGAGCCCAAGTACTACGGCAAGAAGACCGCGTGGAGGAAGGAGGCCTACTCATGGCAGATCTGAGTTACATCTGACACACCGACCCCATTCTGGCGGATCTGGACGACAGGCGGTGGTGAGCATGGGGCCCAAGGAGCACGGTCGGGAGGCGGTTCTCGATGTTGTGGTCACTCCGACTATCTCCTACACACAGCTCCGTCGGATCGACCCGAGCTGAGCAGCAAGACGAGCCAGCCGGTGTCCGATTCACAGTCCCTCTTTCAGAGCAACAATCTGTAAGTATTTTCCCTCTTATCTTCATTGCTCACTTTATTTTCCGCATCTAGTAGTTTTATGAGTTCCATACCGTAGGCCTACTGAGTACACACGCCAGAGACCATGGCGTGGCATCGAGGCTTCATGAACACCAAGTGCAGAGCGATCGCCGGTGGAGCAGGCTTTTCAGAAATGGCGGCGATAGGTGTCCTCGATTGCAGCCCAAGACAATGCCCTCCGGCACAACCAAGGTCTGCTGACCTTGAGGAGTTTGTGGCACGAGCGCTGGCCCTCGCGGTTAGTTCATCCCCAATCTATTCACCCAAAGCATGTCATGCCTTTCAACACAGTCATATATCCCATTAATATGTCTTTTCAACATCCAGGGAACAGGTGGATCTACCGTTGGCGGTGGTCTTCGCAGCACTCCGGAGACACGGAGCCCGACCACTCCGATCCACGGAGGTGGAGGCCGAGGTGGAGGCGGAGGTGGAGGCGGAGGTGGAGCCGATCTTGGCGGTAGCGCTGGCGGAAGCACTGACGACCTGGGCTTCGGCGCTCTTGGCGGTGACGACCTCCGCGGTGCTCGACGTCCTGGCGCTTAAGCCTTTGGGTCACATTGTGGCGGTTCTCGATGTTGTGATACTTATATGCTTGTGATGTTTCTTATCTTATTGTTGTTTGTGAGATTCTTATATGCTTGGTGGTGATGATACTTATATGTTTATGCTTTGTGATGTTTCTTATGATGTGTGATGCTGCTCCTTACTCTTACGTGATGTTGCTTCTTATATATGCTGCTTCTTATATATGTTGTGTATATTCAAATGAATTGAGCTGAAAAGAAACAGAAAAAGAAAAAAAAACTAGACAGAAACTATGCCGACGGCCTAGCTGCCGGCATAGCCCTGGCGTGAGCTCCCAGTGGCTGACACGTGGCCGTCTATGCCGACGGCCTGGCCGTCGGCTTAGTTCTGCCCCAGGAGTGCCCAGTTGCCGACACGTGGCACGTCTATGCCGACGGCCTAGCCGTCGGCATAGTTCTAAACTAAGCCGACGGCCCGGCCGTCGGCATAGGCAAGCCCCAGGAGCAATGACGACTCGCCACGTGGCACCTCTATGCCGACGCAGTGGCCGTCGGCATAGAGGTGCCACGTGGCAAGTCGTCGTTGGTCAGCAGTTGACGGCAGCCGCCGTTAGGCGATGGCGCTGCCGACGACCAGGGCCGTTGGCATAGATGTACGGCCACCGTCGGGATAGGGTCTATGCCGACGGCTTTTCTATGCCGACGGTCATCCTGGCTACGCCGACGGATATGTTGCCGACGGCCCTATGCCGACGGGGGCCGTCGGCATAGGCATGTCCCGACGGCTAGTCAGGGCTATGCCGACGGCCTTGGCCATCGGCATAGGGTGCGATTCCGGTAGTGAATCAAATCCGATACAGCTGGATGGTAAGTTTCATCTTTGTAACTTGGATTTGGAGCGTTTCATCTCTTCCAACAAATAATGCACTGCATTCTTTTTATTTTTGTCAAATATTTCTTTAAAGACATGATCAAACATAACCATGTTGGGTACATAGAAGCACACGAGCAACTACCTTTGTTAATGCATGTCACTTCATAAATGGTCTAACAATAAACTCGTGTTCTCTTTTGGGTGTTTTGAGAGTATTCAAAAGTTTTAGAGTGCAAAGGATCTAGCGCTATTTGTATAGTGGTTCATGGCACTGCTGATCTTGAGGTCGCTTCTATATGAATATACAGTTCCACATATGACCATTACTTCCAGGCACATATATAATGTACTATTTTTAGCAGCTATCGAACCTCTTGCACTGAATGGCCAAGTTGATGATTCCTGCAGTTCTTGATACATACTCGCTTCATCCCACAATATCAGACGTTTTTTAACACTACACTAGTGTCAAAAAATGTCCGACATTATGGGACGTAGGGAGTAATTGCTAACATTCAACAAACACGCCTGTGACCAGCCATACTAAAAAGAACTAGTACCATACTAGAAGTGTTATGGCGCTGTTAGGAGGAGGGCGTGAGAGGGCCGGCCGGGGGCGTTTTGCCAATGGCCAGGCAAGAGGGAAGGGATTTCCTTCTTAATTCTTACTTGATTAGATTGATACATGTCCTCTCTTTATATAAAAAGGTTTACTTGACTGCCAAGCAAGAGTTTACTTGACCCCTAAGTAAGCGGCCCTTATCTCTAATTAACCCTAAGACTAACGGACTATACCGTCAGACCAGGCCCATCGGGCCCATTACGTACTCTAACACTACACCTCACCTAGACATGCAGCATGTCCTCGAGCTGCAGCCTAACCAACCTATAACCATGACTCGACGCAACACAAACCTAACACCTAAAAACAAGCCTTTTACATCTCGGCTTGTGTTATTACTTTCAACCTAAAAGGCACTGGGACGCTTAATTTTGGACCCCTTAACAAAAAATGGAGACCATCCGCACGTCGGACGTGCACGTGTATAACCACCAGGATCCCATGGACACCACCTGGATAAAAGGAGTGCATGTGTATGGCTGTTGGTCTGCACCGCACAGGGAAGAGTGGAGGGATTGCGATGGAGAATGATGAGGAGGGGTGCACCCCCCACAAATGTCGATGTCGCAAACTTTGAGGTCGTTGCCCTGGCCGGATGTTCCCGTGCAGGGTCCGCCTGCTCAGGCTTCCACGGCACCCCTCGCCACGACCGCGGCGCGACCGTTTCGCCGGCTCACCTCGGTCGAGCTACTCGAGCGTCGCCGCCAAGGGTTCGGCCCATTACGTACTCTAACATAGGTCTTTGATGATTGCATCAATCTCTTCATGAGTAAAAGGGGCCTCAAGAAAGCTTAAGTCGGGATGAGGGGCCAACAGATTTAGCAGGCCTTGGGGTAAACCATAAGTTTCTGACTTCCCAAGCCTGCTCTGAAGGCTCCATGCAGCAAAGCGGCTTTATCTGCATGATCAGAGATAGTGTACCTATCAGGGTGTTGCGGAGTTGCAATGTTTTGCCAATAAATCTTTTCTTGTTGTAGTTACACAGTCAAATATTGTTTCAAGTTTGTTCTTAGATCTGCTATTTTCAAAAGCATCTAACATGGAAATGAGAGCATTAATATCCACAATGGATTCCTTTAATTTGGACGAAGTTTTTGCCCAAATTTTCAAGCTTTTCCTTAGGATTTTTGTCTTTGCGTTGATTCTCTTGGCTCCATCTCCATAGTGTATGCTTTGGGTCCAAACTGATTCAACCAGAGGTAGGAAATCATCATGTGTCATCCACCAATTCTCACATCTAAAAAGATTGCTCTGTGGCATAAATTTATGGATCTGGATAACACAAGGTACATGATCTGAGGTGGTCATAGCCAGTGGATAAGCCATTGTGTTCGGATGAGTTAGAGTCCAGGAAGTATAGGTAAACAACCAGTCCAATGTCTCAAGGAGTAGGCTATCGTGCATGTTGCTCCATGTGAAATTTCTACCGTTAAGGGGAATGTCTACAATACCCAGCTATAGCATGCTATTAGCGAGACATTGTACACTGATTTATTTACCGAGGTATTACTTAGATCGCTATAGCATGCTATTTGTTTCATTTATTTTGAGCAAATCAGACAACTTTGATATGAATACATGCACATGATTTCTAGTTCAAAACATAGATGCAAATTGGATCGTCTGTTGTTGTATTGGTTTCAGTCTTCCGGGCGAAATAGGTGTGATCAGCTGCTTGGTGCAAAATTGGTGAGTATAGTAGAGAAAGGTACACATGGCCACTGTAACTACCCATTTGCATGTTTTGACCCATGTCCTGCGTTTTGTGGGACTGGGGAAACAGTTGAGCATACAGTCATGGAAATTTGATGGATGACAACAATAGTTCTCGCATGACAAAACAAGGTACTTCCTTTATTATATGACATACCAAACATCTAACATGAGTTGCAAGATAACATGAACTGTGCAATTGCGAGATCATGCTTACTTTTTTCTCTCTCTTGTTCATGTGAACAATTGCAATTGCCAGAGCAACATTAGCTGCCAGTTTACATTGGAATATTGGAGGAAGACAAATGCAAAACTAGTGCGGCATCGTCGCATCTGGCATCAGATAGTGTGGCATGAGTGCTGGTGGCACTGTGAACTGACCACCCTCCAGTTTCCTCGCGATTGTGAACTCCATCACCTCCACGATCCTCTCTTCTTCTCCTGGGTCGCCGGGGTATGGCTCCAGCATGTTGGAGCGCAGGATCACTGCATTGCTGATGGCCCCCTCGAAGTCGGCGACGTTGTTTACGATCTCTGACAGCGCCATGATAAACTCCTCCGCCGACACAAGCCTGGAGAGTTACACGGAGTCGGATCTGGCATGGACTATGTTCTCGACGACTGAGAGCGAGATGAGGAAGTTGGATACTGCTGTGCTAGCCTTGAGGATGCCGAAGCGGTGTCGCAACCATCTTGTGTTGTGTAGTTCCCATGGTGATTATGGAAGTGTCTCGTCGCTTCTTAAGCCACGCTGAAACGGCACGAGGTTCTGGTCGTACTCCATGCCAGAGAGGAGCTCGAGGGGCAACCCCGCCAGGAGGTCGGCGACGCTGCACATGCCGAGCAGGCCGGTAAGGATGTCAACAAGGGGCTTCTGGTTCGGGTACACGTACGGCCTCTGCGGCGAGAAATCAGGCTCGTGTGGCGGCGAAGCCGGATGCGAAACTGGTCATGGAGGTCGCTACGAATTTCTGTTTGCATGCAAACAGTAATTCAGACCTGTAGCCACGATTGGTTATATTCTTGTACTGGCCTATCCATTTTCAACAATTCAACCTCAACGAACTCAGTTCTTGACCACAGTCAAACATCAAATGATCCAGAGATTTATTCCGCGCACAGAAAAAGCAAAATGTTGTCTTTTCCTAAGATTATCTGTAGTGATGAGTCTATTAAATAGTGGAGCAAAACAAAAATGTGAATTATGATGCAGGTCTTTGGTTGGACTGTTCAAATCCAGGGTTACAAGCTTTAAAACTAGGGAAAAAAATGTCCCAAAAGGTTTCGAGCAACCAAACCCCCCCCTCCCCAAAAAAATATGAGCATCACTGCCCATCCATCATTCTAGCCTCCAGGGGCGAAGATGGATTTGAAAAACTAAGAATGGTCAGCTGCAAGAAGACTCCTTCCGCCGAGGGCCGCGTTCGCGATACCATGTCAAACTTGGTAATTTTCTGAAGCGTGTCAACCTCCGTATAGGCGCCTGCGGTTGTTACAGTGATTGCTCGATTCTCCAGTTTTGATTTTGAACAGTTGGTTCGATTTTATCTTCAACCAACCATATACCATGGATGTATCTAGAAGACTCTAGACTCTAGCTAACCACCTTCTAACATGTGGAAGAGAAGATGAGAGAGACGTACAGTTGAGCATCGGTTGATCCTTGTCATGTGTTTCCTGTTACAGTGAACAGACAGTTGAGCATGGAGTCATGGACATGAAATGGATGACTGCCAATAGCACTCGCGTGATTAAGCAAACACTCCGTGTTACTACTATATAACATATACAACCCAAAGCCTCCAAGCATTTAGTGCCAGACAACATGACTTGCACAAGAACGCCAAGGTTACTGCCGGCTTTCCCATCTCCGTATCTGGAATATTGGAACAAGACAAATGCATCAGCATGGTACCGCCCCACGCTCCTGCACGGCGATGCTCCGTCCCATCGCGTGCTTGCCGGTGCTGTTCTGGCGCTAGTCGATACAGCTCGTGGTAACCCATGCAGTCCGTGAGCTCGTCTATGCATACAGCGACCTCTGCGTCCACGGATCTAACGTGCCATCTCGGATTCGTGTAAACAGGGTCGTTCAACTGCTGGTTTATTCGCTCGACTGTACCGTGTACTCTGGTCGTACTGGTCTCCATCGCCTGATCTGCATCTGCCTCGATTACCATTGCCCGACACGCATGCAGCTTCTCTACCACGTCTCCATTGTCTGGCGTGCATCTGCCATGTTACCATTGCCTGCCACGTGTCCAGCTTCGGTATCGTGGATGAGCGCCACTGGCACGGTGGATGGGTCATGCTCAGGTTGCTTCGCGACCACGAACTTCATCAGTGCCAGACTGGTCATCATGGTCTACCCCATCTTTGGTCAGACATGGCGACGATGCTGCAAGGACGTTTATCCCTACTTAAAAACGTTGTTGTGGAAGAAGTCAACTTAGTCATAGGGGTCAATTTTATATCTCGTAATGGTTCGGCCATGGTTTCTGTTGTTTTGTTCTTTGTTGATTAATTAATAAAAATGGTTGTGTACATCATATTGATGCAGAGACCGGCGGTTTAACCTTCCTTTGGAAAGAAAAAATAATGGCCATCATGGTTCCATCAGACTCCCTGCCGGATGGGAGGCCACGGGTGCCTCCGGTTGTGGGTCGGCGATGCCGTACGCGCTGATGAGGCCGGCGAGGATGTTGACGTGGGTGATGCACGGACTGTTTTTCTTTCTTCTCTGTGTTGTGTGTTAGACACTGGTCCTCTTTTCCTCACTTTGTCCCATTGCAATATGTGATAAGTATGTCTTTGGTTTAAGCTGCATAGACTCCTGGTTTATGATTTCTATCCGAACTTGTAGGTTTGTTTTGCAGGAGTGACATCCATGGTAGATCAAACTAGGCTTGAGGTGATGGTACTATCGATACGGTATCGGAATAGGAACCCCATTTTTTCGATAAAGAGAAGTCGACTCCTGGTTTATGATTTCTATCCGAACTTGTAGGTTTGTTTTGACATCCATGGTAGATCAAACTAGGCTTAACATGGTGGTGCTATCGATATGGTATCAGAATAGAATCCCTTTTTTCGATAAGGAGAAATCGACTCCTGCTTTATGACTTCTATCCGAACTTGTAGGTTTGTTTTGTAGGTGTGACATCCATGGTAGATCAAACTAGGCTTGAGGTGATGGTACTATCGATACGGTATCGGAATAGAAACCCCATTTTTTTGATAAAGAGAAGTCGACTCCTGGTTTATGATTTCTATCCGAACTTGTAGGTTTGTTTTGCAGGAGGGACATCCATGGTAGATCAAACTAGGCTTGAGGTGATGATACTATGGATACGGTATCGGAATAGAAACCCTATTTTTTGATAGAGAAATCGACTCCTGGTTTATGATTTCTATCCGAACTTGTAGGTTTGTTTTGCAGGAGGGACATCCATGGTAGATCAAACTAGGCTTAACGTGGTGGTGCTATCAATATGATATCCGAATAGAATCCCTTTTTTCGATAAGGAGAAATCGACTCCTGCTTTATAATTTCTATCCGAACTTGTAGGTTTGTTTTGCAGGAGTGACATCCATGGACATGGTAGATCAAACTAAGCTTGAGGTGATGGTACTGTCGATACATATCGAAATAGAAACCCTATTTTTCAATAAAGAGAAACAAAGAAAGGACAAGAACATCTGGCATGATGATCCCACTGATGTCCAACGTCTTGTTCATCTACTTCTGCTTCTGCGGCTGTGAATAGATGTTCATTTTTTTCTTTAGGTTTTTGGTTTTCTGAAACCTATATCATGAGTTTCTGAGATTCTCCATGGTGCGACGTTGAAGGTGAGAAAGGACGTGCGAGAGAGCGATGACCGAGCCAGAGGGAAATCAACTAGGGGAGTTGCGTGGGTTGCAACGGCGTTTGGAGTAGTTCACTACTAGGGAAAAGCCTATACACAGAAATTTAGCAACAGCGCGGGTCAAAAAAGAGCGCTAGTGCTAGATAGCAATAGCGATTGAGGAAAAACCGCGCTACAGATACAATCTTAGCAGTAGCGCGTGTAGTGCCAAAAGTGCTACTACTAATATTCCCGTTGGTAGAATGATAGGATACGCATAGCAGTAGCGGGCTTGGAAGAAGCGCGCTACCACTAGGTCATAAGTAGTAGCGCGTTTCCTACGAAGAGCACTACTACTAATGGAAATAAAATAAGATGAAAAACAAATAGAAAAGTAAATGAAAATGAAAGAAATAGAAAAAGGAGAAAGGAAAAAATAAAATGTAAAGCATAATAATTGAAAAAGCGAAAAAACGGAGGAATGCATAGCAGTAGCGTGTGTTCGTAAGAGGCGCTATAGCTAACATAGCTGCAGCGCGTGTCCTAGACCCCCGCTATAAAAACAGAAAAGAAAATTAAAAAATGGAAGAAAATTACATAGCTATAACAGCAGCGCGTTTTGTAAAAACCGCTGTAGCTATCTTAGCTATAGCGCGTTTTACGAAACGCGCTACCGGTAAATTTGACTTAACCAAAAAACCGTTTCCCCCCGGCCACCACTTCTCCCCCAAATCCCTCGACCCACCCCGCCGTCTCCCGATTCGCGTCGCCCCACTTCGCCGTCTCCTGCCGGCGTCGGCGCCACGAGACCGTCGCCATCGACGCCACGGAGCCGCCCCCAGCCACGGAGCCGCGGCCTCATCAACGCCACCGGAGCCGCCGTCGACGCCACCGGATCCTCCGTCGCCACAACTGCCTCCCTCGCCGTCACCGGAGACGCCCCTGCCTCCCTCGCCAGCACTGCCTCCCTCGCCACCACTGCCTCCCTCGCCACCACCGGAGCCATCCTCTGTAAGCCCCCACCCCTCCTCTCTCTCTCTCATGTATAGGTTAGCTAGTTTAATTAGCTTAATTATCTAGGTTAGGGCAAAAATTTAGTTAGGGCTTTGACAGAGAAGTAGTTAGGTTAACTAGTTTAATTAGGTTAATTATCTAGGTTAGTGCAAAAATTAGTTAGGGCTTTGACAGAGAACTAGTCTGGTTAACTAGTTTAATTATCTAGGGTAATTAGTGAAAAAATTTACTTAGGGCTTTGACAGAGAACTAGCTGCGTTAACTAGTTTAATTAGGTTAATTATGTAGGTAAACTAGATTAACTAACTAGGTTAAATAGGTAGGTTAATTAGGTTTGTTGGATTAACAAGCTAGGTTAAGTAGGTTGGCTAGGTTAGAGGAAAATGTTATTTTAGAGCATTAGGTCAGAAGGGTTAGAGAAATGGAGTTATTTTGCAATTTAATTGGGTTATTTCCTAGGCAGAGAAGGGTTAGAGATAATTATGTGTGTTTGTGTGAGAGAGAGGAATAGCTAGATCAACATAATTTGGGTTTTGTCCTAGGCAGAGAAGTGTTTAGTGAAGGAAAAGAATTTAGGCAAATTTTATTTTAAAGATGATCCCTTCCTAGACTTTTATTGTTGATTATATCTTTTCATTGAAGTGGTCATGTTATATCTTTTCATTGAAGTGGTTCGATTGTGCCCAAGTGGCTTTGTTGTTTCCAGGGAATGATGATGAGTGGCCTATGTTTTGCCGGAATGTTGATTCATTTCTGTTCCGGCAAATTTCAGGTTCTCGATTTGTCCACTTTTTAGCAATGGTCATGCCGAAATTTTCCGTGAATTTCGGCATGACTTCTACTAAACTAGGACATATCGATTGCCGGATTTGCCGCACCAGGAAGGAGTCAACATTCCTGCAAAACTAATAAACCTTTTTATGTCATTATTCATTTTATTAGGTCTAGAATTAATTGACTAGATTTAATCATAGGAAACATGGCTAGCAACGATGAAGGACAGGGTTCTGGTGATTGTGTCGACGCCTACCGTGCGGCAGACGAATTTTTTAGCCTTACCGACAATCAACAGATGTTGTTGCTGGGCCCACCGGTGGCATCGGGGACTGAGACCGACACGTAGACCAGTGCTGAGACTGAGGCCGGCGCTGAGACTCAGACCGGCATCGGGACCGGCACTGAAATTGAGACCGGTGCTGCCTTGGGGAGCGGAGCCGGTGTAGAACCGAAAGCAAAGAGGCAACGACTTCCTAACAAACTCAGGACTACTAGGCTGGTGGTCACGGAGGTGGACGACGGCATTTTTGAGCCAAAGGCGCCCGAGGAAGCTCGCTCGTGCTACGGCAATCAAATAGGCTGCATCGTACGGACAACCGCCACCATCAACGATGAGAAACTACAGAAGTTTCACCAGATATTCTTGTTCCCGGGCCGGAATGAGAAGGATTATGAAGATCCAGACGAGGACCCGGCAATGAAGAAGATAAAAAAACATGCCATGACCAAGTTTAGCGACGCATTGGCCGCCTGGAAAACTCGAGTGAAAGCAAGGATCATCGACAAGAAGGAACCCTACTCCGAGATTGTAAAGGATAATCCGACAATCACGGAAGACCAGTTTCAAATATTCAAGGAGGCTTGCGAGGACGAAGCTGCCAAAAACAAGTCTAAGTACATGAAGGGGCTTCAAGAGAGGAACATTGGGAGCCACCACCTCGGAAGCCGTGGTTACGGCGGAAAGAGGTCCAAATGGGCCAAGGAGGACGCGAAGCCATGAGTGCAGGCATCCTGACCCTTGGCGGATTTCACCGCCCCGCAGGGGCGTGGCGTCCCGAGGGCCCGACACCATTGGGACCCAGTGAAGAAGGTTTCTGAGACAACACCGGTCATTACGGAGTTCATGAGACTGCTGGTAATTTTAGTTTCGATCAATTCGATTGCACACATTAGTCATATTTGTGCGATCCTTGTGCCTTTTGCGAGAGAGCAGCACGGATTGCGGCGAAAGCGACTTCGCCGTCGAGGCATTGGCGAGGCCCAAGTGGGACACTCCATTCAACCGGGCGTTGAACATATTGAAACAACAATCGGTGGATACTCGACCGTCGTATGGACGCGTGCACGGTGTCGGAGACGGCGCCACGTGGAAGAAGTACTACCGTGAGACCATGGAGGAGAGAAAGGAAAGATGGAGGTTAATTGAAGAAAACATCAACAAGAAGGTTGAGATTGCGTTTGAGAAGAAATCATCTCATACAGTCGCAACAGCGGTAGCTGCCGCAAAACAGGTGGTTGCAGATTTGTCTACTTCCTTGGTGACGGGCGTTATCACTTGGACAAGGCAAAATACAGAAAAAAATGCAGAGGACTTTCCCCTTGCTGACTTCTTGGGAGCACCTGCTCCCGCACCGGCTCCTGCACCTGCTCCCGCACCGGCTCCAGCACCTGCTCCCGACGGCTCCGCACCTGCTCCCTTGCAGGGGCGTGCTCGGCGGTGCCGTCTTTAGCTGAGCTCGGCGCCCTCACGGTATCTGTCACACGGCCCCTTCAATATAAATGTATAATCTCCGTTTTCGTTGCCTTTCGGATGTCTCACGTCGCAGACTTTTCTTTGCAGGCCAACGAAACCCCGTGCACCATATTGTACACCATCAGCGACTAGAAGGTGGACGTGGGGAAGGCGACGATAATGAAGGCGAAGGAACCATTGTTCCACAGCCGGCCGATCCCCCCGAATGTCTTCAAGGTTTCCGTGGCCAGTGTCCAACCGGGCCACGAGAATTTGCCTCCTCCAACACTACTGGTGGATGACGAGGAGACACCGCGGCGTCTTGGTGATTGTTGCAATGGGTGGGTCCTGTTGTGGCCAAAAAGTCTGCTTCGTCTGGAGGCGGTCGGGAGCACACCCACGAGCACGCAGCCACAGCAAGGTATGAACATCAACACCCCACCTACCCAATTAGCGTCGGGTGTCGGGTTGGGTGATAGCGGACGGGGTAAGGAGGAGGCTCCATTAGTTGCTGATGACGTCGCCATGGATGAGGATGAGGACGACGGTGACGCTGAACAGTATGTCTATACTGGCGCCTCATCAGGGTTTGGGCGTCATGAGTCGGTGCCTGAATTGTCGTCTCAACGTATTATGGACGACCTTCCGGTAGTAAAGAAGTTTAGGAAGAGAGCGAGGAAAGGCAAAAAAGCTGATTCTATGATCCAGCCGCCTTAGCAGCCTCGGCTTCAGGACCGTATAGATATCCCCGATGCGGATAAATGGCATATCCCCGGTCAACCAATCCTACCTGCAACATCGCTACAGGCCAGATTCGGCGATCTAAGGAGACTTCATGACGATGTGCTGCGGGTAGAGAAAGGCCTCATCGCCTCGATAGATCCAGGATACCCACTCTACGTGGTTAACGTTCCGCGGCAAAGGTCGTACCTCAACAGCTTCCCCGCGGATAAGTTCTTCCTCCAATTTGATTACATATTCGACATGTTTCACGTGAAGAAGCTGGATTTTACGTTTGTCCGCCTTTATGCCTTGCACATGAACTACATCATCGGGGTTGAGCAGATATCTCATATCTGTGTCGCTGACCCGTACTACATGCACGAGAGCTTCTTGGGAGTCTGCGCAGAGCACCGTGTACACGCGAGGGAATACATCGTCAATTTCATGCTCGCCAATAAGGACAAGGGGGCGATTCTCGTGCCTTATCATCCCGTGTAAGTCATCCGCGTTGGTATCCTTCCTTCGATTTCAATCATTCATTTGCACGGTGGAGGCTAAGTAATTTGAGGTGTACTTATTTTTGCGCGGCAGGGCGCGCCGTCCTCATCATCCTATACCCCAATTCTCCCACTCTTTACTTGGACTCGTCGAAGAACATTCACAAAAAGGATTACACCCACATCAAGGATGTTCTCGACAGTGCTATGTTTTACTACCAAGCAAGGGGTGGAGAGGTCAGGGACAAGAAGAGAAGGGGCGGCAGGGCCGCCTTCGCCCATAAGACCGACATCTGCTGCATCCAGCAACCGAACAGTTCTCTTAATGATGGATTCTATGTCCTACACCACATGCTGGAGTACAGACGGGATCACCAGAACCTTCGCATGTCACCTACATCTGGCGATGCCCATATTCTGCAATGGGCAAAGAACATAGGAGATATCGAGGATCATCGACTTCGAGCTGAGTTCTATCACATCCAGCGCGAACTTGCCCAAATCATCATGAAGGAGGTCGTCGGAAAAACAGGGATGTTCTACGAAGAAGGACAAATGTCGCGGGAAGACGTCCGAACATGGATAGCCTCTCAGCGTCTCGACATGAAGCCTTTCACTAAGCTCGAGGACTATCTCCCTGACCTCGATGGATGGCACGGCATGTTGGAGTGATTGTTGATATATGACAATGTGTCCGTTTAGTCCATACTTTATGTATGACAAAACTTTGAGTTATGCGCGGTGAAACTTTATTTGTGATGTAATTAAACCGTCCTCCTCCTCGACTAGCGAAGATCACTCTAGTTAGGGCATTTTGGGTACGATGAACTTTGTTATTTATGCTTATGATATGTATGATATGTTGTTTCTATTTTTGCCAAGTCTGTCTCTTTCTATTGTTCAACTATATATGTTGCATATCATTGACTCGTGACGATGCAGGTGCATAGATCATCGATGGCGAAGAAGTGCTACGCTTGGAGTATATATACGACGAGTGGCCGGAGTGTCAGGCCCAGGTGTTACCGGTTTCCGGTTTCCGAGCGACACGCAGTAGTTATTTTAGGTTCACGCTAATGCGAGAGAGGGATACGAACTCATGTACTCAAAGTGATAACTCTTCTCGCGTATACCATTGTTTAGATGGATGACGATGTATTTGCAAGTAATCGAGGACTTGTATCGCTATTTTCGAGATGATGACGTGAGACCACTTTGTGTTGGATGATGATTATGATGAGACTATTTGTATGTATATGCTATGATTACATTTGTGGTCTCGCAGGCATTTGTATGTGTATCATGATGACATTTCTATGTGCTAAAGATTCTTCTATAAAGCCTGTTCAAATACAAAACAAATATGCCCAAAAAATAAAATAAAAAACCTGTTAAATTAGCAGTAGCGAGTGTATAAAAGTTAGCAGCAGTGCCGCGATAGCAGTAGCGCATCGTTGCAAAGCGCGCTAGAGCTACTAGCAGTAGCGAGCTTCCAATAACTGCGCTGCTGCTACACTTGTGTACCAGTAGCGCCGGTGACCATGCGTTACTGCTATGTGTTAGCTGTAGCGCCTTATTAGTAGCGCCCCTCCCAGCGCTACTGATACACCTAAAACCCGCGCTGCTGCTAGCCTTTTCCCTAGTAGTGGTTGTGGGCCGAATGGTACGAAAATATAATCTAAACCGACCGGAATAAATGCCTACACCAATTAATCCCAGGTTGGAGTGCCCCTCGCAATGTAAATAGCTCCATCTTTGCAAGGGATGGAGAGGTAGTAGCTTCAACGCATGGAAGATATGGTATGAGAAAGCAAGGTCAATCGAGAGACATATAGATAGAGAGACAAAGTGAGTGTGGTCCGACATTCATTGAACAAATATATATGCTCCGGAGAGATATTGTCTGGTTGAGCTTTTGTTAAGGGTGAGGGCTGTAAGATAGAGCTTGAGAGATGATCCAGTCACAGACGTGTAGATATATTTTGTGCATGGGAGGAAGCAAGGTCAACCGATCACATAGGGTCGCCGTGCGATCGAAAGAGTGAGATGGGTTGGAGAGAGTGACCTAGATAGACGATGTGCGTGAGAGAGTATACAATGTGAATAGGTCGAATTGGGCTCAAACATGGTGATATATCATTTTTGTCCGAGAAATAGCGAGGTAAATCGAGACATACACACACACACACACACACACACACAGAGAGAGAGAGAGAGAGAGAGAGAGAGAGAGATTGAGTGAGCGTGGCCCACCATGAGGTCGAAAGAGTGGCGGCGGCTTGGATGGACTGACCTAGATAGACAATCTGCGTGAGAGAGTATAGAGTGTGTTGATCGAGGCCCGAACAAGGATATATATCATTTGTGTGTGAAAGAAAACGAGGTTAAACGAGACTCAGATAAAGAGAGCGATATTGAGAGAGTGTGGCCCGCTATGCGGAAGAAAGAGTGAGACGGTCTCGAGGGAGTGACCGAGATATACAACGTGCGTTCGTGCGCACGAGAGGTTGGGTGGGCTAGATAGGCAATGCATCACTAGTAGAAAAAGGGTCAAATGTGAGACACATTAGTCCCGGTTTGTAACAGAACTGGCACTAATTTGTGCATTACTGCCGGTTCCAACGGCTAGGCGGGAGGAGACCTTTAGTACCGGTTCGTGGCGAACCTTTAGCACCGGTTCGTGCCACGAACCGGTACTAATGAGAGTGGTGGCAGGATGTTGTCAGTCTGGGGCCCCTCCAGCACCTTTAGTACCGGTTCGTGGCATGAACCGGTACTAAAGGTCGTCGTACATAAACCCTTCGTCCACCCGAGCTCGCTCTGTTCTTCCACTTTCCCCTGACTTCCTCTGTTCTTCCCCTCTCTTCCTCGAGCTCATCACAAATTTTGCCCAAAATTTGTCAAGATTTGAAGGCCCCCATCCATTCAAATGATCACAAAGGTTAGCAACTTTGTCCTTTCATCTCTCATTGCTAGATTAGCTCTTGCAATGCTTTGTATAGTGATTAATTTGTGAGTTTAGTAATTTGGGAGGAATTATATGTGCTAGTATTTGATTTATATGCAATTTGAGGTCAAAAATAACACTTAGTTTGCATATGTAGGCGTGGTTTACATAGTGCCTTCTAAATCTCCGTCGTAACCACCGTCGATCGCCCGCACCGTCCCGTCGCCGGCACCACCTTGTGGTGAGGCTCTTGTTCATGAATGTTTTACATTACCAAATTGATGTTTGTGTGATTTGGATATATAGTTACTCGTATAATTATCTTACCTGTACGTTGTTTGTTATACATAGTGCCATGGTTTTGATATCCGTCCCCGTCGGCCCTCGTCCTTGTTATGATTCGGATGTGGTATATTCTCTTTTAAAACTAGTTGTTGCATTTCGTGTTTATGACAAATTATGCCCATCAAGTTGACATAGATATTTTTATCTAGGAGGTATGTGAACCGGAAATTCCAACCGACCCGATTGTCGAGAGTTTAAATTTAGTTGAAAGAAAGCAGTATTTGAAAGAAAAATTGAAAAAGAATTGAGGGGGAGAAGATGGAATTGGAGTTGCATGTTGCCGATGTCGTCGATGATCACAAGATCAAGATGGAGAAAATGCGGTTGAAGATTAGAAAGATTAGAAAATATGCCATTGATAGTGTGGCTTGGTATCATTATGCTGTTGGATCAATTGTTACCTTAGTTGTGATCTTGATCTCATTTGTTGTTGCATTTAAATTCTTTAGCTAGAGAGTTATTTGTATGTTGCATTTAATTAAGTGTTGTATATGAACTTTATGTATGAACTTTATATATGAACTTGTATTAATTTGGTCTATTCAGTGTTGTGTAATGAAGATGAGCCGACAATGGATGTATGATGACCGAGGTTAGAGAATGATTTCGTGCAATGTCTTGTTAGTTTCGAGTTGGTGTTCCCACCATCCTTCTTCAACATCATGATGCACGTCCTAGTTCACCTATGCGAAGACATTAACGTTTTGGGTCCTGTATTTCTATAAAATATGTTCCCCTTTGAGAGGTTCATGGGAGTATTAAATAAATATGTTCATAACCGTGCTAGGCCAGAAGGAAGCATCTCCAAGGGCCATGAAAATGAGGAGGTCATTGAGTTTTGTATTGACTTTATTCCTGACCTTAAGCGATTGGTGTTCTGAATCGCGGCATAAGGGCAGACTGGATGGAAAAGGCACGCTAGGAGGAACAAATAATATGTATGGACGGACATTCTCTCCTTTGAAGCACACAACACAGTTCTACAGAATTCCGCCTTGGTGGCTCCGTATATGGATGAACACAAGAATTTGCTACGCTCCAGACACCCAGAGCGGTCTGAAGACTGGATTACACGTGAACAAACCAGGAGTTTCGCCAGCTGGTTGTAGACACATACCATGCATGACGCCTCTATTGAAGATGACCTGTACTTGCTGTCCCAGTTACCATCTTCGAATATAATGACTTTCAAAGGGTACGAGATAAATGTTAATACATTTTACACGATCGCCCAAGATAAGAAGAGCACCAACCAAAACAGTGGTGTCCGCTTTGATGCAGAAACCAAGACGGGAAAGGAAACATATTATGGTTATATACAAGACATATGGGAACTTGACAATCGACATGGTTTGAAGGTCCCTTTGTTTCAGTGCAAATGGGTCAATATGACACGAGGCGGGGTAACGGAAGACCCGCAGTACGGAATGACAACAGTGGATCTCAACAATCTTGCATATGCAGACAAACCATTCATCCTAGCCAATGATGTGGCACAGGTTTTCTATGTGAAGGACATGTCTACCAAGCCGAGAAAAAGAAAAGATAAGGAAGCGAATGCATCGTACGATGAGCCAAAGCGGCACATAGTTCTTTCTGGGAAGATAAACATCGTGGGAGTCGATGACAAGACAGACATGTCAGGAGATTATGAAAAGTTTGATGAAATTGCTCCATTCACAGTGAATATTGACCCGAGCATCCCGTTAAATGATGAAGATTTTCCATGCTTACGCCGCAAAGGGACGCACGCGAAGAAAAAGTTTCACACCCAAAGATCTGGGATGTGATCGACTTGTTGGAAATATGCCCTAGAGGCAATAATAAAAGGATTATTATTATATTTCCTTGTTCGTGATAATTGTCTTTTATTCATGCTATAATTGTATTATCCGGAAATCGTAATACACGTGTGAATACATAGACCACAACATGTCCCTTGAGCCTCTAGTTGACTAGCTCGTTGATCAATAGATAGTCATGGTTTCCTGACTATGGACATTGGATGTCATTGATAATGGGATCACATCATTAGGAGAATGATGTGATGGACAAGACCCAATCCTAAGCATAGCACAAGATCGTGTAGTTTGTTTTGCTAGAGCTTTTCCAATGTCAAGTTTCTTTTCCTTAGACCATGAGATCGTGTAACTCCCAGATACCGTAGGAGTGCTTTGGGTGTACCAAACGTCACAACGTAACTGGGTGACTATAAACGTGCACTACAGGTATCTCTGAAAGTGTCTGTTGGGTTGACACGGATCGAGACTGGGATTTGTCACTCCGTATTACGGAGTGATATCACTGGGCCCACTCGGTAATGCATCATCATAATGTGCTCAAAGTGACCAAGTGTTTGGTCACAGGTTCATGCATTATGGTACGAGTAAAGTGACTTGCCGGTAACGAGATTGAATGAGGTATTGGGATACCGACGATCGAATCTCGGGCAAGTAACATACCGATTAACAAAGGGAATTGTATACGGGGTTGCTTGAATCATCGACATCGTGGTTCATCCGATGAGATCATCGAGGAGCATGTGGGAGCCATCATGGGTATCTAGATCCCGCTGTTGGTTAACGACCGGAGAGCCGTCTCGGTCATGTCTGCATGTTTCCCGAACCCATAGGGTCTACACACTTAAGGTTCGGTGACGCTAGGGTTGTATGAATATGAGTATGCAGCAAACTGAATGTTGTTTGGAGTCCCGGATGAGATCCCGGACGTCACGAGGAGTTCCGGAATGGTCCGAAGGTAAAGAATTGTATATAGGAAATGCGGTTTCAGCCATCGGGAAAGTTTCGGGGTCACCCGGTATTGTACCGGGACCACCGGAAGGGTCCCGTGGGTCCACCGGTGGGGCCACCTATCCGGAGGGCCAGTGGGCTGAAGTGGGAGGAACCAGCCCCTGGTGGGCTGGTGCGCCCCGCCTTGCCCCCCCTGCGCCTAGGGTTGAAAACCCTAGGGTGGGGGGCGCACCCACTTGCCTTGGGGGGCACTCCACCCCCCTTTTCGCCGCCCCCCTTGGGAGATTCAATCTCAAGGGCCGGCGCCCCCCCTGGGGGCCTATATAAAGGAGGGGGGAGGGAGGGCAGCCGCACTCTGAGTCTTGGTGCCTCCCTCCCCTGCTACACCTCTTCCTCCTCCCGCAATTGCTTGGCGAAGCCCTGCCGGAGTCCTGCTGCATCCACCACCACACCGTCGTGCTGCTGGATCTTCATCAACCTCTCCTCCCCCTTGCTGGATCAAGAAGGAGGAGACGTCACGCTGACCGTACGTGTGTTGAACGCGGAGGTGCCGTCCGTTCAGCGCTAGGATCTCCGGTGATTTGGATCACGACGAGAACGACTCCCTCAACCCCGTTCTCTTGGACGCTTCCGCACGCGATCTACAAAGGGTATGTAGATGCATCTCTCTCTCTCGTTGCTAGATGAACTCATAGATGGATCTTGGTGAACGTAGCAAAATTTTATTTTATGCAACGTTCCCCAACAGTGGCATCATGAGCTAGGTCTATGCGTAGTTCTCTATTGCACGAGTAGAACACAATTTGTTGTGGGCATAGATGTTGTCAACTTTCTTGCCGCAACTAGTCTTATTTTTCTTCAGCGGTATTGTGGGATGAAGCGGCGCAGACCGACCTTACACATACGCTTACATGAGACAGGTTCCACCGACTGACATGCACTAGTTGCATAAGGTGGCTAGCGGGTGTCTATCTCTCCCACTTTACTTGGAGCGGATTCGACGAAAAGGGTCCTTATGAAGGGTAAATAGAAGTTGACAAATCACGTTGTGGCTTTTTCGTAGGTAAGAAAACGTTCTTGCTAGAACCCTATTACAGCCACGTAAAAGATGCAACAACAATTAGAGGACGTCTAACTTGTTTTTGCAGCAATTGCCTTGTGATGTGATATGGCCAAAAGTTGTGATGTATGATGAATGATATATTGTGATGTATGAGATCATGTTCTTGTAATAGGAATCACGACTTGCATGTCGATGAGTATGACAACCGGCAGGAGCCATAGGAGTTGTCTTAATTATTGTATGACCTACGTGTCATTGATTCAACGCCATGTAATAACTTTGCTTTATTGCTAAACCGTTAGCTATAGTAGTAGAAGTAATAGTTGGCGAGCAACTTCATGGAGACACGATGATGGAGATCATGATGATGGAGATCATGGTGTCATGCCGGTGACAAGATGATCATGGAGCCCCGAAGATGGAGATAGAAGGAGCTATATGATATTGGCCATATCATGTCACTACTATATAATTGCATGTGATGTTTATTATGTTTATGCATCTTGTTTACTTAGAACGACGGTAGTAAATAAGATGATCCCTTATAATAATTTCAAGAAACTGTTCTCCCTAACTGTGCACCGTTGCTAAAGTTCGTCGTTTCGAAGCACCACGTGATGATCGGGTGTGATAGATTCCTACGTTCACATACAATGGGTGTAAGACAGTTTTACACATGCAAAACACTTAGGTTAACTTGACGAGCCTAGCATGTACAGACATGGCCTCGGAACACAAGAGACCGAAAGGTCGAACATGAGTCGTATGGAAGATACGATCAACATGGAGATGTTCACCGACGATGACTAGTCCGTCTCACGTGATGATCGGACACGGCCTAGTCGACTCGGATCATGTAACACTTAGATGACTAGACGGATGTCAAATCTGAGTGGGAGTTCATTATATAATTTGATTAGATGAACTTAATTATCATGAACATTAGTCTAAAATCTTTGCAAAATGTCTTGTAGATCAAATGGCCAACGCTCATGTCACCATGAACTTCAACGTTCCTAGAAAACCAAGCTGAAAGATGATGGCAGCAACTATTCGGACTGGGTCCGGAACCCGAGATCATCCTCATAGCTGTCAAGAAACAATATGTCCTAGAAGCACCGCTAGGTGAAGCACCCATCGAGAGAACCAAGGCGTTATGAACGCTTGGCGGTCTCGTCTTGATGATTACTCCCTCGTTCGGTGCGGCATGCTTTACAGCTTAGAACCGGGGCTCCAAAAGCGTTTTGAGCAACACGGAGCATATGAGATGTTCGAGGAGCTGAAAATGGTTTTCCAAGCTCATGCCAGGGTCGAGAGATATGAAGTCTCCGACAAGTTCTGTCGTGGATTTGTCACGGCAGATGTCCTCATGAAAGGACTTTGTCGCAGGGCCATCGTACGGGTTACCTAGAGGGGTTAATGCGGACACAAGACACGGGAATTATACTGGTTCGGCCCCTTCGATGAAGGTAAAGACCTACGTCCAGTTGTGATATGATTGATATGATTCGCGACTAAGGAGCAATAGCTTTGCCTTGGCCTCGAATCTCTGTCCCTAACTTCGCCGCCGGTCGCCCCTTATATACACGGGTTAACGCCTCGGCGCTTCTGAATCCCAATCCGGCTCATAAAGGAGTCCGGTTTGGTCTCTCCTTTCTTGACTTACAATACAAGTTAAAGTATTGGGACGGTTTACATGTATGGATCTTAATTCCCTTCGGGCTCCAGGCCTCCATATGGGCTGGATTACGACGAGGGTAAACCGGCCCCCAGGCGGTTCACTCCGTAGCTGTATCCTCAACATTAGGCCCCAGATTGACTTGAACGGTTCAGTTAATCTTCCACGCCTTCGAGCAACCCTTGATCTTCCTTGTAAACCGCCATCTGCTTGAACCGCCGTGACATCATCCTCTGATCTTCGTGTCAATGCCCCCTGACGTCATTTTGGACAAAAATCTAAACAGTAAGATTCCCTTCATTAAGGCTATCCCGGGAATTGAGGCGGCCGCTGCACCTTCCGCCGCTTTTGGCTCCTCAATTCTCGCGCCCATTGATTACTCCGGCCCCTTATAAATAGACCAGGTCGGGTCATTCTCTTCTTCTTCCTCTCTTCTTCCTCTCTTCTTCTTCCTCGCGACCCGCCGAACTCGAAGCTCCTGCCGCCGTCTTCGACCTTGGACCGACGCTCCCAGCCGGGCCGCTGCATCAACTAGTCCTGACCAGAGTTCAGCGCTCCTCCGCGGTTCCCGTCCGTCAGGTAAGGTCATCTTGAACCCTAGATCTTATTTGGAAACCCGGCTCATCGCCTAACTCATAGATATTCATGCCGACCCTTCATACCAGCTCCACCATGGCCGTACGGCTCGGCCGCTCCGCCCCTCATGTGCAAGCGGTCGCTTTCGCCATTTACCCGATTCTAGACACTTTCCCCTTTTGTTCAGATCTTGCACTTTAACATACCTGAACCTTTTTGTGCTGTAGGAGGTCTGTATAGGTCGCAGAAAATTTCTTTTACTGAACCCTGGTAGATCTGAATTTTTTCCTTTTGTATGGGAAACCTGTTTCCGTCTATACTTGACAACTTTTTCAGACCAACCTCCATTAGTCCTTAGTTAAACGGACAGGAAGCGGCTTACAAACTGCCGGTTTAACAATATTTGTAACGCCTGACTTGTTTGATAGTGAACCGTTTTCTTCCTTTCTTTCACAGCTTTAACCTTCGGAATGGCTCCTCAATTTTATGCTTGCAAGCTGGGTCCGGTCCAGAGTCACCGAGACGCAGCTCAACGGCTATGTTACCCTTGGCGGTTTGGCTCCAAAAGTGTCCTCCTTGGCGTGTTCCGGAGGCGAGTTTCCTCCCGAGCCACGGCGGGAGAAGTAATCGTGTTCATGCATCACTTAGACGGGGTTTTGTCCACTGGTTCAAAATTTTTCGGGATGTCCTCGCCATCCGCAGCTTCATCCTCGGGACATCGGCCCAAATTCGTGTCGAATATATGCAACTTTCAAGTCTTCGTGAAGTCTATCTTCAAGAAGAACCATCGTGGAGTTGTTAGAGATTTTTTCATCTGAACCGCCGCACAGAGTTTTCTCGACGGTCGAACACGAGCTGGGCGGTGTCGATCCGAAGAGGAAGGAAGCCGATTTTCCACACGCCAAGCACCACAGCCATCGAAGGAATGGAACCAAACCTGGTTCTCTGCGGAACACTGCCCCCGCCGGCGAAAACCCCTTGCCGGGTTACCGTTCTCACCGGCTCGGCAACACTCATCCGCTGCCTTCCCGCTTAACGCGCGGAACGAAAAACTTCGCACCGCAAATAATCAAGCTCCGGGCTCTAATGGCCAATGGCTTAACGGCGTAGATCTTGTACGTTGCTGGGTCTCTTGGGCGTTTTGCCACTAAGCCGCCGGCCGGATTGATGCACGAGTACACGGCAGCCTCAAAGATCCTCAAAGGCGTCACGAGCTGCCCATAACTGAACAGGAGGTCACGAAATCGTCAAGAAGATGCTTGATGAACCAATCTCCGTCTGCAGCCTCACGGATTGGCTCCATTACATGCCACCAACAAACCGCCGCGGTAAGTTCTATTCTCTGTCTTTCAAGCTCTTAATACTCCGTCGATGCACGTTAATCCTTTATCCCTTCTCAGGCCGACAGCTCCTTCTGGAAGCGAACCAAACCGGTTCGGGCGCCTCGTGTAAAGTCAAAGGCCACTAAGAAAACGGGCAAGAAGAAGACTGCCGAGTCCTCTAATCCGGCGGAGGACGAAGAATCAGATGCTGAGGTAAACCGGCTTGCCGCTTTGTGTTTCTTCCTGCACATGTTTAGTCCTCTTACAATCTTTTTACCGATAATTTGCTTCCCAGGATGAAGCGGAAGCCAGCCACGCCGACCTGTTGAGGTAATCTTACTTTCTTCGAATCCGATCTTGCACGGTTAAGAGAATTCGTCGCGCCGTCCGGAAAGTGAAAAATACCATTCCTGTGCTTACTTGAATCCAAATCTTAACTTGAAGACACAACAGGCGACGCGTCGCACAACCCGGCATAGTGGCCAACAGGTTACTTCGCGGTTTACGGACACACCTATCCGGAGCGGCGGCCGAGGTGATTTGCTCTCCGGAAAAGTTATCCCTTAAAAGGTTTCTTCGATGTCCTCTCAATCCGTCGACCCAATTATCAGGCCTCTTCCAACTCGTCTCGGCGGTTCATCCACCACACAACTGCCTCCGCTGAACATCGCCGCAGGGTACGTAATTACTGTTTGCCAATTCGACTCACCGTTACTCTGTTAAATTTGTCTTGATCCGACTCTGACTATTGCAGCACCAAGGCTCGCTTGAGCAAGAAGGCAAAAACTCTTGATCCTACCCTGGATGCTGATCCGGAAAACGCCCCCGAACAAACACACGAAAATCCTGAAGCTGCCAAGGAAAGCTCTGGTGAACTGTACAAAGACGACTCTGCTGATCCGCCAGAGGTTGAACCGGAGGTTCAAGTGGAAACTTCCCAACCTGTTCCATCAAATCCTTCCGCCGAGCGAGTCGTGACTGTTGAACCGCCAAGCCAAAGCAAGACGACGGCGAGCCCAAACAAGACCGCTGAAAATGACGATGTTATTGTGACAGGTACTGGCTACACTGCTCCTGGCCAACCAGTCGTTTTAACAAAACACAGCATCAAAGACAGTTGCACTACTATGAGCAAGGACAAGGGGAAGACTGATATGTCGGCTTACGACAATTTCTCTGCCCAAGAGCTTCATTCGGCTTTCGAACCGGCTTTACACAAGCCAGCGACTTTGAAGCTGGTCTAGTAAATCGCATGAAGGACCGTTATGAGGTAACTGACCCTCTTATATCTTAAGCGCATAGTAGCCCCCAAGGGTCGGTTTAACCTTGCAAAGTTAAACCGGGACTTTAAGGTGTTTTCTCTTCATAGCAAAATTGAGATCAACTAGCCATTAGCCCCCAAGTGCCAAGTTGAATACTTGTATTAAGCTTGGGACTTGCATAATGAAACTACTAACCTGCTTCCTTTGTCATCAGAATGAAATACACCAAAGAGGCTGTGCAACTTAAAGATCTCCGAACCAATCTGGAAGCCCAAATAACAGAAGCCACCAAAGCCAAAGATGAGCTAAAAACTGCCCTGACCACCATGGAACAGCTGAAGGAGTGGTACAAATCCGAACGGGTCAACTGGGATACCGAAAAGGCCGGTTTAGTAAAGCGGGCGGAGGAAGCTGAAGCGGCCCTTAAACCGGTGACGGAAGAGCTGACCGGACTTAAACGCCAAGTGCACGCCATGACCTCTGCAATCTTTGGTAAGCAAGTTTATACTGACTATGCCTGTGTTAATGCGTCCGCTGGTTTAACTTGAGCTGTCTAAACCTGGTGCAGGCAAACGTATTGCTCATCTGGGCTCCGATGTACGGAAAAAGCTCAAGGCTTCGTACACTCTAATCGAGCAGCTATATACCGGCGCCCAGCGGGTCATATGCGCCACTTCATATGACAACACGGCGCCGTCCCTAATCAGAGAGACGCTAGACCGGCTGTCGATGATTCCGGGGCAGCTTGAAGAGATGAAGCGATCCGCAGCCCGGGCTGGCACCTTACTGGCTCTGACGCGTGCCAAGGCATGGATAGCGGACCTTGATCCGGCTGACATAGCTAAAGGTTTTCCCAGCGCTCAAGAGAACGGTGAAGCCTTTGACAATGATACCCTGAAGCGGATCACAAAAGAAGTTCGTCCGTTGGCGAGTCAACTGGCCGCCGAAGCCAATCTGGAGGTTCACCGATCTTTTTATGATGCCAATAACAAGCGGGTGGAGTTTGTCATCCCGGAAGTGCAGAGCTTGATCCCTCCAATCCGTAAGCACACTTACGCCCCTGACGTTGATCCGGCTGAACTGATAAGTGAAGAAGCTGTCTTTCAGGCCTTAACCCGGATTGACTGGTCTACCAATGACTTCCGGGCTTTGGGTGAGGAGGAAGAAGAAGCTGAACCGACGCCAGGCGCCGTCCCCTCTACTTCGCGTCAACCCGGTGAAGCAGCATAATCCGTCAAGCTGGATGATGTCCAAAGCCTCAAGGCACAACTCCGCGTGAAACACCGGACCTCAAAAGGCTTTGTAATAGGCTAGCAAGTGTCTTTTATTAAACAATGCCGGTATAACCTCAGTCTGTAAACGTTTTCATGGCAGTGCTAGATCCGTTGATTTTTGTAGTAAATCCTGCAACATATTTTGCCTGCAATCACAAGTTCTTAAACCGCCATGGCGGTTTATACCTCTAGCCAGACTGATCAATATTTATATGAAAAAATATCGAGGCACATGATCAAAACTATGTGATACAAACATACCTGCCAGCATCAGGCACACAGTTGGCTTTAGCCAATCCCGAAGCGGAGGTCTTATAAACCATCACCGTCAAAGGAGAGTAATCTCTGTTTGTATAAGACCGATTTACCGTGCAAATCGTGGCGGGCATGATAAGCCCCCTGTTACTCCACAATGGGATGTTTTAACAGTAAAATCAAACTAGAATAAAAAATCGCCAGCGAAAAACGATCAACAACATAAACCGGTTTTTAAAAATGTGTCGGTTTAAGAAGGCCGACAAAAGCCAAATGATTGGTATCAAAACCATAGAAGCAAAATCAACGAAGGAATCGTTTTGTACGAAAAGGTTATATTGAACGGATCAGATGGTGTTACCATGGTCGGACAGGACCAAGCCCCTATCTGGCGTAGCGATGGTTCGATCAGCCAAGTCCCCAACTGAATTCGTGGCATGACGCCGATCAAGTGGCATTGCAATGGTTCGGTTCACCAAAGCCCCAAGTGATTCTATGGCCTTAGGCCGACCAAGAGGCGGACTGTTTCAGACATGACCATGTCCCCAAATGATCTGGTGGCTTTCGCCGCTAAGAGGCATTGCATTGGTTCGGATCTGACCAAGCCCCCAAATGACAAAGTTTCAAAACAAGGCTAAGGGTTGAACGGAGGCCGCTTCACGACAGCATCTCCATGTGCCCAAACCGAAGTTTATGCGAGCAGATACCCGCTTTAGCCGAGGATCCGGTTTATTGCTTTTATTCAAAATATATACATTGTCTTAATATGTACATAAGCGGAGCCAATGGCTCGTATAGTAAGGTCAAGATGAGCAATGTTCCACGGCCTGTTGGTCTCTTCCTCGACGTGCGTGAATCCTTTCGCTCTCGAACATCGATCGATAGTAGGAACCGTTGTATAGATTCTGCTGACCACAAAAGGCCCTTCCCAAGGTGGGGATAGCTTGTGCATATCTTTACGATCTTGAATGAGCCGCAACACCAAGTCTCCTTCTGGAAGGTTCTGGTTTTAACCACGGCTGTGATACCGGCGAAGATCCTGGCGGTAAACCGCCGAGCGAGCTGCTGCCATATCACGCTCTTCATCCAGCCGATCCAGATCATCTTGCCGTGCTGCCTCACTATCTTTCTCAACATAAGCTGCCACTGGGCGAGTCATGACGGATATCACTGGAAGAACCGCCTCGCTCCATAGACCATAAAGAACGGCGTATATCCAGTGGATCGGTTGGGAGTAGTGTTTATACTCCATATCACTGACGGTAACTCCTCCACCCAACATCCCGGCGTCCTCGTTAAAGGGACCATAAGCCGGGGCTTGATACCCTTTAAAATTTCCTGATTAGCTCGCTCCGCTTGACCATTGGATTGTGGGTGGGCTACAGAAGAAACATCAAGCCGGATATGCTCTCGTTCACAAAATTCCTTCATAGCTCCCTTGGATAAATTGGTGCCATTGTCCGTGATGATACTGTGTGGAAACCCAAACCGGAAAATTACCCGCTTGATGAACTGAACCGCCGTGGCCGCATCACACTTGCTAACAGGTTCTGCCTCGACCCACTTGGTAAATTTATCCACAGCTACTAACAGGTGAGTCTTTTTGTCCTTGGACCTTTTGAAAGGCCCAACCATGTCCAGCCCCCAAGTCGCAAACGGCCAAGTAATTGGAATCATCCTCAACTCTTGGGACGGCACATGAGCACGCCTGGAGAACTTTTGGCAACCATCACATCGTCTGACCAGATCCTCCGCATCAGCATGGGCAGTCAACCAATAGAAACCATGGCGGAATGCCTTGGCCACCAGGGATTTTGAACCGGCGTGGTGACCACAATCCCCTTCATGAATCTCTCGCAATATCTCACAGCCCTCTTCAGGGGACACACAACGCTGAAACACCCCTGACACACTGCGACGGTGCAACTCGCCATTAACAATAGTCATAGACTTAGACCGCCGAACTATCTGCCGGGCCAACATCTCATCCTCTGGTAATTCGCCCCGGTTCATGTATGCCAAATAAGGGAGCGTCCAATCCGGAATGATATGCAAAGCCGCCACCAGTTGAGCCTCCGGATCAGGAATAGCCAAATCAATCTCATCAGGGAGCTTGACCGACGGTTTGTGCAACGCATCAAGGAAAACGTTGGGCGGGACCGGTTTACGCTGGGAACCCAGCCGGCTTAAAGCATCAGCCGCTTCGTTCTTCCGACGATCCACATGGTCTACCTGATACCCCTTAAAATGTCCTGCCACAACATCCACTTCCCGACGATACGCAGCCATCAGCGGATCTTTGGAGTCCCAAGTACCGGATACTTGCTGGGCCACCAAGTCCGAGTCACCAAAGCATTTAACCCGGCTGAGATTCATTTCCTTGGCCATCCGAAGACCATGGAGCAAGGCTTCATACTCAGCTGCATTGTTAGTACAAGGGAACATTAGGCGGAGAACATAACAGAACTTGTCACCTCGTGGGGAAGTTAATCGACTCCAGCCCCGAGCCCTCCAAGTGCCGGACCCATCAAAATGGATGGTCCAATAGGTGTGAT
Organism: Aegilops longissima; assembly: GCA_021605205.1. Classification (NCBI taxonomy): domain Eukaryota; kingdom Viridiplantae; phylum Streptophyta; class Magnoliopsida; order Poales; family Poaceae; genus Aegilops; species Aegilops longissima. Next base: position 12,195,346 of record CM038678.1, read on the forward strand.
CCGCTTCTCTTCCGGCGCTTGCAACTCCGCCCAATCATTAATGAAATCCACAAGTGCTGGGACTTTATGGCCGTCCGAGCACGATTTTAAACCGTATGCCCAAGCTCTATAGCCCACTTAGCAATCCGCCGATTGCCTCCCGGTTCAAGATGATATCGCCTAAAGGAGCCGAGCTGACCACCGTGATGGGGTGCCCTTGGAAATATTGCTTCAGCTTCGACTTGCCATAAAGACTCCATACACCAGCTTCTGCCAATGCGGATACCTTTGCTTAGACTCGATGAGAACCTCACCGATGTAGTAAATCGGCGCTGAACCGGATACTCTTTCCCCGCCTCCTTGCGCTCCACCACAATGGCTACACTCATCGCTCGGCATTAGCAGCCACATATAACAGAGTGGCTCCTCGTCGATAGGGGCAGCAAGAACAGGCGGGTTGGCCAGCTGCCGCTTTAGATCCCCAAGGCCTCATCAGCATTTGAGCTCCAAACGAATTGATCCGTCTTCTTCAAAGATGGTATAAAGGGATAGCCTTCTCCGAGGCGATCGATAAACCGCTTAGCGCAGCAATCCGCCTGCCAAACGCTGAACATCATTGATGCACCTTGGCTTAGCTAAAGAGGTAATAGCTGTAATCTTCTCCGGATTAGCTTCAATCCCCGGTTTGACACGAAAACCCAACAATTTACTCGCCGAACACCAAAGACGCACTTGGTCGGATTAAGCATCATCTTGTACACCCGCAAGTTGTCAAAGGTTTCCTTTAAATCCTCAATCAATGTCTCCTTCTGCCTTGATTTTACTACGATATCATCTACATAGGCGTGCACATTACGGCCGATCTGCTTATGCAAACAATTCTGCACGCAACGCTGATAAGTCGCTTGGGCACTCTTGAGCCCAAAAGGCATGGACACATAGCAGAAGGCTCCAAAAGGGGTGATAAACGCAGTCTTCTCCTGGTCTTTAACCGCCATCTTAATCTGATGATACCCAGAATACGCATCCAGAAAGCTCAAACGCTCACAACCCGCCGTTGCGTCAATGATCTGGTCAATGCGGGGGAGGGCGAAGGGGTCCGCTGGACAAGCCTTGTTAAGATCTGTGTAATCCACGCACATGCGCCAAGTGCCATTTTTCTTGAGGACCAATACCGGATTAGCAAGCCACTCTGGGTGAAATACTTCAATGATAAACCCTGCTGCCAAAAGTCTAGCGACTTCTTCTCCAATGGCCTTGCGCCTTTCCTCGTTGAACCGGCGAAGAAACTGTTTTACCGGTTTGTATTTTGGGTCCACATTAAGAGTGTGCTCAGCGAGTTCCCTCGGTACACCGGCATGTCGGAAGGTTTCCATGCAAAATGTCCCGATTCTCACGGATGAACTCGATGAGCGCCTTCCTATTTAGGATCCAGGTTAGCGCTGATGGTGAACTGCTTGGATGACTCGCCGGGCACAAAATCAACAAGCTTTGTCTCAGCCGCCGATTTAAACTTCAAGTCTGGATCATGCTCTGTAGTTGGCTTCTTCAAAGGGGTCATATCTGCCGGATCAACATTATCCTTATAATACTTTAACTCCTCGGTGGCACAAACCGACTCACAGAAGTCGCATCACCTTCCTCGCACTCCAGAGCGATCCGGCGGCTCCGTGAACCGTTATTGTTCCTTTGTGACCCGGCATTTTCAGCTGTAAGTAGACATAACAAGGCCGTGCCATGAACTTAGCATAAGCCGGCCGCCCAAAGAGTGCGTGGTAGGGACTTTGAATTTTCACCACCTCAAATGTCAACGCTTCTGTTCTGGAGTCATGCTCGTCTCCAAAGGTTACCTCCAGAGCTATTTTACCGACCGGGTATGCCGACTTACCAGGCACCACTCCATGAAACACTGTACTGGACGGCCTAAGATGCCTATCTGTTAACCCCATCCGTCGGAAAGTTTCATAGTACAGGATGTTAATGCTGCTTCCTCCATCCATAAGAACTTTGGTAAACTTGTACCCACCTACCTGGGGTGCCACCACCAGGGCTAACTGACCCGGATTGTAAACACGAGGAGGATGGTCCTCTCTGCTCCACACGATCGGCTGCTCGGACCAGCGCAGGTAATGCGGCGCAGCCGGTTCAACAACACTGACCGCCCGCCTCTGAAGTTTCCGGTCTCGTCGGTCTAAGCTGGTGGTAAAAACGTGGTACTGCCCGCCATTCAATTGCTTTGGATTGCTCTGATAACCCGACTGCTGCTGTTGTTGATTGTAGCCCCCTTGGTTCTGACTGTTCTGATTACCTTCATTATTCTGATTGCCTTGCCCGCCCGGATTACGCGCGAACCCTCGAGCAGGATTTCCTCCGCCAGAATCCGGAGCGGACCTCGAACCGCCGCGGACCCTTGATCATACCGGAAAGAGTTTGAGTTCTTAAACTCCTGCATAATATAACAGTCCTTCCAAAGGTGGTTCGCCGGTGCCTCCTTCGTCCCGTGCTTTGGACAAGGTTGATTTAATACGAAGTTCAAACGATCCGGATTGTGACCACCCCGGTTTGACTGCCTACCCCGGCGCCGCTGACCCTTGTCCTGCGTGTTGGTGTTGGCCACAAAGCCCATGTTGCCGTTCGCTTTACGCTTGTGCCCTCCATTGCCCGCCGAATCGATGCTGCTGGCTCCTGGAATTGCTGTTCTGTTTTCCTTCCCGCTTCATCATTCTCCGATTCAGGATCCTTGGTACTATCGTAATCAGCGATTTTACCAAAACACCCATTAGAGTGCCCATATCATGACAAAACGCTTCATGCGACCCAGCTTCAGCTTCAACGGCTCGAACCGCAATTGGCTTCCAAGGTCATGATCGCGGACCTGTGGTTGATCCGGTCGGAAGAATGTAAAACTTCCGAGACACGCCGCACCCAATGGGTTGTAGACTCTCCGTCCGCCTGGACGCAAGTCGCCAGATCCACCACCGACATGGGCTGTTTACAGGTGTCCTTGAAATTTTGGATGAACCGGGTTCTCAACTGCGTCCACGAGCTGATAGAGTCGGGCGGCAAGTTTTTCAACCAGGTCCGGGCAGTACCTTCCAGCATCATTGTGAAGTATTTTGCACATGCTGCTTCATCCACATCTAGCATCTCCATGGCCATCTCGTAGCTTTCTATCCATGCCTCGGGAGCCAAGTCGGCAGTATAGTTGGGCACCTTGCGCGGCCCCTTGAAATCCTTGGGCAAGCGCACGTTGCGTAAAGCAGGGACGAGGCAAGGCACCCCCAAAGAGCCAGACGTGACCCCCGGTTTGAAGATGGTTGGTCGAACCGGCGCGGGCGGATGATCCTCCGCTTGTGCTGCTAATCCGCCCCCCACGCGTTCTGGCGCGGTCCACCACCACTTGCGCATCCTCAAAGCCGCCTGCCGGATTGTTGCCGCGGGGCGGTCCACGCTGCGCATTGCTCGATACGGCCGGTTCATCGACGCGTCGACTGCAGCTCCGACTCGGGCGGGGGGTGGAATGGATCCTCTCTCGACTGTATGAGTACGCTTCTTGCTGAGCCAAGGCCGTCCTGAGGAGCTCCTTGACCCGGCGTGTCTCCACTGCCTGTGGTGAATCGCCTTCAATTGGGATTGCCTCTAACCGTGCCGCAGCCGCTACGAGGTTATCCATCGGGTTGGAGTAATGACCCGGAGGTGTCTCAGACGGTCCGGCGCGCGCGGTATGATGGCGGGGTAGATCTATCATCCGGGGCTGAACCGGTGCGGCCGTCCCAGGTGCTTCCGGCCGGTTTACCAATGGCGGTGGATTACTGGTCCCTGCCCCACGGTGGGCGCCAACTGTCGTGGATTACTGGTCCCTGCCCCTGGGGTATTGAAAAGTTCCCTTCCCTCAAAAACGGAAGGTAAACGGGACCTGTACTTCCTTTTCATGACTTCCTGTGCCGCGCTCTGGTCCAGCCTGAGCCTATAAGCCTGCGCATCCAAAGCGGCCCGTTCCGCCGCCATCCTTTCGTCCGCGGCTGCCAAGTCCGCTTTAGCATTGGTGATCTGTCCTCTCACCTTTGCAATCTCCGCGTTGTGAAAGTCCTGATCCGGCGGATTAGCCTCCGCCAGGAGCACAGCTAACGCGTCGAAAAGCTCTGACAAAACTTGAGCCGGCGGGCGCACAGGGCCTCCTTCCCCGGCCGCCATCACCGCTGTTGAACCGGCGACCAGGGGCGCCGCGGCCGAAGAGTGAAGCGCCTCCTGCGTGCCAGCCATGAAGACCCCGACCCGGTTGGGTAGATCGAAGGGGTCCGGAATGCTCTCACCGTCGGAACAGCCCCCGATCTGGCCATCCTGCAGCTGGTATAAAGACTCGGTTTCTCCGGCCGATGACTCGTCGCCAGAGTAAACGACGGTTTCGTCGCCAGATGCTGATCCGCCTTCGTAACCTCCGTGGACGACTCCCACGAAAACATGCTTGACCGCCGGTTTGGCCAGGGCAGGACTCTTCTTCGCCCGCTGAGCCGTCTCGACGAGGGCGGTGCAGATGTCCGGCCCAGGCCCTGCCTGGCCGATCTTGCCGATGAACACGTGTATGCCGCCAAAGGGGACCCGGTACCCGTACTCAACTGAGCCGGCCTCGGGGCCCCAGTCCGCATCGTCGATGTAGAGTTTGCCGCGACGACTCTTAGTCATCCGGCCCACTGCATAGCCTTCGAGTCCTTCGAACTTGCCCTCTAAGATCATCAAACCATCGTGCGATAGCCCCACGGTGGGCGCCAACTGTCGTGGATTTGTCACGGCAGATGTCCTCATGAAAGGACTTTGTCGCAGGGCCATCGTACGGGTTACCTAGAGGGGTTAATGCGGACACAAGACACGGGAATTATACTGGTTCGGCCCCTTCGATGAAGGTAAAGACCTACGTCCAGTTGTGATATGATTGATATGATTCGGCGACTAAGGAGCAATAGCTTTGCCTTGGCCTCGAATCTCTGTCCCCTAACTCGCCGCCGGGTCGTCCCCTTATATACACGGGTTAACGCCCGGCCGGCTTACAGAATCCCAATCCGGCTCATAAAGGAGTCCGGTTTGGTCTCTCCTTTCTTGACTTACAATACAAGTTAAAGTATTGGGACGGTTTACATGTATGGATCTTAATTCCCTTCTGGGCTCCAGGCCTCCATATGGGCCTGGATTACGCACGAGGGTAAACCGGCCCCTCCAGGGCGGTTCACACTCCGTAGCTGTATCCTCAACAAGTTCTATAGTTGTAAGATAGAGGAAAATAGTTCTGTCAGTGAACACATACTCAAAATGTCTGGGTTGCACAACGCCTGTCCCAGCTGGACATTAACCTCCCGGACGAGGCGGTCATTGGCAGAATCCTTCAGTCGCTCCCACCGAGCTACAAGAGCTTTGTGATGAACTACAATATGCAGGGGATGGTGAAAACTATTCCTGAAGTATTTTCAATACTGAAGTCAGAAGAGGTAGAAATCAAGAAAGAACATCAATTGTTGATGGTCAATAAAACCACTAAGTTCAAGAAGGGCAAGGGTAAGAAGAACTTCAAGAAGGACGGCAAGGATGTTGCCGCGCCCGGTAAGCCAGTTGCCGGGAAGAATTCAAAGAATGGACCCAAGCCTGAGACTGAGTGCTTTTATTGCAAAGGGAAGGGTCACTGGAAGCAGAACTGCCCCAAATACTTAGCAGACAAGAAGGCCGGCAACACTAAAGGTATATTTGATATACATGTAATTGATGTGTACCTTACCAAGACTCGTAGTAACTCCCGGTATTTGATACCGTGCCGCTGCTCATATATGTAACTCACAGCAGGAGCTGCGGAATAAGCGGAGACTGGCGAAGGACGAGGTGACGATGCGCGTCGGGAATGGTTCCAAGGTCGATGTGATCGCCGTCGGCACGCTACCTCTACATTTACATATGGGATTAGTTTTAAACCTCAATAATTGTTATTTAGTGCCAAGTTTGAGCATGAACATTGTATCAGGATCTCGTTTAATGCGCGATGGCTACTCATTTAAATCCGAGAATAATGGTTGTTCTATTTACATGAGAGATATGTTTAATGGTCATGCTCCGATGGTCAATGGTTTATTCTTAATGAATCTCGAACGTAATATTACACATATTCATAGTGTGAATACCAAAAGATGTAAAGTTGATAACGATAGTCCCACATATTTGTGGCACTGCCGCCTTGGTCACATTGGTGTCAAGCGCATGAAGAAGCTCCATGCTGATGGACTTTTAGAGTCTCTTGATTATGAATCGTTTGACACATGCGAACCATGCCTTATGGGGAAAATGACCAAGACTCCGTTCTCCGGAACAATGGAGCGAGCAACCAACTTATTGGAAATCATACATACCGATGTGTGCGGTCCAATGAGCGTTGAGGCTCGCGGAGGATATCGTTATGTTCTCACTCTCACTGATGACTTGAGTAGATATTGGTATGTCTACTTGATGAAACACAAGTCTGAGACCTTTGAAAAGTTCAACGAATTTCAGAATGAGGTAGAGAATCAACGTGACCGAAAAATAAAGTTCTTACGATCAGATCGTGGAGAAGAATATTTAAGTCACGAATTTGGTACACACTTAAGGAAAAGTTTCACAACTCACGCCGCCTGGAACACCTCAGCGTAACGGTGTGTCCGAACGTCGTCATCGCACTCTATTGGATATGGTGCGATCTATGATGTCTCTTACAGATGTACCGCTATCATTTTGGGGATACGCTCTAGAGACAGCTACATTCACTTTAAATAGGGCACCGTCTAAATCCGTTGAGACGACACCGTATGAATTATGGTTTGGGAAGAAACCTAAGCTGTCATTTCTAAAAGTTTGGGGATGCGATGCTTATGTCAAGAAACTTCAACCTGAAAAGCTCGAACCCAAGTCGGAAAAATGCGTCTTCATAGGATACCCTAAGGAAACCATTGGGTATACCTTCTACCTTAGGTCCGAAGGAAAGATCTTTGTTGCCAAGAACGGATCCTTTCTTGAAAAAGAGTTTCTCTCGAAAGGAGTAAGTGGGAGGAAAGTAGAACTCGATGAAGTACTACCTCTTGAACCGGAAAGTAGTACAGCTCAGGAAAATGTTCCTGTTGTGCCTACACCGACTGGAGAGGAAATTAATGATGATGATCAAGGTACTTCTGATCAAGTTACTACTGAACTTCGTAGGTCCACAAGGACACGTTCAACACCAGAATGGTATGGCAACTCTGTCCTGGAAATCATGTTGTTAGACAACGGTGAACCTACGAACTATGAAGAAGCGATGGCGGGCCCAGATTCCAACAAATGGCTTGAAGCCATGCAATCCGAGATAGGATCCATGTATGAAAACAAAGTATGGACTTTTACAAACTTGCCCAATGATCGGCGAGCGATAGAAAACAAATGGATCTTTAAGAAGAAGACGGACGCGGATGGTAATGTTACCATCTATAAAGCTCGGCTTGTCGCTAAAGGTTATCGGCAAGTTCAAGGGGTTGACTACGATGAGACTTTCTCTCTCGTAGCGAAGCTGAAGTCCGTCTGAATCATGTTAGCAATTGCCACATACTATGATTATGAGATATGGCAAATGGACGTCAAAACGGCATTCCTTAACGGCTATCTTAAGGAAGAACTGTATATGATGCAGCTGGAAGGTTTTGTCGACCCTAAGAATGCTAACAAGGTATGCAAGCTCCAGCGTTCCATTTATGGGCTGGTGCAAGCATCTCGGAGTTGGAACATTCGCTTTGATGAGATGATCAAAGCGTTTGGGTTTATGCAGACTTATGGAGAAGCCTGCGTTTACAAGAAAGTGAGTGGGAGCTCTGTAGCATTTCTCATATTATATGTAGATGACATACTTTTGATGGGAAATGATATAGAACTTTTGGACAGCATTAAGGCCTACTTGAATAAGAGTTTTTCAATGAAGGACCTTGGAGAAGCTGCTTATATATTAGGCATCAAGATCTATAGAGATAGATCGAGACGCCTCATAGGTCTTTCACAAAGCATATTCCTTGATAAGATATTGAAGAAGTTCAAAATGGATCAGTCCAAGAAAGGGTTCTTGCCTGTATTACAAGGTGTGAAATTGAGCTCGGCTCAATGTCCGACCACGACAGAAGATATAGAAGAGATGAGTGTCATCCCCTATGCATCAGCCATAGGGTCTATTATGTATGCCATGCTGTGTACTAGACCTGCTGTAAACCTTGCCGTAAGTTTGGTAGGGAGGTACCAAAGTAATCCCGGCAAGGAACACTGGACAACGGTCAAGAATATCCTGAAGTACCTGAAAAGTACTAAGGACATGTTTTCGTTTATGGAGGTGACGAAGAGCTCGTCAGAAGGGTTACGCCGACGCTTAGCTTCGACACAGATCCGATGACTCTAAGTGACAAACCGGATACGTGTATATATTGAATGGTGGAGCAGTAAGCTGGTGCAGCTGCAAGCAGAGCGTCGTGGTGGGATCTACATGTGAAGCGGAGTACATGGCAGCCTCGGAGGCAGCGCATGAAGCAATTTGGGTGAAGGAGTTCATCACCGACCTAGGAGTCATACCCAATGCGTCGGGGCCAATCAAACTCTTCTGTGACAACACTGGAGCTATTGTACTTGCCAAGGAGCCCAGGTTTCACAAGAAGACCAGGCACATCAAGCGTCGCTTCAACTCCATTCGTGAAAATGTTCAAGATGGAGACATAGAAATTTGCAAAGTGCATACGGATCTGAATGTCGCAGATCCGCTGACTAAACCTCTTCATGAGCAAAACATGATCAACACCGGAACTCTATGGATGTTCGATTCATCACAATGTAACTAGATTATTAACTCTAGTGCAAGTGGGAGACTGTTGGAAATATGCCCTAGAGGCAATAATAAAAGGATTATTATTATATTTCCTTGTTCGTGATAATTGTCTTTTATTCATGCTATAATTGTATTATCCGGAAATCGTAATACACGTGTGAATACATAGACCACAACATGTCCCTAGTGAGCCTCTAGGTGACTAGCTCGTTGATCAATAGATAGTCATGGTTTCCTGACTATGGACATTGGATGTCATTGATAACGGGATCACATCATTAGGAGAATGATGTGATGGACAAGACCCAATCCTAAGCATAGCACAAGATCGTGTAGTTTGTTTTGCTAGAGCATTTCCAATGTCAAGTATCTTTTCCTTAGACCATGAGATCGTAACTCCCGGATACCGTAGGAGTGCTTTGGTGTACCAAACGTCACAACGTAATCGGGTGACTATAAAGGTGCACTATGGTATCTCCGAAAGTGTCATTGGTTGACACGGATCGAGACTGAGATTTGTCACTCCGTATTACGGAGAGGTATCACTGGGCCCACTCGGTAATGCATCATCATAATGAGCTCAAAGTGACCAAGTGTTTGGTCACGGATCATGCATTACTGACGAGTAAAGTGACTTGCGATAACGAGATTGAACGAGGTATTGGGATACCGACGATCGAATCTCGGGCAAGTAACATACCGATTGACAAAGGGAATTGTATACGGGGTTTCTTGAATCCTCGACATCGTGGTTCATCCGATGAGATCATCGAGGAGCATGTGGGAGCCAACATGGGTATCTAGATCCCGCTGTTGGTTATTGACCGGAGAGCCGTCTCGGTCATGTCTGCATGTCTCCCGAACCCGTAGGGTCTACACACTTAAGGTTCGGTGATGCTAGGGTTGTATGAATATGAGTATGCAGCAAACCGAATGTTGTTCGGAGTCCCGGATGAGATCCCGGACGTCACGAGGAGTTCTGGAATGGTCCGGAGGTAAAGAATTGTATATAGGAAGTGCGGTTTCAGCCATCGGGAAAGTTTCAGGGTCACCCAGTATTGTACCAGGACCACCAGAAGGGTCCCGGGGGTCCACCGGGTGGGGCCACCTATTCCGGAGGGCCCCGTGGGCTGAAGTGGGGAGGGATCCAGCCCCTGGTGGGCTGGTGCGCCCCCCCTTGGGCCCCCCTGCGCCTAGGGTTGAAAACCCTAGGGTGGGGGGCGCACCCCACACTTGCCTTGGGGGGCACTCCACCCCCTGGCCGCCGCCCCCCCTTGGGAGATTCAATCTCCAGGGCCAGCGCCCCCCCTGGGGGCCTATATAAAGGAGGGGGAGGGAGGGCAGCCGCACCCTGACTCTTGGCGCCTCCCTCCCCTGCTACACCTCTTCCTCCTCCCGCAGTTGCTTGGCGAAGCCCTGCCGGAGTCCTGCTGCATCCACCACCACGCCGTCGTGCTGCTGGATCTTCATCAACCTCTCCTTCCCCCTTGCTTGATCAAGACGGAGGAGACGTCACGCTGACCGTACGTGTGTTGAACGCAGAGGTGCCGTCCGTTCGGCGCTAGGATCTCCGGTGATTTGGATCACGACGAGAACGACTCCCTCAACCCCGTTCTCTTGAACGCTTCCGCACAAGATCTACAAAGGGTATGTAGATGCATCTCTCTCTCTCGTTGCTAGATGAACTCATAGATGGATCTTGGTGAACGTAGGAAAATTTTATTTTATGCAACATTCCCCAACACGACTTTCTTCTGTGTTTCACACCCAGGAGGGAATCTCTGTAATAGTTAGGGTAGTTATGTGTTTTGGGATTTGAAACGCCAAGAAATTTTATGTGCAAACAAATTCTTTCGTGCCTTTACTGATTTTTAAAGTTAAGTAATTCACAAACTAGTGGTTCACACAAATTTCAAATAATTCAAAATTTAAACTATTCAAATTTGAAAACTACCGGCACTAACACAAAGTTTCTAATTTTTGTACCTAAAGCAAAAATATTCACAAAGAAACTCTAAATACAGCAAAAAAACAACTTAAAACAAATAAAACAAATTGAATAAAGCGAAAAAAATTAAGAAAATAAAAAAGCCCGCCTACTGGGCCAAAGCGGCCTGCATATGACTAGGAAACCAACCTTTTATTGGGCCAGGATGCAGGCCCGCAAAAGGCCCGAGAGGCCCACAGGCGAAGAGAACAGTGTAGGCCCAGTGGGCCTGCTTAAGAGAGGAGCTCGAGAGCTACCGACTGGGCTTATAAACCAGTGCGGTAGCCCTCGGCTAGCGAGGTGGGACTAAACTTGCAAGACCGCCTGGAGCCAGCAGCACCCCTTTACTACCGGTCGTGGCTCAAACCGGTACTAAAGACCCCCCTTTAGTACGGTTGGTGCCACGACCCGATACTAAAGGTGGTGTGCTTCCCGCCGCTTGGCCTGGCCAAAACAGACCTTTAGTACCGGTTGGTGGCTCCAACCGGTACTAAAGGGGTGTTCTATATAAGAAAGCACTTCAAAAAAAAATTCAGTTTCTCATCTCTCCCTCTGCTTCTTTCTCCTCTGCCCCGCCTGTCGCAGCCGCCCCTCGTCGCCGCCCCGTCGCCGCCCCTCGTCGCCGTCCCCGTCCCTCGTTGCCGTCCCGTCGCCGCCCTCGTCCCGTCGCCGCCCTAAATCGCCGTCCCTGCCGCCGCCACGTGCCGCTGTTCATCGCTGCCCCGCTGGACCGTCCCGTCTGCCGCCGCCCGTCCCCATCCCCTTCGTCACCGCCCGTCTCCGTCCTCGTCGCCGCCCCCCGTCGTCGCGCCTCGCCGGTGAGCTCCTGTGCCCCGGCCGGCATGTCCACACACACACACACACATTAGTTTTTTAGTTATAAATTTTAGTTATAGAAATTTTTTCTGTTTTTAGCTTTTAGTTTTTTCTGTTTTTCTGTTTTTCATACAAAGTTTTAGATGAATTAATTAATTAGATTAGATTAATGTCAAATAGTATATAGAAATGTTAATTAGTTATAATATACATAATGTCAAAGGTTTTTTCTGTTTTTTATACAAATGTTATAGAAATGTTAGTTATATAGAAATGTTAGAAATTTTGGAAATGTTAGTTTTAGCTAGCTAGATGAATTAGATTAATTTCAAATTGTTTGACGATGATCGATGTTTTTTTAGTTCCTTATATTTTTAGTTATAAAATTTGGAATTTGCATATATGAAATCACAATCCATCATTTAAAAAATGTTACTTTACTTTTGCGGCATATAGTATTTTTTGTCGACGATGCCCGGCCCGCATCCTCGCCGTCGACCCGTTCGCGACGACGTCCTACTTCAGAGGACCCATGCCCGGGACTGGGCTCCGCCGGGCTGGCACTGGGAGGTGCTACCTTTAGGGGCGCGACGCTTGGTGAGGAACCCGACCCCGGGTCCCGTCGTCGACCCTCATCTCCTTTGGTGGCGTTCACGTGGGCCACTTTCGGTGCGGAGGGAGCCGGCCCCGCCGGAGGTGGTACGTCGCCGTGTCAGGGAGGAGGACGAGCACGTCCATCGCTACATGGCTGCTATGGACGTCAGGTTCTTCGATACATGGTAGGTTCTTTGGGGAGATCACCCGAGCTATGATCCAGTGATGGTTCCTTCACTTTGGTTGTCCACCGCCCGCGCCTCAGGAACCGCGAGTGGCCTAGATTACTCTTTAGTATTCGATCTTTATTAGCTGCTAGATAGCTAGCTAGCTAGTGATGTATTCGATATATAGTATTCGAGATGATTTATTCGAGATTATATATATTATTCGAGACGATGTATTCGAGATTATATCTATTATTCGAGGCGATGTATTCGAGATTATATTCGAAGGTGCTTATTATGTACTATGATTGATTCTGTTTTTCCTTATTAATTGATTGCTTCCATGCATTGTAATTTGAATACTAAATTGTTTTATATTTCTTTTAGATTAGTTAAATAAAAGCTATGGCGGACAATACAGGTAGAGAGGGAGAAGAGACCCTGTTCGATATCATACGCCATCCTCGCGGGCCAGATAATGATCAGAATGAAGAAGATTATGACGGCTCTGAATTTCTAAACAACACCGGGGAGGGTGATATGATATTTGATCGCGACGACCTAATTGATGAAGTCAGGAACTATGATTATGATGATGACGAAGAAAATGTTGATCTTAAAACAACAAAGACCGGCGAGGTATATATATTTATATAAGCAGGCATCTGGTGATCATCACATGTTTTAAATGACTTGAAGATATATAACGAATCAATCTTTCTTCTTTCAGCCATCCGGATCGAGCAAATCTTCAGGCAACAGGAAACGAGGCCCGAACAAAAAGTTGAAGGAGGGCGTAAAGTACAATATCGAGGCCGTCAAACCTAATGGCGAACCATTAGCGCCTAAGAAGATTACGGACAAGTTCATTCATTAGTGCGGAGTTCTTGTGAAGGACCAACTCCCGATCTCCCTTCAAGAATGGAGAGAGCGAGCAAAGCCACGCCCAGATTTTACTTTTGTCGATGACTGACAAAAAGGTCTGCTTTGGGAAACTCTCGTGGAAAATTTCACCCTACCAAATCATTTCACAGATGCAGATGTGGAGAAAGTCAAGGATGCTGCTCTTAGGAAGATGGCGGTTGCATTCAAGAACCACAAGAATCGTGTATGGGACAAGTACGTCAAGGGAGGAAGGAAGACTCTAATATTCGAGGGAACACTAGAGAAGCAAAGTGCTCATTTGGGACGATTTCGTGAAATACAAGGATTCAGAATTAGCTAAGGAACGGTCGAGAATAAACAAGAAGAATGCCAAAAAAAAGGATAAGTTCCATAAGCTGGGGCCTGGTGGCTACGCGGTGGCAATGCCTAAGTGGGATAAGTCTGAGAAAGAGATGGAGGATGCAGGTGTCACTCCGGTTACAAGGAGCTGGCCCCCCAGGTGTAGGACTTGGTTCTATGGGCATGGGGGGGAGTTGGATCCGAAGACAGGCAAAGTTTCGACGAAGGCATGTCTGAACGGAGCCGACGATAAGCTAGTTGTTGCAATAGAAGAGGCTCGATCGGGGGTGTTCCAGCCCAACAGAGAGAACGACGAGCTTACGCGTGCCCTGGGAAATCCTGAACACCCGGGAAGAACATGAGGCAAGGGCGCTATTCCGTGGTATGAGGGGTTTTCAGACTGGAATACCGACTACAGAACCCGTGCGAGAAAGAAGATTGCGGAGGAGAAGAAGAGGAAGATGGAGGAGGAGTAGAGGAAGCTGGACTATGAACGCCTTCAAGGCCTAGAATCAGCGCACGCGAACTTGGCAGTCAAATTCCAGCGGCAGCAGGAGCAGATCGACTCACTTAGCCAGCAAAGGGGGTCTTAGCAGCTGCAGCAGCTAGCGGATGATCCAGCATTGGATAGCACCGCCCCATCCATGCCGAGAAGCAGCGTGGGTTCCGCCCCGGGCGATGCAATGCTGGATAGACACCCCGTGGATGACATCATGGAGAACACTAACTGCGAGCTACACTCCAAAATTAAGAACATATCCATGAAGGTGGCGGATGTCGTCGCTTTTACAAATCCCCCCGAGGCAACCTTCCATTGCAACCCGATTCCAGCGGGCTATGCTCGTGTCTTGGTTGATGAGGTGGTGGACCCATATTCGGGGCTACAGCTTGAGATTCCTGGAGGTGACGACGAGCACACATTGGGAGAGGCCATACATCGTATCATCCTATGGAGAAAGGATTGCATCATCTTTCGAAGGCCACCGACACTGCGTCAGTCGACTCCTCGTCGAAGTCCGCCACCGAGTCAGCTGACTCCCGCTCCTCCAAGTCCGGCACAGCAGCAGGCCACTCCTCCTGCTTCAAGTCCGGCACAGTGTGAGGCCACTCCTCCTACTTCAAGTCCGACACCACGTGAGGACACTTCTCCTACTTCAAGTCCGGCACAGCGTGAGGCCACTCCTCCTGCTTCAAATCCGGCACAGCTTCAGGCCACTCCTCCTCCTCCAACTAAGCCACGTCAGCCGTCTCCGCCGCCTCAGCAATCATGGAAGAGAGCCACCGCAGCTATGGTGCGTAGCGGTACAAGTCGAGGTAGTACGGGAGGTACAGGCGGAGGCAAGCGATTTCAATATGGTCCACGCCTCGCGCCTCTTCCGTAGAGGCCTTACGACATGTCCGAGGAGGAAACCGCAGCCATATCGAAGGCCGAGGTGGAAGCCCATTTTGCACCGAAACCGCCACCGCCCCCGAGGGAGAAAGTGCCTGAGGAAAAGATTGACCACTTCATTCGTATGGCTAGACCACCAGCTCCCAAGCCTGTTGACACAGACTATGAGCGCCACCTCAGGAAGTTAAATCGAACACGTCTACAGACAGAGGCGAGCTCGAGCTCGAGCAAATCAGCTGGCAAAAAATGCGGTAAAACCGTTCCCCAGCTGGGAGAACAGGCGGCGCAATCATTCCCCCCGCTTGTTGTGCCAACAACACATGAGAGTAGGCGCGGCCAATATTATTGTGGGCAAACCGTTAACGTTCCCCAGATGGGCGATGTGGTAATAACTGAGTAGCATATAAGGCAGGCTGAAATGCTCAAGATCACCGTTGGACAACTCCTCGAGATCGAGCCCATGCCTCCTCTTAGAGAGGAGGAAATAAAACGGAAATATGTCCGGGGCCAACCTTTGGTCAAGCCAGACGAGGTCAAGAAGCTCCCAACGAGAATGTATGAATTGCATCAATGGTACATGGACATTACCAAGATTAACAATTGAGTGTCCCTCATGGTGAATGTCAAGAAGGATCATTACTACCATGAGAAAGCTGTGTTCGTTGAGTATTCAGAACTATTTCAGTTATACAATCATGGCCTTTTCGACAAATCTATCGCCGTTGCTATTATGCGTAGCGATTTCTTTCTGTAATTTAAGTCTCAAGCTAGCTGTAGGGATCCTTTTGATCAATCATTACCTGTAATTATCCTCACTATATTCTTTTCTGTGGTATTATGCAGGATGAAGATGTATGAAATGAAAAAAGGTGGACGCTATGGCATTGGGTTCATTGACCCAAATACCGTTAATGAATACACATGGAACTTAGATGCATATCATGAAAAAAGTGTAGAGGAAAGCATGCTAGAGTTCTTGAAGCGCCTCAATACCAATGAAGATATACTACTTCCTTACAACTTCCAGTGAGTCACACTGTCTTATACTACAAATTCTCTGTTTTTGCCTACTAGTTAGCTACATGTTTTTGCTTACATATGCCCGCTTAATTAAGACATGCAAACGTGTGTGCATGCAGATTTCACTAGATCTTGTTAATCATTAAAGTTGATGAAGGAACAGTTGAAGTACTAGACTCACTACTTAAGAAAGCAAGTGACTACACCATCATGAAGGGGATAGTCAACAGGTAATTTCAATCATTATTAACTATATCTCGGCCTATTTAATAACCCATTTATTCATTTTCTTTGTCGGCGGGTAGGGCTTGGGCAAAGTTCATCAGCGTCACTCCAGGCCAATGGAAACAAAATCTGAAATGGTATCGACCCAAGGTAAGTAATTAAGTAGTACTAGCTAGCTGCCATCTCTTTAATTATCATGCTTGATTAATTATTATCTGATCAAATTCCATTCTCGTAAAGGCCCTGAAGCAGGCGCCGGGGAATGATCTGTGTGCATACTACGTTTGCGAGAACATTCGCATGATGACGTCCGAAAGGAGCAGATCTCAAAGACAGGACTGGGTACGTTTGTCAGAACACTATTCACAATTTTTACACCATTATTGATATATCTAGTCACACAACTAATACACATGCATATTGATCTCCTTCTTAACAGTTTAGAGAGGTGCGGGAGAAGCTCCTAGCAGAGGAGCGCATAGAAGCAATTCAAGAGGAAATAGCGGGTTTTTGCTTGACCATGTCATAGATCCCAAAGGAGAATACTATTACCCGCTACCGCCCCCATGAACCACTTCCAGTTGTCATCATGCTCCGAAGGCACCAATTAGGCTAATGCCAGTGGCTCCGAAGGCACGAAATTGTATATATATAGCTAGCTAATTGTATACATGTGTGAATTAATGGTGGTTCTGAGACATTCGATGATATATATATGTATATATGATCGGTTCTACTATAAATTCTATTTATATATATGCATAACGTGTACGATATGTAGCATCGTAAAATACTAGCAAACGAAAAAGAATTAAATGTAAAACACAAAATTAAATGAAAAAGAAATCATAAACCCAAAACCCCCCCAACCTTTTAATACCGGTTGGTTTCACCAACCGGTACTAAAGGGCTCCCTACCCCCGGAGCTGGCTCGTGCCACGTGGTTGCCCTTTAGCACCGGTTCGTGCTGAACTGGTACTAAAGGGGGGGGGGGCTTTAGTGCTCACACTTTAGTGTCGATTACCGAACCGACACTAAAGGGCCTTACGAACCGGTGCTATTGCCCGGTTCTGCACTAAGTTTGAAAAAGGGGTTGTGTAGTTGAGAGACTTAGAGATCGAAACATGGAGAGAAAGAATGAACGTGTGTTGGAAACCAATAACTTGCTAAGGTGGTTAGGAGAGGAAGATTGACCGATACAGGAAGTATGTAGCGTTTGTGCGCGCGGGGGTGGGGGGGGCACAAAAAACAACATTTGAATGTACATAGTATGAGACTTAATATATCGATGTTTCAATTCGGTGTACATTGTAAGATTTGAACCGAGGAACAGTCATACGGGTAATTATTTCGAATTCGTGCCATACTAAGTTTCGAAAAGTTGACATTGGCTCAATTTGTTGTGCTATTTTGTAGGTCATATGTTTGAATCCATCCAAAAGTATTCTCACTACCATGGTGTTCATCATATACATATGAATTTGTATTAAAAAAGTAGCATGGATACAGTGAAATGCGAAATCCACGTTAGAATTGGAGATCGCTACGTTACACACACTCTAATTCAAATAACTAACTACGTGACACACACTCTAATTCGAATAACTAATTATGTGACAGACTCTAATCCACGTTAGCGTGGGTACCGTTTCGACTTTTTTCAAATAACTTCTCATTAATTAATTTATAGTACTCCCTATGTTCACTTTTATAAGACCTTGAAGACATTTCAGACAATGTGCAAAAATGTTCATTTTAAGTTGTCTGAAACGACTTACAAAAGTAAACTGATGGAGAATCTCGTTTCGAATGACTAATTATTGCAAGGAAAACATGGGCATGGTAATACATACAGATTCGTTTGCAAATGAAAGAAGATTTGTTTGCATTATCAAATGTACGCGCCCCAGGCAGACCAGGGTCGTGTCGGGGTGGACGCTGCTTCGGTGCCTTAAAGGCAACGGCCCTTGGGTGACTGACATGTGGGCCAGCCACCTGTTGGGCCCACATGTCATGGACACAAAGGCAGGTGCCTTAAGGCACCAAGTTGCATCTGTCGGTGGTGGTCGCGTGTGTCGACGGACGCGTAGCACCCAACCACCCACCCCTCCCCCAAAAAAGGGCGACGACAATATAAGTTCGCGCTTCCACGTTTCGGATTGAAATATCTGGTGGCCCCAATTCCAGCCCTGCAAAATGTCTCTTCTCCACCGTCCCCTTCCGCGCCCAGATTGCTCAGATCCATAATACGCCGCCATCCCTCGAATCGCCCATCGTCTCGTCTCTTTCCCACCGTTCCCCACCTCTGTGCCGGACGACGACGACGAAGACGAAGGTCGCGCTTCACCACCGCACCGGACCGACCTCATCTACGCCCTCGTCCGCCGCACCGGGTGGTACACCGACAACGTCGGCCGCCGCAACCGACGTGTCTGATAGACAGCGAGTTCCACTACATCAGGTGCGCTTCACCGACGCCGTCTCCCAGCTCACCAGGGCTACTTCACCAAGCACATCATCGCACCTCCGCCCCCCGAGGTCATTGGGGCTTCACCAACGGTCTCGTCCACCGCATCGTAGCATTCCACTGCCACTCAAGATCTGCATCCGTGCACGGCCGGCCAACGCCAGCTCATCACCCTCAACGGCTCTGAAGTGACCCGCACTCTAGCTAGGCGAGCATGCCCAAACGCCGACCCGAACTAGGTATCCACACATCACTCCCTTGTGCATTGTTCCGACGATGTTTGGATATCCTTTCACTGCTCTCTTAGCTTACACGCCTATGCAACACCGACTTTAAATCTTATTTCTTCTGGAGATATCATCTGAAACAAGCAAATCCATTTTTTAGCGAAGCATGACGGGGCTACGGGATCTCTTACACATCCTGCACACCCGTATAACCTTGTAAGTATCTTTCCTCTGGTACAACATCAAGGTCGATTCCTCTTATTTGATCAACCATTCGCCGTGTCAAAAATGCAGAGGGGGATGCAAGGAGCACGAGGACTGCACATCCAAGCAAGTGGTAACATGGACTTGTACATGGAGCATCCCAAGCGCAAGCAGAGCTGCAATGAGCCTGTACAACGAGCTAGCGTAAGTCCCTGCATTTCATTTAATTCGTACTGGCATTCGTGTAGGATTTGTGTGCAGTGGCTGATCCACGAATTCAAGTTACCAGGGGCGAACATTTAACTTAAAAAATACGAAGGCACTTGCACTCCGGAAATCAACATAACTTGAGAAATGTGAAGCTACATGCACTTTGAAAACCAGCTAATGATCCAAAGTAGTTCAGATTATAAACACTAAATGATGCAAGAACGAAAAAACACAAAATGCAACATGGTGTACAAGGACTACAAACATGGTCTGTACCTGCCTGAATTATTCGTTCTCTGGCTGAAAATATGAAAGTGTAATTGCACATATAACCAGTGCGCCAATCAATATATCTATCCTGCACAAGTATGCCAATAGTTTCAAACAACAGATTAGAAAAGTATTTATGCTATGTTGTCATGATACGGGGACTTACTGGTAGATGGCCTCGACATTACCTCAAGCTATGAAAATGCACCATAATTTGCTTGTCATCAATGCCTGCAAATGTCTGTCTCTCTCAACATAGTAGATCATCATTAGACACTAAATCCTTCAAAGAGCTTGGAAAATGCTTGCATTAGATCCCTCATTAGACACTATATGTTCATCACCAGGAGCATGTAAAATGTTTGCATCAAATCCTTCATTAGCAGTCTGTTCATTAGACACTTCAGGCTCAAGAACAACATGAGCTTGTATGTTTGCACCGGAAACTTGATTAGATACATCAGATTCAGTCAGTTCGGTATTGATTGGGGAGTTGTAAAATAAGTAGAAATTGGTTTCATTTTCTCATATATTCCCTACATACAAGCAGTTTTACAACACCGTCAGGTTTAACTATTGGCCAGAAATTGAAGAGTTGAATTAGATATAATCAGGGATGTGATGTACCTGCTCATTGCGCATGCTACTCTTGCAAGCTGCGACTGTCCGTTTGCGCAAGCTCGATGCCATGCCCGTGCTACCGCCGCTGCCTCCCACATAGGCTACACCCAGGGTTGGATCTTCATCTTCTTGTCCTTCCGTTCGCTTGAAGCCCGGCGACCGCCCTCCAACGAGGGCGCGAGGAAGTGTTGTGTCGGTCTGTCCAGCGGCGGCTAGGTTTGGAGCGAACCAGACTGGAGGCTGGAGCGAATGAATTGGGATTTTTCCTGCTGTCGATCGATATGGGAGGCGCTCGTTTGGGTCGCGAGCCTGCTATAGGGCTTGCCTTGCACTTATGTTATTGGCCCATCCAAATTGAAACATTTTTCTTCATTGTTTACATTGCCTGCTCATGCGTTGGGACGAACAAAACTAGCGTGGGCCAACCTGGACGACTCAAACTAGGTGCACACTTTCCAGCCACCTGAGGCGGCCGCCCATACCAGCCCCTATGGTGGCGTCGCCCCTTTTTGCGTGTATGATTGGATAGTGAAAAATATTCCAGTGGCGCTTTTGATTTACCCACAGAATGGTTGAATTGCTTGTTTCTATGAACTGAGTTCGCTAATAATGTGAAGGATGCCAGTCTTTTCATCCTATTGTAGATTGCTTAGATCTCGATATGCCAAAAGTAATCGCATGAAATATACAGTAAAAGCCAGTGTGATGTGTTTGGCTACAACTAGTCTGACTACACGTCCTCATATAACATATCAAGGACGCACCATCTTACCAGATTAACCATTCGACTTACCCATGTAGTGTGGGAAGAAAGAAGTATTGGGACTGCGTATCCAAGCAATTGATGCCATGGACTCCTTTGTACAACCTTGTAAGCAAAAAAGAAGTTGCAGTGTGCCTGTACAAAGAACTAGCGTAAGTTCAGTTACCTGCTTCTCGGAATTTTAGTTAGCCACTTATTGCAAAATTGTTCAATTACATTGCTTGGCTTAATTTAGTTTTCTCCTGATTACATAATGGCACAACCTGTTAATCATATTGTAGACTGCGCCTATCTATGTGTTTGATACTTACTGTTAAGAATTACCTTTTTGCCTTAACTTAAATATCTACTTGTTTGTTTAACTGCTCTGTTGCTGCAACAGCGGGTTACAATGATGTTAATAACTACTCCCTCCGTCCCATAATATAGGACGTTTTTTGACACTAGCATAGTGTTAAAAAACGTCTTACATTATGGGACGGAGGAGTACTTTTCAGCATCCAATTGAAACTCTTTAATTCCTTGTTTGTTTAACTGGTTTGTTGTTATAACTCCCAGTTGAGATGTTTTTCTAACTTCAACTTTTCTGAATCCAATCGGAACTTCAATGGCAAAACAGGTTAGCCCAAGATCAAAGAGCGAGGTCCCCATGGACATTGCATCATCCCACAGCAGTCGCACCGGCCCAATCGTGCATTATGAACTACCAACTGCTAATGCTCTAGAGGCTAAACTAGTGGTAGAAAGAGATTCTGCTCTTGCACTTAGAGATGAAGTTGACATGTTGAGGAAGCAAACAGCACAATCACAAGCAGTACTCAAGACAACCATTAAATATTTGGTGGATTTCAAAACAAAGCAAGCTGAGACTGACCAGATTGTTAAGGTCCTGAAGGAAAAAAGGAAATTAAATTCCTACTTGGTTAATCATAGGTGAAATGTTCTTTCCATAGTTGAATAACCTTTGTGTTGTCTGTTCATGTAATCAATCAAACCATTTGTTTTAGAGATCATGTAATAATTTTTTTTGTTTTTTGGTTTGTAATTTTATTTGAGCACAAGTTTGTATTAATTGATAAGACTCGGAGACATTTCATTTGGATTGTTGTGCCAGACCTACAAATATGCCAATCGGGCTGAATGTGCATTCAGCAATAGTAGTAGTATAGATGGACCATAAGTGGCATGCATCGGAAAGGGCCAAGATGCTGGCTAAAAAAAGATGTTCTTCTAGCCAAAAAAAAGTACATTGGCCTGGCTTATGTATGTAGTTGATATTATTGATCCATATACTCTATAAGTGTTTATATGTCTGTTAGTTCTGTACATTCTTGGTTGATTGACTCGGTATTTGAATCTTGATACATCGCTTGTGTACATATCTAAATGGGAGTACACATTATGCTGCGTGTGACATTTGAGTTGGACATGAAGTGTTCCAAATATTTGAAGTCACCTTAAACTGGATACTAGTTTCTGAATTTGAGTATCGGCATTTGTAAACCATATTCATATATGACAGTGGAATACATCTTTGTCGTCCTTTTGAAGATATATAAAAACACATAGAACGATTTATAAATATTCATATAGGAATACAAAATGGATTCGAATTTAGTTGCCAGGGTAAACGTGGATGCTTATTGTCCCAAAATTCGAAAGAAGCTGCAAAATGTCCACTCCCGTCGGCTGCCGAAGCCAAGTGTTTGGGAGATGGAAATTACTGTCTACCCATTACACGGACAATCCATCGGCCCGATTTCCACTGCTCTAAATAGGGGTAGGTTAGTAACTTCAATTAGGCGTGACACGGCCGCCTCTGAGCCCATTTCGACACGGTGGGCGTCAAACATGGGCGACAAAACACATTTGATTCAAGCTCGTCGAAAGACCTCTATTTCTCCTCCATTCCCCATTCATACACGGTGGGCGGCAAAACAAACTCGACTCGGCGAAATCGATGTAGGCAAATATTTTCAATAGGGGCAGGTTTGTAACTTCACTCAGACATGACACAACCGCCCTACCTGTCAGCCCCGTTCATACACCGTGGGCGCCAACCACCCTCTCCTCGCCCGAAATCGCTCTGGGCAAATATTGGCGAGATGCGAGATTACCGTCCTATCCCCAACCGACGAGACGTCCAAATTTTAAACGGGGGCTAAGTCCGCCACCCCATCCATCGCCGCCGTCCTCCACCACATCCATCGCCATCGTCCTCCACCATGCCGGAGCGCCTACCAAGACCGCGTCGTCCACTGCTAGAGATGGACGTTTCTCATCCACGGCGACGGACCAATATCCTTGCATCGCGTCCTCTTTGTCAGGGCCGCTCACACGACCTTCTCTTCCACCACAATGGGACTTATCCCCCGATGCACCCGTCTACCATCGCAGATCTGCTTCAACGCCACCGACAGCCATTGCACCCCCGATGCCTACACGGCGCCGCAAGAGAGGTGGTACTTCATATCTCCTCAACTTTTGATCTCAACCAGAAAATAGATCTTAACTTGGTTACTCTACTTTCTTTTCAGCTCTTAGAATTTAGTTCTTAGTTCGAAGCAAACAATGGATGCGAAATATCATTTCTCTGGTTTGCAGCTTCAGATCTGCCATGGCACAGCCATAATACGGTTTAATTGATCATGCTTAGGGTTTAATTGATCATATTGTTTCTATTGGGGATATTACCACAAGGGGTAAACCGGCCAGAGCAGGCCGGGTTAACTTCACCAGTAGTTGAATATGTTAAAAGCCCAAGTAGATAGCAGAGGGCCCATGGCCCATAGCCGGTTCACGCCAGTAGCTGTAGACCGGCGTCAATATGTATCTTGTGTTGTAAGTTAGGAATAGTAGAGACCGAGCCAAATACATCTATGAACCAGCATCATGACTCTGTAAACTGACGGGCGTCACCCATGTATATAAGGGGACGGCCCGGCGGCGGTTTGAGAGAGACAACAACAACTCGAGGCCTAGGCGAAGATTGTTTGGTCCCTAGTCATCGAAACCACATCAATTCCATCACAACTAGACGTAGGATTTTACCTTCATCGAAGGGGCCGAACAAGTATAAACTCCCGTGTCCTTGTGTCCGCTTTAACCCCTTCAAGTTAACCCGTAGCGATGGCTCCACGACTAAGTCCTTTCACAAGGAAATCTGCCGTGACAAAACCACGAAAGTTGACGCCCACCGTGGGGCTATCGCACGATGGTTTGACGTTCTTGGAGGGCAAGTTCGAAGGACTCAAGGGCTATGTTGTGGGCCGGATGACCAAGAGTCGTCGCGGCAAGCTCTACATCGACGATGCAGGATGGGGCCCCGAGGCGGCTCAATTGAGTCTGGTGCGGGTCCCCTTTGGGGCATCTGGCGTCTTCATCGGCAAGATCGGTGAACCGGGTCCTGAGCCGGACATCTGCACCGACCTCGTCGAGACGGCTCAGCGTGCGAGATCTGCCTAGGTTAAACCGGCCGTGAAGCGTGCCTTCGTGGGGGTCATCCACGGAGGAGAGTATGAGGACGGATCGGGTTATGGTAGCGAGACCATCGTCTATTCCGGCGACGAGTCCTCAACCGGAGAAACTGAATCGCTGTATCAATTGCAAGACGACCGGCTTGGGGGCTGTTCCGACGGCGACAGTATTCCGGACCCCTCCGATCTGCCCAACCGGGTTTGAATATTCATGGCCGGTACACAAGCGGCGATCCACTCTTCGACCGCAGCAGCAATGTTCTCCGGATCATCAGCGGCGGCGGCGGCCGGGGCAGGAGGTCCTGTGCGCCCGCCGGCTCAAGTCTTATCTGATCTGTTTTACGCGCTAGCTGTGCTCATGGCAGAGGCCAACCCGGCGAATCAGGATGCCCACAACACACAAATTGCAAAGGTGAGAGAGCAGATCGCTCAGGCCAAGGCTGATCTGGCAGCTGAGAACGACAGGATTGCCGCAGAGCGGGCCGCTTTAGACGCTCAGGCCTATAAGCTTATGCTGGATCAGAACGCGTCGCATGAGGTCTTGAAGCGGAAGCACAGGTCCCGCTTGCCTTCGGTTTCGGCCGTGAAACCTCTTTCACACCCCAGGAGCAGGAACCAGTAATCCGCCGGAGGTAAACCGGGCGGAGGCGCCGGGGCCAGGCGCGCCGGTCCAACCTCGCCTAATGGAACCTCCTCGGCAGAAAAATATCGTACCTCAACTAGTCCAGACACCTCTGGGTCATTATTCCAATCCTATGGACAATCTTATCTCAGCCGCTTCACGATTGGAGGCCATCCCGATCGAAGGTGATTCCCCGCAGGCGGTGGAGACACGCCGTGTCAAGGAGCTCCTTCGGACCGCTTTGATTCAATAGGAGGCATACTCATACAGTCGTGACCGGATTCATTCCACCCCTCGTCCGAGCCGGAGCTACAGCAGGCGTGTGGAGGAGCCGGCCGTATCAAGCAACGCACGGAACCATGAAGCGGCCCGTGGCAACAAGCCGGCAGGCGGTCTTCGTGATGCTCAGGAAGTGGTAGACCGGGCCTGGGCACGCAGGGAGGCCGGGTTAGCGGCACAAGACGAGGCACGTCAACTTACGCCGGTTCGTCCCAGTATTTCAGTCGAGCCAGGGGTCACTTCTAGTTCCTTGGGGGTGCTCTGTCTCGTCCCTGCTCTACGCAATGTGCGCTTACCTAAAGACTTTAAGGGTCCGCGCAAGGTACCAAATTACACTGCCGATTTGTATCCAGAAGCATGGGTAGAGAGTTACGAGATGGCCATGGAGATGCTAGATGTGGATGAGGCCGCATGTGCAAAGTACTTTACCATGATGCTTGAAGGGACAGCTCGTACCTGGTTAAAAGGCTTGCCGCCCAATTCTATCAGCTCTTGGACCCAGTTGCGAGCCCGGTTTATACAACATTTTAAGGATACCTGTAAACAAACCATGTCAATAGTGGACTTAGCAGGCTTGTCCAGGAGGAAGGAGAGTCAACAACCCATTGTGTACGCCGTGTCTCGAAAATTTTGCACTCGTTAGACCGTATCAACGCTGATTCTGCGATTATAACCCTGGAAGGCAAATCGCGTTTCGCCTCTGAAGTTAAAATTGGGACGAATGAAGCGTTTTTTTAACGACATGGGCACCCTCATGGGCGCTTTAGTGAAGTATGCTGATTACGATAGTACCAAGGATCCAGTGCGAGGATGATAAGGCAGGGAAGGAAAAAAAAACGATAACTCAAGGGTGACAACACAACGCGGCAGGTCATGGGAACGGAGGCAAGCGTAAAGCGGATGATTTTGTGGCTAATACTAACGCATAGGACAAGGGTCAGCGACGCAAGGGTAAAGCGGCGAGTCGCGGTGGAGCTCCAAATCCTAACCCGGATCGCCTAAACTATTTGTTGAATCATCCCTGTCCAAAGCACGGGACGAAGGAGGTGCCGGCCAACCACCTTTGGAAGGACTGTTACATTATGCAGGAGTTCAAGAATTCTAATGCTTTCCCTTATGATCATGGATCAGGCGGCGGTTCAGGATCCGGTTTCCATGGGCCGGGTCACGATGGAGG
Organism: Aegilops longissima; assembly: GCA_021605205.1. Lineage (NCBI taxonomy): Eukaryota > Viridiplantae > Streptophyta > Magnoliopsida > Poales > Poaceae > Aegilops > Aegilops longissima. Next base: position 12,221,909 of record CM038678.1, read on the forward strand.
AGCTTCCTGTTCAGGCTTCAATGGCAATCAGGGTGGACATAACAATCAGAATAATCAGAATAACCAAGGTGGTTACAGCCAGCAGCAGCAGTCGGGTTATCAGAGCCATCCAAAGCAGTTGAATAGTGGGCAATATCATGTTTTCACGACTAGCTTGGATAAGCGAGACTGGAAACTCCATAAACGAGCGGCGAATTCTGTTGAACCGGCCGTGCCGCGTTATTTACGTTGGTCGGAACAACCAATCGTATGGAGCAGAGAGGATCACCCTCTCCGGGTTGACAATCCGGGTCAGCTAGCATTGGTGGTAGCCCCTCAGGTGGGAGGTTATAAATTCACCAAGGTGCTCATGGATGGAGGGAGCAGCATTAACATCCTATATTATGAGACCTTCCGTCGTATGGGGCTGACAGATAAAAATCTTAAACCGTCCAATACAGTATTCCATGGTGTGGTACCTGGCAAGTCAGCATATCCCGATGGCAAGATAGCTCTGGAAGTGGCCTTTGGGGACGAGCATGGTTCCCGATCTGAGACGCTGACTTTTGAAGTGGTGAAGATCCGGAGCCCATATCATGCTCTATTTGGGCGGCCGGCTTATGCCAAATTCATGGCACGTCCTTGTTATATCTGTTTACAGCTCAAGATGCCGGGTCACAAGGGCACAATAATCACTACTAGGAAAAGGGCTATAGATAGGACTGATTCTAATGGCGCACCAGGTAAGTAGTGCGCCACTACTATATACTAATGGCGCACCGGTTGCTCGTGCGCCATTAGTGTGGAAAACACTAATGGCGCACCGTGCTCACGGTGCGCCACTACTATTGATTTTTTCCCATTTTCCATACAAACTAATGGCACATGGATGGCAAAGTGCGCCATTACTAGTTAGAACTAGTAATGGCGCCACGACCAAACGATCGCCATTAGTATATAATTTTTTTACTTTTTGCAAACCTACTAATGGCGCACTATGCCAAAGTGCGCCATTAGTAATTAAACTACTAATGGAGCTTTGTGCCACGGTGCGCCATTATCATAAAAATTATTATTATTTACTTTTTGCAAAACTACTAATGGCGCATGTCTCGTAGTGCGCCATTAGTATGTTGAATTACTAATGGCGCATGGCTTAGTGGTGCACCATTAGTAACACAGGACCAACTAGATATTTTGGACAGCCACACCTACACACTCACTTTCCCACTTCATTCCCCCACCTCCTTCTCTAAGCTTGTCGGCTGCCTCCTCCTCCTCACCTCATTTGCACCATAGATTCATCAAAATTAAGTGGTGAAATTACCTTTTTTTGATAGGTAAGTAAGGGGAAAGCTATCTTCATGTTGTAGATCTACTTTTTTTCTCCCTAGCTCGCTCCAACAACGTGCACATGCACTTTTTGTGGCCTAGCTAGATCTATGTATGTTTGTGGTGTTGCTTGTGTTTGTGGTGTTGCATATATGTTTGTGTTTGCAGGTACCGGTATTTGAAATGCGATAGTTGCCAATATTTTGCGGAATGTTGATTCATTTCCATTTGGCGAGAATTTGGGCACTATGCATTCTTTTAGTCCTATTTTTAGGGAAGGTCATGCCAAATTTTTCTTGGTTCTAAAATATCGTTTTGCTCTACCCATGCGACCATAGTCCGCACGATGACCGAAGGCATCGTGAATAGGTTTTTGAGCTCCGTGAAGGCCGAGATGCTTCAAAAGAACGAGACGGAGATAAGATGTCCGTGTCGAAGATGCAAGCTGATGAGCCTTATTGCGGACCCGGATTCCAGGCAGGTGCGGGACCACCTGCTCTTGCATGGTTTCATGGATGGCTATTGGTGGCAAGGTGATGAAGATGACTATGAAGTCGTCCATGGGGATCGGGCAAGAAATGAGGAAGGGCAACAAGACAACCACCGCGGCGAGGGCGGGCGAGAAGACGAAGAATCTCCAGGACATGATCACGACGATGATGATGTACACAATCATCATGTAGAAGATGTCGTACATGATGATGAGGAAGATCAAGACGAAGGGCATGATCATGAAGATGAACATGCCGGAGCAGACGACGATGGAGGCTGGGTGCAGGACCCTCATATTCAAGAGCTGCTTCACAAGAAGACGGATAACGCAAGAGCCGCCGCCGAGAGAAAGCCAAGCTGGATCAGCCCGGAGATAGACGCGGTTAATCCATTGTATGAAGGATGCAGGCCGAGGATACCCGCTGAAAGTGCGCTCATGGCTCTAGAGATGAAGGTAAAACACAAAATGACCGGCGCGTGCCGGCGAGAACATGTCATTACAGCGCACGAACGTCTTCCCAAAGGGAACAAGTGCCCGACCAGTTTCGAGGAGGCGAAGAAAATCGTGTGTCCTTTGGATTTACTGCACGTGAAATACCATGTGTGCATGAACAATTGCATCATTTATCAGGACGAGCACGTGGAGTCTACCATATGTCCGATGTGCGGCGTCACTCGATACAAGAAGAGGAAGAAAGCTCCTCGAAAATCGGTGTGGTACTTTTCGATCACTCCTCGTCTGCAGCGGTATTTCGCAGACCCTAAGATAGCAAAGCTCCTGCGTTGGCACACGGATAGGGAGGAGAAGAAGCGGGAAGATGACGGAAATGATCTGGAGATAAATAAAAAAGACAAGATGCTCAGTCACCCTAACGATGCGAGCCAGTGGCAAGCGTTGAACCTCGAATACCCAGAATTTGGGAAGGATCCAAGGAACATTGTGCTGGGCGCGAGCACCGATGGAGTCAATCCGTTTGGTAGCCAGAGAAGCACACATAGCACCTGGCCTGTGTTTGTGTGGATGTACAACCTTCCCCCCTGGTTGTGCATGAAGAGGAAGTACATTCACATGAGTATGCTACTTGAAGGGCGAAACAACCAGGGAACAACATCAATCTGTATCTGGGGCTCTTTGAAGGAGGAGCTAGACACGCTGTGGAAAACGCCAGCCAATCGTGGGGCGCCGCAGAGAAAGAATATTTCCCTATGAGAGCCGCCTTGCTCATGACGGTGCACGACTATCTCGATTACGGATATCTCATGGGCAGGTAGTCCACGGATTTTTCGCATGCGTAAGGTGCATGGATGACTGGCGTATCGCCAGCTAGATAGAGATCCGGGTCTTGAAAACCGTGTTCATGGGACATAGAAGGTGGTTTCGCGACGATGACCCGTGGAGAAGCGCAAGGATCTATTCGATGGTGAAACCGAACCCAAAAGCGCCTGTGTCGAGGAGCGGCGAGAAATAGGCGAGCTGTTGAAAATTGGAAAGACTGCCCACCTTAGGGAAAAAAGGCGCCAGAGCCGGGAAAAAAGCGAAAGGCGCCGAGCAGCTGCTGAAGGTATGGAAAGCGAGGTCTGTTTTACGGGACTTGCCGTCTTGGAGGATCCACCGTGTGCCTCACAGCCTTGATGTCATGCATATCACGAAGAGCGTGTGCGAGTCTGCTTGGTACCCTGCTCAACATGCCAGAGAGGACCAAAGATGGGCCGAAAGCAAGGGCAGACTTGAAATCAATGGGCATCAGGCAGGAGCTTCACGCTAATGATGATGATGATGATGATGATGATGATGATGATGATGATGATGATGATGATGAGGCGAAGCAGGACACAGAAAGTCGTCGCAAAGGCAAAAAGGCCAAGAAGACCGGAAATGACTACCCTCCGCGTGCTTCACTTTAAGTCGGGAGGAGATCGAGCAGTTTTCACCTGCCTCCTAGGAGTAAAACTTCCTTCTGATTCTGTGGGAAGATAAGCAAATACCTAGACCCAGTGAAGCAGAACTTCAGCGGGATGAAGTCTCCACGGTATCACGTCTTGATGGCCGAGATACTTCCAGTTGCAATCCATTGGGATCATGGGACGCGCGCGTCCGTGAAAGCGCTATTTGGCCTATGCAACTTTTTCGATGTCATCTCTCGGAAGTCGATTGGCGTGAGGCAACTCAGATGGCTACAGGAAGAGATCGTGGTGATACTATGCGAGCTTGAGATGTACTTCCGCCGCATTCTTGACGTTATGGTGCATCTGCTGGTCCATATCGTGGAGGATATCATCCAACTCGGGCGGCGTTCCTGCACAGCATGATGCCGTTCGAAAGGATGAATGGTGTCATCAAAGGATACGTTCGGAACATGTCACGTCGAGAGGAAAGTATAGCGGGGGCTTTTCGACGAAGAGTGCATCTCCTCTGCACGAATTATCTAGGCATCGAGAACCCGTTGGTCTGCCCGTCAGCAGCACCTCGGCAGGCTCGCTGGATGGGGTCACCGTGAGGGTCGCCGCGAAATGCATGTTGACTACGGTCGACTCGCCGACTTTGAAAGAGCAAACCTAGTCGTGCTACAACACATAGACGTGGTCGATCCTTGGGTGGTAGAGCACAAAACCTTTATTGAGAAGACGTACAATGACCGAGGCCAGCAGAGGACGGACGGAGATATACTCAACGAGCACAACTCATGTTTCACGCGCTGGTTCAAGCAGAAGCTTCTGTCGTACCCTTTACATGAGGATTCTTCGGCGGAAGAACAACTCATATTCGCCTTGTCACAGGCGCGAGCACAACGATGACCTATGAGGCGTCGATATCATGACTACACATTCTACACGAGGACAAGGACATGAAGGCGATGGTTATCGAACTCCGGGTAACGATGGAATCCTACACGGCAGCGACAAGGACAGATACTACGGAAGGATCGAGGAGATCTGGGAGCTGAGCTATCTTTGGAGAGAAGGTCCGATGTTGCGTGTCGAGATGGGCCAAGGCGTCCTAAAAGAAGACGGTATTTCACCACCATGGTTATACGAAGCCAAATCAAGACCATGGTATAAGCGTCACCTGAAAAATGAGCCATGGGTACTGGCTTCCCAAGTGGACCAATGCTTCTTCATTACCGACCCGTCAAAGCCCGGTCGTGTTGTCGTGAGGAGAGGCAAAAGGAAGATCATCGGAATGGATGGAGTAGCCAATGAGCAAGACTTGACAAATCTGGCGACCGAAGATCAAACATGGCGACGGCGATGAAGTAGCAGCACACACCACAAGAAGAAGCAGGACCACCCTACCTAAGGGCGTCCATTCCACGGAAGAACTTCATTTGCGAAAAAGAAGGGCAAGAAGATTGTGAACAGATAACTAGCTAAGATCGATTGTATTTAAATCGTAGTCTTCATTTCTCGATTGTATTTCATAGGCACTTTTTGATATCATGAATATTTTTAAATTTCATGGGCACTTTTTGAATTCATGAGGACACTTGATCTCGATCCCCCTCCATCTCGATCTCGATTCCCCCTCCATCTCGATCCCACCCGCACCCTCCCCCGCTCCACAACCGCCAACGGGCACCCCCCGCACCCTCCCCCGCTCCACCGCCGCCGCCGATGATATTTTCAAGTAACAAATTTGAACATATTTTTTAAAAAAATATTGCTGTTTTTATAAAAAAATATTACTGTTATGATTTAAACAAGTTTGAACATATTTAAACACAAATAAATATCAAACAGCATTTAAAATGCATAAAAAATATTGGCAAGCCTGGGAATCGAACCCAGGACCTCTTAGTGTGTGTGTTGCGTGCTGACCAGTCGGGCTAGTGGGCGGGTTCTAATGTAGATAGGGTTAGGTGGTATATAACCTAACAAGTCGGGCTAGATTAAAATAAAATTCTAATGGCGCACCGAGGGGAGGTGCACCATTAGAATAGTCCTACTTATGGCGCACGAGGGGGTGGTGCGCCATTAGAACCCTCCCCCACTCCACCTACTGCCCTTGCACTGTGTCCTCCCTCCCTCCCTTGCCAGATTCCCCTCGATCGACCCCAAGTACACCGCCGCCGCAGCCGCCGCCTCCGTCCGCCGCAGCCGCCCACGCACCCCCGCCGCCTCCCTCTCCTCTTCCTCCCCCTCGAGCACCGCCTCCCCCCGAGCCCCGCCTTCCCCGCGAGCGCCGCCCCCTCCGTCCCCTCCGTCCCCTCCGTCCGCCGCGCCTGCATGCCCTAGGGTTCCGACTCCAAGGTGGGTGGCAAGCTCGACACGCCGCCTCCTCCTCGACTCGCCGCCTCCTCCTCGACGCACCTCCTCCTCGACGCGCCGCCTCCTCCTCGACGTGCCGCCTCCTCCTCGACGCGCCGCCGCCCGCCGCCTCCTCGACACCGGCGCCCTCCTACGGCAGCCTGCCGTTATCCCACAGGTGATTCCTCACCTCTCCCCTTCCCTCCTCCCCTAGGCTACCTCCATAAGTACCACAGCCCTATTCCCCCGTGTTCTAGAGTTAGCAAATTTGAGTGTCCTCTCGTGAGCCTCTCTTCAACTGTTTTTGCTGCTGTTTGGTTCTGAAGATGAGTAGCAAGTATAGTAGGAAGATGATGCATAGTAGGAAGATGATGCATAGTATTGATGAATTTTTTCTTATGAAACTGAAATTATTAACTCCCTCTGTAATTTGTAAGACATCCAGTAATTTTCCTAAGTAATTGAGAAGAATTTATATACCAGAACATAATAAGAACCCTAATTAGTACATTTTCCGTTAGCACACTGGTAAGATATAACTTACAACTTTACAAGTATCTCTAGTCAAGTCTGATATTGCTTTTGCTTATATGCGGTCAATTTCTCAACTTGATAACTAGTAGATCAATAGTTTATATATTGTCACATTGACTAGGTTTCATACAAAAAAATTCCAGGTTACATAAATTTGTAATTTTATATGGCAATATTATATAGTGGTGAAAGGCTCAGCTCTGTCTGACTAATGCTATGCAATGTTATAAAATGGCTAACAGCCACACATGTGAATCTGTTCTTGATACACCTTTTCCCTTTTCTTAGAATCATCATATACATCTGCATATTTCAGGTTTCCAAGGAGGTAAAGGAATTGAAGTTCGATAAAGTGCAGCAGCAGCAACACCTCAAGGTGAGAAATATGTTCAGTTAGGTACAGTTAGCATCATGTAAGAAAATGGCCATAATGTGCCCTGATAATGATGTATTTTGTCATAAAAATATATAGTGGACTGCCATGATAATGACATGGTCCTGTGTTTGCAAGTTGTCATAATCTTCAGTTTACTTGACTTTTGAGCCTTCTAGTAGTTTACTTCCATGAGTTGTTTTATTGACATGGCACATTTGCAATGGAGTTTTATATATCTTTAGCCACTGTTCATTAACAGCAAGTCAGTTTTGTTTATAGTTGAAAGTAAGTGTGTGGTTTGAAATTTTGACTGTTGGGGCGTAGTATTGTAACTAGAAGACCATGTATGTTCAGAATTGAGCTAAAGATGTATTTCTGATTTTAGAGCACCTTTGCTGGATGTATTTTACGGCAGCTGTTGGAATCAAAACAATGCTTGTGGGCTGTCCTGTTAAGTTGAGTGAGTCATTAGAGATGCAGATAGAGTGACCCACACCAATTAATGTTTATGAAGAAGAAGAATAAACCTGTTGCTGCTGCTGTTATGCAACACAGGAGGTTCGGTTTGTTGTATCTCCACCAGTTTGGGTTGGTGAATGTGGATGATTTTTTATCTGTGAACTCATTGTACTGCTACAAGAATTTGGTATCATCATGGAGTAATTTTGTTAACATTCTGGTTTTGTTAGATAGTGGCTACACTAATTTAGAGTGATACAATTTTCCTTCCCATTTGGTATCATCATGTTCAGAGTATACAGTTATAACATCATGTGGGTTTTTTAAGTCTATTTACAGCTCATGTGGGTTTTAACATCATGTGGGTTGGTGAATGTGGATGATTTTTTTCATCCTGTGAACTTGAATGTTGCAATGCTGTTTTCTTCAGAGGCTACTGTCAAAAACTTGAGCAAAGATAGGCCCTTGAGTTTGCCGGAATATCGATTAACTTCCGTTCTGGCAAATTCGGGTAATCCATATGTCCTATTTTTAGCAAAGGTCATGCTATAAATTTTAGCATGACCTTTGCTAAAAATAGGACATATGGGGTACTTGCGACTAATGCATGGGCCGGGGTATCTTAGTACTTAGCTAAGTAGGATCAACTGCCCTGCCATTCTTGCTGCATTAAACCATAGGTGACAATAGAGCCAAGTGATTAGGCCCAACTTAGAATTCTCCTTAGCATCGATAAACCCTAGATGATAAACCCAACATAGGTGGCAATAGAGCCAAGTGATTAGTGCCAAGTGATTAGGCCCAACCTAGGGTGCCTCGGCATCGATAAACCCTAAATGATGAAAACTTAACTTGGCTGCCCCGGAGGCCTCGGTGTCGATGAGAACCTAAATGATGTACACTTAGGCTTTTAGGGTGCCTCGGCGTCGACAAACCCTAAATGATGAAAGCTTAGGCTTTTAGGGTGCCTCGGTGCCGACAAACCCTAAATGATGAGAGCATGATCTTGTTCCTTGACAATAACCAACTTTTTGACCAAACTTTTTCCTATTTAGAGCGAAACATGGCCCTAGCGATGAGGCCGGTGGTTGAGCGGCAAGCAATTCTGGGAGCTGTCCCGGAGATGGAGGAACAACCTCACCGCTATGAGGACGCCTTGCGGAAGACACGATCCTGATTACACAACCCCTAGTGGCATCGGGATGACACCACCGATGGTGCCGCCCGAGGATGCCACCATCGATGATGGCGGCGCGCACACAGATGGCAGCCAATCGAAGAAGCAAAGGAAGGACCGGCGTCCGAATGCGCTCCGCACCGTCAAGGAGGAATTCACTCAAGTGGACTCGGCGGGAATCCAACGGAGCCCAAACATATAGTCAAGGGTTTTCGGTTCAGCTCGGGTGCATTCTCCGAACACCGTCTCGATCAACACCGAGAACCTTAGGCATAAGGACCGAGGGAATTTGCGCAACCTCCTCTTCACGAAGCTGCACGAACGATACAAGTTCCCCGCCGAATTTGAAAACACACGCTTCTCAGGGAATAAAGTGAACAGTGCCGCCCTCAGGAAGATGAGCACGGCCCTGTCTACTTGGAGAAGCGGTGAAGAAAATGATTGATAAAGGTGATAGTTATGAGAAGATCAAGGCGAAATATCCTTTGATGGCGAAGATGAGTACAAGGAGTTCATGATCAAGTGCTCGGCCGGTGCAACCTCGAATCAAGTCGATGGGGAAAGAAATGCGGGAGTTGAACTTAGGGAACACAAACTCGGTCCGGCGGTTCTGAGTGGCGGAGCCTATATGGGACAAGGAGGGCGCGTGGCGTGCCGAGCAAGGCCTACCGCCCGGCTTAGAGAAATACAGCGGTAACAAGCAGACCAGGAACTATGTCAGGGCCCGGTACAAGGAGGACCCGATAACAAAGGAGCTTACCACGGATCCGAAGACCAGGGCGCTTGAGCTTGTTACGTAAGGAATACACCCCGTAATTAGCTCCATATGGTTGCACTCTAACTAATCCCCAATATTTCTAAATGGTTCACGTTCCTTTCGCAGGAAACTGAAAGAAGTAGCGCGGGTCGTCTCAGAGCTCCCCTTTCGACAACCCTTTAAATAGGGCGTTGAACATAATGAAAAGCAAGGATAAGCTCACTAAGCCGGCGTCGGCTGGTCGTGTGGCGGCAAAGGCTTGTCCACAAAATGGGGTCATACTATACGCTGGTGTGCGGAAGGAGAAAAAGGCCAGCTCGGAAAGCCAGACGCGCGAGGTTGAAGCACTCAAGGCACAAGTGGCGCGGATTACGGAGCTTGTCCAAGAGCAAGTGGAACAACAACTGGGAATGAAGCTCAACGCCATGGTGCCTACGTTGATTCATGGGCTGACAACGTGGATTGCGGGCGGCCAACAGGGGCCTCCCTCGGTTCCCAGCTTCACGGCCAGCAACTCGCACAGTGCGCAGGCGGCGCCATTTGTGTCTCCGGCGGCGCCATTGGTGTCTCCGTCGGAGGCGGTATTCGTGTCTCCGGCGCCAGCACGGGCATTAGATCTTAATGCACCCGGGTGTCGTCGGCGGCACCTCGCCAAACAAGCTCCCCTCCGTCGATTGCCGCCCGCCGTTGGCGGTGCCTCGACATTAGCCGAGCTCGGCGGCATCACGGTAACTAAGCCTCTCGGCCGATGACTTCATCTCCTTGCCTTTGGTCGGGCATCCACGGCGCCTGTACATGTTTCGCGAGGCACCGCCGGCGTTCCTTGCACTCTTACGCGCCGTGGGGCCGAGTTGGTCGATGTCGCCAAGGGCAGAATCGTTCAACCGGGCAACCGCATGTTCCACGGTAATCCGATGCCACCCACAGTGTATAGGGTTGAAGTGGTTGGTGCTGCCGAGCTGCGACGAGCTGTTACCTCGGTTCGACCAGCTGGGCTGGCGAAGAAGATGAGATGACCCTCGGCGCTGCGTAAACTGGCGCTGCTTTGGCGAAGAGCCATATTCGTTTGGGGCGGGGACACCACCCCACGAGACAAGACCGCCCGATCGTGTCGGCGCCAAGCCATGGCAAAACGCCGCAAGCGCTACGGACCTGCGGACATCCCTATGGCACAGGATCCGGACAACCCTATGGCAGGATCCGGACGGCAGCGCCAGCGACGACGGTACATTTACCAAAGTCGATAAGTACTTTGCCGAACATGGGTGCGCTGGCGAGTTCTGTGGGCCTCTTTCTCAAGAACCCAACCAAGGCGACCGCAATCTAGCTGATGCGGCGGAGAAATCCAATTGCAATAGGCGTCGTGTGGCGTTCAGTTCTCGAGAGCGCCTCCAGCTCCGCCTTCACGAGCCTCGGATAGCTGAGGTGCGAATATTATCAGCCCCAACACGCTCAAGAAAGCGGTGCGTGAGCAGAACTTCGGTCCCATTACAGGAGATCAAGAAGAAGGGGCGAAAACGAAAGACTAACAAAGGCGCCGGTGCGAGCCAGCCGGCACCGAGTTCGATCCGTGCTCGGGGCGGGCCACCTTCACCTAAGGATATCTCGAGGAGGTGCATGTGGCGGGTAGGGCGATGCTACCGCCAAATATGCTGAATGCTGCAACCGGTGCTATGCGGAGTCTGCACGACAGTGTTCTTTCTTTGGAGAAGCGGCTTCTAAGAGAGAATGATGTGCCATACCCGGTTTTCATGGCCAAGGTGCCAGAGGGCAAGGGCTTTGCGGATGGCGACATTTGAGGTACGATCGTCCTGCGGTTTGATGACATCTTTGCTATGTTTAACCTTCATCTGCTGCACTACACCTTCGTTCGGCTGTTTTTGCTGAGTATGGAGATGCAGATCATTAGAGACAAGACCCCGGACATCGTGATAGTCGACCCCTTCTACATGTGTGCCAAGCACTTGAACAGCGCTGGGGACCGCCAAGTTGCGAGTTCACACCTCGAAGGCGTCATTCTGGCAAACCCAGATAAGGATAACTTCCTTGTGGCTTACTTTCCCGAGTAAGTCATCCCATAACCGCCCCGTAACATATGATTTCTTAGATTTTGATCGTTCTTTTTTTTCTAACATTCCGTGTTCTGTGTAGTGACACACATTGCAGACTCATCCTCTTAAGCCCGAAATATTCCATGGCCACATATTTCGACGCGAACCGTAACTCCTAGATAGACTACACAAATGTCAAGAAAGTTCTTGATGATGTTCTCCCCGGCTACGCCAAATCTGGAGGCACCTTCACCAGGGCAATTCGTAAGTACGGCAAGCACATGTTCTCACGCGATACGAAGTTCTGCCGTGTCAAGCAGCCGCCTGGCGATCAGAAGGATGCCTACTACGCCCTCCATCACATGCGGGCGATCGTAAGGGACCATCATCAACTTCTTCTACCAGATAATCTCAAAGATTGGGTCGCGAGCTTGTCGGCAGTCCGGGCGCGGACCTCGGACAAGAATTCTTCGCATCGATCGGAGTTTGCGGACATCATCCATCAAGATGTCCTTCATACCTCGGGGCAGTTCTTCGTCGGATATCAATCGTCCAACAGTGAGATAGATGAAAGCGCTACAAATGCAGGGTGACAACGACCGCGATTTCATGACCATCACGACAGACGGCGGCTTCATCCACGCTCTGTCCGATGAGTCGAGTCGAAAGTAGTGATGTGTAGTTCGAAACATTGATTAGCTCATGTTGTAATTAAACTTTAATGAATTCGTATGTCTCTTTGGTTTGGACAGTCGTTCAACTTAGATGTGTCGATGCTATTTATTAGTAGGACCATGAATCGTGCTATTAATGTCTTGCTTTTCTCTTCGATCCTTTTGTTGCATACTTACATACTGCTTATGTATTATGCATTGTTTGGCTTGTGCATAGAGATGCCGTCGTATGTCGTGTACAAGGGTAAGGTTCCGAGTCTCTGACGGCTGGGAGGAGTGTCGGAGACAGGTTCACCGTTCAGCGATAACAGTTACAAAGGTACACCACTAGGGCGGAGGCGAATCTAGATATGCCCGCTATCTAGCGGAGAGAGGAGGGCGTTGGAGGAACGGATGAGGACCAGTTTGATCGCGACGATGCTCATCGTGATGACCACAACTCTCTTTTATGTGATGGTAGTTTAGATGATCGATATCGACTTGTAATGTGAAGACAAACTCGATACTCGCGGTCTTGAGACTTGTAATGTTTTATCTTTGTTCGGTCTTTTGAATTAGGAGACTAATATGATGAATTGTATTGGAGACTAATCTTCTATTGTATTCGATGAATCTGATGTTGCTGTGTGCTGCTGTCTATATTTTGTCCAATAATATATTTTGTAACCTGTGCAAAAATCAGAAAAGCAAAAAAACTAAATATTCATACTAATGGCGCATCAAGGCAGAGTCGCCATTAGTATATAAAGGATACTAATGGCGCATCAAGGCAGAGTGTGCCATTAGTGTGACAAACACATGGTTACATATGGCCCTCGGAGGCATACTAATGGCGCATGGAGTTACATACTAATGGTGCCTTTGCCAGTGCGCCATTAGTATACCAGATACTAATGGCGCACGGTGGTGCGCCATTAGTAAAAATTCTAATGGCGTGCTACTAATGGTGCACCGGTAGTGCGCCATTAGTAGGCAAAACCGGTGCGCCATTAGTAGGCCTTTTCCTAGTAGTTAACGGTTCATGGAAGCCGTAAGTTTGCTTTGGAATGCGAGGAAGGTGATGCAGCTTATGCAGAGTCGGTTTGTGCCACCGAGGAGTTCAAATATTACAAGGAAAATGTTGATCCGGCGGACATGACCCCGTTGAAAAATCCAACTACAGAGCATGATCCGGATTTGAAGTTCAAATCGGCGGCTGAGACCAAGCTTGTTGACTTCTTGCCTGGTGATTCGTCCAAGCAGTTCACTATCAGTGCCAACTTGGACCCGAAATAGGAAAGCGCGCTCATCGAGTTCTTCCGTGATAATCGGGACATTTTTGCATGGAAGCCTTCTGGCATGCCAGGTGTACCGAGGGAACTCGCTGAGCACACTCTTAATATTGATCCTAAGTACAAATCGGTGAAGCAGTTTCTCCGCCGGTTTAACGAGGAACGGCGCAAAGCTATTGGAGAGGAGGTGGCCAGGCTCTTAGCGGCCGGTTTTATTGTTGAAGTCTTCCATCCAGAATGGCTTGCTAATCCGGTGGTGGTTCTTAAGAAAAATGGCACTTGGCGCATGTGTCTCGATTGCACAGACCTTAACAAAGCCTGTCCAGCAGACCCCTTTGCCCTCCCCCGCATTGACCAGATTATCGATGCCACCGTGGGGTGTGAGCATTTGAGTTTTCTGGATGCATATTCTGGTTATCATCAGATCAAGATGGCAGTTAAGGACCAAGAGAAGACAACGTTCATAACTCCCTTTGGAGCCTTCTGCTATGTATCTATGCCTTCTGGGCTCAAGAGCGCCCAGGCAACTTATCAACGGTGTGTGCAGAATTGCCTTCATAAACAGATCGGCCGTAATGTGCATGCCTATGTGGATGATATTGTGGTTAAGTCAAGGGAGAAGGAGACGCTGATTGACGATTTGAAAGAAACCTTTGATAACCTACGAACTTACAAGATGATGCTCAACCCGGCCAAATGCGTTTTTGGTGTACCGGCAAGCAAACTATTGGGTTTTCTTGTGTCCAACAGGGGGATTGAAGCTAATCCGGAGAAGATCACAGCTATCACCTCCCTGGCTAAACCGAAGTGTATCAATGATGTTCAGCGCTTGGCAGGACGGATTGCCACGTTAAGCCGGTTTATCAGCCGCCTCGGTGAGAAGGCAATCCCTTTGTACCAGATGCTGAAGAAGACAGATCAATTCGTCTGGAGTTCGGCTGCTGATGAAGCATTTGAGGACTTAAAGCGGCAATTAGCCAATCCACCCATTCTTGCAGCTCCGGTTGACAAGGAACCGTTACTACTATATGTAGCGGCTAATGCTCGTGCAGTCAGCGCGGCTATTGTGGTGGAGCGCAAACAGGCGGGCAAAGAGTATCCGGTTCAACGTCCGGTTTAATATATCAGCGAGGTACTTATTGAGTCCAAGCAAAGGTACTCGCATTGGCAGAAACTGGTGTATGGGGTTTTCATGGCGAGCCGGAAGCTTAAACAATACTTCCAAGGACATCCTATCACAGTGGTCAGCTCTGCTCCTTTGGGAGATATAATTGAACGAGGAGGCGATCGGCGGATTGCCAAGTGGGCAATAGAGCTTGGGACGCACGGTTTGCAATACGTACCTCGGACGGCGGTCAAATCTCAAGCACTTGTTGATCTCATCAATGATTGGGCGGAGCTACAAGCACCTGAAGAGAAGCCGGATCACACTTATTGGACTATCCATTTTGATGGGTCCAGGCAATTGGAGGGCTCGGGGGCTGGAGTCATATTAACTTCCCCACGAGGTGATAAGTTCTGTTATGTTCTCCGCTTAATGTTCCCTTGTACTAACAATGCAGCTGAATATGAAGCTTTGCTTCATGGTCTCCGGATGGCAAAGGAGATGAATCTCAGCCGGGTTAAATGCTTTGGTGACTCGGACCTGGTGGCTCAACAAGTTTCTGGCACTTGGGATTCCAAGGATCCGCTCATGGCAGCTTATCGCCGTGAGGTGGATATTGTTGCGGGCCACTTTAAGGGTTACCAGCTGGATCATGTGGACATACGAAAGAACGAAGCGGCGGACGCCTTAAGCCGGCTGGGCTCTCAGCGTAAACTGGTCCCGCCTAACGTCTTTTTAGATGCCTGCATAACCCGTCCGTCAAACTACCTGGTGAAGAGGATTTGGCTATTCCTGATCCGAAGGCTCAGTTGGTGGCAGCCCTACATGTCATACCGGATTGGACAGTTCCTTATCAGGAGCGTTACCATAGGACGAGATTCTGGCCAGGCAGATAGTCCGGTGATCCAAGTCCATGACCATTATCAATGGCGAGTTGCATCATTGCAGCGTGTCGGGGCGTTCGGTGCTGTGTGTCCCCGAGGAAGGCTGTGAAATTTTGCATGAAATCCATGAAGGGATTGTGGTCACCATGCGGTTCAAAGTGTCACGGTAGCTAAGGCGTTTAAATCACGGTTTCTCTTGGTTGTTGCTCATCTTGATGAGGAGGTCTGGTGAGACGATGTGATGGTTTTCAGAAATTTTCAAGGCGTGCTCATGTGCCGGCTCAAGAATTAAGGATGATTCCAATTACTTGGCCATTCGTGACTTGGGGCTGGATATGGTTGGACCCTTCAAAAGGTCCAAGGACAAGAAGACCCACCTTTCGGTGGCAGTGGACAAGTTTACAAAGTGGGTTGAAGCGGAGCCCGTGAGTAAGTGTGATGCAGCCACGGCGGTTCAATTCATTAAAAAGGTGATTTTCGGTTTGGCTTTCCGCGCAGTATCATTCGATAATGGTACCAACTTGTCCAAAGGCGCTATGAAGGAGTTTTGTGGCGTGAGCACATCCGACAGCGTATCATCCGTAGCTCATCCACGGTCCAATGGCCAGCGAGAGGGCTAACCAAGAGATCTTACGAGGCATCAAGCCCGGCTTATGGTTCCTTTAGCGAACCCGGGATGTTGGGTTGAGGAGTTACCATCGTATTATGGAGCATCAACACCACGCCCAACGGTCGACGAGGATACACACTGTTCTTCATGGTCTACAGAGCGGAGGCGGTCCTCCCCAGTGATATCCGTCACGATTCACCTCGTGTAGCAGCGTATGTTGAAGCGGACAACGAGGAAGCATGGCAAGATGCTTTGGACCTGTTGGACGAGGAGCGTGACGTCGCCGCCGCCCGTTCGGCGATTTACCAGCAGGATCTTTGTCACTATCACAGTCGCCGAGTTAAAACCAGAACCTTTCAAAAAGGAGATCTGGTGCTTCGACTCATCCAAGACCAGAGTGATATGCACAAGTTATCCCCACCTTGGGAGGGACCTTTCGTGGTCAGCAAGAATCTGCACAATGGGTCGTACTATCTGATCGATGTTCGAGAGCATAAAGACTCACGCACGTCAGAGGAGGAGACCAACATGCCCTGGAACATAGCTCATCTTCGGCCTTACTATACTTGAGCCATAGGCTCTGCTCATGTACATATTAAGAAAATGTATATATTATGATCAATATAATAAACCGGAGCCTTAGCTAATAGCGGGTTCTCTGTTCTTTTTATATCATGTGTGGTTACACGGAGTTTTTATCTTAAAGCGACCTCCGGTTTACCCCTTGAGTTAGCTTTTTCAAGAAAGCTTTGTATCATGTCTCTAGGGGGCTTGGTTGTATCCGAACCAATGCAACACCTTTAGACCGGCGAAAGCCACAAGATCACTTGGGGACTTGGTCATGTCTGAACTAGTCACGCCTCTTGATCGGCCTAAGGCCACATAATCACTTGGGGGCTTGGTCGAACCCG
This sequence comes from Aegilops longissima, assembly GCA_021605205.1. Classification (NCBI taxonomy): domain Eukaryota; kingdom Viridiplantae; phylum Streptophyta; class Magnoliopsida; order Poales; family Poaceae; genus Aegilops; species Aegilops longissima. The sequence continues at coordinate 12,238,766 of CM038678.1, forward strand.
AACCATCGCTACACCTCTTTATCGGAGTCATGCCACTGCATCATTTGGAGACCTTGGCTGACATTAACCATAGCTACACCTGTCGGGAGCTTGGTCGCGTCCGACCACGGTAATGCCACTTGGTCGGCTCAAATAGCCTCTTTTTTGCTAATAATTCTGTTTGTCTTTGTTTCAGCTATATTTCTCTTATTTGCATATGTTTTGTTGTGTTCTTATACCAACGACTGCTAATCCGTTTCGACTGTCAATTGACGGAACACGGACTATTCTTAATCCGGAGACATCTTGCCCGGATTGATTTTCTGTTAAACATCCTATTTTGGGGTAATGATAGTCTTTTCTGTAAACCGGAACGGTTACTTGGTAACCCGACCTTATATTCACAGGAGCTGTTCTCCTACGATAGTGCTTTTCTTAAAATACTCCGGTTTACGATTGGCACAGCCAACTTCATGGCCTATGATGGCAGGTATCATATATTGTTATGTTTGATCATATGTTTAAATCTAAGAAGTTTTCTTTGATTTCATATACAATCGATATTATGACTCGTCTGGTGGTATAACCACAGTGGCGCTTTAAGACCTCTTTTTGCAGATAACGGTTTAACATTGATGATTCAAAGGAAGCATAAGTTGCAATACGTATGCATGAAGGCATATCAGCACTAAGTGTGGCAGCTAGTCTATTACACGGCAACATGGTGCCCAGATAAGATAATTGTTTTCCATCATATCATAATGAAACAGCAAATATAAATCGGTTTTCGGTTTACGCTTGGTCGCCAGCTTGCTCTGATGGTTGCGGATCATTCTGCGCCGCTTCAGCTTCTGCTCCTCTACCCAGCGGCTGGAAATCAACAGTTGTCCAGTCGATTCCCATTGATGCTTGAAATACAGCTTCATCGTCGATCAGCAAGGACGGTTCAATGTCAGGAGTGTAAGTATGCTTACGGATTGGAGGGATAGGATTTTCCGCTTCAGGAACTGGTGCAGCCACACGTTTATTCTGACTATCATATTGAGCTTGATAGTGGGATAAATTTGCCTCTTCAGCCAATTGACAAGCCAGAGGGCACACTTCCCGGTTTATAGCTCGGAGATCATCTTCACTGAATTCTGTCCCGTCCTCCTTCACGCTTGCGAAGCCTTGGGCCGCTTCAACAGGATCAAAATCTGGAACCCATGCTTTTGCCCGGATTAAGGCGTTTATAGCGCCGGTTCTAGCAGCAGATTTCTTCAATTCTTCAATCCGGGCAGGAAGCATTGACAGCCTCTTGATGGTGTCCTGAATCAAGGTCGGGGCTGAGTTGTTGTGAGAAGCAGTACTGATGATCCGTTGTGCGCCTATATACAATTGTTCTATCAATGTATAGGCGGCTTTCAGTTTCTTCCGCACGTCTGATCCCAAGTGGCCAATACGTGTCCCTGAACCATTCAAAGGGTTGGTAAACTGGCTACAATATGAGGAGGCATCGTTATTGAAGAACATAAAAGTGCTTACCAAAGATGGCAGGGGTCATAGCATGCACTTGACGCTTTACGCTAGTCAGCTCATCTACGACCGGTTTGAGTGCAGCTTCAGCTTTTTCGGCCCTTCGAAGTAAAGCGGTTTTCTCAGTGGCCCAATCTGCCTGTTCCTTGTTGAAATCCTATTTAAGCTTTTCCATGACGCTTAAAGCGCTGGTTAATTCATCTTCTGCTTTCGAGGTTTCAATCTGTTGAGATTTCAGGTTCTCTTGAAGATCAGCAACTGGTCTTTCTTTCTTGCCAAGATCACCCTGCATAAAGGTCGTTGATTAAAGATTATGATGCAGAATTGAAGTACCAACCACATAACAAGTTAAGCCCTTGGTACTTGGGGGCTTATGCATATTTGCTTTTTATCCAAATTTCATGTAAGTCCCAAGATCAATACAAGTATTCAACTTGGCACTTGGGGGCTAATGTGTATGTGCTCTATCTTCTGGTGACAATGGCAATCTTACTGTACAAAGTCCTGGTTTAGCTTGCTTAAGTTAAATCGGCCTTGGGGGCTACAGCCTCAAAGTAAAGCTTCATTCAAAAAAAGGTTCAAAATGGAAAGTCCCGGTTCAAGTTACTATCTTCAAACCGTCACATGGGGGCTTGACAGATTGAAATACGCAAGAAGAGTCGTATGAAATTTACCTCATATTTATCCTTCATCATTTTTACCAAACCAGCTTCACAATCATGGCTGGTATGTAGCCGATTCAGATAGCCGGAATAAAGTTCCTGAGGGTCCAGAGTAGCAAAATTGGCTAAATCTGTGTTCCATTTGCCTTTACCAAAGGATGCAAATTCTTCTTTGGCGGTGTGCTTGGACAAGACGACAGGATTGCCCGGATCAGAATGACAAAAGCCAGTAATAATGACATCATCATCCTTGGCTTCGCCGGTTCGCATTGGGGTTGCCGGATTGTCGGTGCGCTTGGAAGGGCTCGCTGTCTTGTCAGTTTGGACAGGGCTCGTGGGTTGATTAACAGGGCCGGAGGTATCAACATGCACCTCTTCAGCAACAATATCATGGTCTTGAAGTGGTGGGTCATTCATCACATCATCATGGATAGGTTCTTCCGGATCTGTCGTTCTGGCCGGTTCAGGAGTGTCATCTTCTTCCGCCGCTTTGTCCAGACGAGCTTTTTTGCTGGGCCTAGGCTTGGTTCTGAAAGTGAAAAAAATGGATGAATCCAGTAAATATGGAAAGTACTATATCAAGCAGAATTATCAGTAAAATGGCTCACCCAAGCACAATCTTGAGTGGTGGGAGCTGGGTGGCCGAAGATTCGCCGGAAGAAGAATGAGAAGTGCCCTGATAATCGGAGTCAGAGGGATTAAGAGGTTGCTGAAAACAACCCGCTTTAGGATAAGCATTGACGAAATAGTTAGAGACCTCTGAACGGCGTTTCCGAACCGGACTGTTCGGTAAACCAGCGGAGGTAACTACCTGACCGCTATGCCGGGTTGTGCTGCGAGCTTCGTGCTGTTGTGTCTTCATAAGAAAGTTTCGGTCCAAGTAACCAAGGGATGAGAGAATTTAACTTTACGGTTTGCCCGATGGATTTTTAGTGAAGGTAAAGGATTTGAATCAGAAGAAAGAGTAATTACCTCTACAGCGTCAGCATGACTGACCTCAGCTTCATCCTTGCAATAATTATTATCAATAAGGCGTGTGAAAAGTAAACCAACACTACAAGAAATATGTCAACTAGTGACCTTTTGTCAGTGACCCTGGAAGAATTGGTCATAGATCTATGACCATTTCAGACCAATTGGTCAAAAGCTGTTCGAGGGGCTCCAAACCCTAAACCATTGCGACCATTTTGGTCAGAAAGGTCGTAATTTCCTTACACGAAAAGGTAACAAAGCAAACAGTGCTAGTCCGCTGCCTTATTTCTAGTTGTTAATGACCAATATAGATGGTCATAGCCTTGTAGATTGTGGTGGGTTGTGATGACTAGGCGCCATCTCATCAGTTTTGCCTATGTGTCATGTCCATGTGGCGGTTTTGCCCTAGGTTGTGAAGCAACCTATATTTCTATTATTCCCAAAATTCCCAAAAAATCTCATAAATTCTTTGGGTCATATCTTCGTCAAATATGTAAAAACCTTCCTTGCCTAGTTCAAAATAATTCAAAATATTCATTTTCCTATTACGATCGAGGCAGCACTTTGTGAAGGAAGTACCACTTTGGCATGTCCAAATGGTATCCATTTTCTCTGATGCTTTCCTATGCCCAAATAACCATCCTCCACCAAATGCCAGCTCAATCCATTCATTATTTTGAGCCCAGCTTCAACATTCGTATTTATGTCCAGTGTGGTAGTTTGTAAATCAAGTACCACCTAGGCTCCTCCTTTTGAGTTGAAAATTTGTGAAGACGGTCTTCTTAGTAACTGATCATCCTGAGCCAAAACTCACGCCCATTAGCCATGTGCATTTACCGTACCGCAAATCAAACACTTGGCTGCTAATTCATGTTTGAGCATCGATCGGTCTCCTCGTGAGAATCTTATGTTGTGATTTTCTTCCTAGCACCTACCTGGGGAGTGCCCAACCCACTAGACATGCCTAGGACGCCCAGAACACATGGCAGCGCCACGGTCACTTGGTGACTACGCTGGCGGGCATCTTGAGCTTCTGGCAGCTCTAGAGTTGGGGCCCTCGGCCACCGTCCAAACCTCGATGTCTCACCATCAAACCATGTATTTATGATTAAATAGATACTTATTTACCTAGAAATGATTTTTGGAAAAAATAAAAAGCAAACTATGAGGCAGCTGCAGTTCAAATTTGACCCATTTCCAACTGAATCGACGGCAATTTGTCTTTTTCACCAGAGGTGGATCAAAACTTTTTTCACCCAATCATTTTGTCAATTGTGCATTATATATGGCCTAGTATTTTATAAAATTGATTTGGTCCATTTCTGCAACAATTATTTGGTAGTTCCTTCACAAAAAAACCTCCTTTTGGGCACTCGGAAAATGAAAAATGAAATTTCCGTGCAAAGAAAATGAAAACTTCCTTAGGCAACATTGTTTGGAATTCCAAGATGTACCCATGTTCACAATATGAGATCATTTGAACAAACTATGCCTTGAATGTGGCCATAAGATTGATCATTTGGCTTGAATGCCACGAATCTTCACGCATGATAGCTCATTTCTGAGAACACTTTTTTAAAATAATTACCGTATTACAAGTTTATTATTTTTCCTGGAAACTTGGTCACATATAATGACACAATGCGAAGGTTTTCCAATTTTTTGATTTTTTTGAATATTTTATGCCCGTTTCAAAATGCGGTCAAAACGGCGGGCTTGACCGTTCCTAGCTAGTGGTTGAATCTTGGATTTTTTTGGGTGTTTCTATGATTAAATAGATACTTATTTACCTAGAAATTATTTTTGGAAAAAATAAAGAGCAAACTATGAGGCAGCTGCAGTTCAAATTTGACCCGCTTCCAACTGAATCGGCCGAAATTTGTCTTTTTCATGAGAGGTGGATCAAAACTTTTTGCACCCTACCATTTTGTCAATTGTGCATTAAATATGTCCTAGTATTTTAAAAAATTGATTTGGTCCAATTTTGCAACAATTATTTGGGAGGTCCTTCACAAAAAAACCTCCTTTAGGGCACTCGGAAAATGAAAAATGGTTTTTTCATCCAAAGAAAATGAAAACTTACTTAGGCAACATTGTTTGCCATTCCAATATGCACCCTTGTGCACAATATGAGATCATTTGAACAAACTATGCCACGAATGTGGCCATAAGATTGACCATTTGGCTTGAAAGCCATGAATCTTCACAAATTATAGCTCATTTCTGAGAACACTTTTTCAAAATAATTGCCGTATTACAAGTTTGTTATTATTCCTGGGAACTTGGCCACATATAATGACACAATGCGAAGGTTTCCCAATTTTTTGATTTTTTTTTAATTTTTTATGCCCGTTTCAAAATGCGATCAAAACGGCGGGAATGACCGTTCCTAGCTAGTGGTTGAATCTTGGAATTTTTTTGGTGTTTCTCTGATTAAATAGATACTTATGTACCTAGAAATGATTTTTGGAAAAAATATATAGCAAACTATGAGGCAGCTGCTGTTCAAATTTGACCCGCTTCCGGCTGAATCGGCAGAAATTTGTCTTTTTAACGAGAGGTGGATCAAAACTTTTCGAACCCAACCATTTGGTCAATTGTGCATTAAATATGTCTTAGTATTTTATAGAAATGATTTGGTCCAATTTTGCAACAATTATTTGGGAGGTCCTTCACAAAAAAACCTCTTTTTGGGCACTCGAAAAATAAAAAATGGTTTTTTCGTCCAAAGAAAATGAAAACTTCCTTAGGCAACATTGTTTGCCATTCCAATATGCACCCTTGTGCACAATATGAGATCATTTGAACAAACTATGCCATGAATGTGGCCATAAGATTGATCATTTGGCTTGAAAGCCATTGATCTCCATACGTGATAGCTCATTTCTAATAACACTTTTTTAAAATAATTGCCGTATTACAAGTTTGTTATTTTTCCTGTGAACTTGGCAACAGATAATGACACAATGCAAAGGTTTTCCAATTTTTTGATTTTTTTTGAATTTTTGACGCCCGTTTCAAAATGCGGTCAAAACGGCGGGCTTGACCGTTCCTAGCTAGTGGTTGAATTTTGGAAAACTTGTGACGTTTCTCTGATTAAATAGATACTTATGTACCTAGAAATGATTTTTGGAAAAAATAAATAGCAAACCATGAGGCAGTTGCAGTTCAAATTTGACCCGCTTCCAGCTGAATCGTCAGAAATTTGTCTTTTTAACGAGAGGTGGATCAAAACTTTTCGAACCCAACCATTTTGTAAATTGTGCATTAAATATGTCCTAGTATTTTATAGAAATGATTTGGTCCAATTTTGCAACAATTATTTGGGAGGTCCTTCACAAAAAAACCTCCTTTTGGGCACTCGAAGAATAAAAAATGGTTTTTTCGTCCAAAGAAAATGAAAACTTCCTTAGGCAACATTGTTTGCCATTCCAATATGCACCCTTGTGCACAATATGAGATCATTTGAACAAACTATGCCATGAATGTGGCCATAAGATTGATCATTTGGCTTGAAAGCCATTGATCTCCATACGTGATAACTCATTTCTAATAACACTTTTCTAAAATACTTGTCGTATTACAAGTTTGTTATTTTTCCTGTGAACTTGGCCATATATAATGACACAATGCGAAGGTTTTGCAATTTTTTTATTTTTTTTTTGAATTTTTTACGCCCGTTTCAAAATGCGGTCAAAACGGCGGGCTTGACCGTTCCTAGCTAGTGGTTGAATTTTGGAAAACTTGTGATGTTTCTCTGATTAAATATATACTTATGGACCTAGAAATGATTTTTGGAAAAATAAATAGCAAACTATGAGGCAGTTGCAGTTTAAATTTGACCCGCTTCCAGCTGAATCGGCGAGAATTTGTCTTTTTCACCATTGGTGGATCAAAACTTTTTACACCCAACCATTTGGTCAATTGTGCATTAAATATGGCCTAGTATTTTATAAAAATTATTTGGTGCAATTTTGCAATAATTATTTGGTAGGTTCTTCACAAAAAAACATCATTTGGGGCACTCGAAAAATGATTAAAAATAATTAGAAAGATGAGAAATGCGTACAAATTGGTCCTTATCCATAAAATGTGGTCTAACTCTAGTGAAAATTTGTGTGGTACCCTTTTGAAAAATATTTTTGATAGCTACTTCACAAAATCCCTCTAGTTTTTGTACTTGGAAACTCTTTTCAATAACTGATTTTCCGAACCAATCAGAACCATTCCCACGGATTGATGACATGGCACTCATCCATCCATCCATCCATCTCACCATCCCACATCCATCCGTCCATCCATCCGTCCATCCACCCCACCGCAGCACAAACCCTAGCTCACATCACACCCCTTCCCCCATCACACCCTTCTCCCCCCATCTGCTCGCCGCCGCCGCCACCTCCCGATCCAATCCCACCCCGCCGCCTCCCGATCCACCGCCGACCTCGCCGTCCTCCTCACTCACCGTCGACCTCGCCGTCCTCCTCACCAACTGCTGCCGACCTCGTCCCTCCCTCCCCTCACCATCTCTCCCTCGTCTCACCTCACCGCGAGCCTCGTAACCCAATCCGTCCGCCATGGCGCCTCCGTCGCCGCCGCCTCCGTCGCCGCCGCACGTCTCCTCCCCCCTCCCCCGCTCCACTGCTTTGCCTGCCATGGCCATGCCGTCCACCGCGTCTTGCTGCTTCGCCTCCTCCTCCCCCCATGGCCGCCCCTGCCTCCGCCTCTTCCTGACCCACACCACCATCACCTCGAGCCCTGTGCGCATCCGCCTCGTCTCCCGCCCCGCCCCTTCCCGGAACCCACTCTGGCGTTACTCCGAGTCAGTGCCGGTGTCGCCGGCGATGAGGGAGAATATGTGGACAGGGAGGTGGAGGAGGACCGAGACGAGCGGTACGGGTTCGAGATGGAGGTGCGCAAGCTGCCGGGGAAGAAGAACCGCCGGCTGGTGCGCGCACGGGTGCGGGTCGGCGCGCCTCTCCAGGCCGTCTGGGCCACGCTCACGGACTACGATGGCCTCGCTGGATTCATCCCCGGCCTCTCCGAGTGCCGCCTCCTCCACCAGGACAAGGCCTTCGCCCGCCTCTACCAGGTTTCTCCTCTCCTCTCGCCCAACCAATTCGTGGAGCAGGTGGCGTGCTGCTCTGCTCTACTCTAATGGATTTCAGGCCGGGTTTGAGCCTTGTTGGGAGCAGGGGAGTGCGATTCCATCCCATCCAGGTCTGCAAATTGCGCCCTGCAACTGCAATTTTTCAGGCATCGCAGTGCGGTGGGTTCCCTGTTATAATAACATGGTGCCATCACAATAGTTCCTTCAGTCATCAGGCTTAAAAGAGAAACACAGAAAGATGAAGTTGAATATCCAAGCCATGTAAATCTTCCACTTGGTTCAGAGCTGCAGATATAGTGCTGCATCATCTCTTCATATGTGCGACTTTGCTCTTTACTGACAAACATGCAATTAGCTACTGGTAGTATGTCAATGTTGCTCTTCTGTTAGTAGTACTAGTTAGGAGCAGGACTGCCTCTGCTGCCAATGCGTTGTGTTCTACCACATCTCTAGTGTTCACGACAAGATTCCTGCCATATCCCCCTTTGTTTACATACATATTCTCACTAACCGAGTTCATGAATGTGACTGAATTTGTTAGCATGATGTGAGTGAGTGTTGTATTATCTAGTATATAAATCTGAATCTAGATTCTGTAAGAGTCAAGGGGTAGCCATTCTGACCTGTGAATTTTAAACTACAGAACTGATTTCCCATAATACTGTTACTAGTGTGTTGCTGCGACATTTTTTTCATTATAATAAATCTTTTAGATTGTTGGAGTTCAGAATCAACATAAATTGCCCGTTGGAATGTTTCCTTTTCAATAAAACATGCATGTGCGGCGCTAACTGGACTGACGGTTCCTTCTTTCAGCCGACCCCAAGAAAACATTGCACCTGCAGGCCCTGGATGGAGCCAAGGATAGGCTACACTTGTTCAAAGCAAGCTTTTTGGAGAAGGCTCCTTCGATGCTGCCATCGTCGGTTCTGATTGTGTGTTCCACACGGCTTCTCCCTTTTATCACAACGTACGTCAAGGACCCCAAGGTTAGTATATATATCATGACCATTTTGTGCAGAATTACATACAACATTTGTTTGTTCCTTATGCATGTGCGCGGGCTTATTTTTCAACAGCTAAAACTGTTTATGATACAACAGCTTCACCAGACATTTGTTCTGTATACTTATGCGTGTCTTTACTGTCTTGCAGGCTGAGTTACTTGACCCAGCAGTCAATGGAACACTCAATGTTCTCCGTTCCTGCAAGAAAGGCTCTATCAAGAGAGTCATCACGTCATCAATGGCTGATGTTGCCTACAATGGGAAGCCAAGAACTCCTGATGTAGTAGTTGATGAGACTTGGTTTTCAAGTGCGGAGATCTGTGAACAGAATCAGGTAATATGCCATTTTGAGCTGATAGAACTCCGGTTGTTTTTCACACATGGAGTGGTAAAATTCTGGTTGATTTGCATATATGGTGTGCCAAGTCACGTTAATAAACACATACACCTCTCTCTGAAATCGATTTCTTAGGATAAGATGGTGATACCATTGTTGTTGAAGATCTTGGTTTATGTGTTTTCACTCAGGGATGTAGGTTGAGTCCAATGATGCATAATCCATAATGAGAAGTTTAATAATAGGAAAGTAACTGTCAATTGATCTTGTTCCATCTTTATTGGTGTCATACTATACTTGGTTGGTTTACAGGGAAAAAATATTATACCTGGTTAAGTAAACACTAATGCCAGTATGTTATATAGCCGATCTCATCTGCTGCTACTAAACAATTGCAGAACAACTCTGCATCTACACATTGTTCAGCTAAGATTCTGCTGCATATAAACAAAGTACTTGCCTCATAAATGTTGAACTGGCATATAAATATATAATCACTTCAGCTAAGAATTACAGCCGGATGGATGTAGGACGCCCAACCATGGACAAGCAGCAGGGGTAGGATGGATGTGGTTTCCCTTGCTGCAGGACGTGGGTGTTGGAGAACCAAGTGGCCTTGCACGAGGTCGACCCTGGCGCTCTTCCTAAGGTCCATCTTCCAGTTCCTCTTCCCCTGTTCCCATCCCGATGTGATTTTTTTGGACAGATTGCTCTTTTCTTTTTTGTGAATCATATTTTTTAGACTGTTACTGTTGTCGAATGCACATATTATTATATTCTTGGGTATGTGAAAGATTATTAGCTAGGGTCAATTTCTGCTGCTGCTAATGCATATTGATCCATATGTTCTTGTTTCTGTACACATGGGCAGCTTACACCTAACTGTCTGACGATGTAATTAGCTTTCCTGCAATTGCTTTGGTTGCTTTTGTGGCTTGCTAACATCTCCATTATACTAGTCTGGATGGATGATGTGCTTGCTTACTTTCTGTGCTTGCAATGAACCATGTGGTATATGCTCTCCACTTCACACAAGGCCCAAGGGATCAGTATACTGACCAGCAGAACTCTTTTAAAAAATTAGTTAAAAATGAGTTAAGTAGTTTAAATTTGCGGTTACATAGTTTCACCTTCACATTTCTTCATTTTTCTTAACAAGTTGAATATGTTCAGCTGGTCTGAAAACAAAGAAACATTCAGTTCTTTTATACTGAATCTTTAAGAAAACCTGAAGGAGATATCTAATACAACTATCGATTATTCCCCAACCTTGTAGACTAGTAGATTAGATCTAACTACACAAGTATAGAATGCTCAAATTAGTATGTACTGTTGTACAAGTTTAATGCAGAGTATTTGGTAGTCTTGCTATACAAGTTTCTTGTAGTATTTTGGTATGCACTCTGAACAAGTTAATGTTGTATTTTGGTATGTCTTGATGTACAAGTTTAATGCGGTGTTTTGGCATGTCTTGCTGAGTTCATAACCATTTTGTTTTACAACATGCAGATGATTGCCTTCATTCATGTTTCGACATGAGCTCTAGGTCGAAGTTGGAAGAAGACATGCAGGATCTAGGCAAGCATGCATGCTCTGTTATCCCTGCTTCTGCTCCTTAGGAGATGTGGATTTCTGGGACTTCTGATGTACTACCGTATCTCTTCTCTTATATGTGGTCTGGTGTCATATTATGGTCTAATATTTTTTGTTTTGACTCTTTTTCTGGTGCGAGGAAAGCTGTGAGTAGACGTCAACGATGCCTACTTGCTTGGCTGCTACAGTGATGCATGCGCCGATCAAGCAAGCACACATGCATATACGTACATGTTAGGATAGTAGCAGATATTCCTCCGTTCTGATATATTCTGTGTAAATGTATTTACGAGATGATTTTGTTGTGTTATGTAAACCTGGGAGATGTGTTATGTGATGTGATATGATGAATGATTTGAATTCGACATGGAGTTTTCTTGATTTGAATATGAAACAATTTTGTCCAAACATTTCTTTCAAAATCTGAGATCTAATATTGGACAAATAATTGGGCTGGAAAAGGCCACAACCCAACAAGCATTGAACCATTTAAAAAGCAAAACAAAAAAACCTAAGAAAACTAGAGAAGAAATATATTGCAAAAAAGGCCGAGGCCCTCTAGTATGGAAGATCCTAACAAAAAGGCCGAATTGTGGGGTATGGCCCATGCTGAAATAAATAGGAAAAAAATATAAAAAGGCTAAACTATTGGGTCAAGCCCATGTAGAACAACGAATTGGACCTGGCTGAATCTTATCAATGACCTTTTCAATTGGTCATAGTTTTGCCACGTCAGATTGCCACGTCGGATCCGACGTGGCCTGGGCAGTCAGCTAGTGACCAAAACAAAAGCTCATGGGTTCAACGACCTTCTGTTTTGGTCGTAAACGTCCACGACCTTCTCACAGAGAAGGTCGCTATAGTCAGTTAACCACCCTCAGCTTTTGACCTTCTGTTTTTTGTCACAAAAAGGTCACAAATGAAAAACAATGACTTTTTAGTGACCAATAGTCAAGGTCACAAGTTGACATATTTCTTGTAGTGCAAGTGGGTCAATTTCTACCTCAAGGTCTGGATTACCCACATCGTCATCAGCTAGAGGATCGGAGGAGGCAGTGGTTCTCTTTCGGTAGGCCGGTTTCTTCACAACCCGGGTCTTGGGTCGGATTACCTTCTCCGGTTTCTCTTGAGGAGTCTTTTTGCTCCAAAATGGATCATCACCCTGTTTGAAAGGCATTAAAGTTAACAGAGGGTATTTAAAAACATGGCAAGATTTCATAAAGATATATAATATGAGGCTTACAGCTGGCGGCTTGTTCTTGGCAGAGAAAGGAAGCAGGCTGGTTTGAGCGCAGGCAATCTCAGGTTCATTCAACATCTTCTTAACAGCCTCAGTGACTTCATCGTCTGACAGCTGGACTTCAATGTGCCGTAGAGGGTCCTTTAAGTCTTCTGTGTATTCACACATCAAACCGTAGCGCCGGCTTAAGAGTAGCACACTCCAAGATATCCAGCAGCGAGCAAGGTCAACTCCGGTCAGCCCATTAGCCATGAAGGCCCGGAGCTTGGATAATTGAGGAGCATATTTGCTTCTATCCCTCGCAGTCAGTCTGTGAGGGAGGGGATGTGTGTTGCTTAACCGTTCCGGACGGTAACCCGGCAAGGGATTTTCTCCATCATGTGAAGTATCTTTGCAGTAGAACCATGTCGCATTCCATTCTTTGGGATGGCTGTCCAGTTTGGCGTGAGGATAAGTAACTTCTTTTCTCTTTTGAATCGCCATGCCGCCTAGTTTTGTGTTGGGATCGTCTGAAAATTCGGTGCAGCGGTTTAGATGGAAACACTCTCTGAATAGTTCAACTGAGGGCTCCTCTTGAAAGAACACCTCACAAAGCACTTGGAAGTGACAGATATTGGTTACGGAGTTAGGGCCAGTATCTTGTAGATGCAGTTTGAAGTCAGCCAAGACATCCCAGTAAAACTTTGAACCGGGTGGACTGAAGCCCCGGGCCAGATGGTCGGCAAAAACAACAACTTCTCCATTCTTGGGATCCGGAACACTTTCCAGGCTAGGGACCCTCCAGTGAATATCATCCTTTTTGCCCAAAGTGCCAATTTGGACTAAGTTCACCAGCTGCGTTTCGGTCACGCAAGAAGCGACCCAGTTGCACTCATATACCGTCTTGGCCATGGTACAGTCTGCAGAATATTTATACCGATTCAAAGATATGTTGGAAAGATATATGCGAATGCATTCAGTATTAAACCGGAGGAAGTTATTTATAAACAGGAGTTCTGCAAAGCGGCATTATTTAGCTGAAATCACTAGCGGTTCAGTACGGGGGCTAATGGTATATGCCGAGTCATCAGTTTTTTCTACAAAGTTACACCGCCCGGTTTGAAGATGATGCAGAATCAGAACTGCGGTGAAAATAGGTTTCATAGTATTGCTTAACAGTTATCGGATCTGGAGCATATTCAGAAAAAGAAGTGAATATTCAGGATTTGAAAAGGAGCAGATGCTGAATCCATAAGCAAAGATACAGATCGATCTATGGCCCTGAGTGGCGTAAGGGCAAACTGATGGTAGAATCTGCCGTTACATGGGTCCAAGATTTACAGGTTTATCTGAAGACTGCTATACGAACGAGAAGCATCTGACGAACGCGGAAGAACACAAGAACCCTAGAACAGATCTACGCGGGGAAGGAAAGAAGGCTTACCAGAGCTGTGGAAGAAAAGGAAAGTCGCCGCAGATTCGCACGCTCGAGTTGATCAGTGCCAAGGGCGGTCTTGAGGTCGACGGCGGCGAAGCTCTGAAGCAGGGCGGCACAAGGAAGACGAAGAAGAAAGGAACAAAGGGGAAAATAAAAGAAATGACCCCTCGGGCCTATTTATAAGGCAAGAGACATGTGTCAGGCGTGAAAATCGAGAAGCCGTGGGCTTGGAAGCGGAGCTGCCGCCTCGATTCTCGCAGATCTATTAACAAAAGATATTGTGGATAGCTTTATGATAGGTGACGTCAAGCCGGTTCACAACGATCAGAGAAGATGACATCACGGCGGTTTACCAGATAACACAAAGATGTAGAAGGCGAAGTTTCTTTACCAAGGATTGACATGAACCTGTTCAAATCAATCTTGGGCCTAATGTTGGGGATATTACCACAAGGGGTAAAGCGGCCAGAGCAGGCCGGGTTAACTTCACCAGTATTTGAATATGTTAAAAGCCCAAGTAGATAGCAGAGGGCCCATGGCCCATAGCCGGTTCACGCCAGTAGCTATAAACCGGCATCTATATGTATCTTGTGTTGTAAGTTAGGAATAGTAGAGCCCGAGCCGGATACATCTATGAACCGGCATTGGGACTCTGTAAACCGACGGGCGTCACCTATGTATATAAGGGGACGGCCCGGCGGCGGTTTGAGAGAGACAACAACAACTCGAGGCCTAGGCGAAGCTTGTTTGCTGCCTAGTCATCAAAAGCCCATCAATTCCATCACAACTAGATGTAGGCTTTTACCTTCATCGAAGGGGCCGAACTAGTATAAACTCCCGTGTCCTTGTGTCCACTTTAACCTCTTCAAGTTAACCCGTAGCGATGGCTCCACGACTAAGTCCTTTCACGAGGACATCTGCCGTGACAAAACCACGACAGGTTCCGTGGTGGTTTCTTTAATAGAAATCGGAGGGAAAACCCTCTTTTGCTAAAAAAAAATATTGTCGGTGTCAAAACCGGCGGATCTCGGGTAGGGGGTCCCGAACTGTGTGTCTAGGCAGATGGTAACAGGAGACAAGGGACACGGTGTTTTGACCCAGGTTCGGGCCCTTTCGATGGAGGTAAAACCCTACTCCTGCTTGATTAATATTGATGATATGGGTAGTACAAGAGTAGATCTACCACGAGATCAGAGAGGCTATACCCTAGAAGCTAGCCTATGGTATGATTGTTGTTCGCCCCACGGACTAAAACCCTCCGGTTTATATAGACACCGGAGAGGGTTAGGGTTACACAGAGTCCGTTACAACGGAAGGAGATCTACATATCCGTATCGCCAAGCTTGCCTTCCACGCCAAGGAAAGTCCCATCCGGACACAGGACGAAGTCTTCAATCTTGTATCTTCATAGTCCAGGAGTCCGGCCAAAGGTCATAGTCCGGCCATCCGGACAACCCCTAATCCAGGACTCCCTCAGTAGCCCTTGAACCAGGCTTCAATGACGATGATTCCGGCGCGCATATTGTCTTCGGCATTGCAAGGCGGGTTCCTCCTCCGAATACTTCATAGAAGATTTTGAACACAAGGATAGTGTCCGGCTCTGCAAAATAATTTCCACATAATACCGTAGAGAGAATAATATTTACACAAAATCAATCTGCTAACGTATTCCGCAGTGTGCCATCACGCTACGGCCAAGTCTTTATTCGAATCGTTTTCACTGTACCACCTCAGCGTGTTTAGCGAGGCGGTTTCCTTGGCACATCTTGTCAAAGCAGAGATCGTGTCCCCTTATTCCGGGATTCTCATCAATACGGACGTGGGTAACCCAACCGCGCCATTAATTTACGGCTCTTGGGAGATAAGCGAGTTTTACCGGGCTGGTTGGGGCGCTTAGTTGCGTCCGCCCATATAAGGGGATAAGGATCCACCTTTTTCCATCTATGCTTTCTTCCTCCTTTGCTTATCCATTTCTGCGCACTCGAGCTCCAGCGCCCAAGTCTGCACATCTCACCTCGACCTTCTCCAGCCATGTCCGGAGCGGGAGGCAAGTGGATGGTCTCCTCCGTCACGGAGGGACACATCAACAAGCTGAGGAAGGCCGGATACTTGTATAACGACATCGAGTACCGGCTCCCCGACAAAGGGCAGCTCATCCCCACCCCCAGGCCCCATGAGAGGGTGGTGTTTCTCAACCACTTCCTCCGCGGACTAGGTTTCCCACTTCATCCATTTGTTCGGGGACTCATGTTCTACTACGGCATGGATTTCCACGATCTGGCCCCAAACTTGATCCTCAATATCTCGACGTTTATTGTCGCGTGCGAGGCTTTCCTCTGCATCCAGCCCCACTTCGGTTTATGGCTGAAGACCTTTAGTGTCAAGCCGAAGATAGTGGGCGGCCAACAAGCGGAGTGCGGGGGCGCCATGGCGGGCAGGATGCCCAACGTTACATGGCTCGAGGGCTCCTTTGTGGAGACTATAAAGGGGTGGCAATCGGGGTGGTTCTACATCACCGAGCCGCGCGACTCTAAATGGGCAGCGGCCCCCCAATTCAGATCTGGCTTCCCTACACGGCTCACCTCATGGAAAGAGACGGGCCTGACGTGGGGTAATTCGGAAGAGCTGACCGGACTCCAAACCTGCTTCCGAAACCTGGTGGACAAGAAGCTAAAGCTTGTCAACGTAGTCCAGGTTATGCTCATCCGTCGGATCCTCCCATGCCAGCAAAGGGCCTTCAACTTGTGGGAGTTTGATCCGGCACAACACCGAACCTTGAGCCGGCTCTTCGACACTACGTATGAAGATGCCTGGAATGTGCTGTTCAAGGGCACCGAGGCTCCCGCATCCGCTTCCGAAGATCGCGGATTCAGCCCGCAGCATCAAGCCAGCGAGGTAAGCTATTTTACCCTTTACGGGACTCTTTTTTCATAGTTTGACTCTATGCGGGATCTAAACTCCCTTACCTTTGACAGGATTGGAAGAAGACGGACGGTCAGAATAGCTGTCCGGCTCCCTTGCCGGAAGACCCAGCGGACGCCCACTTAACGGGACTGCTGGCTTCGGCGCCTTACTCGGTGCCGGAGAAGAAGGCCAAGAAGCAAGCCACAGGAACTCGAAAGAGTTCCAGACGCCAGGCGGTGTCAGACTCACCGTCTGAGGACTCCGAGGCGGACTCCTCCCATGAAGACGAGGAGGAGGAAAAAGAGGTCTTTCCCCCAGCAGGGAGAGAGGAGAAGAGGAAGGCCGACCCAACTGGGGAGGCCGGAGGGTCCAAGAAGGGAAGGACCCTCCCTCCGGACTACTCCACCAACGCCGACGACGGCGAAGAAGAGTTGCCGCTCAGGGCCAAGCCCCTGGCGAAATCGTAAGTTTCCGGATACCAGAATAACTCATAGCGTTCCCTTGTTGCACAATACCTTCTGGCGTCGGATATAACCATGCAGTCCGCCCAAGGCCGGGCTCGAAACTTCGTCGAGCGGTCCGCTTGATCCGTCAGATGTGAACAACACTTCACTTCCGGCCGCCTCCTCTCCTCGCGCCGCGGATGACACCGAGGTGGCGTCCCAAAAGGGGCCAAGCCAGGAGGAGATGGTCCTGGAGGCGCCGCAAGGCGACCTCCCGGACTCCAGGCAAAAAAGGGATAAAACCCCTAAGGGCTTTAGGTCCGACCCTAGGCCGGACACCATACCGGAACCGCCAACGGTTCCGGTATCCGGCAGGCGGCCACTTACTAAGAAGGGCAAGTCTACGACGCCGGTGACCTCCGCCCAACCGGGGGCACCGGATAATCTGCTGGAGGTGCTTAACGGTGCCTCCATCGATGAAGAGCACCGTACCATTATGAGTGCGGTGATCCAGAAGGTTCAGTCCACTAAGAGCGGGCTGACCGAAGCCTGTGCCAGCCTTCTAACAGGCTTTGAGGTACATATTTAAAATATGTAAAAATATGACCGCATAGACAGTAGCTCCTGAAGCTTAGTTTGGTGTTCGGAAAGAAAAGCCGACCTGAGGATCAAAAAGATATACGCAGGAGTCTAACATAAATGTTTCAATATGGGAATGCAGGCTGTGCTGCTGACCTCTGCTGCACTGACTGCGGAAGTCAATGAATTGAAGCAGGGTCTCGAGCGGTCCGAGAACGAGCTCGGCCTTGCCAAGAAGCAGCTCGAGGACAAGGAAGGTAAGTAATACCTTATGTAAGTATATATATATAAAAAAGGTGTTGTTGCGAAAAATGACAGGAATAACATGAATATTGCAGGGGCCACGAACAAGGTGGCGACCCTGAAGGAAGCGGTGTCCAAGGCCGAAAGTAATGCGGCCGCGGAGCGCACCGAGCGAGAGAAGCAGGAGACGCGGGTGGCGGAGGTGCAGCAAGAGCTCCAGGCTCTCGTGGAAAAACACGAGAGTTTGGAGCGTGACTCAAAGACTCGAGAGTCCGAGCTCGCCTCGGCCCTTGAGAGCGCCAAAGCCGCTAAGGCCGAAGCCCAAAAAGCCCTCCAGGAAATTGAGGCGATGAAGAAGATAGCGGCGGGTAAGGCATTCTTTATGCAAAGCAAGCATGTGAAAGTGAATTATCTGTTACTTACCCGATTCCAAGTCACATCGATCTAGCCGGTAACACCTCATATCACTTTGCGGCCTCACGCACGGTATTCCCACGAGTGTCGCCTTACCATGGCCCGGGACTGTTTGCGCCTTTTGGCTCACGTATATGATAGTGTCGCTAGCATCCATGTGACAGAGAACCCGGGCCGACATGGCTAGTTGTGAACCCAAAGCGACACTAACCCACAGGGACAGGCATACATGAATCAACTTCGAGCATATCGGTCAGTAGCGTGTGAATCCGGGCTGTAGCACTGGGCTAACAGGACTCCGGGAACCCGGTCTGTAGCAGACTAGGCAGGACTCCCGATGTCACCGTGTGACATTTCCCCGAAGGGACAGACACAGGAACGAGTTGAAACACATGCCGGCCAGTCAAGCGTCCTAAGCAGTAGTGTTGGGCTAGCAGGAATCCGGTGAACCGGGCTGTAGCAGACTACTATGGCTCAAGGAAGCACTAGACTACATTTCCCCATAAGAGAGGCTGCCAAGGATAAACAACTAGATTGTCGGATCCCACACATACCAAGCATTTCAAACATACACACAATATGCTCGATATGTGTAAATACAACATGGCAACACAACATAACTCTACAACTGAAGTATTTATTCATTAGGCTCCGAGGAGAGAGATATTACAAACATGGGTCTCATGACCCAACATTTAGAGCATACACATCAAAGCACACGCGGAAGCTTAACATGTCTGAGTACAGACATCTACAAATGAAAAAGGCTGAGAAGCCTGACTATCTATCAGATCCTTCCGAGGGCACAAGATCGTAGCTGAGGTAACAAGCTAAACATCGAAGTCCACGCGGAACTACTAGCGAGACTGAAGTCTCTCTGCAAAAACATAAATTAAGCAAACGTGAGTACAAATGTACCCAGCAAGACTTACATCAGAACTAACTACATATGCATCGGTATCAACAAAGGGGGTGGTGGAGTTTGACTGCAGCAAGCCAGCTTTGACTCGGTGGCTATCCTAACTACGACTGCAAGTAACTCTTTTGAGGTGGCGCACACGAGTCCACATATTCACCATTTCAATACACCACTATGGATCCGTTCCCGTCTCCCTACGAGAACGCCATCCATAGCACTCACGCTTATCTTGCACATTTTAGAGTATCCGCTTTCACTTGTCTATGAACTCTACAGGCAACCCAGAAGTCCTTTACCGTGGACGCGGCTATTCGAATAGATCATTTATAACCCTGCAGGGGTGTACTTCTTCACACACGCTCTCGCCACTTACCACCATGTACACGTCGTGTATCTCGGCAACCTTCAAGCGGAAGCCTGGCGAGGGAGTCGGCCACGACCTGACTAACCACACAAGTCTCGAGTCCAGGTTTATCGCCTATTCGGGTTCCATCCGCAGGGAGATCCGGCCGAGGTGTCGCTCACGGCCCCAAACGATGTGTGCAGGGTTCCCGAGACACCAAACGGGCGCTCGGTACACCGGGCCACGGTGTATGTATCGCATCATAGCCCACCCCTAGGGTCAGCGCTACGCACGACCTCCAACACATATCCTACAAACACCACAAACTAGTTGCAACTCCTGGACAGGGATCTTGTTGATCAATAAGTCGAGAGGGGTCGAGTTACCGGAACCCAATGTGTGGTAGTAACTGTTCATGGATCACAAACACAGAACTCAGTTCCTGAGGACGGCTGCAATGAGACAACCCACCATGTACTCCTACATGGCCTCTCACCGCTACCTTTACCAAATCGTGTTCACACACTTAGCTCACACACAGTAGGACATGTTCACACACCTCCAATTCATCCCTGATGAATCAGACCTGACACAACTCTAAGCAATAGCAGTCATGACAACACAAGCATGAATGAGTAGGCACATCAGGGCTCAAACAACTCCTACTCATGCTAGTGGGTTTCATTTATTTACAGTGGCAATGACTGGTCATGCAGAGGAAAGGGGTTCAACTACCGCAGCATGTAACAGTTGAATCGATGTTGTCCTAATGCAGTAAAAGAGAGCAGGAGCGAGAGGGTGGGATTGTATCGGAATGAGCAAGGGGGTTTTGCTTGCCTGGCACTTCTGAAGATATTATAGCTCTTCATCGATGTCATCGATCTCATCGTCGAAACCACGTCTATCGAGAGGGGACAATTACCGGCAAACAAAGAGGGACACAATCAATGCAATGCACAATATGATGCATGCTCATGACATGGCAATATGCTGTAGTTTGAGCTAATGCAAGCTAGAACAGATTGAGATGAGTCCATTTGAACCAAAGATTCAAATGCAAACCCATTTTAAGAGGTCATATTAGTGCATTACCTTGTTTCACCTAAACAGCAAGGTTAAAGTGTTCTAACATGCATGAAAATGGTACAGATGGATAGGTTGCATTTTTCTGATCATTTTTCATATATAATTTGTTTGATTTGGAGCTACGGTTGATTTTCTATGATTTTTAGAAGTTTTGGCTATTTTCTGAATTAAACAAATCATTTAAGATTCATTTAAATTCCAGAAAAGGATTACTGCGTCGGCCTGACATCATCATGACGTCAGCAGGTCAACGGGGCACGGTCCAGGTCAAACCTGATGCGTGGGACCCACTGGTCAGTGTCTCTGGCTAGTGTGGCTGACATGTGGCCCTGGTCGACGACCACGTCAGCCGGGTCAAAGATGACGCGTGGGGCCACTGGATTAATCTAAAATAAACAGGGAATAAATCCCAGGGTTAATTTGGGCACGGGGCCCATATGTCAGTGAGAGAGGCGGTTAATTAGCGGAGTAATTAGTCCCTAACGACGGTGCCACGTCAGCACGCCGGAGTTGAACGCCGGCGAGCACGCGAACGCGGTGGCGACCCTCGGGAACGCGCTACGGGCGGCGTCTGGACGCGCTGCGGGCACCATGAGGAAGCCCTCGCTCGCCCGCATCCAGGGGTGCACGCAGCTGGGTGCAGGGAGGCCGGGGTCGACGGCAACAACCACTTGGGCGGTGGCCGGAGTTCGGGTGGTGGCGGGTTTGGCGCTACGGCTTGCGTTTGAGAAAAGTAGCAGGCTAGAGAGGCACTAGGCGTTGCTACGAGCGCAACGGCACACGCACATGACCAATTGGTCACCGGAGCCACGTCGGCGACGAGGCCAGGCGGCAGCGCGAATCGGTCGGCAAGGGGGCGACGGCTACGGGACATAATCGAGCTCGGGGAGAGGGGGGTTGGACGCAGGAGCTCACAGCGTCTCGGACGGGAGGCTCGAGGGGCTTGGGGAAGGCCTACAAACGGCGGAGTGGCGACGGCGTTCGTCGGAGCCTGAGGAAGAAGATGGAGCCGATGCCGGTGATGCAACGCAGACGTCTCGCTCAGCGCGTCAGCTTGAGGCGTCGGGCGTTCGTGAAAGCTTCTGGATCGTCGAGGCGAGGATGGCGATGGGCGCAGCAATGGCGAGCGGCGGCGGCGGCTGCGTTCGGTGCGTGCGAGGGAGAGAGCCAGGGGAGGGGATGGGGACGAGAGAGAGCGAGAGAGAGTCGGGGGCAGCGTGGCATCTCTAGGCAAGCAGTGGACTCATTGGGGCGCTGCCGGTATGAGCGGGGTGGAGGACTCCGGTAGCGTGTCGTCTTTGCCTCTGCCTACTGGCAGAGGAAGACGACGAGCGGCGAGGTAGGTGGGCTGGGCTGGTCAAGCTGGGCCGGCTACAGATCAGTGGGCCAGGTAGGTTCCTTTCTCTTTCTCTCTCTTATTTAAGTTTTTCTATTACTCTGTAATCTTTGTGGCTTTCTAAAAATACTAAATCAATCCCAAAAATCATGCAACTGCTCATGACCATTGTTGGAAATATACCCTACAGTAAATATTTCAGTTTGGGATTATTTGAGCATTTAAAATATTTTATAGTATTTAAATGTCCAAATGCAAATAAATTATTATTTAATTCAGAAATCCAGAATGGCCTAGGAAAATGTGCACCATTTTCCGGAGAGGTTCTAGACCAATTCAAAAATGATGAACTTTTGTGAAGGGCATTCTGGGTTCATTGAAATGTTTTTCAGTTGAACCTGGTATTTTCAGGGGGGGTGCTGGGGTTTGTTGCTCCCCATTTCAGGTTTAAGAGAAAATTAAACATGATGCAACACAAGACTAGCTAACCCAGAGCAGGCCAGAACCAGGGATGTGAAAAAGGCATTCTTTATGCAAAGCAAGCATGTGAAAGTGAATTATATGTTACTTACCCAAATCCGAAGCTCTCCAGGAGCATTCGCAGATCTGCCCCGCATTGTGTCCGATGCTGCTGCTTTCTACTGAGCCGAGGAGGGAAGCTCGATGGAGAAGGTATTTTGGTCTCGATATCTTTGAGGCGGACACCAGTGCCCTTGGCGACCAGTGAAGCAGCTGGTCGAGATCCATAAGGTGGCGAACATGCCATGAAGGGTCTCATGAGTCCGGTGTGGCCCGGGGAGGCCATGCCTGGATGCTACTTCGGGCTGGTAAGGCGGCTGGTGGATGCCTGTCCAAGGCTTGAAGTCATCAAGCGCTCCGTCTGCATCGAAGGTGCCCGTAGGGCCCTTGCCCGTGCTAAGGTGCACTGGGGAAAGATGGACGCTGAGAAGCTTGTGAAGGACGGACCACCACCGGGCAAGGAGCATCGCAAGCCTGAAATGTATTATGAGGGCGTCCTGAAGGGTGCCCGCCTTATACCGGGTGAATGCTCCAAAGATGTAATTTTTGAGTAGACTCGCATTTGTTATCCTGTACGCTGAAAACTTGTTCATATGCGCTAAGTAAATTTGAATTTTAAATATTAACTTCTGTGCGGCCGTTTAGTAAATTTGAGAGATGGCGAGTCGTCGGCTTCAGCCCCCATGCCACAGTCTTTGGGGTGTTGGGATAAACTTGCGCTCTTGTTCCCATTCTTAGGTCCTTGAGGAGGCGCTCAACGCACGAGCGAGGCAACCGGACTATAATGCTTGAACACTCTCACTTAGCCATAGAATTCTATAATTTTAAATTTCGGCGAAGCCCCTGGTATTTGGAAGACCGAGTTCGGGGCGCTATCCACGCCTAGGCCGGACAATGCCGATTCCTCGCTCTAAGCGGCATAAGTCTTTAGGGACTCGAAAACCTCTCGAACAGCGACCGGCTCTCGCCCTATCATGACGGTCAGTTTTAGCTTTCTCCACTGAGGTGCTTAACCCAGCTCAACCGGGGCACAATCGCAGTGGTTCTCCCAACGCTACCTTAGCCGATATAACGGAACATAAGGTACCAAAACATGGGAGTCGGGCAAACCCAACTATTGACCCAAGACATGATTCGGAGCCGATGCATATAATGCTATAAGTTCGGGGTGCCGCACTTGTGAAAGTGTTCGGACTTATCACACCATATTGTGTGGTACTTAAGCCCCTGGTGTATTGCCCGTACCAAGATGTACGGTTGCACAATGTCATAACTGAATATATATATATATATATATATATATATATATATATATATATATATATATATATGTAAAGGAATTCAATAATAGGCAGAAACTATGTATTGTTTATTCAAAAGGGCTGCAGTAAGAGAAGAACGATACAAATAGTGCGACAAGCAAGGGACGGGACTTTAACATGTCCCCCTCCAGGGGTAAGCTGCGGGATGGTATGTAAAACAGGTATACTGCTCGTAATAGAGACCACCTGGACACTCGACATAGCTTCCTGCTTCCTTGGCTGTTGCATCGTGTGTTCGGCGATTCTACTGCCGGACAGGGCTTCGTGAGAATGGAGTCCTAAAAAAAGAAAGAATAAAAGAAAAGAATGACACAATCGGGAGCCCCTCGTGCGGTTGAGCCGCATTCTAGGCATGCCGTTGTCGTGCCCCTCCCCCTATGCCCATGGTATTTCCAGAGCATAGTTATGTACGTGCAGTACTGGTTTCGCAATTTCGCGAGGGCTGGGGTTAGGGCCGCATTGCTACGCGTGCTCGAAACGTGCCAGGAGGTCTGGTTGTGGGTTACTCCGGGCATGTTTGACGGTGTCCGGACGTTTAATGGCCGGACTGGAGAATTGCCTTGACAGGCTGCTTTGTCATGTAACGCTTGTACATCCAGGGATTGGTAGTTGATTATGTAGCATCAATCTGCATCTTATCTTCATTATCCTCTATCCCTTCCATAATGAATTTCCTTCCAATGGCCGGACGAGGTGCCTTCCAGTGGACTGGTAGTTGACAGGCTGCTTTGTTCCAGTGGATTGCATTTTGCGTGAACATCCCAAAAGATGGGAACGGCGATGGAACAGCGGAGGATGACCCCTCCAAGAAACAGCCTAAGCGCCGTTGTCAGCGGCGCCGCTCTAAATCCCGCCACAGCAAAAATGGTGATTCCGGCACGGGAGACAATAACACCCCAGAAAGTGCCGAAGACAACCCCCTCCAGCAGGATTCAGCACAGGAGGATGTAGAAGCCAGCCCTCATGAGAGAGCGGCAGGAAGAGAGGTAGCGGACGATAATTACATGCCTCCCTTCGAAGATGAGGCAAGCCTCGACGACGACGAATTCGTCGTGCCCGAGGATCCCGTCGAACAAGAGCGTTTCAAACGCAGGCTTATAGCCACGGCAAGCAGCCTCAAGAAAAAGCAGCAACAGCTTAGAGCCGACCAAGACTTGCTAGCTGACAGATGGACTGAAGTCTTTGCGGCCAAAGAGTATGAACTCGAGCACCCCTCCAAGAGCTACCCAAAACGCAGGCTGCTACCCCGATTAGAGGAGGAAGCACCCAAACCTACATCACCAGCGCGATGATCGGCTAACGGCCACCTCGTGGTGACATGAAGAGGCCTCTCGGCCCTCAACCCAAGCCGCACCCCGGCGCCGCTCAAAAAATACCGAGGCACGGGGAAAGGCGCCAGAACTGCGAGATATATTGGAGGACAAGGTAAGGCAAAGAAGATCGATCTACGGATCGCGTGGGCGCCCCATGACACGTGACGATAACCGTCACGCCGGATATGGAAACTCTGGCCGGGCCGAACACAGTAGACAAAGCTCATTCGAGCTGCGTCGTGATTTAGCCTAATACAGAGGCGCCGCACACCCACTATGCTTCACAGATGAAGTGATGGATCATCAAATCCCTGAGAGTTTCAAACCCGTAAACATTGAATCATACAATGGCACAACGGATCCTGCGGTTTGGATCGAGGACTATCTCCTTCACATCCACATGGCCCGCCGTGATGATCTACTCGCCATCAAATACCTCCCACTCAAGCTTAAAGGACCAGCCCGGCATTGGCTTAACAGCTTGCCAGCAGAGTCAATTGGTTGTTGGGAAGACCTGGAAGCTGCATTCCTCGACAATTTCCAGGGCACATATGTGCGACCACCAGACGCCGGTGACCTAAGCCACATAATTCAGCAGCCAGAGGAATCGGCCAGACAATTTTGGACATGGTTCCTAACCAAGAAAAATCAAATCGTCGACTGTCCGGATGCAGAGGCCCTCGCAACCTTCAAACACAACATCCGCGACGAGTGGCTTGCCCGGCACCTAGGACAGGAAAAGCCGAAATCCATGGCAGCCCTCACAACGCTCATGACCCGCTTTTGCGCGGGAGAGGACAGTTGGCTAGCTCGTAGTAACAACATGACCAAGAGCCCTGGTAATTCGGATACCAAGGACAAAAATGGCAGGTCACGTCGCAACAAGCACAAGCGCCGCATTAACGGCGATAATGCTGAGGATACGGCAGTCAATGCCGGATTCAGAGGTTCCAAACCCGGTCAGCGGAAAAAGCCATTTAAAATAAATACTCCGGGCTCGTCCAATTTGGACCGAATACTCGATCGCTCGTGCCAGATACACGGCACCGCCGAAAAACCAGCCAACCACACCAACAGGGATTGTTGGGTGTTCAAGCAGGCAGGCAAGTTAAATGCCGAAAACAATGACAAGGGGCTGCATAGCGATGATGAGGAGGAGCCCCTGCCGCTGAACAATACAGGACAGAAGGGCTTCCCCCCACAAGTGCGGACGGTGACCATGATATATGCAACCCAAATACCCAATAGGGAGCGGAAGCGTGCACTAAGGGACGTATATGCGATGGAGCCAGTCGCAGCAAAGTTCAACCCGTGGTCTTCCTGCCCGATCACTTTTGATCGAAGGGAACACCCCACTAGCATCTGCCATGGCGGATTCGCCGCATTGGTTCTAGACCCAATCATTGACGGATTTCACCTCACTAGAGTCCTAATGGACGGCGGCAGCAGCCTGAACTTGCTTTATCGGGATACAGTGCGCAAAATGGGCATAGACCCATCAAGGATTAAACCCACAAAGACGACCTTTACATGCATCATACCAGGTGCAGAGGCCAACTATACAGGCTCAGTTACACTTGAAGTGGTCTTCGGATCCCCGGATAACTTCCGAAGTGAGGAGTTAATCTTTGACATAGTCTCGTTCCGCAGTGGCTATCACGCCCTGCTCGGACGAACCGCATTCGCAAAGTTCAATGCGGTGCCGCACTACGCATACGTCAAGCTCAAGATGCCGGGCCCTCGAGGAGTCATTACGGTTAATGGAAACACCGAACGCTCCCTCCGGACGGAGGAGCATACGGCGGCCCTCGCGGTGGAGGTACAAAGCAGCCTGTCAAGGCAATTCTCCAGTCCAGCCATTAAACGTCCGGACACCGTCAAGCGCGCCCGGAGTAACCCACAACCAGACCACCTGGCACGTTTTGAGCACGCATAGCAATGCGGCCCTAACCCCAGCCCTCGCGAAATTACGAAACCAGTACTGCGCGTACAAAACTACGCTCTGGAAATACCATGGGCATAGGGGGAGGGGCACGACAACGGCATGCCCAGAATGCAGCTCAACCGCACCAGGGGCTCCCGATTGTGTCATTATTTTCTTTTCTTATTTCTTTTTTTCAGGACTCCGTTCTCACGAAGCCCTGTCCGGCAGTAGAATCACCGAACACACGATGCAACAGCCAGGGAAGCAGGAAGCTACGTCGAGTGTCCAGGTGGTCTCTATTACGAGCAGTATACCTGTTTTACATACCATCCCGCAGGTTACCCCTGGAGGGGGACATGTTAAAATCCCGTCCCTTGCTTATCGCACTATTTGTATCATTCTGCTCTTACTGCAGCCCTTTTGAATAAACAATACATATCTTCTGCCTATTATTGAAATTATATATATATATATATATATATATATATATATATATATATATATATATATATATATATATATATATATATATATATATATATATATATATATATATGACATTGTGCAACCGTACATCTTGGTATGGGCAATACACCAGG
The DNA here is from genome assembly GCA_021605205.1 of Aegilops longissima. Lineage (NCBI taxonomy): Eukaryota > Viridiplantae > Streptophyta > Magnoliopsida > Poales > Poaceae > Aegilops > Aegilops longissima. The sequence goes on from CM038678.1 coordinate 12,266,542, forward strand.
GGCTTAAGTACCCCACAATATGGTGTGATAAGTCCGAACACTTTCACAAGTGCGGCACCCCGAACTTATATCATTATATGCATCGGCTCCGAATCATGTCTTGGGTCAATAGTTGGGTTTGCCCGGCTCCCATGTTTTGGTACCTTATGTTCCGTTATATCGGCTAAGGTAGCGCTGGGAGAACCACTGCGATTGTGCCCCAGTTGAGCTGGGTTAAGCACCTCAGTAGAGAAAGCTAAAACTGACCGTCATGATAGGGAAAGAGCCGGTCGCTGTTCGAGAGGTTTTCGAGTCCCTAAAGACTTATGCCGCTTAGAGCGAGGAGTAGGCATTGTCCGGCCTAGGCGTGGATAGCGCCCCGAACTCGGTCTTCCGAATACCAGGGGCTTCGCCGAAATTTAAAATTATAGAATTCTATGGCTAAGTGAGAGTGTTCAAGCATTATAGTCTGGTTGCCTCGTTCGTTGCGTTGAGAGCCTCCCTCGAAGGACTCAAGAATGGGAACAAGAGCGCTCAAGTTTATCCCGAACACCCCAGCACTCGTGGCATGGGGGCTGAAGCCTACGACTTGCCATCTCTCAAATTTAATAAACGGCCGCACAGAAGGTAATATTTTAAATTCAAAAGTGTTGCTTAGCGCATATGAACAAGTTTTCAGTGTACAGGATAACAAATGCGAGTCTACTCAAAAATTACATCTTTGGAGCATTCACCCGCTATAAGGCGGGCACCCTTCAGGACGCCCTCATAATACATTTCAGGCTTGCGATTCTCCTTGCCCGGTGGTGTTCCGTCCTTCACAAGCTTCTCAGCGTCCATCTTGCCCCAGTGCACCTTAGCACGGGCAAGAGCTCTACGGGCACCTTCAATGCAGACGGAGCGCTTGATGACTTCAAGCCTTGGACAGGCATCCACTAGCCGCCTTACCAGCCCGAAGTAGCTTCCAGGCATGGCCTCCTCGGGCCACAGCCGGACTGCGAGACCCTTCATGGCCTGTTCGGCCACCTTATGGAGCTCGACCAGCTGCTTCAGTTGGTCGCTCAAGGGCACCGGGTGTCCGGCCTCAGCATACTGAGACTAGAACACCTTCTCCGACGGGCTTCCCTCCTCGGCTCGGTAGAAACCGGCAGCATCGGACACACTGCGGGGCAGATCTGCGAATGCACCTGGAGAGCTCCGGATTCGGGTAAGTAACAGATAATTCACTTTCACATGCTTGCTTTGCATAAAGAATGCCTTACCCGCCGCTATCTTCTTCATCGGCTCAATTTCCTGGAGGGCTTTTTGGGCTTCGGCCTTAGCGGCTTTGGCGCTCTCAAGGGCGGAGGCGAGCTCGGACTCTCGAGTCTTTGAGTCACGCTCCAAACTCTCGTGTTTTTCCACGAGGGCATGGAGCTCTTGCCGCACCTCCGCCACCCGCACCTCCTGCTTCTCTCGCTCGGTGCGCTCCGCAGCCGCATTACTTTCGGCCTTGGACACCGCTTCCTTCAGGGTCGCCACCTCGTTCGTGGCCCCTGCAGTATTCACGTTATTCCTGTCATTTTTCGCAACCACACCTTTATATATATATATATATATATATATATATATATATATATATATATATATATATATATATATATATATATATATATATATATATATATATATATACTTACATAAGGTATTACTTACCTTCCTTGTCCTCGAGCTGCTTCTTGGCAAGGCCGAGCTCGTTCTCGGACCGCTCGAGGCCCTGCTTCAATTAATTGACTTCCGCAGTCAGTGCGGCAGAGGTCAGCAGCATAACCTGCATTCCCATATTGACACATTTATGTTAGACTCCTGCGTATATCTTTTTAATCCTCAGTTCGGCTTTTCTTAACGAACATCAAACTGAGCATCAAGTGCTACTGTCTATGCGGTCATATTTTTACATATTTTAAATATGTACCTCAAAGCCTGTTAGAAGGCTGGCACAGGCTACGGTCAGCCCGCTCTTAGCGGACTGAACCCTCTGGATCACCGCACTCATAATGGTACGGTGCTCCTCGTCGATGGAGGCACCGTTAAGCACCTCCAGCAGATTATCCGGTGCCCCCGGTTGGGTGGAGGTCACCGGCGTCGTAAACTTGCCCTTTTTAGTAGGGGGCCGCCTGCCGGATACCGGAACCGTTGGCGGTTCCGGTACGGTGTCCGGCCTAGGGCCGGACCTAAAGCCCTTAGGGGTTTTATCCCTTTTTCACCTGGAGTCCGGGAGGTCACCTTGCGGCGCCTCCAGGACCATCTCCTCCTAGCTTGGCCCCTTTTGGGATGCCACATCGGCGTCATCTGCGGCGCGAGGAGAGAAGGCGGCCGGAAGTGAAGTGTTGTTCACATCCGACGGATCCAGCGAACCGCTCGACGAAGTGTCGAGCCCGGCCTTGGGTGGACGGCATGATTATATCCGACGTCAGAAGGTACTGTGCAACAAAGGAACGCTATGAGTTATTCTGGTATCCGGAATCTTACGATATCGCCAGGGGCTTGGCCCTGAGCGGCCACTCTTCTTCGCCGTCGTCGGCGTTGGTGGAGTAGTCCTGAGGGAGGGTCCTTCCCTTCTTGGACCCTCCTACCTCCCCAGTTGGGTCGGCCTTCCTCTTCTTCTCTCCCCCTGCTGGGGAAAGACCTCTTTTTCCTCCTCCTCGTCTTCACGGGAGGAGTCCGCCTCGGAGTCCTCGGACGGTGAGTCCGACACCGCCTGGCGTCTGGAACTCTTTCGAGTTCCCGTGGCTTGCTTCTTGGCCTTCTTCTCCGGCACCGAGTAAGGCGCCGAAGCCAGCACTCCCGTTAAGTGGGCGTCCGCTGGGTCTTCCAGCAAGGGGGCCGGACAGCTAATCTGACCGGCCATCTTCTGCCAATCCTGTCGAAGGTAAGGGAGTTTACATCCCGCATAGAGTCAAACTATGAAAAAAGAGTCCCATAAAGGGTAAAATACCTTACCTCGCTGGCTTGATGCTGCGGGCTGAATCCGCGATCTTCGGAAGCGGATGCGGGGGCCTCGGCGCCCTTGAACAGCACCTTCCAGGCATCTTCATATGTAGTGTCGAAGAGCTGACTCAAGGTTCGGTGCTGTGCCGGATCAAACTCCCACAAGTTGAAGGCCCGTTGCTGGCATGGGAGGATCCGGCGGATGAGCATAACCTGGACTACGTTGACAAGCTTGAGCTTCTTGTCCACCAGGTTTCGGACGCAGATTTGGAGTCCGGTCAGCTCTTCCGAATTACCCCACGTCAGGCCCGTCTCTTTCCATGAGGTGAGCCGTGTAGGGAAGCCTGATCTGAATTCGGGGGCCGCTGCCCATTTAGAGTCGCGCGCCTCGGTGATGTAGAACCAACCGGATTGCCACCCCTTTATAGTCTCCACGAAGGAGCCCTCGAGCCATGTAACGTTGGGCATCCTGCCCGCCATGGCGCCCCCGCACTCCGCTTGTTGGCCACCCACTATCTTCGGCTTGACACTAAAGGTCTTCAGCCATAAACCGAAGTGGGGCTGGATGCAGAGGAAAGCCTCGCACGCGACGATAAACGTCCAGATATTGAGGATAAAGTTTGGGGCCAGATCGTGGAAATCCAGGCCGTAGTAGAACATGAGTCCCCTCACAAATGGGTGATGTGGGAAACCTAGTCCTAGGAGGAAGTGGGTGAGAAACACCACCCTCTCATGGGGCCTGGAGGTGGGGATGAGCTGCCCTTTGTCGGGGAGCCGGTACTCGATGTCGTTAGACAAGTATCCGGCCTTTCTCAGCTTCTTGATATGTTCCTCCGTGACGGAGGAGACCATCCACTTGCCTCCCGCTCCGGACATGGCTGGAGAAGGTCGAGGTGAGATGTGCGGACTTGGGCGCTGGAGCTCGAGTGTGCAGAAATGGATAAGCAAAGGAGGAAGAAAGCGTAGATGGAAAAAGGTGGATCCTTATCCCCTTATATGGGCGGACGCAACTAAGCGCCCCCACCAGCCCGGTAAAACTCGCTTATCTCCCAAGCGCCGTAAATTAATGGCGCGGTTGGGTTACCCACGTCCGTATTGATGAGAATCCCGGAATAAGGGGACACGATCTCTGCTTTGACATGACATGCCAAGGAAACCGCCTCGCTAAACGTGCTGAGGTGGTACAGTGAAAATGATTCGAATAAATACTTGGCCGTAGCGTGATGGCACGCTGCGGAATACGTCACCAGATTGATTTTGTGTAAATATTATTCTCTCTACGGTGTTATGTGGAAATTATTTTGCAGAGCCGGACACTGTCCTTGTGTTTAAAATCTTCTATGAAGTATTCGGAGGAGGAACCCGCCTTGCAATGCCGAAGACAATATGCGCGCCGGACTCGTCGTCATTGAAGCCTAGTTCAGGGGCTACTGAGGGAGTCCTGGATTAGGGGGTGTCCGGATGGCCGGACTATGACCTTTGGCCGGACTCCTGGACTATGAAGATACAAGATTGAATACTTCGTCCCGTGTCCGGATGGGACTTTCCTTGGCGTGGAAGGCAAGCTTGGCGATACGGATATGTAGATCTCCTTCCGTTGTAACCGACTCTGTGTAACCCTAACCCTCTTCGGTGTCTATATAAACCGGAGGGTTTTAGTTCGTAGGACGAAAAACAATCATACCATAGGCTAGCTTCTAGGGTTTAGCCTCTCTAATCTCGTGGTAGATCTACTCTTGTACTACCCATATCATTAATATTAATCAAGCAGGAGTAGGGTTTTACCTCCATCGAGAGGGCCTGAACCTGGGTAAAAACATCGTGTCCCTTGTCTCCTGTTACCATCCGACTAGACGCACAGTTCGGGACCCCCTACCCGAGATCCGCCGGTTTTGACATCGACACCTGGTTTCACAAAAGGTTGCCAATACACCCCTACATTTACAGATCATATGGAACCTTTCCTCTTGCGCTATATCGGATGGTGGGGGGAGAGTGATAGATCCTGACCTTTTCTTTTTACCAAAAAACTGCATAGTGCACACAGACGTTGGGGGCGGAGGGTTGGCACATCTTATGGTTGAACGAGACCCCCTTCGACCACATCGACGTATCATGCGACACCTCTGTCATGCACTGCGAGAACCATCAACACATGTACAGTAGGAATCCTTTCTTAATATACGGGAACCCTCGCATGCATATAAATTGATGGCTCTTACTCGTCGTTGATAGGAAAGAGGTAGAGAGCAATCGGCCCTTTTTGTCAATTTTGACAAAACGTCGCATAGTTCACAAGGAGGAGGTGGGGTGCACTCGTCTTATCGGTGAATGAGACCCCTTCGACTGCATCGATATATCCCGCGGAACCTCAGTTATGCACACGACAACCACACATACACGTATAGTAGGATCCCATTTTTAAGGAACGTGAACCCTTCTATATAATGGAGCCCATTTTAGCGGTTTCTTACGAGGAGCGGAGAATGTCGATAGACTAGGATGCAGTGTGCAGGGCACGGATTGAGGGAAATGGCTATGGGATGGACACGAACATACAGGGTGTGTCCAATCAGGAAGGATGAAAAGAACATGATAGACGAGGCGGTGTGGGGTTTTCGCAGGTTCCATGAGGGCAGTTTGATAAGTTCACGCAATCATGATATGTGAGGGGCCGAGACGCCAATCCAAGAAAGACGGATCAGCGTAGTAAGAGCATCCAAAGCCGAAGTTGGAAAATCTGGCCCCTCAAGCGGCCGCAAACGCAGGACGCACCCGCGGGCACTAACCGGGCACCCCTAATATTTACAATTATGTATCTACGTATCTCATATCCGGCGCCTTAATCCATACTACCTATGCACACGTTGATCTATCCTACGCGATCAAATGATGGACAACAAAATTGAGCTGCAAAGGAATACAAGATCGGCTACAAACGGACATAACATACTTCAACACATCCAAGAGATCATAGTTCGTCCACGGACAAGTTCACAAACTTCTACAACTAAAAACGATATAAACATTAAGGAGGAGGGGTGCCCGAATCACCATTTCCTTGCTAGGCCTTCCGGTCGCCGGCTCAGCTGTAGGCGTCCGCGACTGGTGGAGGGTCTTGGTCATTGGACGATGAGGTGCAGTTGTCACCGCCGTCGGAGTCGGAGTCGGAGAGGACGATGAGCCCCTTCATCCGACGGACCGCCTGTCCTGCTCCCGCTTCAGTCTTGCCACCCAAGCCTTCTCCCCCGCTGCCTCCTTCGCCTCGTGCTCCGACTGCTCAATAGCTAGTCGGAGCGCCTTGGCATCCTTCCATCGGAGGCGGTGAGCGTCCGTCTCCGCCATCATGAGGGAGCGGCGGTACACCCAGGTGAGGAGACGCGTGTCCTCGTCGGTGTCCGGCTTCGTCCCGCGACGGCGGCGCGCGGATGCTCCGCCGCGCTCCTCTCCCGTGCGCGCTGCCTCTCGCGGCATGCGCCTCCAACTCCGGAATGCGCATGCGAGTCGGAGGCACGGGCACAAGCACCCAAAGCTGGCCGTTTCAAGGAGCAGCCGGCGGGGGAAGGAGACATCGCGGGGCCGATGCGGACTATGCTGACCGGGCGTCGCGGCGCGCGGGCCGGGAAGATCCAGCTCCGGTGGCCGCGCTACGCCGGCGCGGGAGGTGCGATGAAGCTCCCAATCCGGAGCTGCCGCCAGTCTCCACCGGAGCTGCTCATTGTGGTTGATGGGATCGGAATCGGAAAGGAAGAAGAGTGGACAAAGCGAGAGAGGGAGAGAGTGAGCTAGGGTTTGAGCTCACCGCCCTGATTGGTTTTTTTGTGTGGGGTCCTTGGTGGGCCGGGCATGTCAGGCGGGCGCGCCTAGGCTTGCCCGGACCGCCCCATATCCGTCTTATATTTGGGTTGGATATGAGGGGTGCCGGTTAGTCCGGACGTTTGTCTGCGATTTGAGAGGTTGATTGGATCGATTTTTTGTGATCGATCATTGACCGGACGGCCGGGTGTTTGAGACGAGTATGAGAGGCCCGGTTCTAACCCAACCTTCGTAGATTCAGCCTTCTTCAGGTCTCCAAGACTTTTGTACGGCGGCCGGGCAGTAGAAAAGAAAAATCCTTTTACGGTGTCAAAAGTCAAATGCTCGCCCATGAAACAGAAATAGCGTCTCTCGTGAGTCGTGGAATCCGGGGTTCAGAGGTTTCCTGGGCTTTTTTTGTCGCCTCTCCCTTGTAGTACGTTATAGCGTAGGTAGAGGAGGGCCGCCCGTGATCCGGATTCACGTGGCTGCTGACCATTTGGTGTTCCACCCAAAAGCCGATAGCACTAGAAGATTGACGAACTTCGTTTGATCCTGGGGCGGCGGCTCACGGCTGATCTGTGGTATGTTCGTCTCCCCTCTCAAGTTTTTGATAGGATAAGTCCGAGCTGCCGTCTCCATCTATATCATAGTCCTTGGTTCTGCAGCAGGTACGAGCCATACCCTTGTTTTTCAGTTTCATTTCAGTGAGCATGCTGAAAACATCATGTCCCAACATCTTTGAAGGGCTTCAAGCGGGATCCTCGCGTTACATTATGCAAGGCAGTGGATGGGGACAAAGCTACAGGGGACTCTATCGCCGGTACTTATGCCTAAACGACGGATAAAAAATCAGCATTATTAGGCCTAATTCGCTCTGTCATTTTGTTTTCACAATGGTTGGGAGATGAGATCGGCCAGTCCAGGATGACTCTTCTTTGTGAAGTTTTGGGCCTAGCTAGGAACATCGGGCAACTCCCTGCGAAATTCAAGGTGTGCCGGACGGATTGCTGAGAAAGTGAGCAAAACATATCTTGGTCGCACTGTCACTATGACAATCCCCCGGAAATCAAACAAGTCAAAAAATGGATCATCAGCACAATGACGTGTGAGGCGAAATGCGGTGATTACCGTGATTATGATAATTTAGTATATACTCCAAAATCGCCGAGGAGAACCTTTCTATGTATTTATATGCATTTTTTATTCGAGTACGACTTTAGAGTGTGTTTTTTTCTAATGCTGTCGAGATTTAGTTTAGTTTAAAACTTTCAGACTAACTAAGATACCAAGCTTGTAATATATTTTTAAACCTCCTGATGTAACACTAGTGCAGAACCGGGCAATAGCACCGGTTCGTAAGGCCCTTTAGTGCCGGTTCGGTAACCGGCACTAAAGTGTGGGCACTAAAGCCCCCCCCCCTCCCTTAGTACCGGTTCAGCACGAACCGGTGCTAAAGGGCAACCACGTGGCACGAGCCAGCTCCGGGGGCAGGGAGCCCTTTAGTACCGGTTGGTGAAACCAACCAGTATTAAAAGGTTAGGGGGTTTTGGGTTTATGATTTCTTTTTCATTTAATTTTGTGTTTTCCATTTAATTCTTTTTCGTTTGCTGGTATTTTACGATGCTACATATAGTACACATTATGCATATATATAAATAGAATTTCTAGTAGAACCGATCATATATATATAACCTATTTTCCTATATATATATATATATATATATATATATATATATATATATATATATATATATATATATATATATATATATCATTGAATGTCTCAGAACCACCATTAATTCACACATGTATACAATTAGCTAGCTATATATACACAATGTCTCCTAATTGGTGCTTTCGGAGCACGATGACAATTGGAAGTGGTTCATGGGGCGGTAGCGGGTAATAGTATTCTCCTTTGGGATCTATGACCTGGTCGAGCAAAAATCCCGCTATTTCTTTTTGAATTGCTTCTATGCGCTCCTCTTCTAGGAGCTTCTCCCGCACCTCTCTGAACTGTTAAGAAGGAGATCAATATGCATGTGTATTAGTTGTGTGACTAGATATATCGATAATGGTGTAAAAATTGTGAATAGTGTTCAGACTAACGTACCCAGTCCTGTCTTTGAGATCTTCTCCTTACGGACGTCATCATTTGAATGTTCTCGCAAACGTAGTATGCACACAGATCATTCCCCGGCGCCTGCTTCAGGGCCTTTACGAGAATGGAATTTGATCAGATAATAATTAATCAAGCATGATAATTAAAGAGATGGCAGCTAGCTAGTACTACTTAATTACTAACCTTGGGTCGATACCATTTCAGATTTTGTTTCGATTGGCCTGGAGTGACGCTGATGAACTTTGCCCAAGCCCTGCCCGCAAAGAAAATGAATAAATGGGTTATTAAATAGAACGAGATATAGTTAATAATTATTGAAATTACCTGTTGACTATCCCCTTTATGATGGTGTAGTCACTTGCTTTCTTAAGTAGTGAGTCTAGTACTTCAACGGTTCCTTCATCAACTTTAATGATTAACAAGATCTAGTGAAATCTGCATGCACACACGTTTGCATGTCTTAATTAAGCGGGCATATGTAAGCAAAAACATGTAGCTAACTAGTAGGCAAAAACAGAGAATTTGTAGTATAAGATAGTGTGACTCACTGGAAGTTGTAAGGAAGTAGTATATCTTCATTGGTATTGAGGCGTTTCAAGAATTCTAGCATATGCTTTCCTCTACACTTTTTCCATGATATGCATCTAAGTTCCATGTGTATTCGTTAACGGTATTTGGGTCACTGAACCCAATGTCATAGCGTCCACCTTTTTTCATTTCATACATCTTCATCCTGCATAATACCACAGAAAAGAATATAGTGAGGATAATTACAGGTAATGATTGATCAAAAGGATCACTACAGCTAGCTTGGGACTTAAATTACAAAAAGAAATTGCTTACAGACAATAGCAACTGACGATAGATTTGTCGAGTGCGTCATGATTGTATAACTGAAATAGTTCTGAATACTCAACGGACACAGCTTTCTCATGGTAGTAATGATCCTTCTTGACATTCACTATGAGGGACACTCGATTGGAAATCTTGGTAATGTCCATGTACCATTGATGCAATTCATACATTCTCGTTGGGAGCTTCTTGACCTCGTCTGGCTTGACCAAAGGTTGGCCCCGGACATATCTCCGTTTTATTTCCTCCTCTCTAAGCGGAGGCATGCGCTCGATCTCGAGGAGTTGTCCAACAGTGATCTTGAGCATTTCAGCCTGCCTTATATGCTCCTCGGTTATTACCACATCGCCCAGCTGGGGAACGTTAACGGTTTGCCCACAATAATATTGGGCGCGCCTACTCTCATGTGTTGCTGGCACAACAAGCGGGGGGATTGATTGCGCCGCCTGTTCTCCCAGCTGGGGAATGGTTTTACCGCATTTTTTGCCAGCTGATTTGCTCGAACTCGAGCTCTCCTCCTTCTGTAGACGTGCTCGATTTAACTTCGTGAGGTGGCGCTCATATTCTGTGTCAACAGGCTTGGGAGCTGGTGGTCTAGCCATACAAATGAAGTGGTCAATCTTTTCCTCAGTCACTTTCTCCCTTGGCGGCGGTGGCGGTTTTGGTGCAAAATGGGCTTCCACCTCGGCCTTCGATATGGCTGCGGTTTCCTCCTCGGACTTGTCGTAAGGACTCTGCAGAAGAGGCGCGAGGCTTGGACCATATTGAAATCGCTTGCCTCCGCCTGTACCTCCTATACTACCTCGACTTGTACTGCTACGCACCATAGCTGCGGCGGCTCTCTTCCGTGATTGCTAAGGCGGCGGAGACGGCTGACGTGGCTTAGTTGGAGGAGGAGGAGTGGCCTGAAGCTGTGCCGGACTTGAAGCAGGAGGAGTGGCCTCAGGCTGTGCCGGACTTGAAGTAGGAGGAGTGGCCTCACGCGGTGTCGGACTTGAAGCAGGAGGAGTGGCCTCACGCTGTGCCGGACTTGAAGCAGGAGGAGTGGCCTACTGCTGTGACAGACTTGGAGGAGCGGGAGTCTGCTGACTCGGTGGCGGACTTCGACGGGGAGTTGGCTGACTCGGTGTCGGTGGCCTTCGAAAGACGATGCAATCCTTTCTCCATAGGATGATACGATGTATGGCCTCTCCCAATGTGTGCTCGTCATCACCTCCAGGAATGTCAAGCTGTAGCCCCGAATATGGGTCCACCACCTCATCAACCAAGACACGAGCATAGCCCGCTGGAATTGGGTTGCAATGGAAGGTTGCCTCGGGGGGATTTGTAAAAGAAACGACATCTGCCACCTTCATGGATATGTTCTTCATTTTGAAGTGTAGATCGCAGTTAGTGTTCTCTATGATGTCATCCACGGGGTATCTATCCAGCATTGCGTCGCCCGGGGCGGAACCCACGCTGGTTCTCGGCTTGGATGGGGCGGTGCTATCCAACGCTGGATCATCCGCTAGCTGCTGCAGCTGCTGAGACCCCCTTTGCTGGCTAAGTTTGTCGATCTGCTCCTACTGCCGCTGAAATTTGACTGCCAAGTCCGCGTGCGCTGATTCTAGGCCTTGAAGGCGTTCATAGTCCAGCTTCCTCTGCTCCTCCTCCATCTTCCTCTTCTTCTCCTCCACAATCTTCTTTCTCGCACGGGTTCTGTAGTCGGCGTTCCAGTCTAAAAACCCCTCATACCACGGAATAGCGCCCTTGCCTCGTGTTCTTCCCGGGTGTCCACGATTTCCCAGGGCACGCGTAAGCTTGTCGTTCTCTCTGTTGGGCTGGAACACCCCCGATCGAGCCTCTTCTATTGCAACAAGTAGCTTATCGTCGGCTCCGTTGAGACATGCCTTCATCGAAACTTTGCTTGTCTTCGGGTCCAACTCCCCCCCCCCCCCACATTCCCATAGAACCAAGTCCTGCACCTGGGGGGCCAGCTCCTAGTAACCGGAGTGACACCTGCATCCTCCATCTCTTTCTCAGACTTATCCCACTTAGGCATTGCCACCGCGTAGCCACCTGGCCCCAGCTTATGGAACTTATCCTTTTTTTCGGCATTCTTGTTGTTTATTCTCGACCGTTCCTCAGCTAATTCTGAATCTTTGAATTTCACGAAATCGTCCCAATGAGCACTTTGCTTCTCTAGTGTTCCCACGAATACTGGAGTCTTCCTTCCTCCCTTGATGTACTTGTCCCATACACGATTCTTGTGGTTTGTCACATCCCTAGTTCTGTCATGCACTAGGCTAGCCCTTCATGTGAGCATCATGTTTAAATTTAAATGAAGTTGAATTGAGGAATTTTCAAAAGCCTCAAAAGACCTCTAAGAATAACCAACATTTAAATCTCATCAAATGAGTCCAAGAAAAATGTTCATGTTAATCTTTGGAAATATTGGCAAGGGATAAAATTCAAACCAATATTTCTAGAATCTCAGAGACAATTATTTTGGGCCTTTGAATTAATCCAATAAATATTTGAATTGGATCTATATTTGTTATATAATAAATATATGTTCAATAATTCTGGAAATTGTTGTGTAGCTTTGGAAAAGTCCATTTAGTTCACACAATTATTTCCATGAATTTTGGAAATGGTTTGGTCTTTGAACTAAATCAAAACATAATAGCAAAAATAGAAAACATGAACAAATTAAATAAACAGAGAGAGAGAGAGAGAGTCACCTGGGCCACTTACCTGGCGCGGCCAGCTGGATGCCTCTGGACGGCGCCACGCACCCCCCCGGGCCCCCTCCCTCTCTCTCGCGTCCATCCCCTCCTCTCCCTCGCCCTCTCCCGCGACGGCCGACGCGGCCATGGAAGCGCCGCCGTGAACCACCGTGCTCCCCGACCCCCTCTCGCCTCCCCGTGTTGCGTGGAAGCTCCGCCACCGTCGCCTATGCCTCCTGGACGACCCGCAGGACGCCGGACGTACCGCACCACGACCATGGCGTCGTCTTCAACCTCTCGGGTCATCGAGATCGCCGGCGACCGTGCTCCCGCTCCGACGCATCCCCGAGCCCTCTGAGTCTTCCATTGGATTTCCAGTGAGCACCTCCGTCTTTCCCCTCACCCCCCCCCCCCCCCATGCTCTAATTTGCACGCTATCCACCGCCCCGCGAGTCCCGAGCGCCGCCGTTCGCCATGGCCGATGAGGTCCTCGCTCCTGAGCACCTCCGCTCGGTCCAGTGGCACCAGCGTGCTCCTGGAGCTCCCAGGAGTCCGCCCCGCTGCTTAGCTCGCTCGTCAGCCAAGCGTAGCACCTCGCCCGCGCTAACCCGAACTCCGGCTGCCGCAAACCTCGTCGCTGGCCATGATTCCGGCCACCCCAGCTCCTCCCGTTCGCTCCACCAGTTTCACGCAAACACCAGCTCTCCGTAGGTCCAAACCGCGTCGCAAACGGCCGCCTGTAGCGCGAGCCCGAGCAACTCCGGCGAGCCTCTGCCGCGGGATATGGTCGCCGGCGCTTAATCCGGCGACGCTGACGTGGCACGATTAGTTAGGGTTAATGACGTAGTTAGTAACACCCTGGGACACAGATAGCCGGGCCCCACTGCCTAACTAACCGAATAACTAAGTAAGATTAAGATTAATCTAATTACAGTGGGCCCATGTGTCAATTTTGACTATGCTGATGTGGGTGTTGACCTGAGCCCACCTGTTTGTGACCTAGGCAGCACTGGGTCACTGACCAGTGGGCCCCACTGGCCAGGTTTGACCTGGACCGCCCTGTTGACTTGATGACGTCATGCTGACGCAGTTAACCATTTTCTGGATTTAAAATAATTCAGGAAATTCCAGAAAATGTCCAAAACTTCTAAAAATCATAGGAATTCAACCGTAACTTCAAATCAAATAAGTTATATATGAAAACTGATCAGAAATATCCAATCTATCCATCTGTGCTGTTTTCATGCATGTTAGAACAACTTATAGTTGCTGAATTGGGCAAAACAAATAATGGCATTTGAATATCCACATATGGAGTTTGAATTTGAACTTAGGGTTCAAACCAACTTCATTTAACCTGTTGCTAGTTGCATTAGCTCAAATCACATCATATTGCCATGTCACATTCATGCATCATATTGTCGCATTGCATTGATTGTGTTCTTCCTTGTTTGTCGGTGTTTGTCCCCTCTCAGTAAACGACGTACCGACGATGAGTTCGATGACACCGATGAAGAACTATATTATCTTCAGAAGTGCCAGGCAAGCAAAACCCCCTTGTTCATTCCGATACAATCCCACTCTCTCGCTCCTGCTCTCTTTTACTGCATTAGGACAACAACGATTCATCTGTTACTTACTACGGTAGCTGAACCCCTTTATCCTCTGCATGACCTGTCATTCCACAGTAAATAGATGAAACCCACTAGCATGAGTAGAAGTTGTTTGAGCCTTGATGTGCCTACTCATTCATGTTTGTTTGTCATGCCTGCTATTGCTTAGAGTCGTGTCAGGTCTGATTCATCAGGGATGAATCGGAGGTGTGTGAACATGTCCTACTGTTGAGAGCTAAATGTGTGAACACGATTTTGTAAAGGTAGCGGTGAGAGGCCATGTAGGAGTACATGGTGGGTCGTCTCATTGAAACCGTCCTCAGGAACTGAGTTCTGTGTTTGTGATCCATGAACAGTTACTACCACACATTGGGCTCCGGGCGCTCCAAGCTCTCTCGACTTATTAATCAACTTGATCTCTGTCCAGGAGTTGCAACTAGTTTCTGGCGTTTGTAGGTAGTGTTAGTAGTCTACCAAGTGGCACCCGGTACAGGTGGGCTTGGGACAGACTAGGCACCATGGCACGGTGTACCAAGCGTAGAACCACCCGTCGAGGTGGGCTTGGGAACCCTGCTCACATCGTTCGGGTCCGTGAGCGACATCCCGGCCGGATCTCCTTGCGGATGGAACCCGAATAGGCGATAAACCTGGACGAGAGACTTGTGTGGTTAGTCAGGTCGTGGCCGACTCCCTTGCCAGGCTTCCTCTTGAAGGTTGCCGAGATACATGACGTGTACATGGCGGTAAGTGGCGAGAGCGTGTGTGAAGAAGTACACCCCTGCAGGGTTAATATGATCTATTTGAATAGCCGTGTCCACGGAAAAGGACTTCTGGGTTGCCTGTACAGTTCATAGACAAGTGAAAGTGGATACTCTAAAATGCGCAAGATAAGCGTGAGTGCTATGGATGGCGTTCTCGTAGGGAGACGGGAACGGATCTATAGTGGTGTATTGAAATGGTGAATATGTGGACTCGTGTGCGCCACCTCAAAAGAGTTACTGCAGTCGTAGTTTAGGATAGCCACCGAGTCAAAGCTGGCTTGCTGCAGTCAAACTCCACCACCCCCTTTATTGATAATGATGCATATGTAGTTAGTTCTGATGTAAGTCTTGCTGAGTACATTTGTACTCACGTTTGCTTATTTTATGTTTTGCAGAGAGACGTCAGTCTCGCTAGTAGTTCCGCGTGGACTTCGACGTTTAGCTTGATACCTCAGCTACGATCTTGTGCCCCCGGCAGGATCTGGTAGATAGTCAGGCTTCTAAGCCTTTTTCATTTGTAGATGTCTGTACTCAGACATGTTAAGCTTCCGCATGTGCCTTGACTTGTATGCTCTGAGTGTTGGGTCATGAGAACCATGTTTGTAATATCTTGCTCCTCGGAGCCTATTGAATAAATACTTTGAGTCGTAGAGTCTTGTTGTGATGCCATGTTGTATTTGCACATATCGAGCATATTGTGTGTATGATTGAAATGCTTGGTATGTGTGGGATCCGACAATCTAGTTGTTTATCCTTGGCAGCCTCTCTTATGGGGAAATGTAGTCTAGTGCTTCCATGAGCCATAGTAGTCCGCTACAGCCCGGTTCACCGGAGTCTTGCTAGCCCAAAGACTACTGTTCAGACGCTTGGTGGCGGCACGTGTTTCACTTCGTTCTGCGTCGTCCTTCGGGAAATGTCATGCGGTGACATCCGGAGTCCTGCCTAGCCTGCTACAGCCCGGGTTCCCGGAGTCCTGATAGCCCAGTGCTACAGCCCGGATTCACACGCTGCTGACCGACATGCTCGATGTGATTCATGTATGTCTGTCCCCATGGGTTAGTGCCGCTTTGGTTTCACGACTAGCCATGTCGGCCCGGGTTCTCTGTCCTATGGATGCTAGCGACACTATCATATACATGAGCCAAAAGACGCAAACGGTCCCGGGCCATGGTAAGGCGACACCCGTGGGAATACCGTGCGTGAGGCCGCAAAGTGATATGAGGTGTTACAGGCTAGATCGGTGTGACTTAGAATCGGGGTCCTGACATGGTTCTTGAATGCAACCGCCATCTTCCTAAGAGCAGCGTCCTTGACTTTCTCCACATCTGCGTCTGTGAAATGATCTGGTAGGGTGAAATGTTCCATGAGAGTTTCCCAAAACAAACCTTTTTGTCTGTCGTCGACAAAAGTAAGATCCGGACGTGGCTTTGCTGGCTCTCTCCATTCTTGAAGGGAGATCGGGAGTTGGTCCTTCACAAGAACTCCGCACTGACGAATGAACTTGTCCACAATCTTGTTAGGCGCTAATGGTTCGCCATTAGGTTTGATGGCCTCGATATTGTACTTTATGCCCTCCTTCAACTTTTTGTTCGGGCCTCGTTTCCTGTTGCCTGAAGATTTGCTCGATCCGGATGGCTGAAAGAAGAAAGATCGATTCGTTATATATCTTCAAGTCATTTAAAACATGTGATGATCACCAGATGCCTGCTTATATAATTATATATACCTCGCCGGTCTTTGTTGTTTCAAGATCAACATTTTCTTCGTCATCATCATAATCATAGTTCATGACTTCATCAATTCGATCGTCGCGATCGAATATCATATCACCCTCCGCGGTGTTGTTTAGAAATTCGGAGCCGTCATAATCTTCTTCATTCTGATCATCATCTGGCCCGCGAGGATGGCGTATGATATCGAACAGGGTCTCTTCTCCCTCTCTGTCGGTATTGTCCGCCATAGCTTGTATTTAACTAATCCAAAAGAAATATAAAACAATTTAGTACCATCGAATTAATAAGGAAAAACTGAATCAATCATAGTACATAATAAGCACCATCGAATATAATCTCGAATTCATCGTCTCGAATAATAAATATAATCTCGAATACATCGTCTCGAATAATATATATAATCTCGAATAAATCATCTCGAATATTATATATCGAATACATCACTAACTAGCTAGCTATCTAGCAGCTAATAAAGATCGAATACTAAAGAGTAATTTAGGCCACTCGCGGTTCCTGAGGCGCGGGCGGTGGACAACCAAAGTGAAGGAACCATCACTGGATCATAGCTCGGGTGATCTCCCCAAAGAACCTGCCAGGTATTGGAGAACCTGACGTCCATAGCAGCCATGTAGCGATGGACGTGCTTGTCCTCCTCCCTGACACGGCGACGTACCACCTCCGGCGGGGCCGGTTCCCTCCGCGCCGTAAGTGGCCCACGCGAACGCCGCCAAAGGAGATGAGGGTCGACGACGGGACCCGGGGCCGGGTTCCTCACCAAGCCTCGCGCCCCTGAAGGTAGCACCTCCCAGTGCCAGCCCGGCAGAGCCCAGTCCCGGACATGGGTCCTCTGAAGTAGGATGTCGTCGCGAACGGGTCGACGGCGAGGATGCGGGTCGGGCATCGTCGACAACAAATACTATATGCCACAAAAGTAAAGTAACATTTTTTAAATGATGGATTGTGATATTTCATATATGCAAATTCTAAATTTTATAACTAAAAATATAAGAAACTAAAAAAACATCGATCATCGTCTAACAATTTGAAATTAATATAATTCATCTAGCTAGTTAAAACTAACATTTCCAAAATTTCTAACATTTCTATAACATTTGTATAAAAAACAGAAAAAACCTTTGACATAATATATATTATAACTAATTAACATTTCTATATACTATTTGACATTAATCTAATCTAATTAATTAATTCATCTAAAACTTTGTATGAAAAACAGAAAAACAGAAAAAACTAAAAGCTAAAAACAGCAAAATTTCTATAACTAAAATTTATCACTAAAAAACTAATATGTGTGTGTGTGTGTGTGTGGACATGGCGGCCGGGGCAGGAGCTCACCGGCGAGGCGCGGTGACGGGGGGCGGCGACGAGGACGGAGATGGGCGGTGACGAAGGGGATGGGGACGGGGCGGCAGCGACGGGGCCGGGTAGGCGGGCTTTTTTATTTTCTTAATTTTTTTCGCTTTATTTAATTTGTTTTATTTATTTTTAAATGTTTTTTTCTGTATTTAGAGTTTCTTTGTGAATATTTTTGCTTTAGGTACAAAAATTAGAAACTGTGTGTTAGTGCCGGTAGTTTTCAAATTTGAATAGTTTAAATTTTGAATTATTTGAAATTTGTGTGAATGAAAGAATTTGTTTGCACATAAAATTTCTTCGCGTTTCAAATCCCAAAACACATAACTACCCTCACTATTACAGAGATTCCCTCTTGGGTGTGAAACACAGAAGAAAGTGATGATAGTGAAGCCGATCACATCCCAGATCTTTGGGTGTGAAACTTTTTCTTCGGGTGTGTCCCTTTGCGCCGTAACCATGGAAAATCTTCATTATTTAACGGGATGCTCGGGTCAATATTCACTGTGAATGGAGCAATTTCATCAAACTTTTCATAATCCCCTAACATGTCTGTCCTGTCATCCACTCCCACGATGTTTCTCTTCCCAGAAAGAACTATGTGCCGCTTTGGCTCATCGTACGATGCATTCCCTTCCTCATCTTTTCTTTTTCTCGGCTTGGTAGACATGTCCTTCACATAGAAAACATGTGCCACATCATTGGCTAGGACGAATGGTTCGTCTGCATACGCAAGATTTTTGAGATCCACTGTTGTCATTCCATACTGCGGGTCTTCCGTTACCCCGCCTCGTGTCATATTGACCCATTTGCACCGAAACAAAGGGACCTTCAAACCACGTCGATAGTCAAGTTCCCATATGTCATGTATATAACCATAATATGTTTCCTTTCCCGTCTTGGTTTCTGCATCAAAGCGGACACCACTGTTTTGGTTGGTGCTCTTCTTATCTTGGGCGATCGTGTAAAATGTATTACCATTTATATCGTACCCTTTGAAAGTCATTATATTCTAAGATGGTAACTGGGACAGCAAGTACAGGTCATCTTCAATAGAGGCGTCATGCATGGTACGTGTCTGCAACCAGCTGGCGAAACTCCTGGTTTGTTCACGTGTAATCCAGTCATCAGAACGCTCCGAGTGTTTGGAGCGTAGCAAATTCTTGTGTTCATCCATATAGGCGGAATTCTGTAGAACTGTGTTGTGTGCTTCAGTGAGAGAATGTCGGCCCATACATATTATTTGTTCCCCTCCTAGCGTGCCTTTTCCATCCAGTCTGCCCTTATGCCGCGATTCAGGAACACCAATCGGCTTAAGGTCAGGAATAAAGTCAATACAAAACTCAATGACCTCCTCATTTTCATGGCCCTTGGAGATGCTTCCTTCTGGCCTAGCACGGTTATGAACATATTTCTTTAAGACTCCCATGAACCTCTCAAAGGGGAACATATTGTGTAGAAATATAGGACCCAAAACGTTAATCTCTTCGCATAGGTGAACTAGGACGTGCGTCATGATGTTGAAGAAGGATGGTGGGAACACCAACTCGAAACTGAAAAGACATTGCACCAAACCATTCTCTTAACCTTGGTATGATTTCTGGATTGATTACCTTCTAAGAGATTGCATTGAGAAATGCACATAGCTTCACAATGGCTAATCGAACGTTTCCCGGTAGAAGCCCCCTCAATGCAACCGGAAGCAGTTGCGTCATAATCATGTGGCAGTCATGAGACTTTAGGTTCGGAACTTTTCTCTGCCATGTTTATTATTCCTTTATATTCGACGAAGCCGACGGTACCTTAATATTGAGCAGGCATTCAAAGAAGATTTCCTTCTCTTCTTTGGTAAGAGCGTAGCTTGCATGACCCTGATGTATGTCGTCTTTTCCGTGCATACGTTGCTGGTCCTCCCGTCCCTTAGGTGTATCTTTTGTCTTCCCATACACGCCCAAGAAGCCAAGCAGGGTCACACAAAGATTCTTCGTCACGTGCATCACGTCGATTGCGGAACGGACCTCTAGGTCTTTCCAATAGGGCAGGTCCCAAAATATAGATTTCTTCTTCCACATGGGTGCGCGTCCATCAGCGTCCTTCGGAACAGGTTGTCCGCCAGGACCCTTTCCAAAGATTACCTTCAAATCCTTGACCATATCATGTACATCAGCACCAGTACGGTGGTGACGCTTCGTCCGGTGATCCGCCTCACCTTTGAAATGCTTGCCTTTCTTTCTTACGGGATGCCTTGTCGGAAGAAATCGACGATGTCCCAGGTACACATTCTTCCTACAACTAGCCAAATATATACTGTCAGTATCAATCAAACAGTGCGTGCATCCGCGGTATCCCTTGTTTGTCTATCCAGAAAGGTTACTGAGAGCAGGCCAATCATTGATGGTCACGAACAGCAACGCCTTTAGGTCATATTCTTCCCCCATGTGCTCATCCCACACACGTACACCTGTTCCATTCCACAGTTGTAAGAGTTCTTCAACTAATGGCCTTAGGTACACATCAATGTCGTTGCCGTGTTGCTTAGGGCCTTGGATGAGCACTGGCATCATAATGAATTTCCGCTTCTTGCACAACCAAGGAGGAAGGTTATACAAACATAGAGTCACAGGCCAGGTGCTATGGTTGCTGCTCTGCTGCCCAAAAGGATTAATGCCATATGCGCTTAGACCAAACCATATGTTCCTTGCATCATCTGCAAACTCCTTCCCATACTTTCTTTCGATTTTTCTCCACTGCGACCCGTCAGCGGGTACTCTCAACTTTCCGTCTTTCTTACGGTCTTCTCTGTGCCACCGCATCACCTTGGCATGCTCTTTGTTTTGGAACAAACGTTTCAACTGTGGTATTATAGGAGCATACCACATCACCTTGGCAGGAATCTTCTTCCTGGGGCGCTCGCCCTCGACATCACCAGGGTCATCGTTGCTGATCTTATAGCGCAATGCACCGCATACCGGGCAAGCGTTCAAATCCTCGTACTCACCGCGGTAGAGGATGCAATCATTAGGGCATGCATGTATCTTCTGCACCTCTAACCCTAGAGGGCAGACAGCCTTCTTTGCTTCGTACGTACTCTCGGGAAATTCGTTGTCCTTTGGAAGCATATTCTTTATCATTACCAGCAACTTTCCAAATCCCTTGTCAGATACACCATTCTCTGCCTTCCATTGCAGCAATTCCAGTGTGGTGCCCAGCTTTTTCTTGTCACCTACGCAATTCGGGTACAACAATTTTTTGTGATCCTCTAACATGCGCTACAACTTCTTCTTGTCCAAATCACTTGCGCAGTTTCTCTTTGCATCGGCAATGGCCCGACCTAGATCATCAACAGGATCATCTGATGCCTCTTCTTCAGCTTCTTCCCGCATTGCCGGCTCAGCTTCTTCCCGCATTGCCGGCTCAGCTTCTTCCCGCATTACCGGCTCAGCTTCTTCCCCCATTGTTGTATCATCGTATTCTGGGAACCCATGGCCAGGATAGCTGTCGTCGTCCTCTTCTTCTTCATTGTCTTCCATCATAACCCCTCTTTCTCTGTGCTTGGTCCAAACCTTATAGTGGGGCATGAAACCGGACTCAAACAGGTGGACGGGAATGGTTCTTGACGTAGAGTAATTGCGACCATTCTTACAGCCAGCACATGGACAAGGTATAAAACCATCCGTCCGCTTGTTTGCCTCAGCGGCAAGCAGAAAAGTATGCACGCCATTAATGAACTCGGGAGAGCATCGGTCATCATACATCCATTGTCGGCTCATCTTCATTACACAACACCGAATAGACCAAATTAATACAAGTTCATATATAAAGTTCATACATAAAGTTCATATACAACACTTAATTAAATGCAACATACAAATAACTCTCTAGCTAAAGAATTTAAATGCAACAACAAATGCGATCAAGATCGCAACTAAGGTAACAATTGATCCAACAGCATAATAATACCAAGCCACACTATCAATGGCATATTTTCTAATCTTTCTAATCCTCAACCGCATTTTCTCCATCTTGATCTTGTGATCATCGACGACATCGGCAACATGCAACTCCAATTCCATCTTCTCCCCCTGAATTCTTTTCAATTTTTCTTTCAAATACTTGTTTTCTCTTTCAACTAAATTTAACCTCTCGACAATAGGGTCAGTTGGAATTTCCGGTTCACATACCTCCTAGATAAAAATATCTATGTCAACTTGATGGGCATAATTTGTCATAAACACGAAATGCAACAACTAGTTTTAAAAGAGAATATACCACATCCGAATCATAACAAGGACGAGGGCCTACGGGGACGGATATCAAAACCATGGCACTATGTATAACAAACAACATACAGGTAAGATAAGTATACGAGTAACTATATATCCAAATCACACAAACATCAATTTGGTAATGTAAAACATTCATGAACAAGAGCCTCACCACAAGGTGGTGCCGGCGACGGGACGATGCGGGCGATCGACAATGGTTACAACGGAGATTTAGAAGGCACTAAGTAAACCACACCTACATATGCAAACTAAGTGTTATTTTTGACCTCAAATTGCATATAAATCAAATACTAGCACATATAATTCCTCCCAAATTACTAAACTCACAAATTAATCACTATAAAAAGCATTGCAAGAGCTAATATAGCAATGAGAGATGAAAGGACAAAGTTGCTAACCTTTGTGATCATTTGAATGGATGGGGGCTGTTGGGGATATTACCACTAGAGGTAAACAGGCCAGGACGGGTCGGGTTAACTTCACCAGTAGTTGAACATGTTAAAGCCCAAGTAAGTAGCAGAGGGCTTATGGCCCATAGCCGGTTCACGTACGCCAGTAGTTGTAAACCGGCGTCAGTATGTATCTTGTGTTGTAAGTTAGGAATAGTAGAGACCGAGCCGGATACATCTATGAACCGGCGTCGGGACTCTGTAAACCGACGGGCGTCACCCGTATATATAAGGGGACGACCCGGTGGCGGTTTGAGACAGACAACAACAACTCGAGGCCTAGGCGAAGCTTGTTTGCTCCCTAGTCATCGAAACCCCATCAATTCCATCACAACTAGACGTAGGCTTTTACCTTCATCGAAGGAGCCGAACTAGTATAACTCTCGTGTCCTTGTGTCCGCTTTAACCCCTTCAAGTTAACTCGTAGCGATGGCTCCACGACTAAGTCCTTTCACGAGGACATCTGCCGTGACAAACCCACGACAGTTGGCGCCCACTGTGGGGCTATCGCACGATGGTTTGACGTTCTTGGAGGGCAAGTTCGAAGGACTCAAGGGCTATGCTGGGGGCCGGATGACAAAGAGTCATCGCGGCAAACTCTACATCGACGACGCAGGATGGGGCCCCGAGGCCGGCTCAATTGAGTACGGGTACCGGGTCCCCTTTGGGGGCATACACGTCTTCATCGGCAAGATCGGTGAACCGGGTCCTGAGCCGGACATCTGCACCGACCTCGTCGAGACGGCTCAGCATGCAAGATCTACCCAGGTTAAGCCGGCCGTGAAGCGTGCCTTCGTGGGGGTCATCCACGGAGGAGAGTATGAGGACGGATCGGGATATGGTAGCGAGACCGTCGTCTATTCCGGCGACGAGTCCTCAACCGGAGAAACCGAATCGCTGTATCAATTGCAAGACGACCGGATTGGGGGCGGTTCCGACGGCGACAGTATTCCGGACCCCTCCGATCTGCCCAACCGGGTTGGAATATTCATGGCCGGTACACAAGCGGCGATCCACTCTTTGACCGCAGCAGCAATGTTCTCCGGATCGTCAGCGGCGACGGCAGCCAGGGCAGGAGGTCCTGTGCGCCCGCCGGCTCAAGTCTTATCTGATCTGTTTGATGCACTAGCTGTGCTCATGGCAGAGGCCAACCCAGCGGATCAGGATCTCCACAACACAGAAATTGCAAAGGTGAGAGAGCAGATCGCTCAGGCCAAGGCCGACCTGGTAGCTAAGAACGACATGATGGCCGCAGAGTGGGCCGCTTTAGACGCCCAGGACTATAAGCTTATGCTGGATCAGAACGCGTCACATGAGGTCTTGAAGCGGAAGCACAGGTCCCGCTTGCCTTTGGTTTTCGATGCCAGAAACCTCTTTCGCACCCCAGGAGCAGGAACCAGTAATCCGCCAGAGGTAAACCTGGCGGAGGCGCCTGGGCCAGGCCCGCCGGTCCAACCTCGCCTAATGGAACCTCCTCGGCAGAACAATATCGTACCTCACCCGGTCCAGACACCACCAGGTCATTATTCCAATCCTATGGACAATCTTGTCGCCGCCGCTTCACGATTGGAGGCCATCCCGATCGAAGGTGATTCTCCGCAGGCGGTGGAGACACGCCGGGTCAAGGAGCTCCTTCGGACCGCTTTGATTCAACAGGAGGCATACTCATACAGCCGTGACCGGATTCATTCCACCCCTCGTCCGAGCCGGAGCTACAGCAGGCGTGTGGAGGATCCGGCCGTGTCAAGCAATGCACGGAACTGTGAAGCGGCCCGTGGCAATGGCCCGGCAGATGGACTTCGTGATGCTCAGGAAGTGGTAGACCGGGCCCGGGCACGCAGGGAGGTCGAGTTAGCAGCACAAAACGAGGCACGTCAACTTACGCCGGTTCGTCCCACTATCTCAATCGAGCCAGGGGTCACTTCTAGTTCCTTGGGGGTGCCCTGTCTCGTCCCCGCTCTACGCAATGTGCGCTTACCTAAAGACTTCAAGGGTCCGCGCAAGGTACCAAATTACACTGTCGATTTGTCTCCAGAAGCATGGGTAGAGAGTTACGAGATGGCCATGGAGATGTTAGATGTGTATGAGGCCGCGTGTGCAAAGTACTTTACCATGATGCTTGAAGGGACGGCTCGTACTGGGTTAAAAAGCTTGCCGCCCAATTCTATCAGCTCATGGGCCCAGCTGCGAGCCCGGTTTATACAGCATTTTAAGGATACCTGTAAACAGTCCATGTCAATAGTGGACTTAGCGGCCTGTGTCCAGGAGGAAGGAGAGTCAACAACCCATTGGGTACGCCGTGTCTCGGAGATTTTGCACTCGTCAGACTGTATCAACGCCGATTCTGTGATTATAACCCTGGAAGGCAACTGCCGGTTTACGCCTCTGAAGTTAAAATTGGGACGAATGAAGCGTTTTTGTAAGGACATGGGCACCCTCATGGGTGTTTTAGTGAAGTATGCTGATTCTGATAGTACCAAGGATCCCGAGTCTGAGGATGACAAGGCAGGGAAGGGAAAAAAGAACAGCAACTCCAAGGGTCAGCAACACAACACGACAGGTCACGGGAACAGAGGCAAACGTAAAGCGGATGATTTTGTGGCTAATACTAACGCGCAGGACAAGGTTCAGCGACGCAAGGGTAAAGAGGCGAATCGCGGTGGAGCTCCGAATCCTAACCCGGATCGCCTAAATTATTTGTTGAACCAGCCATGTCCAAAGCACGGGACGAAGGAGGTGCCGGCCAACCACCTTTGGAAGGACTGTTACATTATGCAGGAGTTCAAGAATTCTAATGCTTTCCGTTATGATCATGGATCAGGCGGCGGTTCAGGATCCGGTTTCCATGGGCCGGATCACGATGGAGGAGCTTCCGGTTCAGGCTTCAATGGCAATCAGGGTGGACATAACAATCAGAATAATCAGAATAACCAAGGTGGTTACAGCCAGCAGCAGCAGTCGGGTTATCAGAGCCATCCAAAGCAGTTGAATAGTGGGCAATATCATGTTTTCACGACTAGCTTGGATAAGCGAGACCGGAAACTCCATAAGCGAGCGGTGAATTCTGTTGAACCGGCCATACCACGTTATTTACGCTGGTCGGAACAACCAATCGTATGAACCAGAGAGGATCACCCTCTCCGGGTTGACAATCTGTGTCAGCTAGCATTGGTGGTAGCCCCTCAGGTGGGAGGTTATAAATTCACCAAAGTGCTCATGGATGGGGGAGCAGCATTAACATCCTATATTATGAGACCTTCCGCCGTATGGGGCTGACAGATAAAAATCTTAAACCGTCCAATACAGTGTTCCATGGTGTGGTACCTGGCAAGTCAGCATATCCTCTTGGCAAGATAGCTCTGGAAGTGGCCTTTGGGGACGAGCATGATTCCCGATCCGAGACGCTGACTTTTGAAGTGGTGAAGATCCGGAGCCCATATCATGCTCTATTTGGGCGGCCGGCTTATGCCAAATTCATGGCACGTCCTCGTTATATCTATTTACAGCTCAAGATGCCGGGTCACAAGGGAACAATAACTGTTCATGGAAGCCGCAAGATTGCTTTGGAATGCGAGGAAGGTGATGCGGCCTATGCCGAGTCGGTTTGTGCTACGGAGGAGTTAAAATATTACAAGGACAATGTTGATCCGGCGGACATGACCCCGTTGAAGAAGCCAACTACAGAGCATGATCCGGATTTAAAGTTCAAATCGGCGGCTGAGACTAAGCTTGTTGACTTCGTGCCTGGCAATTCGTCCAAGCAGTTCACTATCAGTGCCAACTTGGACCCGAAATAGGAAAGCGCGCTCATCGAGTTCATCCGTGAGAATCGGGACATTTTTGCATGGAAGCCTTCTGACATGCCAGGTGTACCAGGGAACTCGTTGAGCACACTCTTAATATTGATCCTAAGTACAAACCGGTGAAGCAGTTTCTCCGCCAGTTTAACGAGGAACGGCGCAAGGCTATTGGAGAGGAGGTGGCCAGGCTCTTAGCGGCCAGTTTTATTGTTGAAGTCTTCCATCCAGAATGGCTTGCTAATCCGGTGCTGGTTCTTAAGAAAAATGGCACTTGGCGCATGTGTGTGGATTACACAGACCTTAACAAAGCCTGTCCAGCAGACCCCTTTGCCCTCCCCCGCATTGACCAGATCATCGATGCCACCGCGGGATGTGAGCGTTTGAGTTTTGTGGATGCATATTCTGGTTATCATCAGATCAAGATGGCAGTTAAGGACCAAGAGAAGACGGCGTTCATAACTCCCTTTGGAGCCTTCTGCTATGTATCTATGCCTTTTGGGCTCAAGAGCGCCCAGGCAACTTATCAACGGTGTGTACAGAATTGCCTTCATAAACAGATCGGCCGTAATGTGCATGCCTATGTGGATGATTTTGTGGTCAAGTCAAGGAAGAAGGAGACGCTGATTGACGATTTGAAAGAAACCTTTAATAACCTACGGACTTACAAGATGATGCTCAACCCGGCCAAATGCGTTTTTGGTGTACCGGCAGGCAAGTTATTGGGTTTTCTTGTGTCCAACAGGGGAATTGAACCTAATCCGGAGAAGATTACAACTATCACCTCCCTTGCTAAACCTAAGTGTATCAACGACGTTCAGCGCTTGGCAGGACGGATTGCCACGCTAAGCCGGTTTATCAGCCGCCTCGGTGAGAAGGCGATCCCCTTGTACCAGATGCTGAAGAAGACGGATCAATTAAATGCTCGAGTTCGGGCTCTTGATGAAGCATTTGAGGACTTAAAGCGGCAATTAGCCAATCCACCTGTTCTTGCAGCTCCAATTGACAAGGAACCATTACTACTATATGTAGCGGCTAATGCTCGTGCAGTCAACGTGGCCATTGTGGTGGAGCGCAAAGAGGCGGGCAAGGAGTATCCGGTTAAGCGTCCGGTTTACTATATCAGCGAGGTACTTATTGAATCCAAGCAAAGGTAACCGCATTGGCAAAAACTGGTGTATGGGGTTTTCATGGCGAGCCGGAAGCTTAAACAATACTTCCAGGGACATCCTATCACAGTGGTCAGCTCTGCTCCTTTGGGAGATATAATTCAGAACAGGGAGGCGACTGGCCGGATTGCCAAGTGGACTATAGAGCTTGGGTCGCACGGTTTGCAATACGTACCTCGGACGGCGGTCAAATCGCAAGCACTTGTTGATTTCATCAATGATTGGACGGAGCTACAAGCACCTGAAGAGAAGTCGGATCACACTTATTGGACTATCCATTTTGATGGGTCCAGGAAATTGGAGGGCTCGGGGGCTGGAGTCGTATTAACTTCCCCACGAGGTGATAAGTTCTGTTACGTTCTCCGCTTAATCTTCCCTTGTACTAACAATGCAGCTGAGTATGAAGCTTTGCTCCATGGTCTTCGGATGGCAAAGGAGATGAATCTCAGCCGGGTTAAATGCTTCGGTGACTCGGACCTGGTGGCTCAACAAGTTTCTGGCACTTGGGATTCCAAAGATCCACTCATGGCAGCCTATCGTCGTGAGGTGGATATTGTTGCGGGCCACTTTAAGGGTTACCAGGTGGATCATGTGGACAGACGGAAGAACAAAGCGGTGGACGCCTTAAGTCGGCTGGGCTCTCAGCGTAAACCGGTCTCGCCTAACGTCTTTTTAGATGTTCTGCATAACCCGTCTGTCAAGCTCCCTGGTGAAGAGGATTTGGCTATTCCTGATCCGGAGGCTCAGTTGGTGGCAGCCCTACATGTCATACCGGATTGGACAGTTCCTTATCTTGCGTACATGAACCGGGGCGAGTTACCAGAGGACGAGACTCTGGCCAGGAAGATAGTCCGGCGATCCAAGTCCATGACCATTATCAATGGCAAGTTGCATCATTGCAGCGTATCAGGAGCGTTTCAGCGCTGTGTGTCCCCTGAGGAAGGCTGTGAAATTTTGCGTGAAATCCATGAAGGGGATTGTGGTCACCATGCCGGTTCAAAGTCTCTGGTAGCTAAGGCGTTTCGTCACGGTTTCTACTGGTTGACTGCTCATGCTGATGCGGAGGACCTAGTGAGACGATGTGATGGCTGTCAGAAATTTTCAAGGCGTGCTCATGTGCCGGCTCAAGAATTGAGGATGATTCCAATTACTTGGCCGTTTGCGACTTGGGGGCTGGATATGGTTGGACCCTTCAAAAGGTCCAAGGACAAGAAGACCCACCTTTTGGTGGCAGTGGACAAGTTTACAAAGTGGGTTGAAGTGGAGCCCGTTAGCAAGTGTGATGCAGCCACGGCGGTTCAATTCATTAAAAAAGTGATTTTCCAATTTGGTTTTTCACACAGTATCATTACTGATAATGGTACCAACTTGTCCAAGGGCGCTATGAAGGAGTTTTGTGAGCGTGAGCACATCCGGCTTGACGTGTCGTCAGTAGCTCATCCACAGTCCAATGGCCAAGCAGAGAGGGCTAACCAAGAGATCTTACGAGGCATCAAGCCCCGGCTTATGGTTCCTTTACAACGAACGCCGGGATGCTGGGTTGAGGAGTTACCATCTGTGCTGTGGAGCATCAACACCACGCCCAACAGGTCGACATGATACACACTGTTCTTCATGGTCTACGGAGCGGAGGCGGTCCTCCCCAGTGATATCCGTCACGATTCACCTCGTGTAGCAGCGTATGTTGAAGCAGACAACGAGGAAGCACGGCAAGACGCTTTGGACCTGTTGGACGAGGAGCGTGATACCGCCGCCGCCCGTTCGGCGATTTACCAGCAGGATCTTCATCGATATCACAGTCGCCGAGTTAGAACCAGAACTTTTCGAGAAGAAGATCTGGTGCTTCGACTCATCCAAGACCAGACTGATATGCACAAGTTATCCCCACCTTGGGAGGGACCTTTCGTGGTCAGCAAGAATCTGCACAACGGGTCGTACTATCTGATCGATGTTCGAGAGCATAAAGACTCACGCACGTCAGAGGAGGAGACCAATAGGCCCTGGAATATAGCTCATCTTCGTCCTTACTATACTTGAGCCATAGGCTCTGCTTATGTACATATTAAGACAATGTATATATTAATAAACTGGAGCCTTAGCTAAAGCGGGGTCTCTGTTATTTTTATATCATGTGTGGTTCCACGAAGTCTTTTGTCTTAAAGCGACCTCCGGTTTACCCCTTGAGTTAGCTTTTTCAAACAAGCTTTGTATCATGTCTCTAGGGGGCTTGGTCGTATCCGAACCAATGCAACACCTTTAGACCGGCGAGAGCCACAAGATCACTTGGGGACTTGGTCATGTCTGAACCAGTCACGCCTCTTGATCGGCCTAAGGCCACATAATCACTTGGGGGCTTTGGTCGAACCCGAACCATCGCTACACCTCTTGATCGGCGTCATGCCACTACATCATTTGGAGACCTTGGCTGACTTGAACCATAGCTACGCCTGTTGGGGGCTTGGTCGCGTCCGACCACGGTAATGCCACTTGATCGGTTCAGATAGCCTCTTTTTTGCAAATGATTCTGTTTGTCTTTGCTTGAGATATATTTCTCTTATTTGCATATGTTTTGTTGTGTTCTTATACCAACGACTGTTAAGCCGGTTCGACTGTCAATTGACGGAACACGGACTATTCTTGATCCGGAGACATCTTGCCCGGTTTGATTTTCTGTTAACATCCTATTTTGGGGTAATACTAGTCTTTTCTATAAACCAGAACGGTTATTTGGTAACCTGGCCTTCTATTCACAGGAGCTGTTCTCCTGCGTCAGTGGTTTTCCTAAAATACTCTGGTTTACGACTGGCACAGCCAACTTTATGACCTATGATGGCAGGTATCATATATTGTTATATTTGATCATATGTTTAGATCTAAGAAGTTTTCTTTGATTTCATATACAATCGATATTATGACCCGCCTGGTGGTATAACCACAGCGGCATTTTAAGACCTTTTTGCAGATAATGGTTTAACATTGATGATTCAAAGGAAGCATAAGCTGCAATACGTATGCACGAAGGCGTATCAGCACCAAGTGTGGCAGCTAGTCTATTACACGGCAACATGGTGCCCAGATGAGATAATTGTTTTTCATCATATCATAACGGAATAGCAAATATAAACCGGTTTCCGGTTTACGCAATCGCCAGCTTGCTCTGATGGTTGCGGATCATTCTGCGCCGCTTCAGCTTCTGCTCCTCTACCCAGCGGCTGGAAATCAACAGTTGTCCAGTCGATTCCCATTAATGCTTGAAATACAGCTTCATCGTTGATCAGCAAGGACGGTTCAATGTCAGGAGCGTAAGTATGCTTACGGATTGGAGGGATAAGATTCTCCGCTTCAGGAACTGGTGCAGCCACTCGTTTATTTTGACCATCATATTGAGCTTGATAGTGGGACAAATTTGCCTCTTCAGCCAATTGACAAGCCAGAGGGCGCACTTCCCGGTTTATAGCTCGGAGATCCTCTTCACTGAATTCTGTCCCGTCCTCCTTCATGCTTGGGAAGCCTTGGGCCGCTTCAACAGGATCAAAATCTGGAACCCATGCTTTTGTCCGGATTAAGGCGTTTATAGCGCCGGTTCTAGCAGCAGATTTCTTCAATTCTTCAATCCGGGCGGGAAGCATTGACAACCTCTTGATGGTGTCCTGAACCAAGGTCGGGGTCGGGTTGTTGTGAGAAGCAGTGCTGATGATCCGTTGTGCGCCTGTATACAATTGTTCTATCAATGTATAGGCGGCCTTCAGTTTCTTCCGCACGTCTGATCCCAAGTGGCCAATACGTGTCCCTGAATCATTCAACGGGTTAGTAAACCGGCTACAATATGAGGAGACATCGTTACTGCAGAACATAAAAATGCTTATGACGGCAGCGGTCATAGCATGCACTTGACGTTTTATGCTGGTCAGCTCATCTACCACCGGTTTGAGTGCAGCTTCAACCTTTTCTGCCCTTTGAAGTAAAGCGGCCTTTTCAGTGGCCCAATCTGCCCGTTCCTTGTTGAAATCCTCTTTAAGCTTTTCCATGACGCTTAAAGCGCTGGTTAATTCGTCTTTTGCTTTCGAGGTTTCAGTCTGTTGAGATTTCAGGTTTTCTTGAAGATCAGCAACTTGGCTTTCCTCTTGCCCAGAACACCCTGCATGCAGGTCATTGATTAAAGATTATGATGCAGAATTGAAGTACCAACCACATAACAAGTTATGCCCTTGGTACTTGGGGGCTAATGCATATTTGCTTTTTATCTAAATTTCTTATAAGTCCCAAGATCAATTACAAGTATTCAACTTGGCACTTGGGGGCTAATGTGTATTTGCTCTATCTTCTGGTGACACTGGCATTCTTACTGTACAAAGTCCCGGTTTAGCTTACTTAAGTTAAACCGGCCCTTGGGGGCTACAGCCTCAAAGTAAAGCATCCTCCAAAAAAGGTTCAAGTTGGGAAGTCCCGGTTTAAGTTACTATCTTCAAACCGTCAGTTGGGGGCTATTGGAGTTGACAGATTGAAATACGCAAAGAGAGCCGTATGAAATTTACCTCATATTTATCTTCATCATTTTTATCAAGCCAGCTTCACAATCACGGCTGGTATATAGCCGATTCAGATAGCCGGAATAAAGTTCCTGAGGGTCCAGAGTAGCAAAAGTGGCTAAATATGTGTTCCATTTGCCTTTACCAAAGGCTGCAAATTCATCTTTTGCGGTGTGCTTGGACAAAACGACAGGGTTGCCCGGATCAGAATGACCAAAGCTAGTAATAATGACATCATCATCCTTGGCTTCGCCGGTTCGCATTGGGATCGCCGGATTGTCGGTGCGCTTGGAAGGGATCGCTTTCTTGTCAGTTTGGATAGGGCTCGTGGGTTGATTAACAGGGCCTGAGGCATCAACATGCACCTCTTCAGCAGCAACTTCATGGTCTTGCGGTGGTGGGTCATTCATTACATCATCATGGATAGGTTCTTCCGGATCTATTGTTCTGGCCGGTTCAGGAGTGTCATCTTCTTCCGCCGCTTTGTCCAGACGAGTTTTTTTGCTGGGCCTAGGCTTGGTCCTGAAAGTGAAAAGATAAATGAATCAAGTAAATATGGAAAGTACTATATCAAGCAGAATTATCAGTCAAACGGCTCGCCAAAGCACAATCTTGAGTGGTGGGAGCTGGGTGGCCGAAGACTCGCCGGAAGAAGAATGAGAAGTACCCTGATAATCGGAGTCAGAGGGATTAAGAGGTTGCCGAAAACAACCCGCTTTAGGATAAGCATTGATGAAACAGTTAGAGACCTCAGAACGGCGTTTCCGAACCGGACTGTTCGGTAAACCGGTGGAGGTAACTACCTTACCGCTATGCCGGGCTGTGCGGCGAGCTTCGTGTTGTTGTGTCTTCATAAGAAAGTTTCGGTCCAAGTAAGCAAGGGGATGAGAGAATTTAACTTTCCGGTTTGCCCGACGGATTTTTAGTGAAGGTAAAGGATTTGAATCGGAAGAAAGAGTGATTACCTCTACAGCGTCAGCATGACTGACCTCAGCTTCATCCTGACAATAATCATTATCAATAAGGCGTGTGAAAAGTAAACCAAGTGAGTCAAGTTCTACCTCAAGGTCCGGATTACCCACATCGTCATCAGCTGGAGGATCGGAGGAGGCAATGGTTCTCTTTCTTTGGGCCAGTTTCTTCACAACTCGGCTCTTGGGCCGGACTGTCTTTTCCGGTTTCTCCTAAGGAGTCTTTTTGCTCCAAAATGGATCATCACCCTGTTTGAAAGACGTTAAAGTTAATAGAGGTTATTTAAAGCATGGCTAGATTTCATAAAGGTATATGATATGAGGCTTACAGCTGGCGGTTTGTTCTTGGCAGAAAGAGGAAGCAGGCCGGTTTGAGCGCAGACAGTCTCAGGTTCATTCAACATCTTCTTAACAGCCTGAGTGACTTCCTCGTCTCAAAGCTGAACTTCAATGTGCCGTAGAGGGTCTGTTAAGTCTTCTGTGTATTCGCACATCAAACCAGAGCGCCGGCTTAAGGGTAGTATGCTCCAAGATATCCAGCTGCGGGCAAGGTCAACTCCGGTCAGCCCATTAGCCATGAAGGCCCGGAGCTTGGATAATTGAGGAGCATATTTTCTTCTCTCCCTCACAGTCAGTCTTTGAGGGAGGGGATGTGTATTGCTTAACCGTTCCGGAAGATAACCCGGCAAGGGATTTTCTCCATCAGGTGAAGTATCTTTGCAGTAGAACCATGTCGCATTCCATTCTTTGGGATGGCTGTGCAGTTTGGCGTGAGGATAAGTAACTTCTTTTCTCTTTTGAATCGCCATGCCGCCTAGTTCTGTGTTGGGGCCGTCTGAAAATTCGGTGCGGCGGTTTAAATGGAAACAATCTCTGAATAGTTCAACTGAGGGCTCCTCCTGAAAGAACACCTCGCAAAGCACTTGGAAGTGACAGATATTGGTTACGGAGTTAGGGCCAATATCTTGTGGATGCAATTGGAAATTGGCCAAGACATCCCGATAAAATTTTGAACCGGGTGGACTGAAGCCCCGGGCCAGATGGTCAGCAAAAACGACAACTTCTCCATCCTTGGGTTCGGGAACCCTTTCCGGGCCAGGGACCCTCCAGTGAATGACATCTTTTTTGCCCAAAGTGCCAATTTTGACTAAGTTCTCTAGCTGTGTTTCGGTCACTCGAGAAGGAACCCAGTTGCACTCATATACTTGCTTGGCCATGGTACAGTCTGCAAAGTATTTATACCGGTTCAAAGATGTGTTGGAAAGATATATACCAATGCTTTCAGTATTAAACCGGAAGAAGTTATTTATAAACCGGAGTTCTGCAAAGCGGCACTATTTAGCTAAGATCGCTGGCGGTTCAGTAAGGGGACTAATGGTATATGAGTTATCAGTTTTTTCTACAAAACTAAACCGCCCGGTTTGAAAATGATGCAGAGTCCGAACTGCAATGAAAACAGGTTTCACAGTATTGCTTAACAGTTATCGGATCTGGAGCATGTTCAGAAAAAGAAGTGAATATTCAAGACTTGAAAAGGAGCATATGCTGAATCCATGAGCAAAGATACAGATCGATCTATGGCCCTAAGAGGCGTGAGGACAAACGGATGGTAGAAATTGTCGTTACATGGGACCAAGATTTACAGGTTTATCTGAAGATTGCTATACGAACAAGAAGCATCTGACAAACGCTGAAGAACACAAGGACCCTAGAACAGATCTACGGGGGAAAGGAAAGAAGGCTTACCGGAGCTGAGGAAGAAAAGGAAGGTTGCCGCAGTATTCTGGTACGCTCAGGTTGATGCAGCGGCCAAGGACGGTGCTGAGGTCGACGGCGGCGGCGGAGCTCTGAAGCAGGGCGGCGCAAGGAAGACGAAGAAGAAGGGAATGAAGGGGAGAAAAGGAATGACCCCTCGGGCCTATTTATAAGGCAAGGGACATGGGTCAGGCGCGAAAATCGAGGAGCCGTGGGCTTGGAAGCGGAGTTGCCGCCTCGATTCTCGCAAATCTATTAACAAAAGATGATGTGGTTAACTTTATGACAGGTGACGTCATGCTGGTTCACGACGATAAGAGAAGATGACATCACGGCGGTTTACCAGATTATACAAAGATGCAGAAGATGAAGTTTTTTACTAAGGATTGACATGAACCTGTTCAAATCAATCTGGGGCCTAATGTTGGGGATATTACCACTAGAGGTAAACCGGCCAGGACAGGCCGGGTTAACTTCACCAGTAGTTGAACATGTTAAAGCCCAAGTAGGTAGCAGAGGGCTTATGGCCCATAGCCGGTTCATGCCAGTAGTTGTAAACCGGCGTCAGTATGTATCTTGTGTTGTAAGTTAGGAATAGTAGAGACCGAGCCGGATACATCTATGAACCGGCGTCAGGACTCTGTAAACCGACGGACGTCACCCGTGTATATAAGGGGACGACCCGGTAGCGGTTTGAGACAGACAACAACAACTCGAGGCCTAGGCGAAGCTTCTTTGCTCCCTAGTCATCGAAACCCCATCAATTCCATCACAACTAGATGTAGGCTTTTACCTTCATCGAAGGGGCCGAACTAGTATAACTCTCGTGTCCTTGTGTCCGCTTTAACCCCTTCAAGTTAACCCATAGCGATGGCTCCACGACTAAGTCCTTTCACGAGGACATCTGCCGTGACAAACCCACGACAGAGGCCTTCAAATCTTGACAAATTTTGGGCAAAATTTATGATGAGCTCGAGGAAGAGAGGGGAAGAACAGAGAAAGTGAGGAGAAAGTGGAAGAACAGAGCGAGCTCGGATGGACGGAGGGTTTATGTACGACGACCTTTAGTACCGGTTCGTGCCACGAACCGGTACTAATGGTGCTGGAGGGGCCCCAGACTGACAACATCCTGCCACCACTCTCATTAGTACCGGTTCGTGACACGAACCGGTGCTAAAGGTTCGCCACGAACCGGTACTAAAGGTCTCCTCCCGCCTAGCTGTTGGAACCGGTACTAATGGACGCATTAGTGCCGGTTCTATTACAAACCGGGACTAATGAAAAACGCACCCAAAAAAGCATACATCACATGCTTACTACTTGAAAAACGCACCCAAAAGGGTAAACCATGCCTTTTTCTTAAGATCCAAGTGAACATTTACGCAGTGGAGGAAGTGATGAGTGATGTCGTTGTAGCTCGTCACGATGCTGAAAAACAAAGTAGTGCCACAAGTTTTGTTATTTCAGAACTAATCATTCAGCAAGCGCTTAAAACCGACGAAATGCATACATAGGAATACTGATGCAAAAATGAGGAAGGTTCTTGTTATATGCAAAGTGAGAGCTGAGCCGTGGATTTGGCTATTGCATGCAGCTTGCCGCAGCTGGACGGCCACCGGGCCAGCAGCTCAACATTTACTCACGTACACCTTTTTTGGTTGCATGAAACGGTGGCTTTTCTGCTGCAACAAAAAAGAACCCATCCAAGCGGCTTCATTTACTATCGCAAACGGTGCTCAACCTTGTACAACTAGACCAAAATGGCAAGTTCTTCACGACCGGATTAGTGCACAGATCAGAACTTTTTCCTCCACCGTCCACTCTATCTATTTGCCCGAAATAGTCCCTGTCACGCACTGCCGGGTGGAAAAGCAGCAGCAGCCTTAGGTCCTGAAAACTACTGTGAAGTCAGACACTAGGCTGCCATTTCAGGACTACGCTGGCATAAAGGTGCAAGCCCAGCTTACCTGTTTTGTCATGGCGAAATTCAACAATTCATAAATTCAGAACCTTATCCACCCAAAGGTGCAGATCTCAAGGCGCATGAACTGTTCCGATAACACCTCCTCTAGCTAGTGTGGATCAGTGGCGGAGACAAGGGGGGGCGAGCAGGGGCCTGGCCCCCCTATCGATCGTGTTGACAACGAGTATTATTCTGCATTAGCAATGGCAATTACGCGATGGCCCCCCATAACTCAGACGTAAACTATGGCAAAATAGTGAAAAGCCCATAGGAAAGCCCATTCAAGGCCTCGTTCTCCCAAGGTTCTGGCGTTAATCCTCATCTCCGTGATTAGCGATGCAAACGATTCAGGCGGCCCTCCTGCTGCCTCCCTGTGGTTTCTTCCGGATTCAGATCAAAGAAGCCGGCGACTCCTTTCCTAGTCGTTTCAACAAGGGCACTCGATGATGCTTGGATGGCCGCTGCTAATTGCCGTTGGTGGGTAATCAAGTACACCCGCTGCTGATCAACTAGGGCACTCACGCTGTTGATAAACTAGGGCACTCGCACTGTTGATCTAGTGAATTTGTCACCAAACAATTTCAAAGGTATATACTATCTTCGTAATCTTTTCGCTTTGTTTGATGTACGTGTTCATGCCGTAGTATTTGTGATCAGATGAGGAAAGCTTATCTTATATATCTTTTATTTTTATGTTAGCTATACTTCCCTATAGAAAAAGTGAAGAGAAAGAATAAAAGAAATTTCTTTCTGAACCACTTGCTCCTTCTTTTTAGGGAGGCGCTTGTTTCGATCATTTAATCCTAGCCTTAAATTTTTTGATTAAACTCTTATGAGAATGGTAACTCCTACGCTTCTTGTAGTTGTAGGTAGCTAAATTTAAATCAATATTTGTCAAAAAAAAAGCATATACTACCTCCGTTCCAGTTTATAGTCTACCAAAATATCATATATTCTGGAACAAAGGTTCTTGTGCTTATGTGGTAGACATGTAGCATTATATCGAGCGTCATCTCTTTGCCCCCCCCTCCGCCCCTGGTGTGGATAGCAAATCCATGTTCTATATATATAATACAAGACATACATTTTGAAATGCACAGATCAGCACACATAGCCAACTTCAAAGTAAAACAGAAACATACGTATACGGTGCATGAATCATAAATTGCCCACATAGAAAAATATACTTGGCCATAAACAGCTAAAATGCTAAAACAAAATTACAACTGGCAGGGCCCAATGCACAATAGCAAGCACTCTTAACACGTCACTCCAGCAACAGCCAGAGTGGGATTGTTTCTTGTTAGGCACAGCCAACCAGTCTTTTATCCTTATATGAGACTACTACTCGTTGACGTTATCCATCGTTATTGTCTCTTCATTATTCTTGGACTATGTCCATCATCTGATTATTATATCCGTAGATGAGGAGGATCCATGGGTGAGTTGCTCCCTAATCCGTTGCTTGCTAGCTTCATCTACCAGATATCTTGGAGGCTCATGATTGTTGGCACTGCACTTGCACGGGTCTTCATCACACAACTCGATTCTCTTCAAGACGACAGCTCGTACCATGACAAGTCTTACATAATTCATCACCTTGTCTTCCTCCTTAAAACCGTTCATCACGAGCAATTTCAAGTTCAAGTACTTTGAATCCTCTGACGGTTCCCACAACACATTGGTCTTCTCAGCACTATCCTCTGTCTTACTGAGTTCACATGAATGCCGAGATAGCTTCATGGACCACAAATAAATAGCACATTACATTAAATGTTGTTATTCGTTTCAATATTTTTATCTAAGATAAAGAACAGCAGCAATAACAAGAGTCAATACATCCAAGTAAAGAATGATGGGTATAAAGCTAACGACACCCTCTTTGGAACTAGTTTTTGGAATGGCCTATATAGCTGTTTGGAACAAATGAATGATTTCGAGGATTCCCTAGGGACTTGGAGGAATCCAACATGAGATTATACCTCACATGAAAAATTATGCGTCGTGCATGGACATTATCTGTGAAAAAAACGCTATGCAACGTCGTGCTGTACAATTCATGAGATCTCCCTATTCGTGCATCTCAAAAAGGTCAACATGTGACAGGATAGAGCTATTGGGTATTTTAAATTTTGATATTACAAACCTAAACAGACATGACGATATTTTTATTGCTGACGGAAACGTATCGTACAAACAAATTATATCCAGGCCAAGATGTGGGTTAACTGGAAGAACTGAAGTAACAGACTTACATAAAAGTTCTCCAAGGAAGGTGCACCTTCGAGGATAAACATAGTCCAATTCAGATCGCACTCTGCAAAGATATTGTAAAGATGCGCATCTCTCAGTTTACTGAATATAGGAGTGAGCTGTCGAGGATCTTCAGGTTCAATCCAAATCTGCAGCAGAACGAAGTACATAAATATGAGGAATATGTCATGATGTTAACAGGGACACGTTGAAACAAACAAACATGATGTAGACGAGGAGGGAACTTTAACTTACCATTTGAGTGCGAAAATTCATATGCAGCATTGACAGGTTTCTGTTACCAGATAGGCCCTCACTCAATGTGAACGGCGTGTGCCAAGAAAGGGCAGGAGAGGCGAAGTATAATTTAACAAGCTGAGGGACATAGCGAAAATACACTGGGGGGTTTTCACCGCACCAGCTATCATAGACCAATTCCAGGAGTTTAGGGGCAGAGATTAGTTCAACTTGTTCACACCCAAAGTCGATAAGTTCAAGTCCTATGAGCTCCGAGTATGGAGCATCTATCTTGAGGACAGGGTCCTGGCCCATTTGACAGGATCTCAAGGAAAGGAGCTTATGTTTGTTGCAAGTGTTGAGGATATTGGGGATATCTGAGTCTTCAAAAGAAAGGCTCCGCAGCGTCAGTTTGGTGAGCAAACTGAAGGGGCCAGTACAAGCATGGAAGAAGGACATAAAGCGTTGTCTGAAGAGTACTAGTTCAGCCTCACTTGGACATGCAACATGGCCGGTCGCCGCAAACTCGAGGTATTCTGGTACGCCGATCTTCAGGGCATCCCTGACCGCGTGAGCGATGGAGGACAAGTAAGGGTCTGCTATGTAGAAGCAGAGCTGCAGGATCCTGATGATCCGATGGCATCCACAAGGCGGCGGGGATAGAAATCTTCTTATCACGTCGGTGTAGT
This sequence comes from Aegilops longissima, assembly GCA_021605205.1. Taxonomy (NCBI): domain Eukaryota; kingdom Viridiplantae; phylum Streptophyta; class Magnoliopsida; order Poales; family Poaceae; genus Aegilops; species Aegilops longissima. The sequence continues at coordinate 12,306,550 of CM038678.1, forward strand.
CGGTCATTATCTGATCCACTAGAGTGCCTGGAAAGTATTCAGCATTGATTTGCAGATTCGAGAGCTGATGCGGGAGGTGCCTCCATCGTGTGGAGAGCACGCCGGTCTGAAGTCTGAACTGCCGTGGGCGTGTAAAGGCATTGGAGGATTTTGAGCAGAAGATGGTCGGGCAGCGCGCTGATTCTGTCTTCGTTTTCGCTTGCGCTACTAGTGCTATCTTCATCTCTGATGATCTGCAAAAGAGAGTTAAACTAGTAGGATCAAAACAGGGACAGAAGACATATATTCAATTCTCCATGGGCAAGGTGAGTAGTAACAGTATAAAAATCTCTAGTAAAGATTAGAAGGCCTACTTTAATTGATACCCTATACTAGTAATAATAACAAGAAGAAGGCAAAAGGGGTATGAAAAACTTACGGTGTTGCAGGTTGACTCCATGGCGGCCGGCCGGCCTTGCAGCTGCTATCTGGAGTAGTTTTTCACTCAATAGATGGACTACTTATTGAGACGGGTGGCGGGCCTTGCAGCTGCTAGCTCTCGGGTAACTTACCAAGAAGAAGAAGACAGAAACGGGGACTAGGACGAGCCGGATTAGACAATCAATCCTCTGTTGGTTTAATTTGGATACCATCAGGAGTCAACAAAAGGAGAAAATGTTGAAAAAAAGATCACCAAATTATTAAAAAGTTTCATGAATTTGAAAAGAAATTCATCGATATTGAAAAAACTGCGTGCATTTTGACAAAAGAAAAATAAGAAAAAGTAAAAATAATAAATAAAATATAAAGGAAAAGAAAAAGACAAAACCATCATGAAAAAAAAACCCTTATTGGAAAAAGAAAGAAATGGTTGGGAAGCTTCTGGAAATGCCCGTCGTCATGTCCCTCTATCCATTTATTCACTAGACCCAGAAAATCGTAATTTTGGATTCCATTAAAAAAAGATTGATTTTATTACGACATGCTATTTTTTCCATTCATTACCTTTGAGGATCAGTCGTGGTCTTCTAGACTCTACCAAGAGTCTGGATGAATTTTTTGTTTCATCCAAATGTGTAAAAGATCATAGTCGCACTTAAAAGCCGAGTACTCTACCATTGAGTTAGCAACCCAGATAAAAAAAGGATCTTAGATACGATCGAAATCCAAAAATCAATAAAATTACACCGCGCGCTTCTGTCAAAACATTGAACTAGTAAGATATCAAAAGACTATATGACACTCGCCAAAACGTACTACATGCGGTGGTATGGGCTGAACCAGTCAGTGTGTCTGTGGTTACCAAGTGTACTGTTTCCCAGCGGGTTTTCAATTTTCTTTCATGTTTTCATATTTTCAGTATTCGGTCAAAATATATTACTTCAAGAAACAAATGTTCACAAACGTTAACAAATTTAAGAATTTCCAAAAATGTCCATGTTTTTAATATATATGAAATAAAATGTTCCCAAATATTAAAAACAATAAATTTTGGAAGATATCCTATAAATTTACAAGTAAAAAATTTAAAATTATTCGTCAATTTTAAAAACTATTTCCTTATTTTTAAAATGTGACTGTGAATTTGAAATTATTCCTGAGTTTTATGATATCTTCATGTATTTTTAAAATCATTCACAAATTAAAAATATTCTCAAAATTTAGAAATTGTTTATGTATTTTAAATATATTCCTGATTTAAAACAATGTTTATGGACTCAAAAATGATCATTAAATGGAAAAATGTTTTAGAATGGAAATAAAATAAGTAAAGAAAAGGAAGAGATAAATGATGAAAAAAGAAAAGGTAAAACTAAAATAAAATTGTAAATGTATGCCCGCTTTCCAAGATGCTTTCCATGTTGCATGCCCGCTTTGTAAATGTATCCATCAGTGATGGCGTCTCAATGTAGTGGAAACAGTGGTAGAGAAAATCCGATGCTTTTAGCACCATATATTCCGACACACATGCATATAAAATATACTAGAGCATTCTGAGTAACCAAACATGCAGTAATTAAAAGGACACCGGGAGCACTAGTAGATGATCTCATCCCTGTTCTTGATCCAGTTGCCCTTGGCCCTCATCAGGTTGAGAATTAATGGAAAATGGGATAAAGAAGTGCTGCCCATGTTTCAAGGGATATCAAAAGGTCCTTCCTCCCTGAACCTCGTCCCCGCCTCTTCCTGTTTCAACGGAATTTACCTCGTTTGAAGTACTCCACTAGAATGGCAGCGACGGTGATGAGCTCACCGCCGTCACTGAGCTGCTTGGCATGGCAAAGTGGGCTGCACCGCTGGCCCGCGTAGCATAGCGTCTCCACCCACACCTGGGCGAGCAGCTCCAGCGTGCCCACTGCGTCATCTTGGACGATCTTGGCACCAAGCTCGCATCCTTTATCCAACATGGATACGAGATGGTCTTGTGTTGTGTGATCAACACGTAGTAGCGTAAAACGGCTGTTGCTCTCTGTATCCCCATAGGTCTTGAGAAATGTGGCCACCTCCTCGGGTGAGCTGTAAGGCGTAGCAGCAGCCTCAGGACCACGCGCGATGAGGCCAAAGCACACCTCGATGTAGGAATTGTGGTTGGCAGTGGGACCGAGCATGTAGGGGCGTGAGGCGAGGAGGTACAGCATGTAGTCGGAGAGCGCCTGGACCGCCTCACTCATCCGCTTATGCTCCTCGCTGCTGCTGCTCATCATGGACATGGAGTAGATGTAGATGTTGGTGGCGATGTGCCAGACAAGGATCTTTTCTTCCACGCTCCAGGTCAGGCCCTCGTACAATCCCCACCTGCTGAGCTCCGCTTGACCACGTGAATCAAAATGTACAAGGCTGTCGTGGTCATGGCTAAAGAGCCTGAGGTCACCCTCCTTGCTCAGGAGGTAGTCCACCACCAGATCCTGGATGAAGGGCGAGACAGGGATGGAGCTCGAGTAGGCCATAGCGTTCCACCACACCTCTCTCCCCATCGAATTGGCCATCCTGCTTCTCTTGCTGACCCTGCTGCGAGCGGCCAGCTGCAACAGGTTGTGCTGCCCCATGGAGGCCGACCAGTACCTTGCCCAGTCCGCTGCGCGGACCAGCCGGCGGACGGACAACACCATACGGCCGAGCGAACCGCTGACATGTCTTGGTACCCATGCTGCGGCCTTGAGCCACCATCTTGGCCTGCCGGCGCGCGGTGTTGTGGTGCCGGGTATGTAACGCAAGGTCTCGCGGAGGGAGTCACGCGGCCCATGACTTATGAGGAGCACGCATGCCCAACTCGAGAATAAGCCTCTCAACGCCGACACCACCTCCAGGACAAGGGCACCTACCAGCAGGACATAGGTGACAGCCACATCTACCCGATGTTGATGACGACGATGTTGATGGCGATGGAACAACAGCAAGGCGACGGTGGTGGCCGCCGGCGAGAGCATACGGATGCAGAGGCCGAACCAAGTGTGCATCACCTCAGCCTTGGTGTACAGGACGTCGTGCATCAGGGACATCTGCATCTCAACCACCTTGTACAGACGGCCCTCCTCCCGGAGATACGAAGCATGTCCGTATCCTGCTTCGTTCATCAGCCCCTTGATCATTTCCTTGGGAACCCCAAGCGTTCGGTGAGCCATCAGTAGACAGTCTTCAGTGTCCCACGGACGCTTCTCTAGTATGTCTTCCAGATTGTTGCGTGAGATACAGAAGCCCGAATGCTGTAAAGCTTGGTAGTTCTTCCCCACCGGGTTGCTGCCAGCGCACCGGAGCGCCCAGACCCTCTCCGCGTACTTGACGACACCCATCACAAACATGAGGATGCCGGCCCACCGGAGCAAGGCCGGGCCCGACTGGCTACCAACGACAACGGAGGTGTAGAAGAGGACGTAGCCGGCGGCGGTCACCTGCACGGCGAACGTCTGCAGGTGCCGCAGCCAGAGCCGGTTGTCCTCGACGGCGTAGGCGGTGATGTTGTCCTGCCCGCCCAGATGGAGCAGCAGGAACGGCGCCCAGAAGGCCATCAGCTCGTGGTCGGGAGACCGGCTGGCGGCGGACAGGTGGCCCAGCACGTAGATGGCCGTGCCGTCGGCCAGCATGTACGCCGACCAAGCCAAGAACCTTACCGCGCCGGAGTCCACGCGCCGTCGGAATTCCGCCAGCATGAGCAGCGCCACCTGGAGCGTCAAGCTGAGCAGCACCAACGCCTGGATACCCCAGTCTTTCCATGCTGCGATACCCGATTCTTTCCATGTTGCTCCTCCGGCCATATCGATGTCGATCTGCAGCTCGACCCTGCTTCTGAAATCAGAACAAGTACAAATTACAGACCCACCATTTGATTAAGGGGGGAAATTGGAAAAAATTGCAAATATAACACATGCAATCTAGGTTTGAAACTTAATTCGTCCAACTTTCAAAAAATGACACTGCAGCAACGAATTTTTTCAACATTTGACATTTCCCCCTCTTTTCTTATTTCCCAGGCCACTTCCTTCTCCTTTTCTATTTATAAAGACCTAACGTGACCATTATGTCCCTGACCCCACTTGGAAGATTACTGTGGAGTACTCCCTCCTCTCCGGTTTATAAGGCTTATCTCTTTTTTCAATTTTGCCAATTTAAACGGGTCATCTCCATCTCCTTTCAAAAAATGACACTGCAGCAACGAATTTTTTCAACATTTGACATTTCCCCCTCTTTTTCTTATTTCCCAGGCCATTTCCTTCTCCTTTTCTATTTATAAAGACCTAACGTGACCATTATGTCCCTGACCCCACTTGGAAGATTACTGTGGAGTACTCCCTCCTCTCCGGTTTATAAGGCTTATCTCTTTTTTTAATTTTGCCAATTTAAACGGGTCATCTCCATCTCCTTTTAAAAAATGACACTGCAGCAACGAATTTTTTCAACATTTGACATTTCCCCCTCTTTTCTTATTTCCCAGGCCATTTCCTTCTCCTTTTCTATTTATAAAGACCTAACGTGACCATTATGTCCCTGACCCCACTTGGAAGATTACTGTGGAGTACTCCCTCCTCTCCGGTTTATAAGGCTTATCTCTTTTTTCAATTTTGCCAATTTAAACGGGTCATCTCCATCTCCTTTTGAGATTCCGAGGCACATTAAATCTTTGCATGCAAGAATTAAAAAGGAGCTCACCAATGCATGCAATGCTACTACTCATCTAGCGGCCAAGCATGCATGCACTGCAACTAATCTCAATTAATGCAACAATTTAGTTTGGATAGTTTTGTAAAGTACGAGATACATTCCTCCACTCCACATTTGCCTTGGTTGATGAGATTTCAGATTTGAGCCCTATAAACCGGAAGGGACGGAGTAATACTCTTCTAATTAATCAAGGCAGGAGCTACTACGAGCTCGAAAGAATGCAGTTGCTGCCGCTACGCCGGTGAGCTGCTGGTCTGGCTAGGTCCGCGGCGGATTCTACCATACGTTGCCACGGGGTACGAGGTAGACAACGCGGACGCTCACCACGCCGGGGTTGCCCAGCCGGAATCCGGGAGCGATAGCGAAGCCGACGACCAAGCGTCCATGCCTCCTGCACCGGCGCGGCGGCCGGCCTCGAAGTGGCTGGGCAGCTGGTAGCTACACAAATCCAGGAACCCTCCTTCGTCGCCGACGCTGCCGTAGCAGGCAACAGCTAGAGCAGTCCGAGGAGCGAGCAGAGGCCGCCCTCACGGCGCCCTGATCCTGTTCGTCCTACTCCTGGCCCGCCCGGCGCCCGCCGAGACGGCGCCGGAGGAACCCACATTGCCCTCCACAACTCCCCTCCGCCGCGTCAACCGACGCTGGGGCAGCTGCGGTCGCCGGGGTGAGGGTCAAATCCAACTCGGTGCTGGTGGCGCTACTGGACTCGCACTACACAGAGCTGACGGAGCTGGTGGAGAAGGCCCTGCTGATCCAGACGCTGGAGGACGCCGTCGGGAGGCACAACGTCACCATCTTCGCACCGCGGTATAAGAGCATGGTTAATAATATAGCCAGCTGCTGGCTATATGATGTTGCCATGTCACATTTAGTCAAGCTTATAGCCAACACGTACAATAGCTAGATACAAATATGTACTACTTTGTTGATACATGGCCACCCCACTCTCTCACAAAGTATCTAGGAGTACGTGCTGCAGCCGGCTGTTAAGGGCATCTCCAACAGTTGTAAGATAGGTGTTGGTAAATTTGCCACCTAGGACATAGTGATGACGTGGCATGCAATAAATATAGAGAGAGAGCAAAGTTGTATGTAGAATAACCAACAACCTTTGCACAAGCTCCAAGGTGAAATAGAGAGCAATCACATTTATTTTCTCATCATCTATTGGATAGCTTACATACAACCTATTGGAGTAGTTGTATGATAGCTTGTTGGTTGATGACATGTACATTTTACCAACAAGACTAACATACAATCTATTGAAGATGCCCTAACTAGTAGCCCGCTTCTCTTCTCTCTCCTCTTCTCTCTTTTACAAGTAAGCAAGAATATAATATTTAATGTCTTACAGCCTGCCTACATCACCTTATTGTACTTGCTCTAAGGCGTTGGAGCGGGACCTCGACCCGGAGTTCAAGCGCCTCCCGCTCGAGCCCCGGAACCTCAAGTCGCTCCAGTCGCTGCTCGTCTTCCACGTCCTCCCCTCCCGCCACCCCGCGGGCTCATGGCCCGAGGCCCACGCACCACCCCACCCTCTCCGGCGAGGAGATCGAGCTCACCGCCATCACGCGCCCGGATGCGGTTCTCAGGCCGCACGGGGTCATCCACGGCATCGAGCGCCTCCTTGTGCCGCGGTTGAGGCGACTAAACGGATCTGATCACATGTAGAGTGGAGTGATCTGCCAGCTAGCTAGCGTGATTCCCCACTAATCGAGATGACTGATTACTGGTGCAGTTTCCCCACTAAAGATGGGATGGAGGGGCTGTTTTTTGGGAAGTCCCAAAAAAAATTTGGGAGTGAGAAGGCTTTGGGGGATTCGGTTAGATAGGTGTTTATGGGACCGGCTACCGGTCAGTTGACTGAAAATAAAATTTGGGTCAGTCGCCTGACCCAAACTTGTTTTTTTTTACGTTAACTTGTTTCAGTCGACCTTGCCGGCAACAACGTGTGCACAGTGCACTTATCGAGCCTCATACTCATGCATGTGCACGTTGCATGTCACCCTACGGCTTAAATTTTGTCAACTGCGCTGGCCGCATGCAGCTGTACTTATCGCGTCGAGAGCAAGTGAAAGCCATGCACGCCCACAGCTCCAAGTTGGAGCCTCCAAGCTAACTGGCCCATACCTTTTTCACACTTAGATAACTTAGACTTTCTCACGTTGATTAACGCAAGTACTCTACACTGTCCTGCTCCCATAGTAGTTCCTAGAAATGCATATACACATAAGCTAGCTTCGCATGTTGGCCGGCTAGCTATGCGACCACACGTAGCTATGTCGCTCGGGCGAGCGGCTCCTGTCTCATTGGTTAAACAAACATCACCACAGTCGGGAGTGCTTCTTTAAAAATGCTACATCCACAGAGAGCTTGTTACTGATCATATTTACATCCGAAAAATGGAAAAACACATAAACAAACAATGACAGAAAATTGCACACAATTTGCATGAAAATTGCAGCTTTTCATAATATGCAAAAATAACCATATAGTAGTGCAATTTTTAGACAGTGGTACGAATTGTACACACCATTGCATAAAAATTGTAATGGGGGCTATTATTTGATAGGCGCCTAGTTTTTTTGGGCATTCAGTCAAATTGTCTCCACTACCCGATTATGATCCAAAGGCCCATCCGCCTACTTCTTTCTCTAGCCTTCTTTCCCCTATACTAACACTACCCCCCAACACCCAAAACAGAAAATAAATTTTCTAGATAAGAATGAATTAGTGGCATTAGTATTACCCTTTAATAAAAAGAAACTAAAAACAGTGAAAAATGTACACAAAATTTGCGTTGTTTTATAATATGCAAGAATACGCATATAATGCTGGATTATTTTGTGCAAAAGATAAGTTTTCTAAGAAGGAATAAATTAGTGGCATTGGTATTACCCTTAAAGAAGAAACAAAAATAAAATCAAAATAATCAACATAATGAATTTTTCTAAGGAAGAATAAACTAGTGCCATTGGTATTACCCTTTAACAAGAAAGAAAATAAAACAAAATAAAAGCTAAAACAAAATCAAAATAGAGAAGTTCACTAATTAAGAATGAATTAGTGGTGTTGGTATTACCATTTAAGTATTTTTATAAAAACAAATCAAACAATGACTAAATTTACACACAATATACACAAAATAAGCACTTTTCCGTAATGTGCAAGAATAAGCATATAATAGTGGAATTTTCACAAAAGGATTTCACAAGAAGTGATGAATCAGTACCATAGATATTACTTTAAAGAAGAAATAAAATAAAATAACAACTAAAATAAAATCAAAATAAAAATTATAAGAAAAAAATGAATTAGTGACATTGGTATTACCCTTTAAGAAGAAAGAAAAATGAAATAAAAATGAAGCACAATCAAAATAGTGAGGTTTACTAAGATAGAACGAATTAATTACATACACATTACCCTTAAAGAAGAAAGTAAATTTAACAAAAGCAAAAGAAAATAAAAACAATGAAGTTTTCTAAAAATAATCAATGACATTGCTAATACACTTTAGGAAGAAAGAAAATCAAAAAAATAATGATAAAATTGCACACAATTTACACATAAACTATGATTATTTTTGCAAGAATATGCATATAATAGTGAAATATTGCCATAAAGAAAATTTCCTAATAAAGAATGAATTAGTGGCACTTGTGTTACGTTTAAATAAGAAATAAAACTAAAACTAAAACTAAATGGAAAATAAAATATTGAAATTTTTCTAAGAAAGAACGAGTTAGAAGCCTTAGTAATACCCTTTAGGAAGAAATAAACTAAAATAAAAACTAAATCAAAATCAAAATCAAAATAGTGAAGCTTTCAAAGAAAGAATGAATTAGTGACATTGGTTTTACCTTTTAAGAAGAAAGGAAACAAAACAAATTGAGAATTTGCACACAATTTATGCAGAAATTGCACTTATTATAATATGCAAGAATAAGTATAATTGTAGAATTCTCACAAAAAGAAAGTTTCCTAAGAAGTAATGAATTAGCGACATTGATATTGCCATTAAAAAGAAAAGAAAAGAAATACTAAATCAAAAACAAAATAATGAAGTTTTGTAAGAAAAAAATGAATTGGTGGTTTTGGTATTACTCTTCAGAAAAAATGAAATAACTACCAAAACAAAATCAAATAATAAATTTTCTAAGTAAGAATGAATTAGTTGCATTAATATTACCCTTTAAGAAGAAAGAAATGATAAAATAATCAGAAAATAACAAAATTACACACAATATATACAAAACATTGTGCTTTCAAGAATATGCATATGGTAGTGGAATTTTCACAGAAAATACAACTATAATGAAACTGCACTATTTTAGTAATATGTAAGAAATAAGCACATAATAGTGCATTTTTGACAGAATTACAATTTATACACATATTAGAAATTACTACGTGTATATATTTTGTATTCAACCAACATCCAGAATATACTATAAAAACCGACAAAAGACAGAACCACTAAACGCACAGAAACAACCTAATAAGAATACATGTAACAAGCTTCAGCCCAACAAAAAATCGACTGACCCAAAATTAGGGTCACTCAAAAAACGTCCAGCCCAATTCAGGACAGCACACACAACAGAAAGAAAAAACAACTAGCACACATCTTGAAGCAGCAATCAATGGTTAAAAAATTGACTGACCCAAAAAGCTAAAACTCAGTCAGCTGACATGCACTATTTTAGTAGTATGTAAGAAATAAGCACATAATAGTGCATTTTTGACAGAATTACAATTTATACACATATTATAAATTACTACGTGTACATATTTTGTATTCACCCAACATCCAAAATATACTATAAAAACCGACAAAAGACAGAACCACTAAACGCACAGAAACAGCCTAATAAGAATACATGTAACAAGCTTCAGCCCAACAAAAAATCGACTGACCCAAAATTAGGGTCACTCAAAAAACGTCCAGCCCAATTCAGGACAGCACACACAACAGAAAGAAAAAAACAACTAGCACACATCTTGAAGCAGCAATCAATGGTTAAAAAATTGACTGACCCAAAAAGCTAAAACTCAGTCAGCTGACATGCACTATTTTAGTAGTATGTAAGAAATAAGCACATAATAGTGCATTTTTGACAGAATTACAATTTATACACATATTATAAATTACTACGTGTACATATTTTGTATTCACCCAACATCCAAAATATACTATAAAAACCGACAAAAGACAGAACCACTAAACGCACAGAAACAGCCTAATAAGAATAAATGTAACAAGCTTCAGCCCAACAAAAAATCGACTGACCCAAAATTAGGGTCACTCAAAAAACGTCCAGCCCAATTCAGGACAGCACACACAACAGAAAGAAAAAACAACTAGCACACATCTTGAAGCAGCAATCAATGGTTAAAAAATTGACTGACCCAAAAAGCTAAAACTCAGTCAGCTGACATGCACTATTTTAGTAGTATGTAAGAAATAAGCACATAATAGTGCATTTTTGACAGAATTACAATTTATACACATATTATAAATTACTACGTGTATATATTTTGTATTCACCCAACATCCAAAATATACTATAAAAACCGACAAAAGACAGAACCACTAAACGCACAGAAACAGCCTAATAAGAATACATGTAACAAGCTTCAGCCCAACAAAAAATCGACTGACCCAAAATTAGGGTCACTCAAAAAACGTCCAGCCCAATTCAGGACAGCACACACAACAGAAAGAAAAAAACAACTAGCACACATCTTGAAGCAGCAATGAATGGTTAAAAAATTGACTGACCCAAAAAGCTAAAACTCAGTCAGCTGACATGCACTATTTTAGTAGTATGTAAGAAATAAGCACATAATAGTGCATTTTTGACAGAATTAGAATTTATACACATATTATAAATTACTACGTGTATATATTTTGTATTCACCCAACATCCAAAATATACTATAAAAACCGACAAAAGAAAGAACCACTAAACGCACAGAAACAGCCTAATAAGAATACATGTAACAGGCTTCAGCCCAACAAAAAATCGACTGACCCAAAATTAGGGTCAATCAAAAAACGTCCTGCCCAATTCAGGACAACACACACAACAGAAAGAAAAAACAACTAGCACACATCTTGAAGCAGCAATCAATGGTTAAAAAATTGACTGACCTAAAAAGCTAAAACTCAGTCAGCTGACATGTAGCTAAAGTGGGTGTTTTTCCCTGAAACTGCTACTTTTTGGAACTTGAGATTTTTTTGGTCTTAGGACTGAAATGAGAATGTTGAAAAAGGAGTCTGAGTGCAGAACTAATTAAGGACAAGAGAACCCCAGCCTTTGGATATTGGGGACGGCTAGCTACCATCTTCTCACAGATGGTTGACTGTGTGACTGTAGTAAGAACTCTGAACAAACATGGCGGATGTGATGGAAAAAAGAGCAAACAAACAAACCCCTCCCATAAACCCCGACACTAATTTGAGATCGAGGGAGGATGGAGACGGTCAGGTTGGGAACTTCTGAGAGGCCGGTAAGATCTAGATCTTCTGAGCAGCACGCCAACATACAGAGGCAACCGGCAACCGGGCGGTCACTAGTCCGACCCGGGTGCAGAATTGGTTATTCTACAGCCTGGTAGTCTAATAGAGTTTATATATATATATTATGCGAAATGCAGCTCCGTATAACCTGTAGCGATTACAGAAACAAAATGCTCGAATCCATCTACGAAGCGAACGCCCGACTGCCGGCTCGGCTGGGCGCACGAGGAAGATTAAGTGAGAATCACTCACCGTGATGTGCGCCCTGTAGATGAGTCAGGGGCGGCGTGCGCTACAGCGCTGCAGAGCCGGCGCTGGTGGTCGGAGCCGGGAGAGACGAGCAGAGCTGGTCGGGGCGGAGCTTGCCGTAGGCAGCCGTCGGAGCGCACGGCAGGGCGGCGTCGAGGTCGGCCTTGGGTCGTCGGAGGATGCGCCGGAGTGGTCGGCGGGGGAGGCTATGGAGGGAGGGGGCGTGGAAGAGCACAATGCCAAGCCTCAGTCGCGAGCACCGGAGCGGGAGAAAAGGACGCGGTTTTGGGGCAGAGAAAGCGAGTGAGCCTGAGGGGAAGAGAGAAAAGGACGAGGTTTTCGTCATTCGCGTTCCGCGTTTATCAGGACCGCCCAATCTCTGCTCATGGTCCGACATGCATGCTACTCCCTCCGTTCCTTAATATTTGCCTTTCTAGACATCTCATATGAACTATAACATACGGATTGTATGTAGATATGTTTTAAAGTGTAGATTCACTCATTTTGTTCTGTATGTAATCACTTGTTGATATCTCTAGAAAGACAATTATTTAGGAAAGTAGAAAGCTGACAAGGGTCCCACTGTATTCGTCATATCCTCCAGCATCCATCCCATCAGCATCGTATGGCATCTGACGCGCACTACTACTTGATCCTGTGATTCCAAACAAAGCCCAATCACATATCCCAAAAGTGCAGAGCAAAAAACTTAAAAGTGCTGCATAAATATTTTGAAAAGTTTGGATAAGTTCTTCAGTTCCGATGCATTTTCTTCAATATTTCAAGACAAAATATAAATATGTACTCTTTCTCTCTCCCTTGATTACTCTCTCTTCTCTCTCTCTTGCCTCTTGCATGCATGCAGCCCATTATTATTCGCGCGCTCTCTCTCTCCCTTGCATGCAGCGCCAGCGTGCACAGTAATGCATCTCACGTGGAGGAGCCGCAATCCAAAGGAGCATAGCCTTGCACAGTGGTGCCGCCACACCAGGAGGCGGCTGGGCCAGCTGCCCAGCCTCCGTTCCGTCATGCGTCGGTCGTGTTTGCTAAATCCTGTGGCGGCAAGGGCTGGCGCCTCCGTAGGTGGCGGCAGGCGCCATGTGTTGGCTGGCGCGCCTCCCGCCACAACCCAGCTGGTCCGTTTTGCCAATGGAATTGAGAGGTGGTCTTTTCTGTCAATTTTGTTGGCCGGGTGGTCTTTTTGACAAAAAATCGCCACCTCGATGGCTACCAGGGCAAAGGAGAGACTCGACGACGTGGTGGTGTTGGGCCTCCTAGCCCATGAGCAGGTCAGCGGGATTGGAGGAAGGATTCGTCAGCCTCGGTTAGATCATTGTCGGAGAAACCCAAATCAGAGAAGTGGTGCACCGCTACTCCACTGGCGCTATTCCACCAACACTACCTCCGGCAGAATGGCGAGCTTCTCGGGTGACTGGATCTGAGAGGGAAGGAACTAGGAGAAAGAGACGCGGCTTCGGTGCCGTAACTGCACTGTAGTTGGGTCAATGGCATGTGGGCCGGCCCCATGCCATTGACCCAACTGTAGGTGCAGCTACGACACTGAAGCTCAGTACAGGAGAAAGAGGGGAAGACAAAGGTGGCTTGTTTCCTAAGAAAAGGATGAGGTGCTGGAGCGGGGGTTAAAATATTGGGGTGGTAGGGTGTAGGTACGGTAGTACTACTATTACGCAATGGAGTCAGATACGATTTGACTGTATTAGCTTCGTATAATTTGGGAAAGTGAGGAGCAATTGTGGGACTTGGTGGACCAGCAGGCTCTAATCTATATGCACGCGCACGACCGTGATACGCGCTGCGTATGGAACGCAAAGGTAAACGCCTTTATTGAAGAGAAAAAGAGAGTCGCTCGAATTCAACTTCTTTTTATATGTCCAGCTGGTGGAGCCGGGGCTTTTTCTTCTGTTTTATTCTTCTTCCCTTTCTTTTTTCAATTGATTTGCAGAAAAGCAAAGGATGGAAGCAAGGGGGTTTGGGGGAAAAGAAAAGGGCAAACATTTTTGAAATTTTGCAAACTCTTGTGATAGATTTAATTTTTTTATCAAAAACAATATTATTATTTTAGTTTTATTTAAATATGAAAAAGGGAAGAGGGCTTTATAAAACCCTAGAATAAAATATTAAAAATAAATAGGGTTTGCCTAATAAATTAGGTTTAGCAAAACACTACTAGGAAAAACCTTATACACAGAATCTTACCAGCAGCGCTCTTCAAAATACGCGCTACTGCTATTTAGCAGCAGCGCGTGCCAGAGAAACGCGCTGCTGAAAGAAAAATAGCAGTAGCGTGTCCCTTGTAAACCACGCTACTGTTATAATTGCCATGACCTCGCCATCAAGCTAGTTATACCAGTAGCGCCGTATTCCGTACCGTGCTATTGCTATTCATGTTAGAAGTAGCGCATTTCTATAAAGCTCGCTACTGCTAAGTTCAGTCCACAAGTTTAGTCCCACGTCGCTCCGCGAACAGGGTGTTTACTGTTGGGGAACGTAGTAATTTCAAAAAATTTCCTACGATCACGCAAGACCATGGTGATGGCATAGCAACGAGAGGGGAGAGTGTCCGCCCACGCCCTCGTGAGACCGAAAGCGAAGCGTTATAACAACGCGGTTGATGTAGTCGTGCGTCTTCACGATCCGACCGATCCAAGCACCGAACGTCACGGCACCTCCGAGTTCGCACACGTTCAGCTCGATGGCGATCCCGGACTCGATCCAGCAAAGTGTCGGGATGAGTTCCACAAGACGACGGCGTGGTGGACGATGTTGATGCTCCACCGACGCAGGGCTTCGCCTAAGCTCCATGACGATATGACTTCTCCGGCGCAGGCTTCGCTAAGCTCCGCGACGTTATGACCGAAGTGGAATATGGTGGAAGGGGCACCGCACGGCTAAGGAAAGATCCGTAGATCAACTTGTGTGTCATGGGGTGCCCCCTGCCTCAGTATATAAAGGAGCCAAGGGAAGGTGGCGGCCCAAGGGGGGCGCACCAAGGAGGAGTCCTACTCCCAGGGAGTAGGACTCCCCTCTCCTAGTTGGATTAGGATTGGAGGAGGGGAAGAGGGAAGGCGCCGCCCCCCTCTCCTTGTCCTATTCGGACAAGAGGGGAGGGGGCGCAGCCCACCTGGCCGGCCCTTCCTCTTCTCTCTTATGGCCCATTAAGGCCCATAGTCCTCCCGGGGTTCGGTAACCTCCGGTACTCGATAAATTCGATTTCACCGGAACACTTCCGATGTCCAAATGCAGGCTTCCAATATATCAATCTTTATGTCTCGACCATTTGAGACTCCTCGTCATGTCCGTGATCACATCCGGGACTCGAACAACCTTGGTGCATCAAAACTTATAAACTCATAATGAACTGTCATCGAAGCGTTAAGCGTGCGGACCCTACGGGTTCGAGAACTATGTAGACATGACCTAGAACCATTCTCGGTCAATAACCAATAGCGGAACCTGGATGCCCATATTGGTTCCTACATATTCTACGAAGATCTTTATCGGTCAAACCGCATAACGACATCGTTGTTCCCTTTGTCATCGGTATGTTACTTACCCGAGATTCGATCGTCGGTATCCAATACCTAGTTCAATCTCGTTACGGTAAGTCTCTTTACTCGTTCCGTAATACATCATCTCACAACTAACTCATTAGTTGTAATGCTTGCAAGGCTTAAGTGATGTGTATTACCGAGAAGGCCTAGAGATACCTCTCCGACAATCGGAGTGACAAAACCTAATCTCGAAATCGCCAACCCAACAAGTACCTTTGGAGACACCTGTAGTACTCCTTTATAATCACCCGATTACGTTGTGGACGTTTGGTAGTACCAAAGTGTTCCTCCGTAAGCGGAGTTGCATAATCTCATAGTTACAGGAACATGTATGGGTCATGAAGAAAGCATTAACATACTAAGCGATCAAGTGTTAAGCTAACGGAATGGGTCATGTCAATCAGATCATTCAACTAATGATGTGACCTTGTTAATCAAATAACAACTCCTTGTTCATGGTTAGGAAACATAACCATCTTTGATTAACAAGCTAGTCAAGTAGAGGCATACTAGTGACATACTGTTTGTCTATATATTCACACATGTATTATGTTTCCGGTTAATACAATTCTAGCATGAATAATAAACATTTATCATGATATAAGGAAATAAATAATAACTTTATTATTGCCTCTAGGGCATATTTCCTTCAGTCTCCCACTTGCACTAGAGTCAATAATCTAGATTACAAAGTAATGATTCTAACACCCATGGAGTCTTGGTGCTGATCATGTTTTGCTCGTGGAAGAGGCTTAGTCAACGGTGCGCAACATTCAGATCCGTATGTATTTTGCAAATCTCTATGTCTCCCACTTGGACTTGGTCCCGAATGGAATTGAAGCGTCTCTTGATATGCTTGGTCCTCTTGTGAAATCTGGATTCCTTTGCCAAGGCAATTGCACCATATTGTCACGAGAAGATCTTCATCGGTCCCGATGCACTAGGTATGACACCTAGATCGGAAATGAACTCTTTCATCCAGACTCCTTCATTTGCTGCTTCGAAGCAGCTATGTACTCCGCTTCACATGTAGATCCCGCCACGACGCTTTGTTTAGAACTGCACCAACCGACAGCTCCACCGTTTAATAAAAACACGTATCCGGTTTGCGATTTAGAATCGTCGGATCAGTGTCAAAGCTTACATCGGCGTAACCATTTACGACTAGCTCTTTGTCACCTCCATATCGAGAAACATATCCTTAGTCCTTTTCGGTATTTCAGGATGTTCTTGACCGCTGTCCGATGATCCACTCTGGATTACTTTGGTACCTTCCTGCCAAGCTTACAGCTAAGCATCGTCAGTCTGGTACACAGCATTGCATACATGATAGAGCCTATGGCTGAAGCATAGGAACATCTTTCATTTTCTCTCTATCTTCACTGTGGTCGGGCATTGAGTCGACTCAATCTTACACCTTGTAATACAGGTAAAAACCTTTCTTTGCTGATCCATTTTGAACTTTTTCAAAACTTTATCAAGGTATGTGCTTTGTGAAAGTCCAATCAAGCGTCTTGATCTATCTCTATAGATCTTGGTGCCCAATATGTAAGCAGCTTCACCGAGGTCTTTCATTGAAAAACTTTTATTCAAGTATCCTTTTATGCTATCCAGAAATTCTATATCATTTCCAATCAATAATATGTCGTCCACATATAATATCAGAAATGCTCTGAGCTCCCACTCACTTTCTTGTAAATACAGGCTTCTCCAAAAGTCTGTACAAACCCATATGCTTTGATCACACTATCAAAGCGTTTATTCCAACTCCGAGAGGCTTGCACCAGACCATAAATTGATCGTTGGAGCTTGCACACTTTGTTAGCACCCTTTGGATCGACAAAACCTTCTGGTTGCATCATATACAACTCTTCTTCTAGAAATCCATTCAAGAATGCAGTTTTTACATCCATTTGCCAAATTTCATAATCATAAAATGCGGCAATTGCTAACATGATTCGGACAGACTTAAGCATCGCTACGGGTGAGAAAGTCTCATCGTAGTCAACCCCTTGAACTTGTCGAAAACCTTTCGCAACAAGTCGAGCTTTGTAGACAGTTATATTACCATCAGCGTCAGTCTTCTTCTTAAAGATCCATTTATTTTCAATGGCTTGCCGATCATCGGGCAAGTCAACCAAAGTCCATACTTTGTTCTCATACATGGATCCCATCTCAGATTTCATGGCTTCCAGCCATTTTGCGGAATCTGGGCTCACCATCGCTTCTTCATAGTTCGTAGGTTCGCCATGGTCAAGTAACATGACTTCCAGAATAAGATTACCGTACCACTCTGGTGCGTATTTTACTCTGGTTGACCTACGAGGTTCAGTAGCAACTTGATCTGAAGCTTCATGATCATCATCATTAGTTTCCTCACTAATTGGTGTAGTTGTCACAGGAACCATTTCTTGTGATGAACTACTTTCCAATAAGGGAGCAGATCTGATTATCTCATCAAGTTCTACTTTCCTCCCACTCACTTCTTTCGAGAGAAACTCCTTCTCTAGAAAAGACCGAATTTAGCAACGAAAATCTTGCCTTCAGATCTGTGATAGAAGGTGTACCCAACAGTCTCCTTTGGGTATCCTATGAAGACACATTTTCCGATTTGGATTCGAGCTTATCTGGTTGAAGTTTCTTTACATAAGCATCGCAGCCCCAAACTTTAAGAAACGACAACTTTGGTTTCTTGCCAAACCACAGTTCATAAGGCGTCGTCTCAACGGATTTTGATGGTGTCCTATTCAACGTGAATGCGGCCGTCTCTAAAGCATAACCCCAAAACGATAGCGGTAAATCGGAAATAGACATCATAGATCGCACCATATCTAGTAAAGTACGATTACGACGTTCGGACACACCATTTCTCTGTGGTGTTCCGGGTGGCGTGAGTTGCGAAACTATTCCACATTGTTTCAAATGTAAACCAAACTCGTAACTCAAATATTCTCCTCCACGATCAGATCGTAGAAACTTTATTTTCTTGTTACGATGATTTTCCACTTCACTCTGAAATTCTTTGAACTTTTCAAATGTTTCAGATTTGTGTTTCATTAAGTAGATATACCCATATCTGCTCAAATCATCTGTGAAGGTGAGAAAATAACGATACCCGCCGCGTGCCTCAACATTCATTGGACCACAAACATCAGTATGTATGATTTCCAACAAATCAGTTGCTCGCTCCATAGTTCCGGAGAACGGCGTTTTGGTCATCTTGCCCATGAGGCACGGTTCGCAAGTACCAAGTGATTCATAGTCAAGTGATTCCAGAAGCCCATCAGTATGGAGTTTCTTCATGCGTTTTACATCGATATGACCTAAACGGCGAGTGCCACAAATAAGTTGCACTATCATTATCAACTCTGCATCTTTTGGCTTCAACATTATGAATATGTGTATCACTACTGTCGAGATTCAACAAGAATAGACCATTCTTCAAGGGTGCATGACCATAAAAGATATTACTCATATAAATAGAACAACCATTATTCTCTGATTTAAATAAATAACCGTCTCACATTAAACAAGATCCAGATATAATGTTCATGCTCAACGCTGGCACCAAATAACAATTATTTCGGTCTAAAACTAATCCCGAAGGTAGATGTAGAGGTAGCGTGCCGACCGCGATCACATCGACTTTGGAACCATTTCAACGCGATCGTCACCTCGTCCTTAGCCAATCTTCGCTAATCCGTAGTTCCTGTTTGAGTTGCAAATATTAGCAACAGAACCAATATCAAATAACCAGGTACTACTGCGAGTATTAGTAAGGTACACATCAATAACATGTATATCACATATACCTTTGATCACCTTGCCATCCTTCTTATCCGCCAAATACTTGGGGCAGTTCCGCTCAAATGTCCGATCGCTTGCAGTAAAACACTCGGTTTCAGGCTTAGGTCCAGACTTGGGTTTCTTCTCTTGATCAGCAACTTTCTTGCTGTTCTTTTGAAGTTTCCTTCTTCTTCCCTTTGCCCTTTTCTTGAAACTAGTGGTCTTGTTGACCATCAACACTTGATGTTCTTTCTTGATTTCTACCTCCATGCTTTTAGCATCGCGAAGAGCTCAGAATTGTCTTGGTCATCCCTTGCATATTATAGTTCATCACGAAGCTCTTGTAGCTTGGTGGCGTGATTGGAGAATTCATCAATGACACTATCATCCGGAAGATTAACTCCCAGCTGAATTAAGTGATTGTTATACCCAGACATTTTGAGTATGTGCTCACCGTGAACTATTCTCCTCCATCTTGCAGCTATAGAACTTATTGGAGACTTCATATCTCTCAATCCGGGCATTTGCTTGAAATATTAACTTCAACTCCTGGAACATCTCATATGCTCCATGACGTTCAAAACGTCGTTGAAGACCGGTTCTAAGCCGTAAAGCATGGCACACTGAACTATAGAGTAGTCATCAGCTCTGCTTTGCCGGACGTTCACAACTTCGGCTCGGCATCTGCAGCAGAGCCTGTCACCCAGCGGTGCTTCCGGGGCGTAATTTTTACGTGCAGCAATGAGGATAATCCTCAAATTCGGACCCGATCGTGTAATTGCTACCATCATCTTTCAACTTTGCTTTCTCAAGGAACGCATTAAAATTCAACGGAACAACAGACGAGCCATCTATCTACAGTAAACATAGACAAGCAAAATACTATCGGTACTAAGTTCATGATAAATTTAAGTTTAATTAATCATATTAAAAACTCCCACTTAGACAGACATCTCTCTAGTCATCTAAGTGATTACGTGATCCAAATCAACTAAACCATGTCCGATCATCACGTGAGATGGAGTAGTTTCAATGGTGAACATCACTATGTTGATCATATCTACTATATGATTCACGCTCGACCTTTTGGTCTCGTGTTCGAGGCCATATCTGTTATATGCTAGGCTCGTCAAGTTTAACCTGAGTATTCTGCGTGCGCAACTGTTTTGCACCGTTGTATTTGAGCGTAGAGCCTATCACACCCGATCATCACGTGGTGTCTCGGCACGAAGAACTTTCATAGCGGTGCATACTCGGGAGAACACTTCTTGATAATTTTAGTGAGAGATCATCTTATAATGCTACCGTCAATCAAAGCAAGATAAGATGCATAAAGGATAAACATCACATGCAATCAATATAAGTGATATGATATGGTCATCATCATCTTGTGCTTGTGATCTCCATCGCCAAGCACCGTCATGATCACCATCGTCACCGGGCGCGACACCTTGATCTCCATCGTAGCATCGTTGTCGTCTCGCCAACTATTGCTTCTCGACTATCGCTACTGCTTAGTGATAAAGTAAAGCAATTACATGGCGTTGCATTTCATACAATAAGCGACAACCATATGGCTCCTGCCGATTGCCGATAACTTCGGTTACAAAACATGATCATCTCATACAATATAGCATCACGTCTTGACCATATCACATCACAACATGCCCTGCAAAAACAAGTTAGGCGTCCTCTACTTTGTTGTTGCAAGTTTTACGTGGCTGCTACGGGCTGAGCAAGAACCGTTCTTACCTACGCATCAAAACCACAGCGATACTTCGTCAAATAGACTCCGTTTAACCTTCTCAAGGACGGGCGTAGCCACACTCGGTTCAACTAAAGTGAGAGAGACAGACACCGCCGGTCACCTTTAAGCAACGAGTGCTCGGGCGGTGAAACCAGTCTCGCGTAAGCGTCTGCGTAATGTCGGTCCGGGCGCTTCATCTCACAATACCGCTGAACCAAAGTATGACATGCTGGTAGGCAGTATGACTTGTATCGTCCACAACTCACTTGTGTTCTACTCGTGCACATGACATCAACGCATAAAACCAGGCTCGGATGCCACTGTTAGGGAACGTAGTAATTTCAAAAAATTTCCTACGATCACGCAAGACCATGGTGATGGCATAGCAACGAGAGGGAGAGTGTCCGCCCACGCCCTCGTGAGACCGAAAGCGGAAGCGTTATAACAACGCGGTTGATGTAGTCGACGTCTTCACGATCCGACCGATCCAAGCACCGAGCGACGGCACCTCCGAGTTCGCACACGTTCAGCTCGATGGCGATCCCGGACTCGATCCAGCAAAGTGTCGGGATGAGTTCCACAAGACGACGGCGTGGTGGCGATGTTGATGCTCCACCGGCGCAGGGTTTCGCCTAAGCTCGCGACGATATGACTTCTCCGCGCGAGGGCTTCGCCTAAGCTCATGACGATATGACCGAAGTGGAATATGGTGGAAGGGGCACCGCACACGGCTAAGGAAAGATCCGTAGATCAACTTGTGTGTCATGGGTGCCCCTGCCCCAGATATAAAGGAGCCAAGGGAAGGTGGCGGCCCAAGGGGGGCGCGCAAGGAGGAGTCCTACTCCCACCGAGTAGGACTCCCCCTCTCCTAGTTGGATTAGGATTGGAGGAGGGGAAGAGGAAGGCGCCGCCCCCTCTCCTTGTACTATTCGGACCAGAGGGGAGGGGGGCGCAGCCCACCTGGCGGCCCTTCCTCTTCTCTCTTATGGCCCATTAAGGCCCATAGTCCTCCCGGGGGGTTCCGGTAACCTCCCGGTACTCCGGTAAATTCCCGATTTCACCCGGAACACTTCCGATGTCCAAATACAGGCTTCCAATATATCAATCTTTATGTCTCGACCATTTCGAGACTCCTCGTCATGTCCGTGATCACATCCGGGACTCCGAACAACCTTCGGTGCATCAAAACTTATAAACTCATAATGAACTGTCATCGAAACGTTAAGCGTGCGGACCCTACGGGTTCGAGAACTATGTAGACATGACCTAGAACCATTCTCAGTCAATAACCAATAGCGAAACCTGGATGCCCATATTGGTTCCTACATATTCTACGAAGATCTTATCGGTCAAACCGCATAACGACATACGTTGTTCCCTTTGTCATCGGTATGTTACTTACCCGAGATTCGATCGTCGGTATCCAATACCTAGTTCAATCTCGTTACCGGTAAGTCTCTTTACTCGTTCCGTAATACATCATCTCACAACTAACTCATTAGTTGTAATGCTTGCAAGGCTTAAGTGATGTGTATTACCGAGAAGGCCTAGAGATACCTCTCCGACAATCGGAGTGACAAAACCTAATCTCAAATCGCCAACCCAACAAGTACCTTTGGAGACACCTGTAGTACTCCTTTATAATCACCCGATTCGTTGTGACGTTTGGTAGTACCAAAGTGTTCCTCCGTAAGCGGAGTTGCATAATCTCATAGTTACAGGAACATGTATGGGTCATGAAGAAAGCATTAACATACTAAGCGATCAAGTGTTAAGCTAACGGAATGGGTCATGTCAATCAGATCATTCAACTAATGATGTGACCTTGTTAATCAAATAACAACTCCTTGTTCATGGTTAGGAAACATAACCATCTTTGATTAACAAGCTAGTCAAGTAGAGGCATACTAGTGACATACTGTTTGTCTATATATTCACACATGTATTATGTTTCCGGTTAATACAATTCTAGCA
Organism: Aegilops longissima; assembly: GCA_021605205.1. NCBI lineage: Eukaryota > Viridiplantae > Streptophyta > Magnoliopsida > Poales > Poaceae > Aegilops > Aegilops longissima. Next base: position 12,329,540 of record CM038678.1, read on the forward strand.
TGAATAATAAACATTTATCATGATATAAGGAAATAAATAATAACTTTTATTATTGCCTCTAGGGCATATTTCCTTCATTTACCACCTTAAATATGTTACTTCTCAAACTATCACAACCACTTGGTCTTAATTGAACTCTATATGTAGAATTTGTGGCCGCAATATGAGTCTTCTCCGGTTCCTATCGGAGAGGACTCATATTGACAATTCAGATTATACACAAAAAGATCATTGATGGCCAATGTATTTTTGCATGCTTACACTTAGCAGTAGCGCTTTTTATAGTAAGGCGCTACTGCTAGGGCGTTTAGCAGCAGCGCATTACCTAGATACGCGCTACTGCTAAAGCCATCCTATCACTAGGCCGCCCCTCACTCTCCTCTCTTTGCTCAAACTCACTGTCCCCCGCACCGGCCCTGTCGTCTGCCGCCGCCGCATTTTCGCCCCCTCCCTCCTCTATTATGCCGCCGGCCGTCGCCCCCTCCCTCCTCCACCCCGCCGGCCATCGCCCCCTCCCTCCTCCATCCCGCTGTCATCGCCCCCCCCCTCCCCCGCCGTCACCGCTACCGAGGTAGCTCCTCCTACCTCCCTCCTCCTCCCTCCCCATCCTTCCCATCTGTTCCCTCCTTCCTCCACTCCTCCCTCCCTCCTTCCTACCCCTCCTCCTTCCCTCCTTCCTACCCCTCCTCCCTCCCTTCTCTCTGTTCTTCTAGAATGTAGGTAGTTTAAATGTAGATTTTAGAATGTAGACATTGTAGAATGTAGGTTCTGTAATAGAATAATTTTTTAGCCTATTTTAGGTGTTTTGAATAGAATAGGAAATTTTAGGTCTTTTGATTAGAAATTTTAGTAATGGAAATTTTTAGTTGGTAGAATTTGAAAACATGTTTTGTGCTTGTTATATTGTGAACTTAGGGCATATTTTTAGGGTTTAGGAAAAGAAATAGTAATAGTGGATGATGGTGTAGATGTTTTAGGTATAGAACATTTTGAATAGATGATGATGTAGATTTTTTAGTACAACTAGTTTATTTAGTGTTGCTCACGAATTGCTCATATCATGCAGATATAAACATGTATATCTAGTGTTGCTCAAATAGGATATGTGCTTGCCCAAGTGACCATGTTTGCAGGTAACAGCTCCAAGTGGCCTATGTCTTGCCAGAGTATTGATTAATTTCCGTTCCGACAAATTTCAGGCGCTCGATATGTCCTTTTTTAGCAAGGGTCATGCCGGATTTTTCCTCTGAAGTGGATCCTTAATCCTTTTCTAATATTGCTTTAGGAAAATGGTGATACCACCACCATGTCGATTGTGCAAGTCAAGATGCGTCAGCAGCCTTGCAACTGACACGTTGTTCGGCATCTACTTCCAGCCGAGTTTTCTTCCTGCGGCGGTAACAAAATATATGAAACTTGTAACAACTATTCTTTTTTTAGTGTTATTAGCATTAATGCATTGTGTATATATCATTGTGTATACATAGATCATCCCATGCAATGTAAGGTTGGAATTCAACAATCTGACCGGAGACACTGTGACCTTTGAGGCTCCTGGGGCCCCTATACTATGGAGGTCAAGAAAGGACGAAATATGTCACAGATCGGAGGATATGGATGGAACCGTTTCATCTCCTACATGGCTATCACTGGTGGTGAGTTGATCAGCTTTTCCTTCAGAGCAGAAAGACCCAAGCTGTCCGTCATTTATCTCAACACGGATGAAGATGATGAGGACCCACTTGATGAAGCCATCTATACTCGAAGAATAAGGCTGAGCGAGGATGAGGTGTGCAACCTATGGGACATAATTCCGCCACGTGCTGACTTTGTTGGGGTGTCATTGGTCACCCGCCTAACAACTACCATGGGTGATTGGCATGTTATGGTATGTTATACTTAGTGTACAATCCGATTACATGCTTACTTAGTAGAAGTCAAGCTTAGTAGAAATCTAGTACTGTTTTCGATAGTGTAGAAACCTATACTTAGTAGAAATATATTTGCAAGAGTATGTGCGAGGCTACTTATTAATTGATATGTTTTTCTTATTCAGAAATCGCCAAAGAGCCTATCTGTGAGTTGTGATATCGAGCCTGATGAAGAAGGCTCTGCTGGAATACGCCTTATCGCAAGGGGCTCCGTCGCCACCTATGCGTACAGCATGGACACGAATGGTCGCACACACTTCAACTCGGTTGGGTGGAAGAACTTCCTCATTGGCAAGAATCTTCGTGTTGGACAGGTCATCCTAATTACTATCAGGAACACCCACCGTCATGGCTTGAGGATGATGGTCGTCATCAATATCATTTAGAACTACATATGTGTGTGGCTGTATGACTACCCCTAATAGACTGCTATATGATGTATGACTACCTAGTACTTCTTATCATATATGCTCCTGTATGAACCATATATGTGTGTGAGGATGCATGTTGACTATATATGAGTACATATAATGCTTAATAATATTGTATGACTATATGATATTATGGTTAATGATATTGTTATCTGGTATATGTGAAATTACATTTTATTGAAACAGGGTACTATTTTAGATCAATAGGAAGCAGGGGAAAAATGTTGAAAGATACAGCAGTAGCGCGGGAAAAGAAAAGCGCTACAGCTACTTATTAGTAGCGCATGTTGGAAAACCGCTACTGATACAGTCAATACTAGTAGCGCGTGTACATCGAGCGCTACTACTATCTGTTAGTTGTAGCGCCTTATTAGTAGCGCGGCCACCCATGCTACTGATAGCGTTAAAATGCGCGCTACTATTAGGGTTTTCCCTAGTAGTGAAAGCGTGTAAAAAACATGCAAGAGAGATCTATGACACTCTCATGGCGGATAGGCTTGATGATACACCTAATGGCCCGTCTATCGTCCAGATGGGCGCAGAGCTGATAGAGTTGCTGGTGTCAACGTACGTCGACAGGGACGACCTTTGGGAGCGCCTGGGGACGTTCTGGGCCTGCTTCCTCCTGCACCTGTCGGCGTCCATGCCAGCGGACAAGCATGGGGCGCACTGATGTCTACTACACAACTTTCTTCTTGTAGACGTTGTTGGGCCTCCAAGTGCAGAGGTTTGTAGGACAGTAGCAAATTTCCCTCAAGTGGATGACCTAAGGTTTATTAATCCGTGGGAGGCCTAGGATGAAGATGGTCTCTCTCAAACAACCCTACAACCAAATAACAAAGAGTCTCTTGTGTCCCCAACACACTCAATACAATGGTAAATTGTATAGGTGCACTAGTTCGGCGGAGAGATGGTGATACAAGTGCAATATGGATGGTAGATATGAGTATTTGTAATCTGAAAATATAAAAACAGCAAGGTAACTAATGATAAAAGTGAGCGTAAACGGTATTGCAATGCTAGGAAACAAGGCCTAAGGTTCATACTTTCACTCGTGCAAGTTCTCTCAACAATAATAACATAATTGGATCATATAACTATCCCTCAACATGCAACAAAGAGTCACTCCAAAGTCACTAATAGCGGAGAACAAGAACGAAGAGATTATTGTAGGGTACGAAATCACCTCAAAGTTATCCTTCTGATCGATCTATTCAAGAGTCCGTAGTAAAATAACATGAAGCTATTCTTTCCGTTCGATCTATCCACTAGTAGAAAAAGGGCTTTTAGTCCCGGTTTTGGAACCGAGACTAAAGGGTCGTTACTAAAGCCTCCCCCTTTAGTCCAGGTTCTTACACGAACCGGGACTAAAGGCTCTCCAAGTGGCCGCTGCCTGGAGGTCCACCTTTAGTCCCGCTGGTAACACCAACTGGTACTAAAAGAAATTTTATGATTTTTTTTTGAATTTTTTTTGAATTTTTTTTTGGTTTTCAAATTTCTGAATTATTTTAACCTCTCATCTCTAATCACCCCTCATCACTGCTAAATTTAACCTCTAATCACTCCTCATCATCTAACTTCCCGGACGGTCACCCAGGTTCTATTCTCCCTCGTTTCCAAGTCTGCACTTGTTGTTTTCCTGACAATAATAAGATGTCAATCCTATTAACCTCAGGAATTTAGCTTGAGCATGAAGTCACACATTTCACTGTTTGAGTTTGAAACTATTGTTCTAAAAAATAACACTAATATTTAGTAACACTAATATTTCTTGAATAATTAGTTTGACCATAGTTTGACCAGATTTGACCAAAATTCAAAAAAACTGAAATAATTATTTAGTAACACTAATATTCTTGAATAATTATTTAGTAACACTAATACTTCTTGAATAAGTAGTTTGACCAGATTTAACAAAAATTCAAAAAAAAAATGAAATTTGAGCATAATTTTTTTTCCTTTTTCATATTACGTATCATATTTTGAAAAACAATTCCCGAAAAAAATCAATACTAATTTTTTTTCTGTTACTAGTGGCGCACCTAGCAAACGGTGCGCCACTAGTAAGTTTGAATTTTTTTGCCTCCAGATCTTAAAAGCCCCGTAACTTTTTTCTGTTAGGTTTTTGAGGATTTTGAAAATGTTTAACGGGGTTCTCCTAGTTAAATTCGGATGTAACTTTTCGAGTAGATGATTTTTCATACAAAAAACTTTTTCATCCGAGTTAGTATGCAAAAGTTATGCCCATTTTACAAATTCCATAGAGATTTTGCAAATAAAGTCGAAATTCACATTTGCAAATTTTCCCAACAACTAGACCACATATCACATGGGAAACTTATTTTCTTTTATTTTTTTGACATTTCCATCATTTTCTTTTATTTTTTTAAACTGAAAAGGCGATCCACAGGGGGGAGGGGTAGAGTTTGAAAATGGGACCTTTAGTACCGGTTCGTGCCATGAACCGGTACTAATGCCTCAAACCCCATTAGTACCGGTTGCTGGCTCGAACCGGGACTAAAGGTCTAACCTTTTAGTCCCGGTTGGTGCCACGAACCGATACTAATGGGCATCGCACCCTTTAGTCCCGGTTCGTGCCACCAACCGGGACTAAAAGGTCCAGACGAACCGGGACAAATGGCCCATGTGGCCCGGCCGGCCCCCTGGGCTCACGAACCGGGACCAATGCCCCCATGGGTTCCGGTTCTGGACTGAACCGGTACTAATGGGCTAACCCGGCCTGGACCAAAGCCCTCTTTTTTCTACTAGTGATCATAGAGTTCATACTAGAATAACACCTTAAGACACAAATCAACCAAAACCATAATGTCACCTAGATACTCCAATGTCACCTCAAGTATCCGTGGGCATGATTATACGATATGCATCACATAATCTCAGATTCATCTATTCAACCAACACAAAGTACTTCAAAGAGTGCCCCAAAGTTTCTACCGGAGAGTCAACACGAAAACGTGTGCCAACCCCAATGCATAAGTTCACAAGGTCGCTGAACCCGCAAGTTGATCACCAAAACATACATCAAGTAGATCACATGATATCCCATTGTCACCACAGATAAGCACATGCAAGACATACATCAAGTGTTCTCAAATCCTTAAAGACTCAATCCGATAAGATAACTTCAAAGGGAAAACTAAATCCATTACAAGAGAGTAGAGGGGGAGAAACATCATAAGATCCAACTATAATAGAAAAGCTCACGATACATCAAGATCGTGCCAAATCAAGAACACGAGAGAGAGACCAAACACATAGCTACTGGTACATACCCTCAGCCCCGAGGGTGAACTACTCCCTCCTCGTCATGGAGAGCGCCGGGATGATGAAGATGGCCACCGGTGAGGGATCCCCCCTCTGGCAGGGTGCCGGAACAGGGTCCCGATTGGTTTTTGGTGGCTACAGAGGCTTGCGGCGGCGGAACTCTCGATCTATTGTGCTCCCCGATGTTTTTAGGGTATATGGACATATATAGGCGAAACAAGTCGGTCAAGGGAGCCACGAGGGTGGGGGCGCGCCCAGGGGGTAGGGCGCGCCTCCCTGCCTCGTGGCTTCCTTGTTGCTTCCCTGACGTATACTCCAAGTCTCCTGGATTGCTTCCGTTCCAAAAATAACTCTCCTGAAGGTTTCACTCCGTTTGGACTCTATTTGATATTCCTTTTCTTTGAAACACTGAAATAGGCAAGAAAACAACAATTTGGGCTGGGCCTCGGGTTAGTGGGTTAGTCCCAAAAATGATATAAAAGTGTAAAGTAAAGCCCATAAATATCCAAAACAGGTAATACAATATCATGGAACAATCAAAAATTATAGATTCATTGGAGACGTATCACGCACCTCAGGCCAACTCCACCGCGCGACCCCAAGTAGACGCCCGCTTTGCCCGGATTCTGTCCGTTTGGGTAGGGCGATGGGGTCGTATCTGGGTCAGTCCTGGGACGCGGTGGCCATGCGCCCAGCACGCGGCCACATCCTTTGGCCCCATCTTGTCCGCCTCCATATTAAAAAGAGAACAACATTTCAAATACCAGCGGCCCTAGTTCAGGCCAGCGGCCCTAGTTCACGCCAGCAACAGAGCCAGCGGCCTACACGTCCTCACCGGCGACACAGCCAGCGGCCAGCAACACAGCCAGCCTCCAAAATGAATAGTTTTGTTCGCCGGCAACACAGCCAGCCTCCAAAATGAATATGTTTCTCGCCGGCACACAGCCAGCGGCCCAGCGGGCGGCACCCATGCCAGCCTCCAAAAAGAACAGCCACAGCCAATCAGACGACCTAGTTCAGGCCGTCGGCGTCGAACATCTCCTTCTGCCTGGCCTCGAACCAGCTCCTCGTCTTCTCGCTCATCTTGGTCATGTCCACGCTCATGATCGCAAGGGCCACCTCCTTTGCATTGGTTGCGGCATTGGCGGCCTCGATGTCGAGCTGCCTCTGCCTGGCCTTGACATTGGCAGCTTCAATGTCGAGCTGCCTTTGCCGGGACGCCTCCTCCATGTCGATCTTCCTCTTCTTGGCCGCCTCCTCCATCTCAAGCTTCTTCCTTTGAAGCTCTAGGTATTGCTTCATTTTCTCGTCTTTGCTTTGCCGCTTCTTCTCGTCCCTCACATCCTTTTGCGACATCATGCCATGCAAAGTCTCATGCAAGGCCATGGATGAGGCATCACGTATGTCGTCCACCTTGGAGTTGTTCTTGCCCCTAAGCCTCTTCAACGCCTTGCCATCTCCACCTCCGGCGAACTTGGCTGTCTTCTTGCCTCTCTTCCTTTGAAGTTCACGGTATTGATCCTTGAACTTAGGGAAATTGTTGATGATCGTCCAACAATACGTAAGAGTGAATGGCTTGTCATTGTGCGGGCCTTGATTGCTTCCAAAGATTGAAATGCCTACACCACATGATCAACAAGAATTGGACATGCAAACATATACAAGGCCGAAGTCTCATGGTCGTAGCAAGGAAAGGACTAGGATGAGGAGAGTATACATGTCCCCAATGCCGAGACCACTCACGGGTCGTTCTTCAACGCTCTCAAATGTGGCGCAATACTTGTTGCGCTCTTGTTGGATGAACAACCACCTCTTTTGAATCGAGGTGATGCCAGGGTTGCTTGTAATTTGGTAGGGCTCAAACATCTTCCTTTCATGGAAAGTTTTGTGGACTCTCGTCCAAAAAACTAGTCCCTTTTGTTGCGCGCCCATCCTTGGATCTTGGCTAATCTCCATCCAACATTGGCAAATCAACTTGTCCTCCTCTTGTGTATATGAACCCGTGCGAATGCTCTTCCTCCTATTTTGTGCTTTCGTTCTTTGGGTGAGCTCGTCGATGAACAATGGCTCACCACTAATATCAATGTCATTGCCTTCTTCTTCATCACCATCACCTTTGCAATAGATTTCATCGTCTTCATGCCACGAGTCACCATGGTCGTAGTCAGCACGGTCGCCGACCTCTTCATCAGCAACGTACTAGGCGTCGCCATCCCGACTTTGGGTCTCCTCGAGATCGTAGGCAGGGCCATGCCCACCGTCATAGATCACATCCTCCATGAATTGGTTGTAGAAGGGGTCGTCAACCGGTGGCGTTGGTGTTGGCATTCCGCCGAACAAGACGCGGGGGGACGGCATGGTGCCCGTAAACGGCGGCCTTGCTTGCTTTATTTGCATCTCGACGGACGGCCGGCCACCGCTGCTAGACCCAGGTGTGACGTTGAGGTCGATGACGGTAGAGGGGCGCGGGGTGGACGACGCGATCACGCCAACGTCCGGCGACCCCAAGAAACGGGTCTGGCCATCGTGCCTTGGCGGGGGAAAGCCGGGCGACATAGGCATGGTCCGCGACGTCGGTGACTGGCAGTGCGGAGGCTGGGTGACCGACGAGCCTGTGCTCGCCGAGCCGACGGCCGCTGCAGAGAAACCCGCCGGATGACAAATGCCAAGCATGAGGAGCATGTGCGCTTTGTTGATGATGGCCTCCTTCTCCTCGACCTCGGCCTTGCGCTGCGCGGCCTCCATCGCATCGCGCTCGGCGGTGAACTTGGCCGCTGTGGCATTGTCCTTGACGACCGCCCTTCAGTTCCTTCTCTTTGCCGATTCCGCGTCCAACTTGGCGATCTCCTCCGGCGTGCACTCCGACCACGACTTCCTTGGCGCCTTGGCCTTCTTCTTCTTGACCATTCCGGGTGGGTTGACGGCCAGGCCGCCGGAATTCGGCTGGGCGTCGGCATGGACGGGGGAGGAAGGGGGCGGCGTGAAGTGGGAGGGTTTGGGGGGAATTGGTGACAAATGGAGAGCGGGGGAGGGGGGTTGCTTTGTGCCACCGACAAGCGGGCTAGGGGAGGACAAGCGCGCGCGTCCCACTTGTTGGAGATATGCCCTAGAGGAATCATGTATGATGATATTTCTTATGTGTTTATGAATAAAGATAGTCCTTGGATGTAATCAATGATACTTGTTGGCAAGTACGTGACTTGTCTTTGAGATCTTGTGTTGTATGATACATCCTAAATTGTCCCTAGTCGCAAGTGACGTGTGGGCACATGTCGGACTAGACTAGCATATGACACGGTGGATGACTCGGTCTCACTAGCCATGGAGCATTGGATGCTAACCGGATAATATGGACTCGGAAGGATCTGGTCGGATTCGACGTAGTCGAATCCGAGTCGAGATAAGGTTCGAGTCGGACAGACCCAACTATGAGACACAGCGATATGTCATCTGTGAGTCTCTAGTATAACATACGTTCTATGTCCTAAGACCTGAGCTGATGCATGTATTCGGGATGGTGACAGACTTGCTTTGGGCCGACCAAATGCTACTCCGTGACTGGGTAGTTACAAAGGTAGGTTTTGGGTTTGTCCAGTCCCATGCTGCGAGACATAGTCGAGCAAGATGGGTTTTGCCCCTCCGATAAGGAGAGATATACTCTGGGCCCCGCATGTGATCTGACCAGGATAAACATGGCCATGCGACAAGGATTATGAGATAATCCAGTTTGTGGTCGGTATCACTGGAACAAGAAAGAGGTCGGCTAGCACAAGGATGACAGTCTCGCCTTGAGTCGGACAACATATATCGTGAGGCAAAGGGAACATAAGTGTGACATATTGTACAGGTTTGCCTAACCAGCTTCATAGTCTGCTTGGTGGCCGGCACGCCTTGCTAGAGGCCGCTATCAACCGTGCAGGTCGGAGGTGATCCGAACTGTGACCAACTCGACTTGAACCTAAGGGGTTACGCGCTTAAGGGAAGGAACCTACGAGGTCGGTTCGGAGGACACTGGTCGGAGGTGATCCGAGCTGGACTTGGAACACGACCGAGTAGACTTTGGGCTTTAGGATCCGTGCAAGGCCCAAGTGTTGAGCCCGCGATGGATGCCTATAAATAGTGGAGGTGCAGCACAGTTATTCAGTTGATCGCTTCAGCACCGTCGTTAGGGCTTTGCATGTGTTGCAACTAGCCACCTCCACTCGCTGCCGGTTGTGTGATCCGACCTAGCAGTCTGCCGCGCGACATTCCTCCTGCACGCGCGGATACCGTTAGAGGCGGTGCTGTTCGCGGGATCCGATCGGCTACGTGGAAGACCGACAAGGAGGAGGAGACTTCGGGAACGCGCTGCCTCAACTCTATTTCCACTACACGGCAGTGCGCGTCTAGTGGTAACAATCTGTGATCCATCTCCCGTAGCATGTTCTTGGTTGTTCTGCGCGTAGAAAATTTTAATTTGCAGTCGACGTAACCCTACCGTAGAACTCAACAGCGCCCGTCCGCGCGCCGTCCGTTTCGCCTCAAAATTGGCACAAACTTGGGCCAGAGATGGGTCGAAAGCGGACAAAAAACAAACAAAAATCTGTTTGCTTCCGCGCTGGGCTGTCTGGTTCCTCCGTTTCACCTCAAACGAACACGCGCGGACAGGATGAAGTCGCGCGGGTGGAGCTGGCCTCATAAAACGTCATGGAGAGCTCACGATGCACCTCTGGGCCTTGTTGTCCCACGCCGGCTTCCTTGGTGACGACGGTGGATGACCCCGCCCGTCTTCATCCTCTCGGGGTCATCCGTGAGGGCATCCATGGGTCCGGGTGCCCCGGCCTGGTACACAGTAAACTAATCTCCCACCTTCAATTACAAACGCGTTATTTTTGTTCGTAGTACCCTTTAAACAAATTCAGCGCTTGGTCGCCGGCTGCTTTCTGTATCTCCATGTGCGTGCATGTGACACACCATGTTCGCCTTCATCGAGCAAGTAATAAACGATTTAGTTTTGTCTTGTTTTTCGGACTCTCGCTGACCGCGCCGCGAGCACAGACGTCGAGGTTGTATTATTTTCACGACAAGATTGGTTTTAAATTTAAAGTTTTCCTTCATCAACTGAGTAACGGCTCTATCCTTCTCTGCTATCCCTTCACATTATTTTAGTTGCAAGTACAAATTCAGCATATACCTCTGTCCTTCTCGCCGCATACTGCTTGTACAGCGGGCGCTCCGCCTCTGACGCGTAGCGGGTATCGGTGGCGGAGATCCGCGATGTAGGCCTTACCAGCTTGCTCGGCCGTGAGGCACTCCCAGTCTTCCCGCATCTCCCGTCGGGTGACAACTTGGGGGTCGACCGGCTCCAATGGGGGTAGCCCGTCCGACGGGTAGTTGCGCACTGCGGCGGCGCTGTAGAGATGCTCGACTTATTGTCGTATGTGCCCATCACTTGCATCGCGGAGTTGAAGGAGCCAAGCCAATGGTGCTGGCTGGTGTCGCGATCTAAAATCCGGACACGATTCTAATAAGTGTACGACTCCTCACAAGAAAAGAGAAGACTCATCTAGAAAGAAGAGTAGAAGAGATGAATCACCTCATAGAGAGAGAAGGAGTAAAGATGATCGTTATGAACAAAGAGCTTCTCGAAGGAACAAGGAATCGAAAGAATATAAGTCAACCAAAAGCTACTCTAGAAGACATCAAGCTCATATTGGTGAATAGTTTTCTGATTCCGACTCCGACAACAACTCCGAAAGGAGTTATCACTCCGACTCCGACTATAATCTAGATGAAGTTGTTGGCGGATTTGCTCTCGTATCCTCCAACTTCCATGACATATTTGATTCATCAAATGAAGGAATTGGAAGATGCTTCATGGCTAAAGGCCCCAAGGTATCACAACCTGAGTATCTTTATTTCAATAATGATGAAGATGATTTGCTAGGTGATGATGATTTGTTTATTGATAAAACTAGTGATGTGAGATATAACGAACTTTTGTCAAAACAAGTTTCAAATGAAGTTGATGTTCTCAGCTTTTACCTCTAATATTCCAATGTGTCACACCCATGTGGTGGAGAGACGGGGTCATAGGGGCACATCTCCATAAGCTACATCAAATTATCTTTCCAATGCAAAAAACCTCACATCATTTGTAGTTGTGAGTTAAAAGCTCTGGTCATTCTCGTGTAAGGTGTCCAAACAGTTAAGACTTCACGAATTTCTAAGGAGCTCTCCAACAACTCTTAAACTTGACTCCTTATTCCCACAAGGGAGCCATGCAAATCTGCTTACTTTTGAAACCAGTTTCACATCTAGCTAAATGGGGTTGTCCCTGCTATAAAACCCCATCTCCCCCATCCTCTTAGAAACATTTTATCAAACCATTCAGCTACAAGCTTATGTAGTAAGAGTGCTAGAGAGATTCAAGAGATCCTTGTTACCTTTGCTCTTGTGAGTTTATCCGGATTCGCGAGAAGGAGTCTTTGGTTCTCCCTAATTCGTGCCCCGGTTTGTGGTTATGCGATTGTTCGGATAGCGGGTTGGAGTTCTTGTAGCTTCGGTTAGCCATCCCAACGCACGGGTTGCATCTAGCCTTGGCAGGTATAAAGCTAGTTCTGCCAGATGCTTGCAGCTAGTTATCCCTCCCAATTTGATCCGACGACATGAAGATCGGGCCACCCTCAGGCGTGAACTCGTTCAACGGGTTCCCACCTATCATAGTTGGCCCACAGTCCTCGTCCAGAACTTATGTGATGCCATTCTCGCAAGGAAGGACTCCAGAAGCCTCCCACCTTAACGTAATCAAGATGACACCGAAGACTTGACGTGTACTCCAATGATTGCTGGTCGCCGCCATGCGCATCTCTAGACCAGCAACCGACCATATAACCCTATGTACCCCTCTAGCGTGTATATAAACCAAGGGGTTTAGCCTGTAGGGGGAATCAATTCATAATCACATCCACCTAGCCATAGGGTTAGAGCACTACTTATGATCTCAAGGTAGATCAAGCTTGTACTCGACACACAATCATCATACAGTCAAAGTAGGACGTAGGGTATTATCTCTTCAAGAGGGTCCGAATCATCATACAAGTTAGACATACAAGAATCTGGATATGCACACACGAAAATACGCAGTATAGATCAGAAAATAAAACCCGAAATTTACAGTCTTTAGCACAAGTCCATATCACCAAACAACCGACAACAAAAATGGCATTCTTCAAGATCCAACATCCATCAGCCCAGTAGACGCACTGGAGTTTGAAGAAAGTCTGAAATTAGAAGGTAGAAAAGAGAGCAGGAAGAACCAGAGAAGCTAAGAAATGGAACATCGTCGTGCGGAGTCTAGAGCCCGAAAACTCCGATGCTGCTCGCACAAGGCTTGCCCAGATCCGGTAGAAAATTGTGGCGTCCAGGGGATTGCTGGTTTGGATTCTGCAGGAAACTAGGAGGGAGCACCTAAATCCTCAACGCCTGCTCGAGGTGGATGTGGTCGTCATCCTCGTTGGAGGGGCACAGGGTTGATCTTGGCAGAGGACGAAAAGCATACAGTGGTGGTCGTTCCCTGGCCAGCCTCCTCGATGGCTACCAGGGCAGAGGAGAGAGTCAATGGCGTGGTGGTGTTGGGCCTCCTCGCCTGTGAGCAGGTCACGGGATTGGAGGCAGGATTCGTCAGCCTCGGTTAGATCATTGCCGAAAAACCCAAATCGGAGAGGTGGTGCGCCGCTGCTCCACCGACGCGGTTCCACCAACACTACCTCCGGCAGAACAGCGAGCTTCTCGGGCACTGGATCTGAGAGGGGAGGAACTGGGAGAAAGGGACCCTGCTTCGGTGCCGTAACTGCACCTGAAGTTGGGTCAATGGCATGTGGGCCAGCCGTCTGTTAGGCCCACATGTCATGGCCCAACTGCAGGCTGAAGCTCAGTCCGGGATAAAGAGGGGAAGACGCAGGTGGCCTGTTTCCTAAGAAAAGGATGGAGAGCCGGAGCGGGGGTTAAAATATTGGGGTGGTAGAGTGTAGGTACAGTAGTACTACTATTACGCAGTGGAGTCAGATACGATTTGACTGTATTAGCTTCGTATAGTTTGGGAAAGTGAGGAGCAATTGTGGGACCTGGTGGACCAGCACGAATCTATATGCACACGCATGGCCGTGATACGTGCTGCGTATGGAACACGAAGGTAAACGCCTTTATCGAAGAGAAAAAGAGAGTCGCCTTAATTCAACTTCTTTTTACATGTCCGGCTGGTGGAGCCGGGGCTTTTTCTTCTGTTTTATTCTTCTTCCCTTTCTTTTTTCAATTGATTTGCAAACTCTTGTGATAGATTTAATTCATTTATAAAAAACAATATTATTATTTAGTTTTATTTAAAAATGAAAAAGGGAAGAGGGCTTTATAAAACCCTAGAATAAAATAGTAAAAATAAATAGGGTTTGCCTAATAAATTAGGTTTAGCAAAAGCATGTCAAAAACATGCAATGTGATGATGATGCAAAAAAAAATAACAACAACCAAATCTTGTCAGGGTATTATCCCGGAATGTTATAGTGATATACTGCATTGCAGGCGATAGTTGTTATGTCACGGGCATCAATTACGGCCTTGCAGGAGCCGCCGTCGGTCTATAGTGGTCGCGGGAGATAAGGGCATCAGTTGCGTCCGTGAAAAGCACTAGCCTTGTGTCTATGAAGGTGCTAGCCGTCGTAAGAGATACGAGCAACATCGGCCACTGGGTTTGCCCGTGGTAGATACATATCCGATAAAAGAATAACCCATAGCAATGCACAGACATTAAACTAGTTAACTAAAAATGTCATATCAAGATGATACAAGAGAAAAAAGTTAACACTCGATATTTGCATAGCTAGGGGACATACGTGTGTTTAGCCTTGTCTTTTCAGGTTGGTTAGCTTTTATGTCCGACATTTTATAAGATGTTGTGCAGCAGATACTGTTTAGACAAGCCGTAGATGGAACGAACTAGTAATAGTAATAAGCACGACATGTACTAGTGGTCTGGAGGAGCCCGCCTGTTAGTGTCTCATGTTCCTTCTTTTCTTTTTGCCCAGCAAAATTGTTTCCTACAATGACCAACAGAAAGGTGAAACCAAGCTGGCAAATCATAAATACAACAAAGAAAATACAGAAAATTTAGTTGATACATAACAGCAACGCTTCATTATCTTCCTGTTCCAACTTTTGAAAAACAAATCACCTTGCCTAATCCAATCTACGTGACTTTGCCTTCATAAAGAAAAGTAACATTTCAAGTCCACTAATTGTATCCAAGTCTGGTTTTGGCCCTGCATGTCTCATTTTTTCTCGTTCCCTCTTGTATGTTCCCTCTTGTATACTAGTAGAATGCCTGTGCGTTGCCATGGGCTTCTAAAATAGTTTGCTGAAGTCATATAAAGATAATGCATACAAAATTTCGCAGGTAGAGACAATATAACGTGGTCACAATTGTATAATAACTAAAATCCACTTCACTTGTAATAACAAAATAGCAAATTGACAATGTATACGTATAAAGTGATGATTTAACTAAAAATCTATTATAAATTATTGAGATCTACTTGATGCGCTTAAGAAATTCTCGCACAATATTAGGCTAGTTGTCTTTAGCTTCATTCGCACAAAGTTTGAGCAAGTATAAGAGCAACCCTAGAAGACCCCGTAAAACGCCCCGACCTGTAAAATAACCGTCAAAATACGGGCTGGCGCGGAAAATTCCGCCCGAACAGACACCGCAAACGCGGCCGGCCCGTAAAATTTTTTGAGGGGCGCGGCAAAATCTTGGCCCCAACCCGCAAATACGCATGTTTCCGCCTCGCCCCTACGGTGCCCCGTATCGCAGGAAAACGGTTGGCGGGAGGGACATTTCAGCCCACGCCCTTTCCCCACCTCCTTCCGCCGCCGCCCGCCATTGGTTCCGCCCGTCCTCCCCCGGCGATCCCGGCCAAATATGCCGGCGAAATCGCGCCGCGGGGCGCGTCCCCCACCCTCTACCACCGATATGCTGCACCACCCTCTACCACCCTAAATAGTTCTCTTCATAAAGGAACCAGCAGAAGAAGTATCAAGCGTGGATTGATCATTATGAAAAAGCCGAGCATAAAAGTTTTGAATAATTATTTCTCTTGAGAGCTCATGATTGGGACATGTCTTCAACATATACTTAAGCCTCCCCCAAGCTTGAGCGATACTTTGTCCTTCATGAGGCCAAAAATTATATATATAATTCCGATCACGATGAACCAAATGCATAGGGTAAAATTTCTAGTGAAATTCCAGCTTCAACCGGTTCCAATCCCATGTTTCAGTATCATCACATAGCCTATGCCATGTCAATGTCTTTCCATCCAAACATAAAGGGAATACTTTCATCTTAAGTCCATCTCCGGATTGACCTGTAAGCTTAAACAATCCATAAATTTCATCCACATAGATCAAGTGCATATCAGGATGCACCGTTCCATCTCCTGCATAAGGATTAGCTGGCAGTTTCTCTACATACACTGGTACGCGTCGGTGCTATACAAACGGTTTTAAACCCTTTTCCGCGACGGTATTTGGAACCGTCACCTAGTGAGTGTGGGTGATTAGGGGGTCCTTCCCACACGACCCAGAAACCTTCAGGGATAGGCCCTCCTGGCACACCAAATGAGTTCTTGTGCGATCGGGTGACCCACGGAAACCAAATCATTTCCGTAGGTATGTACATCTCACACGGTGAATCCCAAAAAATATTTCCGTAGGTATGTACATCCCACACGGTGAATCCCAGAAAAATATTTCCGTAGGTATGTATATCAAACATAGTCAATCCAAGGAATACGTTTCCGTTCTTATGTACATCCCACACAGTCAATCCAGGGAAAACGTTTCCGTTCGTATGTACATCCCACACATGTTTATGTATAGGCTCGTGTGTGATACGTGTAACTATCACACACGCTCTGCCTTGGTTAACCGTTTGCTTTTATCAACTACATCACACATGATGTGATGAAGAAAACTATGTGGCATTGGACTATCCATCACAAATGTTTTTACTGCTAGAACCATTTTCAAAGTTCCATGACCCATTTAGCAGGCTTATTAGTTTACAATTAATAATTCCAGTATTACGCAAATTCACATTTCATATTGAACATCTGTTTGCTAATTTCATATCAGGCACATAGATATATTTTAACATCACAGTACGATAGCTACTGAAAAACAACAAAGTATAGCATATAGATAGTTCAACTTCATAAGAACAATATATTCATTTCCCCAATCGAGATCATCTAGGCTCGCCTTATCCACCTTTGCTTTCAGTTCAATAAGAACCTGCTTTGCACTGGCCAACTGGGAAAGTGCCTCCTCCTTCGCCAACACCATCTTAGCAAAGTCTGATTTAAAAAATATGATCTACTTATCCACCTTCCTCTTTTTACCCAGCATCTTCAAATATTCTTCAGCGTTGACAACACTATCTCTAAGCTACTACTAGGAAAAGGCCTACTAGTGGCACACCTGTTTTGCCTACTAATGGCGCACTATAGGTGCGCCACTAGCACCACGCCATTAGAATTTTTTACTAATGGCGCACCACTGGTGCGCCATTAGTATCTGGTATACTAATGGCACACCAGGCAGTGCGCCATTAATATCTGGTATACTAATGGCGCACCAGGCAGTGCGCCATTAGTATAGCCCACAGTGCGCCATTAGTATGCCTCCCAGGGGGCCATATTTACTCATGTGCTTTGGCTTACTAATGGCGCACTAGTGGATTATGCGCCATTAGTGTCCTTTTTGCAGTGCGTCATTAGTGTGCTGATTGGTGCGCCACTAGTATGAATACTGGGGATTATTTTTTTCTTTTCTGGCATTTGCGCAGGTTACGAAACATATTACTGCACAGAATATAGAGAGCACAACATATAAACAACAGATTTATCGAATACAATAGAAGATTAGCCTCCGAATGCAATTCATCATATTAGTCTCCGAATTTAAAATACCGAACAAAGTTAGAACAGACACCGCGAATAGCGAGTTTGTCTTCAAATTATAAGTCGATATCGATCATTTAGACTACCATCACATAGAAGAGAGCTGCGGTCATCACGATGAGCATAATCGCGATGAAACTGGTCTTCATCCGGTTCCTCCAACGCTCCTTCCTCTCTCCCGCTAGATAGCGCGCGTATCTAACTTCCGCCTCCGCCCTAGTGGTGTACCCTTTGTAACTGTTACCGCTGAAACGGTGAACCTGTCTCCGACACTCCTCCCAGTCGTCGTAGACTCCGGGAACCTTACCCTTGTACACGACATACAACGACATCTCTACACACTAGCCTAACAAAACATTAGTAGCAATTCATAGAGACATGCAAGTTCATTAAAGTTTAATATTACAACTATAACAGCATGATCCATGGTCCTACTAATAAATAGCATCAATTACATATAAGTTGAACGATTGTCCAAACCAAAGAGACATACAAGTTCATTAAAGTTTAATATTACAACATGAATTAGTAGCAATTCACGGAGCGTGGATGAAGCTGCCGTCTTTCGTGATGGTCATGAAATCGCGTGCGTTGTCAGCCTGCATTTGTAGTGTTGTTTCTATCTCACTGTTGGACGGTTGAGATCTGAGGTAGAACTGCCCGAGGTACGAAGGATATCTTGATGGATGATTTCCGCAAACTCTGACTAGATGCCAAAGAATTCTTGTCTAGTGTCCGCGTCCTGGATTACCGACAAGCGTGTGGACCAATCTTTGAGATTATCTGGTAGCAGAAGGTGATTATGGTCCCGTAAGATCGCCGACATGTGATGGAGGGCGTAGTAGGCATCCTTCTGACCGCCAGGCGGCTGCTTGATGCAAGGGAACGTCGTATTGTGGGTGAACACGTGCTTGCCGTACCTATGAACTGGCCTCTTGAAGGTGCCTCCAGATCTGGCGTAGCCGGGGAGAGCATCATCAAGAACTTTCTTGATATCTGTGTAGTCTATCTTCGACTCACGGTCCGGGTCGAAATACGTGGCAAAGGAATATTTCGGGCTTAAGAGGATGAGCGTGCAATGTGTGTCACTGCACAAAACACGGAATGTTAGAAAAAAAAGAACGATCGAAATCTAAGAAATCATATGTTAAGGGTCAGTGAGGGGATGACTTACTCAGGAAAGTAAGGCACGGGGAAGTTATCCTTATCTGGGTTTGCCAGAATGACGCCTTCGAGGTGTGAACTCGCGACTTGCCGGTCCCCGGCGCTGCCCAAGATCTTGGCATGCATGTAGAAGGGGTCGACTATCACGATGTCCGGGGTCTTGTCTCTAATGATCCGCATCTCCATACTCAGCGAAAACAGCCGAACGAAGGTGTAGTGCAGCGGATGAAGGTTAAACATAGCGAAGATGTCATCAAACCGCAAGATGATCGTACCCCCGATGGCGCTATCCACAAAGCCCTTTCCCTCTGGCACCTTGGCCACGAAAACCGGGTATGCCACATCATTCTGGGAGAGACGCCGCTTCTCCAAAGAAAGAACACTGTCATGCAGACTCCGCATAGCACCGGTTGCAACATTGAGCAGATTACTCGGTAGCATCGCCCTACCCGCCACATGCACCCTCCTCAAGATATTCTTAGGTGAAGGTGGCCCGTCCTGAGCACGGATCGTAGTCGGTGCCGGCTGGCTCGCACCGCTCTTGTTATTCTTTCGTTTCCGTCCCTTCTTCTTCATCAGCTATAATGGGATCGAGTTCTGCTCAGAGACCGCCTTCTTGAGCGTGTTGGGGCTGATAATATTTCGCACCTCGGCTATCTGAGGCTCGGTGAAGGCGGTAGCTAGAGGCGTCTCCTGAGAACTGATCGCCAGACGACACTTGTTGCAATTGGGTTTCTCCGCGGTACCAGCTAGATCGCGGTCGTCTTTTTCAGGGTTGGGTTCTTGAGAAGGAGGCCCGAAGAATTCGTCACCTTACCCATGTTCGGCAACGTACTTATCGACGTTGGTAAATGTACCGTCGTCGTTGTCATCGTCGTCCGGATCCTGTGCCATATGCATGTCCGGATCCTGTGCCATAGGGATGTCCGGAATGTCCGGTAGCGTTGCGGCGGTCTTGCCATGGCTTGGCGCCGGCACGACTAGCGGTGTTGTCTGTGGGGTGGTGTCCCCCGCCCCCAAACGAATCTGGCTCTTCGGCCAAAGCAGGGGCCAGCTTACACAGGCGCTGAGGGTCATCACATCATCTTCGTCAGCCCCAGCGGGTCGAATCGGAGGTTCCAACTCGTTGTAGCCTGGCAGCACCCGAACCAGTTCAACCCTATACACGGTGGGTGGCATCGGATTACCGTGGAACACGGGGTTGCCCAGTTGAATGATTCCGCCCTTGGCGACATCGATCAACTCGCCGCCCACGAAGTGCAGGAGAGTGCATGGAACATCGGCGGTGCCCTGCGAAAACATGTAGAGCGTCAGGGATGCCCAGTCAAAGGCAAGATGAAGTCATCGGCCGAGAGGCTTAGTTACCGTGATGCCGTCGAGCTCGAGTAATGTCGAGCCACCGCCAACGGCGGGCGTGCAACTGACGGAGGGGCCGCTTGCTGCCGAGGTGCCGGCCGGCGTACACCCGGGTGCATTAAGCTCCAATGCCCTTGCCGGCGCCAGAGACACGAATACTGCCTCCGCCGGAGACACCAATGGCGCCGCCTGCGCGTTGTGCGAGTTGCTGGCAGTGAAGCTGCGAACCGGGGGCGGCCCCTGTTGGCCCCCGCAATCCACGCCGTCAGCCCTTGAATCAAGGTAGGCACAATGGCGGTGAGCGTAGTTCCCAGTTGTTGTTGCTCTTTCTCTTGGACAATCTCCGGAATCCGCGCCACTTGTGCCTTGAGTTCTTGAACCTCGTGCGACTAGCTTTCCAAGCTAGTCTTTCTCTCCTTTCGCCCACCAACATTATAGTATGACGACCATTTTGTGAACAAGCCTTTGCCGGCCACACGACCAGCTGACGACGGCTTACTAAGCTTATCCTTGTTTTTCATTACGTTCAATGCCCTATTTAGAGTGCTGTCCCAAGCAGGGGAGCTCTGAGACGACCCCGCGCTACTGCTTTCAGTCTCCTGCGGAAGGAATGTGAACCATTTAGAAATTTGGCTTCATTAATTAGAATGCAACCATATGGAGCTAATTACGCGGGGGTGTATTCCTTACCAGAACACGCTCAAGCGCCATGGTCTTCGGGTCCGTGGTAAGCTCCTTTGTTACCAGGTCCTCCTTGTACCGGGCCCTGACATAGTTCCTGGTCTGCTTGTCACGGTATTTCTCGAAGCGGGGCGGTAGGCCTTGCTCGGCACGCTCCGCGTCCTCCTTGTCCCATATAGGATCCGCCACTCTGTAACCGCCAGGACCGAGTTGGTGGACCCCTAAGTTCAACTCCCGCATTTCTTTCCCCCACTGACTTGATTCCACGGTTGCGCTTCTCTCGCACTTGATCTTGAACTCCTTGTAGTCATCTTCGCTGATCGAAGGATTTTTCGCCTTGATCTTCTCATAACTATCACCTTTGTCAATCATTTTCTTCACCGCGCTTCTCCAAGTAGACAGGGCCGTGCTCATCCTTGTGAGGGCGGCACTGTTCACTTTATTCCCTGAGAGGCGTGTGTTTGCAAAGTCAGCGGGGAACTTGTATCGTTCGTGCAGCTTCATGAACAGGAGGCTGCGCAAATTCCCTCGGTCCTTATGCCTTAGGTTCTCGGTGTTGATCGAGACGGTGCTCCGGACAATGCACCCGAGCTGAACCGAGTACCCCTTGACTAATTCTTTGGGCGCCGTTGGATGCCCCTCGGAGGACACTTCAATAAATTCCTCCTTGACGGTGCCAAGCACGTTCGGGCGCCGGTCCTTTCGTTGCCTCTTCAATTGGCTGCCATTTGTGCGTGCGGTGCCATCATCAGTGGTGTCATCCTCGGCGGCACCATCAGTGGTGTCGTCCCCGACGCCACGTGGGGTTGTGTAGTCAGGATCAGTGTCTTCCGCGGTGTCCTCATAACGGTGAGGTTCTTCCTCCATTTCCTGGGACAGCTCCCACAATTGCTTGCCCGAACCGCCGGCCTCATCGTTGTGGGCCATGTTTTGCTCTAAATAGGAAAAACGTTTCGTCAAAAAGTTGGTTATTGTCAAGGAACAAGATCATGGTCTCATCATTTAGGGTTTGTCGACACCGAGGCATCCTAAAAGCTAAGCTTTTATCATTTAGGGTTTGTCGACGCCGAGGCACCCTAAAAGCCTAAACTTTCATCATTTAGGTTTTTATCGACACCGAGGCACCCTAAAAGCCAAGGATTTATAATTTAGGGTTTGTTGACGCTGAGGCACCCTAAATGCTAAGTTAAGTTTTCATCATTTAGGGTTTATCGATGCCGAGGCACCCTAGCTAGGTTGACTGATATATATGGGTATCTTCTAATAATATACCCTATCAAGAAAAGGGAAGGAGAATTCTAAGTTGGGCCTAATCACTTGGCTCTATTGCCACCTATGGTTTAATGCAGCAAGAATAAAGGGGCAGTTGATCCTAATTAATTAAGTACTAAGATACCCCGGCCCATGCATTAGTCGCAAGTACCCCATATGTCCTATTTTTAGCAAAGTCATGCTAAAATTCACGGAAAATTTCAGCATGACCATTGCTGAAAATATGACATATGGAGTACCCGAATTTGCCGGAACGGAATTTAATCGACAATCCAGCAAACTCAAGGGCCTCTCGGGGTACCTGCAAAATCATCACGACACGATGGTCGGAGCCATGACCTTTGCTGAAAATTGTTTTCTGTAAAAGATGATCATCATCTTTACAAGTCTTTCTCAATGTGATCAATTGATGGATCAACACTTAAAACATGTCCAATAAGTATGATTTATAGAGTCAACATCAGTATGAATATATATAAAGTTTTCTTCATCAGCCATGCCCATGCAAGTAACTGTATCCAGCAACTATTTCTGCTACTTTGTAACTAACTACACTCTCTATTTATAGAGTCATTTCAGATGAGATCAGATTGAGCTCCAGCTGCAACTGCAGCTGAGGGATCCATGAGCCATCATGCCAGCCAGCCAGGAAATAAACTTTACTTTCCAAAGGAAATAAAAATACAATGCATACATACATACTTAAGCAGGTAGATAGATAGACAGATAGATGAGCATGTTCAGTTTACAAGAATGAATATAAACAAGCAAAGAATGCATGCATGCATATCAAAAGTTGGCATCTACTGCTCATCGCTATGCTTGCCTCTGCTGCTATTGAATATTTATAATTAACTGAAATTGTTCCTTTAATTACAAGTAAATGCAACTTTTCCATTAATTAAAACTAAACTGTTCCTTCATGATATTCTCTCTTCATCTACCCACAGGAGTATTTCTAACTTGAAAATCTCGGTGAACTGCTCGATGATGTCTTGGCATCTGAGCTCTCTTCTTTTCTTACATTTGCTTGTTATGTACCTTTTTCTGTTAACTGATTAAACATACATTGGAGTAGTGTATTGCAGTGCATGCAGTGGAGTAGAGCAGAGAATTTGCAAAGAACTATAGTATCCCTGGAGTAAATTGCAGTAGTGCAAGTTTCAGTAGACCAGAGAATATCTTCTCTTTTTTTCTCTTCTCTCTTCTCTTTCTCTTCTGCCCTATAGTAGTGCACTCCAATAGTAGTTCTTGCTTGCAGTAGTTTTAGGGAGTACTGCAATTTTGCAAGTTTAAAGTAAAACGTTTCAGTTAATGCAAGTACTGCTCTTGCTCTCTACTTTCTCTCTTCTCTTCTTCAGTTAATTAACTGAATTTTACTGATGTTGTTGTTAACTGAATTTTAGTGATGTTGTTGTTGACTTGCTGTTAATGAACAGTGGCTAAAGATATATAAAACTCCATTGCAAATGTGCCATGTCAATCAAAACCCCAATGGATGAGAACTACCATTAAATACAACAACTCTTACAAGTGAAGAACAAGTTCTCCAAAATGAGGAGAAAGGGAGCATGCTGACATCTATACAAGCCAATAATGATTTAGTACTCAATGGAACAGGGTAAGATAAACACCAGTCAATAAATTTACTACATCAAAAGGAGTAAAACTCAACAATGCAGCACTATATCTGAACCTAACCTTTGTTTAGTATGGGTATGACAAATCAATGAGTTGGTCATCACAATGTCAAATGCCATTGGAAGACAAGAAATCATGTCATCACATAACAACAATTGGATGGCCTCGTGAACAACCAAGACATCCTTGAATGGCTGCCAAGTTACTACTAGCAGGCTCAAAAGACAAGTAAACAGAAGATTGACCTTCTGAAGGTCTAAGTATGGCTGTGCTGTCAGGTTACTACTAGCAACAACATGGAAGTACCAGAATTTGGGGGATTATCTCATGTACAAACAGCTGGAGCATCCGTAACAAGGTCAAGGCACAAACTAAATCAAAAGATAAAGGTATTTTTGTGAAATATGCAGTACCACATACTTTTGTCACAAAAAATGGCTACATAACTCATAAATTGCTTTCTAACTACCCATTTCTACATTGAATTTTGATTACTCAAAAATACTAAAATTTCTTTAACACTGAATTTTTTAAGGGTTGCATTTTTAGGAGATTTACAGAAAAATCAGCTAGGTTTGCTTGGAATAAGAGATAAGGAGATGTTTAGAAACTTCGTCTGGTCACATATTGTTTCCAAGGTCACAACTTCCTCTGTTCTAATATCCAGTCCAATTTTGAAACCAACTTCCTCTGTTCTAATATCAGGAGAGGGGTGCAGTTTGCACTATGAAATTGGCCCAAGTATTTTAACGGCGACGAGGTTTAGGGTGAAGCACGGAGTTTTAGGAGGGGGGGTACCTCGTCTTACTGGAGCGCAGCTGCTCCTCGGGCAGATCGGGCTCCCCTCCCTCCTCGCGATCCCGCAGTGGGGCGATGGGCAGCGAGGCACCGGGGCGTCGGGGGCGGTGGGGCGACGGGCAGCGAGGCGCCGGGGCGTCGGGGCGATGGCGCGACGGGCAGCAGGCGCCGGGCGTCGGGGCTATGGGGCCATGGGCAGCGATGCGCCGGGGCATTGGGGGCGGTGGTGGTCGGGTGCGGCGAGGGCAGCGAGCACGGCCGGGGACGGCGAGCACGGGGGCGGCGCGGGTGAGGTGAGGCAGTGGGAGGGCTTAGAGAGAAATGTGAGATTGGGGATTTTAGTGGGAGGAGGCTTAGCAATGGCGCACCCCCTAGCGGTGCGCCATTAGTATGTTTTTTTGATAGCAATGGCGCACCCCCGAGCGGTGCGCCATTAGTAATCTTTTTTTAGATAGCAATGGCCCACCACCCAGCGGTGCGCCATAAGTAACTTTTTTTTGCATAGCAATGGCGCACCAGCGAGCGGTGCGCCATAAGTAATTAATTTTTTATTTTTTGTTGCATCTAATAATTTTTTAGAAAATGAATATGAATATGAAACAGTAATAATTTTTTATAAAAATAGTAATAATTTTTTTTAAAAATATCATCAAATTTGTTATTTGAAAATATTTATGAATATGAGAAAATATCATCAAATTTATTATTTGAAAATATCATCAAATTTGTTATTTGGAAATATAATCAAATTTGTTTTTTGGATTTTAGTTGCATTCATTTGTGACGGTGGAGCGGCGGAGGGTGCGGGGGGGTCGCCGACGGTGTGGAGCGGGGAGGTGCGGTGGGTCGTCGGCGGCGGTGGAGCGGGAGGAGGTACGGGGTCGTCGACGGCGGTGGAGCGGGGAGGTGCGGAGGTGCGGGGGTCGGCGCCGTGGTGGAGCGGGAGGGTGCGGTGGGTCGTCGGCGGCGGTGGAGCGGGGGAGGGTACGGGGGGTTGTCGACGGCGGTGGAGCGGGGAAGGGTGCGGGGGGTGCTCGGCGGCAAGGAGGATCTGGCGAGGGGGGATAGTGATCGAGATGGAGGGGGATCGAGATCGAGTGTCCTCATGAATATTCAATATTTTTTCATATTGAATATGAAAAAATGTCATCAAATTTGAAAAAATATTCATGAATTCAAAAAGTGCCCATGAAATTTAAAAATATTCATGAGTTCAAAAAGTGCACATGAAATATAATTGAGAAATGAAGGCTACAATTTAAATACAATCGATCTTAGCTAGCTATCTGTTCACAATCTTCTTGCCCTTATTTTTCATAAATGGAGTTCTTCTCTTGAACGGACATCCTTTAGGTAGGGTGGTCCTGCTTCTTCTTGTGGTGTATGTTGGTACTTCATCGTCGTCGTCATGTTCCATCTTCGGTTCGCCGTACTTGTCGAAGTCTTGCTCATTGGCGACTCCATCCATTCCGATGATCTTCCTTTTTCCTCTCCTCACGACAACACGACTGGGCTTTGATGGGTCGGTAATGCAGAAGCATTGGGCCACTTGGGAAGCCAGTACCCATGGCTCATTTTTCGCGGTAACGTTTGTGCCCGCGGTCTTTGATTTGGCTTCGGGTATAACCATGGTGGTGAAATACCGGTCTTCTTTTATGACGCTCTTGGCCCATCTGACACGGAACATCGGGACCTTCTCTCTAGCGTAGCTCAGCTCCCAGATCTCCTGATCCTTCCGTAGTATCTGTCCTTGTCATTACCGGTGTAGGATTCCATCGTTACCCCGGAGTTCTGATAACCATCGCTCTTCATGTCCTTTCCCTCGGTGTAGAATGTGTAGCCGTTGATATCGTACGCCTCATACGTCATCAGGTTGTGCTCGGCGCCCTGTGACAAGGCAAATATGAGTTGTTCTTCCGCGGAAGAATCCTCATGTAAAGGGTACGACAGAATCTTTTGCTTGAACCAACACGTGAAACATGAGTTGTGCTCTTTGATTATATCTCCGTTCGTCCTCTGTTGGCCTCGGTCATTGTACGTCTTCCCAATAAAGGTTTTGTGCTCTACCACCCAAGGATCGACCATGTCTATGTGTTGTAGCGCGACTAGGTTTGCTCTTTCAAAGTCGGCGAGTCGACCCTCGAAGTCGACATGCATTTCGTGGCGACCCTCATGGTGACCCCATCCAGCGAGCCTGCCGAGGTGCCCGTTGACGGGCAGACCAACGGGGTTCTCAATGCCTAGATAATTCGTGCAGTAGGAGATGCACTCTTCGGCTAGAAAGCCCCGGCTATGCTTCCCTCGGACGTGACATGTTGCAAATGTATCCTTTGATGACACCATTCATCCTTTCGAATGGCATCATGCTGTGCAGGAACGTCGGCCCGAGTTGGATGATATCCTCCACGATATGGACCAGCAGATGCACCATAACGTCGAAGAATGCGGGTGGGAAGTACATCTCAAGCTCGCATAGTATCACCATGATCTCTTCTGTAGCCTTCGAGTTGCCTCACGCCAACTGACTTCTGAGAGATGACGTCGAAAAAGTTGCATAGGCCAAATAGCGTTTCACGGACGCGCGCGTCCATGATCCCATGGATTGCAACCGGAAGTATCTGCGTCATCAGCACGTGACAGTCGTGATACTTCATCCCGCCGAACTTCTGCTTCGCTGAGTCTAGGTATCTGCTTATCTTCCCCGCGTAACCGTAAGGAAGTTTTACTCCTATGAGGTAGGAGAAAACTGATCCATCTCCTCCGACTTAGAGTGAAGCTTTCCGTGTCTGCTTCGCCTCATCATCATCATCATTAGCGTGAAGCTCCTCCCCGATGCCCATTGATTTCAAGTCTGCCTTGCTTTCGCCCATCTTTGGTCCTCTCGGCATGTTGAGCGGTGCGCCATAAGTAATTTATTTTTATTTTTGTTTCATCTAATAATTTTTAGAAAATGAATATGAATATGAAACAGTAATAATTTTTATAAAAATAGTAATAATTTTTTAAAAATATCATCAAATTTGTTATTTGAAAATATTTATGAATATGAGAAAATATCATCAAATTTATTATTTGAAAATATCATCAAATTTGTTATTTGGAAATATAATCAAATTTGTTTTTTGGATTTTAGTTGCATTCATTTGTGACGGTGGAGCGCGGAGTGTGCGGGGGTCGCGTCGGCGGTGGAGCGGGGAGGTGTGGTGGGTCGTCGGCGGTGGAGCGGGGAGGTACGGGGTCGTCGTCGGCGGTGGAGCGGGGGAGGGTGCGGGGGGTGCTCGGCGCGAGGGGATCTGGCGAGGGGGGATAGCGATCGAGATGGAGGGGGATCGAGATCGAGTGTCCTCATGAATATTCAATATTTTTCATATTGAATATGAAAAAATATCATCAAATTTGAAAAAATATTCATGAATTCAAAAAGTGCCCATGAAATTTAAAAATATTCATGAGTTCAAAAGTGCCCATGAAATACAATCGAGAAATGAAGGCTACAATTTAAATACAATCGATCTTAGCTAGCTATCTGTTCACAATCTTCTTGCCCTTATTTTTCGTAAATGGAGTTCTTCTCTTGAATGGACGTCCTTTAGGTAGGGTGGTCCTGCTTCTTCTTGTGGTGTATGTTGGTACTTCATCGTCGTCGTCATGTTCCATCTTCGGTTCGCCGTACTTGTCGAAGTCTTGCTCATTGACGACTCCATCCATTCCGATGATCTTCCTTTGCCTCTCCTCACGACAACACGTTGGGCTTTGATGGGTCGGTAATGAAGAAGCATTGGGCCACTTGGGAAGCCAGTACCCATGGCTCATTTTTCGCGGTAACGTTTGTGCCCGTGGTCTTGGATTTGGCTTCGGTTATAACCATGGTGGTGAAATACCGGTCTTCTTTTATGACGCTCTTGGCCCATCTGACACGGAACATCGGGACCTTCTCTCCAGCGTAGCTCATCTCCCAGATCTCCTGATCCTTCCGTAGTATCTGTCCTTGTCATTACCGGTGTAGGATTCCATCGTTACCCCGGAGTTCTGATAACCATCGCTCTTCATGTCCTTTCCCTCGGTGTAGAATGTGTAGCCGTTGATATCGTACGCCTCATACGTCATCAGCTTGTGCTCGGCGCCCTGTGACAAGGCAAATATGAGTTGTTCTTCCGCGGAAGAATCCTCATGTAAAGGGTACGACAGAATCTTTTGCTTGAACCAACACGTGAAACATGAGTTGTGCTCTTTGATTATATCTCCGTTCGTCCTCTGTCGGCCTCGGTCATTGTACGTCTTCCCAATAAAGGTTTTGTGCTCTACCACCGAAGGATCGGCCATGTCTATGTGTTGTAGCGCGACTAGGTTTGCTCTTTCAAAGTCGGCGAGTCGACCCTCGAAGTCGACATGCATTTCGTGGCGACCCTCATGGTGACCCCATCCAGCGAGCCTGCCGAGGTGCCCGTTGACGGGCAGACCAACGGGGTTCTCAATGCCTAGATAATTCGTGCAGTAGGAGATGCACTCTTCGGCTAGAAAGCCCCTGGCTATGCTTCCCTCTGGACGTGACATGTTGCAAATGTATCCTTTGATGACACCATTCATCCTTTCGAATGGCATCATGCTGTGCAGGAACGTCGGCCCGAGTTGGATGATATCCTCCACGATATGGACCAGCAGATGCACCATAACGTCGAAGAATGCGGGTGGGAAGTACATCTCAAGCTCGCATAGTATCACCATGATCTCTTCCTGTAGCCTTCTGAGTTGCCTCACGCCAACTGACTTCTGAGAGATGACGTCGAAAAAGTTGCATAGGCCAAATAGCGTTTCACGGACGCGTCCATGATCCCATGGATTGCAACCGAAGTATCTGCGTCATCAAGACGTGATAGTCGTGATACTTCATCCCGCCGAACTTCGCTTCGCTGAGTCTAGGTATCTGCTTATCTTCCCACAGTAACCGAAGGAAGTTTTACTCCTATGAGGTAGGAGAAAACTGATCGATCTCCTCGACTTAGAGTGAAGCTTTCCGTGTCTGCTTCGCCTCATCATCATCATCATTAGCGTGAAGCTCCTCCCCGATGCCCATTGATTTCAAGTCTGCCTTGCTTGCGGCCCATCTGTGGTCCTCTCGGCATGTTGAGCGGTGCGCCATAAGTAATTTATTTTTATTTTTGTTTCATCTAATAATTTTTAGAAAATGAATATGAATATGAAACAGTAATAATTTTTATAAAATAGTAATAATTTTTTAAAAATATCATCAAATTTGTTATTTGAAAATATTTATGAATATGAGAAAATATCATCAAATTTATTATTTGAAAATATCATCAAATTTGTTATTTGGAAATATAATCAAATTTGTTTTTTGGATTTTAGTTGCATTCATTTGTGACGGTGGAGCGCGGTGTGCGGGGGTCGTCGACGGCGGTGGAGCGGGAGGTGCGGTGGGTCGTCGGCGGCGGTGGAGCGGGAGGGTACGGGGTCGTCGGCGGTGGTGGAGCGGGAGGTGCGGGGGTGCTCGGCGAGGGGATCTGGCGAGGGGATAGCGATCGAGATGGAGGGGATCGAGATCGAGTGTCCTCATGAATATTCAATATTTTTCATATTGAATATGAAAAATATCATCAAATTTGAAAAATATTCATGAATTCAAAAAGTGCCCATGAAATTTAAAAATATTCATGAGTTCAAAAGTGCCCATGAAATACAATCGAGAAATGAAGGCTACAATTTAAATACAATCGATCTTAGCTAGCTATCTGTTCACAATCTTCTTGCCCTTATTTTTCGTAAATGGAGTTCTTCTCTTGAATGGACGTCCTTTAGGTAGGGTGGTCCTGCTTCTTCTTGTGGTGTATGTTGGTACTTCATCGTCGTCGTCATGTTCCATCTTCGGTTCGCCGTACTTGTCGAAGTCTTGCTCATTGACGACTCCATCCATTCCGATGATCTTCCTTTTGCCTCTCCTCACGACAACACGACTGGGCTTTGATGGGTCGGTAATGAAGAAGCATTGGGCCACTTGGGAAGCCAGTACCCATGGCTCATTTTTTCGGTAACGTTTGTGCCCGTGGTCTTGGATTTGGCCGGTTATAACCATGGTGGTGAAATACCGGTCTTCTTTTATGACGCTCTTGGCCCATCGACACGGAACATCGGGACCTTCTCTCAACGTAGCTCATCTCCCAGATCTCCTGATCCTTCCGTAGTATCTGTCCTTGTCATTACGGTGTAGGATTCCATCGTTACCCGGAGTTCGATAACCATCGCTCTTCATGTCCTTTCCTCGGTGTAGAATGTGTAGCCGTTGATATCGTGACGCCTCATCGTCATCAGCTTGTGCTCGGCGCCCTGTGACAAGGCAAATATGAGTTGTTCTTCCGCGGAAGAATCCTCATGTAAAGGGTACGACAGAAGCTTCTGCTTGAACCAACACGTGAAACATGAGTTGTGCTCTTTGATTATATCTCCGTTAGTCCTCTGTCGGCCTCGGTCATTGTACGTCTTCCCAATAAAGGTTTTGTGCTCTACCACGAAGGATCGGCCATGTCTATGTGTTGTAGCGCGACTAGGTTTGCTCTTTCAAAGTCGGCGAGTCGACCCTCGAAGTCGACATGCATTTCGTGGCGACCCTCATGGTGACCCCATCCAGCGAGCCTGCCGAGGTGCCCGTTGACGGCAGACCAACGGGGTTCTCAATGCCTAGATAATTCGTGCAGTAGGAGATGCACTCTTCGGCTAGAAAGCCCCTGGCTATGCTTCCCTCTGGACGTGACATGTTGCAAATGTATCCTTTGATGACACCATTCATCCTTTCGAATGGCATCATGCTGTGCAGGAACGTCGGCCCGAGTTGGATGATATCCTCCACGATATGGACCAGCAGATGCACCATAACGTCGAAGAATGCGGGTGGGAAGTACATCTCAAGCTCGCATAGTATCACCATGATCTCTTCCTGTAGCCTTCGGAGTTGCCTCACGCCAACTGACTTCTGAGAGATGACGTCGAAAATGTTGCATAGGCCAAATAGCGTTTCACGGACGCGCGCGTCCATGATCCCATGGATTGCAACCGGAAGTATCTGCGTCATCAGACGCGTGATGTCGTGATACTTCATCCCGCCGAACTTCGCTTCGCTGAGTCTAGGTATCTGCTTATCTTCCCAGCGTAACCGAAGGAAGTTTTACTCCTATGAGGTAGGAGAAAAACTGATCGATCTCCTCCTGACTTAGAGTGAAGCTTTCCGTGTCCTGCTTCGCCTCATCATCATCATCATTAGCGTGAAGCTCCTCCCTGATGCCAATTGATTTCAAGTCTGCCCTTGCTTTCGGCCCATCTTTGGTCCTCTCTGGCATGTTGAGCGGTGCGCCATAAGTAATTTATTTTTATTTTTGTTTCATCTAATAATTTTTAGAAAATGAATATGAATATGAAACAGTAATAATTTTTATAAAAATAGTAATAATTTTTTAAAAATATCATCAAATTTGTTATTTGAAAATATTTATGAATATGAGAAAATATCATCAAATTTATTATTTGAAAATATCATCAAATTTGTTATTTGGAAATATAATCAAATTTGTTTTTTGGATTTTAGTTGCATTCATTTGTGACGGTGGAGGGCGGAGTGTGCGGGGGTCGCCGACGGCGGTGGAGCGGGAGGTGCGGTGGGTCGTCGGCGGCGGTGGAGCGGGGAGGGTACGGGGTCGTCGACGGCGGTGGAGCGGGAGGTGCGGGGGTGCTCGGCGAGGGGATCTGGAGGGGGATAGCGATCGAGATGGAGGGGATCGAGATCGAGTGTCCTCATGAATATTCAATATTTTTCATATTGAATATGAAAAATATCATCAAATTTGAAAAAATATTCATGAATTCAAAAGTGCCCATGAAATTTAAAAATATTCATGAGTTCAAAAGTGCCCATGAAATACAATCGAGAAATGAAGGCTACAATTTAAATACAATCGATCTTAGCTAGCTATCTGTTCACAATCTTCTTGCCCTTATTTTTCAGTAAATGGAGTTCTTCTCTTGAATGGGCGTCCTTTAGGTAGGGTGGTCCTGCTTCTTCTTGTGGTGTATGTTGGTACTTCATCGTCGTCGTCATGTTCCATCTTCGTTCGCCGTGCTTGTCGAAGTCTTGCTCATTGACGACTCCATCCATTCCGATGATCTTCCTTTTGCCTCTCCTCACGACAACACGTTGGGCTTTGATGGGTCGGTAATGAAGAAGCATTGGGCCACTTGGGAAGCCAGTACCCATGGCTCATTTTTCGCGTAACGTTTGTGCCCGTGGTCTTGGATTTGGCGGTTATAACCATGGTGGTGAAATACCGGTCTTCTTTTATGACGCTCTTGGCCCATCGACACGGAACATCGGGACCTTCTCTCCAGCGTAGCTCATCTCCCAGATCTCCTGATCCTTCCGTAGTATCTGTCCTTGTCATTACGGTGTAGGATTCCATCGTTACCCGGAGTTCTGATAACCATCGCTCTTCATGTCCTTTCCTCGGTGTAGAATGTAGCCGTTGATATCGACGCCTCATCGTCATCAGGTTGTGCTCGGCGCCCGTGACAAGGCAAATATGAGTTGTTCTTCCGCGGAAGAATCCTCTTGTAAAGGGTACGACAGAAGCTTCTGCTTGAACCAACACGTGAA
This sequence comes from Aegilops longissima, assembly GCA_021605205.1. Taxonomy (NCBI): domain Eukaryota; kingdom Viridiplantae; phylum Streptophyta; class Magnoliopsida; order Poales; family Poaceae; genus Aegilops; species Aegilops longissima. The sequence continues at coordinate 12,362,754 of CM038678.1, forward strand.
ACATGAGTTGTGCTCTTTGATTATATCTCCGTTCGTCCTCTGTCGGCCTCGGTCATTGTACGTCTTCCCAATAAAGGTTTTGTGCTCTACCACCGAAGGATCGGCCATGTCTATGTGTTGTAGCGCGACTAGGTTTGCTCTTTCAAAGTCGGCGAGTCGACCCTCGAAGTCGACATGCATTTCGTGGCGACCCTCATGGTGACCCCATCCAGCTAGCCTGCCGAGGTGCCCGTTGACGGGCAGACCAACGGGGTTGTCAATGCCTAGATAATTAAATGCATAGGAGATGCACTCTTCGGCCAGAAAGCCCTGGCTATGCTTCCCTCTGGACGTGACATGTTGCAAATGTATCCTTTGATGACACCATTCATCCTTTCGAATGGCATCATGCTGTGCAGGAACGTCGGCCCGAGTTGGATGATATCCTCCACGATATGGACCAGCAGATGCACCATAACGTCGAAGAATGCGGGTGGGAAGTACATCTCAAGCTCGCATAGTATCACCATGATCTCTTCCTGTAGCCTTCGGAGTTGCCTCACGCCAACTGACTTCTGAGAGATGACGTCGAAAATGTTGCATAGGCCAAATAGCGTTTCACGGACGCGTGCGTCCATGATCCCATGGATTGCAACCGGAAGTATCTGCGTCATCAGCACGTGACAGTCGTGATACTTCATCCCGCCGAACTTCTGCTTCGCTGAGTCTAGGTATCTGCTTATCTTCCCCGCGTAACCGTAAGGAAGTTTTACTCCTATGAGGTAGGAGAAAAACTGATCGATCTCCTCCTGACTTAGAGTGAAGCTTTCCGTGTCCTGCTTCGCCTCATCATCATCATCATTAGCGTGAAGCTCCTCCCTGATGCCCATTGATTTCAAGTCTGCCTTGCTTTCGCCCATCTTTGGTCCTCTCGGCATGTTGAGCGGTGCGCCATAAGTAATTTATTTTTATTTTTGTTTCATCTAATAATTTTTAGAAAATGAATATGAATATGAAACAGTAATAATTTTTATAAAAATAGTAATAATTTTTTAAAAATATCATCAAATTTGTTATTTGAAAATATTTATGAATATGAGAAAATATCATCAAATTTATTATTTGAAAATATCATCAAATTTGTTATTTGGAAATATAATCAAATTTGTTTTTTGGATTTTAGTTGCATTCATTTGTGACGGTGGAGCGGCGGAGTGTGTGGGGTCGCCGACGGCGGTGGGAGCGGGAGGTGCGGTGGGTCGTCGGCGGCGGTGGAGCGGGGGAGGGTACGGGGGGTCGTCGACGGCGGTGGAGCGGGGGAGGGTGCGGGGGGTGCTCGGCGGCGAGGGGGATCTGGCGAGGGGGGATAGCGATCGAGATGGAGGGGGATCGAGATCGAGTGTCCTCATGAATATTCAATATTTTTTCATATTGAATATGAAAAAATATCATCAAATTTGAAAAAATATTCATGAATTCAAAAAGTGCCCATGAAATTTAAAAATATTCATGAGTTCAAAAAGTGCCCATGAAATACAATCGAGAAATGAAGGCTACAATTTAAATACAATCGATCTTAGCTAGCTATCTGTTCACAATCTTCTTGCCCTTATTTTTCGTAAATGGAGTTCTTCTCTTGAATGGACGTCCTTTAGGTAGGGTGGTCCTGCTTCTTCTTGTGGTGTATGTTGGTACTTCATCGTCGTCGTCATGTTCCATCTTCGGTTCGCCGTACTTGTCGAAGTCTTGCTCATTGACGACTCCATCCATTCCGATGATCTTCCTTTTGCCTCTCCTCACGACAACACGACTGGGCTTTGATGGGTCGGTAATGAAGAAGCATTGGGCCACTTGGGAAGCCAGTACCCATGGCTCATTTTTCGAGGTAACGTTTGTGCCCGTGGTCTTGGATTTGGCTTCGGTTATAACCATGGTGGTGAAATACCGGTCTTCTTTTATGACGCTCTTGGCCCATCGACACGGAACATCGGGACCTTCTCTCAGCAGTAGCTCATCTCCCAGATCTCCTGATCCTTCCGTAGTATCTGTCCTTGTCATTACGGTGTAGGATTCCATCGTTACCCGGAGTTCGATAACCATCGCTCTTCATGTCCTTTCCTCGGTGTAGAATGTGTAGCCGTTGATATCGACGCCTCATACGTCATCAGGTTGTGCTCGGCGCTACTGTGACAAGGCAAATATGAGTTGTTCTTCCGCGGAAGAATCCTCTTGTAAAGGGTACGACGAAGCTTCTGCTTGAACCAACACGTGAAACATGAGTTGTGCTCTTTGATTATATCTCCGTTCGTCCTCGCCGTCGGCCTCGGTCATTGTACGTCTTCCCAATAAAGGTTTTGTGCTCTACCACCGAAGGATCGGCCATGTCTATGTGTTGTAGCGCGACTAGGTTTGCTCTTTCAAAGTCGGCGAGTCGACCCTCGAAGTCGACATGCATTTCGTGGCGACCCTCATGGTGACCCCATCCAGCTAGCCTGCCGAGGTGCCCGTTGACGGGCAGACCAACGGGGTTGTCAATGCCTAGATAATTCGTGCAGTAGGAGATGCACTCTTCGGCTAGAAAGCCCCTGGCTATGCTTCCCTCTGGACGTGACATGTTGCAAATGTATCCTTTGATGACACCATTCATCCTTTCGAATGGCATCATGCTGTGCAGGAACGTCGGCCCGAGTTGGATGATATCCTCCACGATATGGACCAGCAGATGCACCATAACGTCGAAGAATGCGGGTGGGAAGTACATCTCAAGCTCGCATAGTATCACCATGATCTCTTCCTGTAGCCTTCGGAGTTGCCTCACGCCAACTGACTTCTGAGAGATGACGTCGAAAATGTTGCATAGGCCAAATAGCGTTTCACGGACGCGCGCGTCCATGATCCCATGGATTGCAACCGGAAGTATCTGCGTCATCAGCACGTGACAGTCGTGATACTTCATCCCGCCGAACTTCTGCTTCGCTGAGTCTAGGTATCTGCTTATCTTCCCCGCGTAACCGTAAGGAAGTTTTACTCCTATGAGGTAGGAGAAAAACTGATCGATCTCCTCCTGACTTAGAGTGAAGCTTTCCGTGTCCTGCTTCGCCTCATCATCATCATCATTAGCGTGAAGCTCCTCCCTGATGCCCATTGATTTCAAGTCTGCCCTTGCTTTCGGCCCATCTTTGGTCCTCTCTGGCATGTTGAGCGGTGCGCCATAAGTAATTTATTTTTTATTTTTTGTTTCATCTAATAATTTTTTAGAAAATGAATATGAATATGAAACAGTAATAATTTTTTATAAAAATAGTAATAATTTTTTTAAAAAATATCATCAAATTTGTTATTTGAAAATATTTATGAATATGAGAAAATATCATCAAATTTATTATTTGAAAATATCATCAAATTTGTTATTTGGAAATATAATCAAATTTGTTTTTTTGGATTTTTAGTTGCATTCATTTGTGACGGTGGAGCGGCGGAGTGTGCGGGGGGTCGTCGACGGCGGTGGAGCGGGGGAGGGTGCGGTGGGTCGTCGGCGGCGGTGGAGCGGGGGAGGGTACGGGGGGTCGTCGACGGCGGTGGAGCGGGGAGGTCGGGGGTGCTCGGCGAGGGGATCTGGCGAGGGGGATAGCGATCGAGATGGAGGGGGATCGAGATCGAGTGTCCTCATGAATATTCAATATTTTTTCATATTGAATATGAAAAAATATCATCAAATTTGAAAAAATATTCATGAATTCAAAAAGTGCCCATGAAATTTAAAAATATTCATGAGTTCAAAAAGTGCCCATGAAATACAATCGAGAAATGAAGGCTACAATTTAAATACAATCGATCTTAGCTAGCTATCTGTTCACAATCTTCTTGCCCTTATTTTTCGTAAATGGAGTTCTTCTCTTGAATGGACGTCCTTTAGGTAGGGTGGTCCTGCTTCTTCTTGTGGTGTATGTTGGTACTTCATCGTCGTCGTCATGTTCCATCTTCGGTTCGCCGTACTTGTCGAAGTCTTGCTCATTGACGACTCCATCCATTCCGATGATCTTCCTTTTGCCTCTCCTCACGACAACACGACTGGGCTTTGATGGGTCGGTAATGAAGAAGCATTGGGCCACTTGGGAAGCCAGTACCCATGGCTCATTTTTCGCGGTAACGTTTGTGCCCGTGGTCTTGGATTTGGCTTCGGTTATAACCATGGTGGTGAAATACCGGTCTTCTTTTATGACGCTCTTGGCCCATCTGACACGGAACATCGGGACCTTCTCTCCAGCGTAGCTCATCTCCCAGATCTCCTGATCCTTCCGTAGTATCTGTCCTTGTCATTACCGGTGTAGGATTCCATCGTTACCCCGGAGTTCTGATAACCATCGCTCTTCATGTCCTTTCCCTCGGTGTAGAATGTGTAGCCGTTGATATCGTACGCCTCATACGTCATCAGGTTGTGCTCGGCGCCCTGTGACAAGGCAAATATGAGTTGTTCTTCCGCGGAAGAATCCTCTTGTAAAGGGTACGACAGAAGCTTCTGCTTGAACCAACACGTGAAACATGAGTTGTGCTCTTTGATTATATCTCCGTTCGTCCTCTGTCGGCCTCGGTCATTGTACGTCTTCCCAATAAAGGTTTTGTGCTCTACCACCGAAGGATCGGCCATGTCTATGTGTTGTAGCGCGACTAGGTTTGCTCTTTCAAAGTCGGCGAGTCGACCCTCGAAGTCGACATGCATTTCGTGGCGACCCTCATGGTGACCCCATCCAGCTAGCTCTGCCGAGGTGCCCGTTGACGGGCAGACCAACGGGTTGTCAATGCCTAGATAATTCGTGCGATAGGAGATGCACTCTTCGGCTAGAAAGCCCCTGGCTATGCTTCCCTCTGGACGTGACATGTTGCAAATGTATCCTTTGATGACACCATTCATCCTTTCGAATGGCATCATGCTGTGCAGGAACGTCGGCCCGAGTTGGATGATATCCTCCACGATATGGACCAGCAGATGCACCATAACGTCGAAGAATGCGGGTGGGAAGTACATCTCAAGCTCGCATAGTATCACCATGATCTCTTCCTGTAGCCTTCTGAGTTGCCTCACACCAACTGACTTCTGAGAGATGACGTCGAAAATGTTACATAGGCCAAATAGAGTTTCACGGACGCGCGCGTCCATGATCCCACGGATTGCAACCGGAAGTATCTGCGTCATCAGCACGTGACAGTCGTGATACTTCATCCCGCCGAACTTCTGCTTCGCTGAGTCTAGGTATCTGCTTATCTTCCCCGCGTAACCGTAAGGAAGTTTTACTCCTATGAGGCAGGTGAAAAACTGATCGATCTCCTCCTGACTTAGAGTGAAGCTTTCCGTGTCCTGCTTCGCCTCATCATCATCATCATTAGCGTGAAGGTCCTCCCTGATGCCCATTGATTTCAAGTCTGCCCTTGCTTTCGGCCCATCTTTGTTCCTCTCTGGCATGTTCAGCTGGGTACCAAGCAGACTCTCACACACACTCTTCGTGATATGCATGACATCAAGTCTGTGAGGCACACGGTGGATCTTCCAGTACGACAAGTCCCAGAAAATAGATCTTGTTTTCCATACCTTCAGCAGCGGCTCTGGCGCCTTTCGCTTCTTTCCCGGCTCTGGCGCCTTTCCCGGCGGTGGGCACTCTTTCCAATTTTTCAATAGCTCGTCTATTTCCTCGCCGCTCCTCGTACGCGGGCGTCTTTGAGGTTCGGTTTCACCATCAAACATATCCTTGCGTTTTCTCCATGAGTCATGGTCGCGAAGCCACCTTCGATGTCCCATGAACACGGTTTTCGAAGATCCGGGATCTCTATCTAGCTGGCAATACATTGTGTCATCCATGCACCTGACGCATCCAGAAAATCCGTGGACCACCTTCCCCGCGACATATCCGTAACCGAGATAGTCGTGCACCGTCGTGAGTAGTGCAGCTCTCATACGGAAATATTCTTTCTCTGCAGCATCCCACGTATTGGCTGGCGTTTTCCACAGCGTGTCTAGCTCCTCTTTCAGCAGCCCCAGATACAGATTGATGTCATTCCCTAGTTGTTTCGTCCCTTCAATTAGCATACTCATGTGAATGTACTTCCTCTTCATGCACAACCAGGGGGAAGGCTGTACATCCACACAAACACAGGCCAGGTGCTATGTGTGCTTCTCTGGCTGCCAAATGGATTGACTCCATCGGTACTTGCGCCCAGCATGATGTTCCTTGGATCGTCCCCAAATTCTGGGTATTCGAAGTTCAACGCTTTCCACTAGCTCGCATCCTCAGGGTGACTCCGCATCTTGTCTTTTTTATTTATCTCCGGATCATTTCCGTCATCTTCTCGCTTCTTCTCCTCCCTATCCGCGTGCCAATGCAGGAGCTTTGCTACCTTAGGGTCCGCGAAATACCGCTGCAGACGAGGAGTGATCGGAAAGTACCACACCACTTTTCGAGGAGCTTTCTTCCTCTTCTTGTATCGACTAACGCCGCACACCGGACATATGGTAGACTCCGCGTGCTTGTCCCGATAAATGATGCAATTGTTCATGCACACATGGTATTTCACGTGCGGTAAATCCAGAGGACACACGATTTTCTTCGCCTCCTCGAAACTGGTCATGCACTTGTTCCCCTTGGGAAGACGTTCGTGCCAGAATGACATGTTCTCGTCGAAGCATGTGTCGGTCATTTTGTGTTTTACCTTCATCTCCAGAGCCATGAGCGTTACTTTCAGTCGGGTATCCTCGGGCATGCATCCTTCATACAATGGAGTAATCGCGTCTATCTCCAGTTGATCCAGCTTGGCTTTCTCTCAGGCGGCAGCTCTTGCGTTATCCGTCTGCTTGAGAAGCAGCTCTTGAATATGAGGGTCCTGCACCCAGCCCATTGATGGTCCATCGTCGTCTGCTCCGGCATCTTCATCTTCATGATCATGCCCTTCGTCTGCTCCGACATCTTCCTCATCATCATGTCCGGCATCTTCTACATGATGACTGTGTACTGCATCTACTTCGTGATCATGTCCTGGAGATTCTTCGTCTTCTCGCCCGCCCTCGCCGCGGTTGTCTTGCTGCCCTTCCTCATTTCTTGCCCGGCCCCCATGAATGACTTCATAATCATCTTCATCACCTTGCCACCGATAGCCATCCATGAAACCACGCAAGAGCAGGTGGTCCCGCACCTGTACGGAATCCGGGTCCATAAGGCTCCTTAGCTTGCATCTTCGACACGGACATCTTATCCCCGTCTCGTTCTTTTGAAGCATCTCGGCCTTCGCGGAGCTCAAAAACCTATTCACGATGCCTGCGGTCATCGTGCGCGCCATGGTCGCCTGCGGGGTAGAGCAAAACGATATTTTAGAACCAAGAAAAAATTTGGCATGACTTTGCCTAAAAATAGGACCAAAAAGAATGCATAGTGCCCAAATTCTCGCCGAAACTGAAATGAATCAACATTCCGGCAAAATATTGGCAACTATCACATTTCAAATACCGGTACCTGCAAACACAAACATATATGCAACACCACAAATGTATACAACACCACAAACATACATAGATCTAGCTAGGCCATAAAAAGTGCACGCACGTTGTTGGAGGGAGAAAAAAAGTAGATCTACAACATAAAGAAAGCTTTCCCCTTACTTAACTATCAAAAAAAGGTAATTTAACCACTTAATTTGGATGAATCTATGGTGCAAATGAGGTGAGGAGGAGGAGGCAGCCGAGACAAGCTTGGAGAGGAGGAGGTGGAGAGAATGAAGTGGGGAAAATGAGTGTAGGTGGCTGTACAAAATATCTAGCAGGTCCCAGGTTACTAATGGCGCACCACCTACAAATGCGCCATTAGTAACCCTGGTTACTAATGGCGCACCAGCTGGTGGTGCGCCATTAGTAGTTTTGCAAAAAATAATATAGTAGTGGCGCACTGTGTGGCTAGTGCGCCATTACGAGTTAAAACTAGTAATGGCACACTATGCCCTGGTGCGCCATTAGTATTTTTGGAAAAAAATTGTTACTAGTGGCGCACCATGGGTCTGGTGCGCCATTAGTGTCTATCAAACTAATGGCGCACCAACACATGGTGCGCCACTGCTATATAGTAGTGGCGCACCACATGTCTGGTGCGCCATTAGTGGCCATATCATCTATAGCCCTTTTCCTAGTAGTGAGCCTACCTCTGTTCTCTTCCTGATACATGCTCCAGAGCTTTGCTAGGCACTTCTTCAAAGATTGTGGCCACTCTTGATCAACCCACTCAAAATAAGAACACTTCTGTTCATCCTATAATATTTAAAACTAGATCACTAACAATTGTAGGGAAAATGGGTTTATAGCAACACAGAAAATCACGGATACTTATTTTGAAAAACTGAAGAAACATGTTAATTATGACATGTCTTCTAAAAAAGATCAATGTGCAAATGAATTAATTGCTACTGACACAACAACCAAATCCTGAAACATCAGAAGATATATTTAACTACAACAACGCTACAAGTTCTTACTCATGTACTATAAATAACAAATTGAACATTCTAAGAGGAAGGTAAATATAACTACAACAGCATAGCGACAGTGTTTGGATGACAACAAATTGATACTAACAGGTGTGTACATGCACAAATTTAGTAACATAGAACTAATAGCACTAAGGTGTCCACTGTGTATGCCAAAACCGGTGTAAAGACAACTGTTGCTACATCTCGCACCGGTGCCCTGCACTGGCGAGCCGATCCAGCGAAAAAAAAATCAGGGACCCAAACTTTGGAGCACCTAGTTGCTCCGATGCCCAGTTCCTTCGTGGCATAAAGATTAGTATTTTACTTCTTGGCTGCTCGGATGTGTGGACAAGTTGGCTCCACAAAATGTTGAAGCGGTGCCAAATAATTTTCTAATGGCACCGCTGAAGAGATGGCAACACTTTTAGATACTAGATACAAACTGTAACACTGTCTTAGGATGCGTTTGGTTGAAGGTGTGGTATGAATGGGTTGGGATTGTGACAGTGTCTAAATCACATCTAACAAATGATTTGTAACAACGAAAGAGGATCTAACCTTCTCTACACATGCCAGAAACTTCCTCCCACTATCCACAGATTCAAACGCAACTAGCTTCATGCATGGAGATTGATGGTGACAATGAGCAGACAGATCTTCAGCCACCTCGCTCCATTCGTTGCAACTAAAGGTCCTAGGGAACTACAAGAGGAAGAAATGAGTCAAATCGACCACCTGGAACAAAACCTTCATTCAAAGTCATAGCCCGAGAGAGAGAGAAGAGAGGCATACCCGGGTGGTGGAGTCGTCGTCGTAGGAGGAACCGCTGGAAAGGTCTTTGAAGATGACCATGGCGACCCCGGCGGTACGATGCAAGACGGCGAGAGCGAGGAAGCAAGTGAGGAAGCGGCTATAGCTTAGGAAGGAAGGAAGGGGGAAATAGGGGAAATGTGACTTGTGGTCGGGGAGAAAAGGGGATGGGGAGGGCGGAGGGTAGATATTTCGGCGGTAGGCCAAAAATTTCGAAAATGTGGAGGGAAACTTTGCACGCGGTGCCGCCGGACACCATCCACTTTGAACGGTAGTGTGCATCACAAACGATTCTTCTGCTTAATGCGCATGCGATGAGTTTGAAAATTTAAATTTTGGTGGAAATTTCCCCATGTACGTCATCGCATAATTTAACATCGCTTGCTAATTTGGGCACACAAAAGAGCGTACAACACACAGACCAGACTTACTGAATCGAGCAGTTTTAGTAATTAAACAGAGACTGTTCACCTAAACATTGCTCTAATAAAAGACCAACATTGAAAACAAAGCCTAAGTACGAATAATTTTAACAAATCCGTCGCCGCGCCGGCCGATGCATCGCCGGTTTGAGATGAGATGTCGATGACTTGTCCTGGCGACATGCCGCCGTTGGTGGACTCCGCGTCCCCCCTGCTGAAGTAGACCGCGTCCTCGTCCTCGGCGCCGCCCTCAAGGTTGTAGTACTCGTAGTAGTGGCTGCGCCCGAACTCGCCTTGGTACTCCATCGCCGATTCCTCGATAGACAGACTCTTCTCTACCTCGACCTGGGCCTCGCGCAACTCCTCCTCCCTGCGCTCCTCGATCTCCGCTGCCTCCTGCATCTCCAGCTCCAGCTCGATGACCTCATGAGGAAGCAGGTGCTCCATGGCCACCGCCGCCTTTTCGGACGTGGGTTGCATGCAGGATTCTGAGGTGGCCCGGAATATCTTGGTATGGATGGCCTCGACCCGGGCCAGGGCGACATCGGCGGCATGGGCGGCAGCTCGAGAGCTCTCGGTGTTTGCAGCCGCCGTCGCAGCAGCAGTTGCAGCCGTCTCGGCTGTTGCAGCTGCCCTGGCGGCTGCCACAGACGCCCTCTCAGCAGAAGCGGCCACGCTCAATGTGGATACGGCGGCACTCTTGGCGTAGGCGGTGGTGCTCTAGGCCTAGCGCTCTCGGCGCAGGTGGCGGCGCTCGGGGGGGACGCAGCCATCGTACGGGCCTTCACGAAGCGTTTCCATGGTTTCATCTTTGCAAGAAGGGGGTGTGGGAATGGGGATCAGGATTTGTGGGTTTGGAGGTTGCAGGCACTGGAGCAGACGTGCCGGCGAAGCTTAAGGAGGAAGACTTAAATAGACCAAGAATTTTTCATCCCAAACGATTCCTATAAAACAACTGTGTGTGATGTTGTAGATATTTTTTATTAGCTGTGAAAGACGAATTTGGATTAAAGTGGCAATGGATGGTGTTTTAAATGTACGAGAAATTTTTTAGTACTAATACAACTGTAATGTCAAATTTTGGAAAATTTTAGGGGTCATTTGACCTTTTAAGACATTTAAGTGATTTTCTAGCCATTTAATGACCGTAATTTAAAATTTGAACTACATGTACATGCAGCAGCTAACCAAAACGGTTTGAAAAGTCATATTTTGTGTACTTGTGTGTGATTTGATTCCACGTGCAGCAAATTGGAAGGAATTTTCAAACATATTGGTCTAACGGCTATGACACAATTAAGCATGGAGTGTCATGGCATTTAAATTCCAAAAAATTAAAAACATGAAACCTTGCTTGAGGTAATGTCATACCACCAAGATGATGTGGTACAAAATTTGCCTGTTTAACAAAAGTTTGGACACACACACCTCACAAACCGGAGCAACTCACTAGAAGGCTCGTGGTTCCGAGAGGAAACAATGCATGCTTACTGTCGAACGGCAAATAGCTTCCTCTTACGGCCTTCAAAAAATTTCTACGTGTAATGTGCACTGATACTAACTGTCATGTGAAAATTTGGAAAAATTCAGGGGTTATTTAACCTTTTAAAGAGATTTAAGTGATTTCCTAGCCATTTAATGACCGTAGTTCAAATTTGAACTAGATGCACATGCAACGGCTAACCATAACGGTTTGAAAAATCATATTTGTGTACTTGTGTACGAGTTAATTCCATGTGCAGTAAATTAGAAGGAATTTTCAAACATATTGGTCTCACGGCATGGACACATGCATGTACTTGCATGGAGTGCCATGGCATTGTTATTCCAAAAAATTAAGAAATGACCAGAAAAACATGAAGCCTTGCTTGATGTAATGTCATGCCACTAAGATGATGTAGTACAATAATTGATTAGCTTGACAAAAGTTTGGACACACACCCCTGACAAACCGGAGCAACTCACTAGAAGACTCGTAGTTCTCAGAGGGAACAATGCATGTTTGATGACGAACGGCGGATAACTTCCTCTTACGGGCTTCAAATTTTTTCTACGTGTAATGTGCACTGATACTAACTGTCATGTGCAAATTTGGACAATTTTAGGGGTCATTTGACCTTTTAAAGAGATTTAAGTGTTTTTCCTAGCCATTTGATGACCGTACGTATTTCAAATTTGAACTAGATGTACATGCAACGACTAACCATAACGGTTTGAAAAATCATATTTGTGTACTTGTCTACGAGTTAATTCCACGTGCAGTAAATTAGAAGGAATTTTTAAACATATTGGTCTCACGGCATGTACACATGCATGTACATGCATGGAGTGCCATGGCATTGTTATTCCAAAAAATTAAAAAATGACTAGAAAAACATGAAACCTAGCTTGTTGTAATATCATGCCACCAAGATAATGTAGTATAAAAATTGGTTTGCTTGACAAAAGTTTGGACACACACCCCTCACAAACCGGAGCAACTCACTAGAAGGTTCGTGGTTCTGAGAGGGAACGATGCATGTTTGATGACGAACGGTGGATAACTTCCTCTTACGGCCTTCAAAATTTTTCTACGTGTAATGTGCACTGATACTAACTGTCATGTGAAAATTTGGACAATTTCAGGGGTTATTTGACCTTTTAAAGAGATTTAAGTGATTTCCTAGCCATTTAATGACCGTACGTATTTCAAATTTGAACTAGATGTAAATGCAATGACTAACCATAACAATTTGAAAAATCATATTTGTGTACTTGTGTGCGAGTTAATTCCATGTGCAGTAAATTAGAAGGAATTTTTAAACATATTGGTCTCACGGCATGTACATGCATGGAGTGTCATGGCATTGTTATTCCAAAAAATTTAAAAAATGATCAGAAAAACATGAAACCTTAGTTGATGTAATTTCATGTCAACAAGATGATGTGGTACAAAAATTGGCTCGCTTGACGAAAGTTTGGACACACATCCCTCACAAACCGGAGCAACTCACTAGAAGGCTCGTGGTTCCGAGAGGGAACAATGCATGTTTGATGACGAACGGCAGATAGCTTCCTCTGACAGCCTTCAAAACTTTTCTACGTGTAATGTCCACTAATACTAACTGTCATGTGAAAATTTGGAAAATTTCAGGGGTCATTTGACCTTTTGAAGACATTTAAATGATTTCCTAGCCATTTAATGACCGTAATTCAAATTTGAACTAGATTTACATGCAATGGCTAACCATGACGGGTAGAAAAATCATATTTGTGTACTTGTGTGCGAGTTAATTCCATACGCAGTAAAGTAGAAGGAATTTTCAAACATATTGGTCTCACGGCATGGACACATGTACATGCATGGAGTGTCATGGCATTTTTATTCCAAAAAATAAAAAAATGATAAAAAAACATGAAACCTTGCCTGATGTAATGTCCTGCCACCTAGATGATGTGGTACAAAAATTTTCTTTCTTGACGAAAGTTTGGACACACACCCCTCGCAAACCGGAGCAACTCACTAGAAAGCTCGTGGTTTCGAGAGGGAACAATGCATGTTTGATGACGAACGGCGGATAGCTTCCTCTCACGGCCTTAAAAATTTTTCTATGTGTAATGTGCATTGATACTAACTGTCAAGTGAAAATTTGGAAAATTTCAAGGGTCATTTGACCTTTTGAAGACATCTAAGTGATTTCCTAGCCATTTAATGACTATACGTAATTCAAATTTGAACTAGACGTACATGCAATGGCTAACTATAACGGTTTGAAAAATCATATTTGGGTACTTGTGTGCGAGTTAATTCCATGTGCAGTAAATTGGAAGGAATTTTCAAACATATTGGTCTCGCTGCATGGACACATGCATGTACATGCATGGAGTGTCATGGCATTGTTATTCCAAAAAATTTAAAAAATGATCAGAAAAACTTGAAACCTTACTTGATGTAATATCATGCCACCAAGATGATGTGGTACAAAAACTGGCTCGCTTGACGAAAGTTTGGACACTCATCCCTCACAAACCGGAGCAACTCACTAGATGGCTCATGGTTCCGAGAGGGAACAATGCATGTTTGATGACGAACGGCAGATAGCTTCCTCTTACAGCCTTCAAAATTTTTCTACGTGTAATGTCCACTAATACTAACTGTCATGTGAAAATTTGGAAAATTTCAGGGGTCATTTGACCTTTTGAAGACATTTAAGTGATTTCCTAGCCATTTAATGACCGTAATTCAAATTTGAACTAGATGTACATGGAATGGCTAACCATAACGGTTTGAAAAATCATATTTGTGTACTTGTGTGCGAGTTAATTCCATACTTAGTAAAGTAGAAGGAATTTTCAAACATATTGGTCTCACGGCATGGACACATGTACATGCATGGAGTGTCATGTCATTTTTATTCCAAAAAATAAAAAAATGATAAAAAAACATGAAACCTTGCCTGATGTAATGTCATGCCACCTAGATGATGTGGTACAAAAATTGTCTTTCTTGACGAAAGTTTGGACACACACCCCTCGCAAACCGGAGCAACTCACTAGAAAGCTCGTGGTTTCGAGAGGGAACAATGCATGTTTGATGAAGAACGGCAGATAGCTTCCTCTCACGGCCTTCTAAATTTTTCTATGTGTAATGTGCACTTATACTAACTGTCATGTGAAATTTGGAAAATTTCAGGGGTCATTTGACCTTTTGAAGATATCTAAGTGATTCCCTAGCCATTTAATGACTGTACCTAATTCAAATTTGAACTAGATGTACATGCAACGGCTAACTATAACGGTTTGAAAATTCATATTTGGGTACTTGTGTGCGAGTTAATTCGATGTGCAGTAAATTAGAAGGAATTTTCAAACATATTGGTCTCACTGCATGGACACATGCACGTACATGCATGGAGTGTCATGGCATTGTTATTCCAAAAAATTTAAAAAATGATCAGAAAAACATGAAACCTTACTTGATGTAATATCATGCCACCAAGATGATGTGGTACAAAAATTGGCTCGCTTGACGAAAGTTTGGACAAACATCCCTCACAAACCGGAGCAACTCACTAGCAGGCTCGTGGTTCCGAGAGGGAACAATGCATGTTTGATGACGAACGGCAGATAGCTTCCTCTTACAGCCTTCAAAATTTTTCTACGTGTAATGTCCACTAATACTAACTGTCATGTGAAAATTTGGAAAATTTCAGGGGTCATTTGACCTTTTGAAGACATTTAAGTGATTTCCTAGCCATTTAATGACCGTAATTCAAATTTGAACTAGATGTACATGCAATGGCCAACCATAACGGTTTGAAAAATCATATTTGTATACTTGTGTGCGTGTTAATTCCATACGCAGTAAAGTAGAAGGAATTTTCAAACATATTGGTCTCACGGCATGGACACATGTACATGCATGGAGTGTCATGGCATTTTTATTCCAAAAAATAAAAAAATGATAAAAAAACATGAAACCTTGCCTGATGTAATGTCATGCCACCTAGATGATGTGGTACAAAAATTGGCTTTCTTGACGAAAGTTTGGACACACACCCCTCGCAAACCGGAGCAACTCACTAGAAGGCTCGTGGTTTCGAGAGGGAACAATGCATGTTTGATGATGAACGGCGGATAGCTTCCTCTCACGGCCTTCAAAATTTTTCTATGTGTAATGTGCACTGATACTAACTGTCATGTGAAAATTTGGAAAATTTCATGGGTCATTTGATCTTTTGAAGACATCTAAGTGAATTCCTAGCCATTTAATGACTGTACGTAATTCAAATTTGAACTAGATGTACATGCAACGGCTAACTATAACGGTTTGAAAAATCATATTTGGGTACTTGTGTGCGAGTTAATTCCATGTGCAGTAAATTAGAAGGAATTTTCAAACATATTGGTCTCAATGCATGGACACATGCAAGTACATGCATAGAGTGTCATGGCATTGTTATTCCAAAAAATTTAAAAAATGATCTGAAAAACATGAAACCTTACTTGATGTAATATCATGCCACCAAGATGATGTGGTACAAAATTGGCTCGCTTGCGAAAGTTTGGACACACACCCTCACAAACCGGAGCAACTCACTAGAAGGCTCGTGGTTCGAGAGGAACAATGCATGTTTGATGACGAACGGCAGATAGCTTCCTCTTACAGCCTTCAAAATTTTTCTACATGTAATGTCCACTAACACTAACTGTCATGTGAAAATTTGGAAAATTTCAGGGGTCATTTGACCTTTTGAAGACATTTAACTGATTTCCTAGCCATTTAATGACCGTAATTCAAATTTGAACTAGATGTACATGCAATGGCTAACCATCACGGTTTGAAAAATCATATTTGTGTACTTGTGTGCAAGTTAATTCCATACGCAGTAAAGTAGAAGGAATTTTCAAACATATTGGTCTCACGGCATGGACACATGTACATGCATGGAGTGTCATGGCATTTTTATTCCAAAAAACAAAAAATAAAAAAAATGATAAAAAAACATGAAACCTTTCCTGATGTAATGTCATGCCACCTAGACGATGTGGTACAAAAATTGGCTTTATTGACGAAAGTTTGGACACACACCCCTCGCAAAACGGAGCAACTCACTAGAAGGCTCGTGGTTTCGAGAGGGAACAATGCATGTTTGATGACGAACGGCGGATAGCTTCCTCTCACGGCCTTTCAAAATTTTTCTATGTGTAATGTGCACTGATACTAACTGTCATGTGAAAATTTGGAAAATTTCAGGGGTCATTTGACCTTTTGAAGACATCTAAGTGATTTCATAGCCATTTAATTAACGTACGTAAGTCAAATTTACACTAGATGTACATGCAACGGCTAACTATAACGGTTTCAAAAATCATATTTGGGTACTTGTGTGTGAGTTAATTCCATGCGCAGTAAATTAGAAGGAATTTTCAAACATATTGGTCTCACTGCAAGGACACATGCATGTACATGCATGGAGTGTCATGGCATTGTTATTCCAATTTTTTTTTTAAAATGATCAGAAAAACATGAAACCTTACTTGATGTAATATCATGCCACCAAGATGATGTGTTACAAAAATTGGCTCGCTTGACGAAAGTTTGGACACACATACCTCACAAACCGGAGCAACTCACTAGAAGGCTCGTGGTTCCGAGAGGGAACAATGCATGTTTGATGACGAACGGCGGATAGCTTCCTCTTACAACCTTCAAAATTATTCTACGTGTAATGTCCACTAATACTAACTGTCATGTGAAAATTTGGAAAATTTCAGGGGTCATTTGACCTTTTGAAGACATTTAAGTGATTTCCTAGCCATTTAATGACCGTAATTCAAATTTAAACTAGATGTACATGCAATGGCTAACCATAACGGTTTGAAAAATCATATTTGTGTACTTGTGTGCGAGTTAATTCCATACGCAGTAAAGTAGTAGGAATTTTCAAACATATTGGTCTCACGGCATGGACACATATACATGCAAGGAGTGTCATGGCATTTTTATTCCAAAAAATAAAAAATGATAAAAAAACATGAAACCTTGCTTGATGTAATCTCATCCCGCCTAGATGATGTGGTATAAAAATTGGCTTTCTTGACGAAAGTTTGGACACACACCCCTCGCAAACCGGAGCAACACACTAGAAGGCTCGTTGTTTCTAGAGGGAACAATGCATGTTTGATGATGAACGGCGGATAGCTTCCTCTCACGGCCTTCAAAATTTTTCTATGTGTAATGTGCACTGATACTAACTGTCAGGTGAAAACTTGGAAAATTTCAGGGGTCATTTGACCTTTTGAAGACATCTAAGTGATTTCCTAGCCATTGAATGACTGTACGTAATTCAAATTTGAACTAGATGTACATACAACGTCTAACTATAACGGTTTGAAAAATCATATTTGGGTACTTGTGTGCGAGTTAGTTCCATGTGCAGTAAATTAGAAGGAATTTTCAAACATATTGGTCTCACTTCATGGACACATGCATGTACAAGCATGGAGTGTCATGGCATAGATATTCCAAAAAATTTAAAAAATGATCAGAAAAACATGAAACCTTACTTGATGTAATATCATGCCACCAAGATGATGTGGTACAAAAATTAGCTCGCTTGACGAAAGTTGGGACACACATCCCTCACAAACCGGAGCAACTCACTAGAAGGCTCGTGGTTCCGAGAGGAAACAATGCATGTTTGATGACGAACGGCAGATAACTTCCTCTTACAGCCTTCAAAATTTTTCTACGTGTAATGTCCACTAACACAAACTGTCATGTGAAAATTTGGAAAATTTCAGGGGTCATTTGACCTTTTGAAGACATTTAAATGATTTCCTAGCCATTTAATGACCGTAATTCAAATTTGAACTAGATGTACATGCAATGGCTAACCTTAACGGTTTGAAAAATCATATTTGTGTACTTGTGTGCAAGTTAATTCCATACGCAGTAAAGTAGAAGGAATTTTCAAACATATTGTTCTCACGGCATGGACACATGTACATGCATGGAGTGTCATGGCATTTTTATTCCAATAAACAAATAATAAAAAAAATGATAAAAAAACATGAAACCTTTCCTGATGTAATGTCATGCCACCTAGATGATGTGGTACAAAAATTGGCTTTATTGACGAAAGTTTGGACACACACCCCTCGCAAACCGGAGCAACTCACTAGAAGGCTCGTGGTTTCGAGAGGGAACAATGCATGTTTGATGACGAACGGCGGATAGCTTCCTCTCACGGCCTTTCAAAATTTTTCTATGTGTAATGTGCACTAATACTAACTGTCGTGAAAATTTGGAAAATTTCAGGGGTCATTTGACCTTTTGAAGACATCTAAGTGATTTCATAGCCATTTAATGAATGTACATAATTCAAATTTGAACTAGATGTACATGCAACGGCTAACTATAACGGTTTGAAAAATCATATTTGGGTACTTGTGTGCGAGTTAATTCCATGCGCAGTAAATTAGAAGGAATTTTCAAACATATTGGTCTCACTGCAAGGACACATGCATGTACATGCATGGAGTGTCATGGCATTGTTATTCCAATTTTTTTTTAAAATGATCAGAAAAACATGAAACCTTACTTGATGTAATATCATGCCACCAAGATGATGTGGTACAAAAATTGGCTCGCTTGACGAAAGTTTGGACACACATACCTCACAAACCGGAGCAACTCACTAGAAGGCTCGTGGTTCCGAGAGGGAACAATGCATGTTTGATGACGAACGGCGGATAGCTTCCTCTTACAGCCTTCAAAATTATTCTACGTGTAATGTCCACTAATACTAACTGTCATGTGAAAATTGGGAAAATTTCAGGGGTCATTTGACCTTTTGAAGACATTTAAGTGATTTCCTAGCCATTTAATGACCGTAATTTAAATTTTAAACTAGATGTACATGCAATGGCTAACCATAACGGTTTGAAAAATCATATTTGTGTACTTATGTGCGAGTTTATTCCATACGCAGTAAAGTAGTAGGAATTTTCAAACATATTGGTCTCACGGCATGGACACATGTACATGCATGGAGTGTCATGGCATTTTTATTCCAAAAAATAAAAAAATGATAAAAAAACATGAAACCTTGCTTGATGTAATGTCATCCCGCCTAGATGATGTGGTATAAAATTGGCTTTCTTGGCGAAAGTTTGGACACACACCCTCGCAAACCGGAGCAACACACTAGAAGGCTCGTTGTTTGAGAGGAACAATGCATGTTTGATGATGAGCGGCGGATAGCTTCCTCTCACGGCCTTCAAAAATTTTCTATGTGTAATGTGCACTGATGCTAACTGTCATGTGAAAATTTGGAAAATTTCAGGGGTCATTTGACCATTTGAAGACATCTAAGTGATTTCCTAGCCATTTAATGACTGTACGTAATTCAAATTTGAACTAGATGTACATGCAACGGCTAACTATAATGGTTTGAAAAATCATATTTGGGTACTTGTGTGCGAGTTAGTTCCATGTGCAGTAAATTAGAAGGAATTTTCAAACATATTGGTCTCACTGCATGGACACATGTATGTACAAGCATGCAGTGTCATGGCATTGTTATTCCAAAAAATTTAAAAAATGATCAGAAAAACATGAAACCTTACTTGATGTAATATCATGCCACCAAGATGATGTGGTACAAAAATTAGCTCGCTTGACGAAAGTTTGGACACACATCCCTCACAAACCGGAGCAACTCACTAGAAGGCTCGTGGTTCCGAGAGGAAACAATGCATGTTTGATGGCGAACGGCAGATAGCTTCCTCTTACAGCCTTCAAAATTTTTCTACGTGTAATGTCCACTAATACTAACTGTCACGTGAAAATTTTAGAAAATTTCAGGGGTCTTTTGACCTTTTGAAGACATTTAAATGATTTCCTAGCCATTTAATGACCGTAATTCAAATTTGAACTAGATGTACATGCAATGGCTAACCTTAACGGTTTGAAAAATCATATTTGTGTACTTGTGTGCGAGTTAATTCCATATGCAGTAAAGTAGAAGGAATTTTCAAACATATTGGTCTCACGGCATGGACACATGTACATGCATGGAGTGTCATGGCATTTTTATTCCAAAAATAAAAAAATGATAAAAACATGAAACCTTGCCTGATGTAATGTCATGCCACCTAGATGATGTGGTACAAAATTGGCTTTCTTGACGAAAGTTTGGACACACACCCTCGCAAACCGGGCAACTCACTAGAAGGCTCGTGGTTTCGAGAGGGAAAAATGCATGTTTGATGATGAACGGCGGATAGCTTCCTCTCACGGCCTTCAAAAATTTTCTATGTGTAATGTGCACTGATACTAACTGTCATGTGAAAATTTGGAAAATTTCAGGGGTCATTTGACCTTTTGAAGACATCTAAGTGATTTCCTAGCCATTTAATGACTGTACGTAATTCAAATTTGAACTAGATGTACATGCAACGGCTAACTATAACGGTTTGAAAAATCATATTTGGGTACTTGTGTGCGAGTTAATTCCATGTGCAGTAAATTAGATGGAATTTTCAAACATATTGGTCTCACTGCATGGACACATGCATGTACATGCATTGAGTGTCATGGCATTGTTATTCCAAAAAATTTAAAAAATGATCAGAAAAACATGAAACCTTACTTGATGTAATATCATGCCACCAAGATGATGTGGTACAAAAATTGGCTCGCTTGACGAAAGTTTGGACACACATCCCTCACAAACCGGAGCATCTCACTACCAGGCTCGTGGTTCCGAGAGGGAACAATGCATGTTTGATGACGAACGGCAGATAGCTTCCTGTTACAGCCTTCAAAATTTGTCTACGTGTAATGTCCACTAATACTAACTGTCATGTGAAAATTTGGAAAATTTCAGGGGTCATTTGACCTTTTGAAGACATTTAAGTGATTTCATAGCCATTTAATGACCGTAATTCAAATTTGAACTAGATGTACATGCAATGGCTAACCATAACGGTTTGAAAAATCATATTTGTATACTTGTGTGCGAGTTAATTCCATACGCAGTAAAGTAGAAGGAATTTTCAAACATATTGGTCTCACGGCATGGACACATGTACATGCATGGAGTGTCATGGCATTTTATTCCAAAAATAAAAAATGATAAAAAACATGAAACCTTGCCTGATGTAATGTCATGCCACCTAGATGATGTGGTACAAAATTGGCTTTCTTGACGAAAGTTTGGACACACCCTATAAACCGGAGCAACTCACTAGAAGGCTCGTGGTTTGAGAGGAACAATGCATGTTTGATGATGAGCGGCGGATAGCTTCCTCTCACGGCCTTCAAAAATTTTCTATGTGTAATGTGCACTGATACTAACTGTCATGTGAAAATTTGGAAAATTTCAGGGGTCATTTGACCTTTTGAAGACATCTAAGTGATTTCCTAGCCATTTAATGACTGTACGTAATTCAAATTTGAACTAGATGTACATGCAAGGGCTAACTATAACGGTTTGAAAAATCATATTTGGGTACTTGTGTGCGAGTTAATTCCATGTGCAGTAAATTAGAAGGAATTTTCAAACATATTGGTCTCACTGCATTGATACATGCATATACATGCATGGAGTGTCATGGCATTGTTATTCCAAAAAATTTAAAAAATGATCAGAAAAACATGAAACCTTACTTGATGTAATATCATGCCACCAAGATGATGTGGTACAAAAATTGGCTCGCTTAACGAAAGTTTGGACACACATCCCTCACAAACCGGAGCAACTCACTAGAAGGCTCGTGGTTCCGAGAGGGAACAATGCATGTTTGATGACGAACGGCAGATAGCTTCCTCTTACAGCCTTCAAAATTTTTCTACGTGTAATGTCCACAAATACTAACTGTCATGTGAAAATTTGGAAAATTTCAGGGGTCATTTGACCTTTTGAAGACATTTAAATGATTTCCTAGCCATTTAATGACCGTAATTCAGATTTGAACTAGATGTACATGCAATGGCTAACCATAACGGTTTGAAAAATCATATTTGTGTACTTGTGTGCGAGTTAATTCCATACGCAGTAAAGTAGAATGAATTTTCAAACATATTGGTCTCACGGCATGGACACATGTACATGCATGGAGTGTCATGGCATATTTATTCCAAAAATAAAAAATGTTTAAAAACATGAAACCTTGCCTGATGTAATGTCCTGCCACCTAGATGATGTGGTACAAAAATTGGATTTCTTGACGAAAGTTTGGACACACACCCCTCACAAACCGGAGCAACTCACTAGAAAGCTCGTGGTTTCGAGAGGGAACAATGCATGTTTGATGACGAACGGCGGATAGCTTCCTCTCACGGCCTTCAAAAATTTTCTATGTGTAATGTGCACTGATGCTAACTGTCATGTGAAAATTTGGAAAATTTCAGGGGTCATTTGACCTTTTGAAGACATCTAAGTGATTTCCTAGCCATTTAATGACTGTACGTAATTCAAATTTGAACTAGATGTACATGCAACGGCTAACTATAACGGTTTGAAAAATCATATTTGGGTACTTGTGTGCGAGTTAGTTCCACGTGCAGTAAATTAGAAGGAATTTTCAAACATATTGGTCTCACTGCATGGACACATGTATGTACAAGCATGGAGTGTCATGGCATTGTTATTCCAAAAAATTTAAAAAATGATCAGAAAAACATGAAACCTTACTTGATGTAATATCATGCCACCAAGATGATGTGGTACAAAATTAGATCGCTTGACGAAAGTTTGGACACACATCCTCACAAACCGGAGCAACTCACTAGAAGGCTCGTGGTTCGAGAGGAAACAATGCATGTTTGATGACGAACGGCAGATAGCTTCCTCTTACAGCCTTCAAAATTTTTCTACGTGTAATGTCCACTAATACTAACTGTCATGTGAAAATTTTAGAAAATTTCAGGGGTCTTTTGACCTTTTGAAGACATTTAAATGATTTCCTAGCCATTTAATGACCGTAATTCAAATTTGAACTAGATGTACATGCAATGGCTAACCTTAACGGTTTGAAAAATCATATTTGTGTACTTGTGTGCGAGTTAATTCCATATGCAGTAAAGTAGAAGGAATTTTCAAACATATTGGTCTCACGGCATGGACACATGTACATGCATGGAGTGTCATGGCATTTTTATTCCAAAAATAAAAAAATGATAAAAAAACATGAAACCTTGCCTGATGTAATGTCATGCCACCTAGATGATGTGGTACAAAATTGGCTTTCTTGGCGAAAGTTTGGACACACACCCTCATAAACCGGAGCAACTCACTAGAAGGCTCGTGGTTTGAGAGGAACAATGCATGTTTGATGATGAGCGGCGGATAGCTTCCTCTCACGGCCTTCAAAAATTTTCTATGTGTAATGTGCACTGATACTAACTGTCATGTGAAAATTTGGAAAATTTCAGGGGTCATTTGACCTTTTGAAGACATCTAAGTGATTTGCTAGCCATTTAATGACTGTACGTAATTCAAATTTGAACTAGATGTACATGCAACGGCTAACTATAACGGTTTGAAAAATCATATTTGGGTACTTGTGTGCGAGTTAATTCCATGTGCAGTAAATTAGATGGAATTTTCAAACATATTGGTCTCACTGCATGGACACATGCATGTACATGCATGGAGTGTCATGGCATTGTTATTCCAAAAAATTTAAAAAATGATCAGAAAAACATGAAACCTTACTTGATGTAATATCATGCCACCAAGATGATGTGGTACAAAATTGGCTCGCTTGCGAAAGTTTGGACACATCCCTCACAAACCAGAGCAACTCACTAGCAGGCTCGTGGTTCGAGAGGAACAATGCATGTTTGATGACGAACGGCAGATAGCTTCCTGTTACAGCCTTCAAAATTTGTCTACGTGTAATGTCCACTAATACTAACTGTCATGTGAAAATTTGGAAAATTTCAGGGGTCATTTGACCTTTTGAAGACATTTAAGTGATTTCATAGCCATTTAATGACCGTAATTCAAATTTGAACTAGATGTACATGCAATGGCTAACCATAACGGTTTGAAAAATCATATTTGTATACTTGTGTGCGAGTTAATTCCATACGCAGTAAAGTAGAAGGAATTTTCAAACATATTGGTCTCACGGCATGGACACATGTACATGCATGGAGTGTCATGGCATTTTTATTCCAAAAGATAAAAAAATGATAAAAAAACATGAAACCTTGCCTGATGTAATGTCATGCCACCTAGATGATGTGGTACAAAAATTGGCTTTCTTGACGAAAGTTTGGACACACACCCCGCAAACCGGAGCAACTCACTAGAAGGCTCGTGGTTTGAGAGGAACAATGCATGTTTGATGATGAACGGCAGATAGCTTCCTCTCACGGCCTTCAAAAAATTTCTATGTGTAATGTGCACTGATACTAACTGTCATGTGAAAATTTGGAAAATTTCAGGGGACATTTGACCTTTTGAAGACATCTAAGTGATTTCCTAGCCATTTAATGACTGTACGTAATTCAAATTTGAACTAGATGTACATGCAACGGCTAACTATAACGGTTTGAAAAATCATATTTGGGTACTTGTGTGCGAGTTAATTCCATGTGCAGTAAATTAGAAGGAATTTTCAAACATATTGGTCTCACTGCATTGAAACATGCATGTACATGCATGGAGTGTCATGGCATTGTTATTCCAAAAAATTTAAAAAATGATCAGAAAAACATGAAACCTTACTTGATGTAATATCATGCCACCAAGATGATGTGGTACAAAAATTGGCTCGCTTAACGAAAGTTTGGACACACATCCCTCACAAACCGGAGCAACTCACTAGAAGGCTCGTGGTTCCGAGAGGGAACAATGCATGTTTGATGACGAACGGCAGATAGCTTCCTCTTACAGCCTTCAAAATTTTTCTCGTGTAATGTCCACAAATACTAACTGTCATGTGAAAATTTGGAAAATTTCAGGGTCATTTGACCTTTTGAAGACATTTAAATGATTTCCTAGCCATTTAATGACCGTAATTCAGATTTGAACTAGATGTACATGCAATGGCTAACCATAACGGTTTGAAAAATCATATTTGTGTACTTGTGTGCGAGTTAATTCCATACGCAGTAAAGTAGAATGAATTTTCAAACATATTGGTCTCACGGCATGGACACATGTACATGCATGGAGTGTCATGGCATATTTATTCCAATAAATAAAAAATGTTTAAAACATGAAACCTTGCCTGATGTAATGTCCTGCCACCTAGATGATGTGGTACAAAATTGGATTTCTTGACGAAAGTTTGGACACACACCCTCACAAACCGGAGCAACTCACTAGAAAGCTCGTGGTTTCGAGAGGGAACAATGCATGTTTGATGACTAACGGCGGATAGCTTCCTCTCACGGCCTTCAAAAATTTTCTATGTGTAATGTGCACTGATGCTAACTGTCATGTGAAAATTTGGAAAATTTCAGGGTCATTTGACCTTTGAAGACATCTAAGTGATTTCCTAGCCATTTAATGACTGTACGTAATTCAAATTTGAACTAGATGTACATGCAACGGCTAACTATAACGGTTTGAAAAATCATATTTGGGTACTTGTAAAAGAGTTAGTTCCACGTGCAGTAAATTAGAAGGAATTTTCAAACATATTGGTCTCACTGCATGGACACATGTATGTACAAGCATGGAGTGTCATGGCATTGTTATTCCAAAAAATTTAAAAAATGATCAGAAAAACATGAAACCTTACTTGATGTAATATCATGCCACCAAGATGATGTGGTACAAAAATTAGATCGCTTGACGAAAGTTTGGACACACATCCCTCACAAACCGGAGCAACTCACTAGAAGGCTCGTGGTTCCGAGAGGAAACAATGCATGTTTGATGACGAACGGCAGATAGCTTCCTCTTACAGCCTTCAAAATTTTTCTACGTGTAATGTCCACTAATACTAACTGTCATGTGAAAATTTTAGAAAATTTCAGGGGTCTTTTGACCTTTTGAAGACATTTAAATGATTTCCTAGCCATTTAATGACCGTAATTCAAATTTGAACTAGATGTACATGCAATGGCTAACCTTAACGGTTTGAAAAATCATATTTGTGTACTTGTGTGCGAGTTAATTCCATATGCAGTAAAGTAGAAGGAATTTTCAAACATATTGGTCTCACGGCATGGACACATGTACATGCATGGAGTGTCATGGCATTTTTATTCCAAAAAATAAAAAAAAATGATAAAAAACATGAAACCTTGCCTGATGTAATGTCATGCCACCTAGATGATGTGGTACAAAAATTGGCTTTCTTGACGAAAGTTTGGACACACCCTCAAAACCGGAGCAACTCACTAGAAGGCTCGTGGTTTGAGAGGAACAATGCATATTTGATGATGAACGGCGGATAGCTTCCTCTCACGGCCTTCAAAAATTTTCTATGTGTAATGTGCACTGATACTAACTGTCATGTGAAAATTTGGAAAATTTCAGGGGTCATTTGACCTTTTGAAGACATCTAAGTGATTTGCTAGCCATTTAATGACTGTACGTAATTCAAATTTGAACTAGATGTACATGCAACGGCTAACTATAACGGTTTGAAAAATCATATTTGGGTACTTGTGTGCGAGTTAATTCCATGTGCAGTAAATTAGATGGAATTTTCAAACATATTGGTCTCACTGCATGGACACATGCATGTACATGCATGGAGTGTCATGGCATTGTTATTCCAAAAAATTTAAAAAATGATCAGAAAAACATGAAACCTTACTTGATGTAATATCATGCCACCAAGATGATGTGGTACAAAAATTGGCTCGCTTGACGAAAGTTTGGACACACATCCCTCACAAACCGGAGCAACTCACTAGCAGGCTCGTGGTTCCGAGAGGGAACAATGCATGTTTGATGACGAACGGCAGATAGCTTCCTGTTACAGCCTTCAAAATTTGTCTACGTGTAATGTCCACTAATACTAACTGTCATGTGAAAATTTGGAAAATTTCAGGGGTCATTTGACCTTTTGAAGACATTTAAGTGATTTCATAGCCATTTAATGACCGTAATTCAAATTTGAACTAGATGTACATGCAATGGCTAACCATAACGGTTTGAAAAATCATATTTGTATACTTGTGTGCGAGTTACTTCCATCATGCAGTAAAGTAGAAGGAATTTTCAAACATATTGGTCTCACGGCATGGACACATGTACATGCATGGAGTGTCATGGCATTTTATTCCAAAAGATAAAAAAATGATAAAAAAACATGAAACCTTGCCTGATGTAATGTCATGCCACCTAGATGATGTGGTACAAAAATTGGCTTTCTTGACGAAAGTTTGGACACACACCCTCGCAAACCGGAGCAACTCACTAGAAGGCTCGTGGTTTGAGAGGAACAATGCATGTTTGATGATGAACGGCAGATAGCTTCCTCTCACGGCCTTCAAAAATTTCTATGTGTAATGTGCACTGATACTAACTGTCATGTGAAAATTTGGAAAATTTCAGGGACATTTGACCTTTGAAGACATCTAAGTGATTTCCTAGCCATTTAATGACTGTACGTAATTCAAATTTGAACTAGATGTACATGCAACGGCTAACTATAACGGTTTGAAAAATCATATTTGGGTACTTGTGTGCGAGTTAATTCCATGTGCAGTAAATTAGAAGGAATTTTCAAACATATTGGTCTCACTGCATTGAAACATGCATGTACATGCATGGAGTGTCATGGCATTGTTATTCCAAAAAATTTAAAAAATGATCAGAAAAACATGAAACCTTACTTGATGTAATATCATGCCACCAAGATGATGTGGTACAAAATTGGCTCGCTTAACGAAAGTTTGGACACACATCCTCACAAACCGGAGCAACTCACTAGAAGGCTCGTGGTTCCGAGAGGGAACAATGCATGTTTGATGACGAACGGCAGATAGCTTCCTCTTACAGCCTTCAAAATTTTTCTACGTGTAATGTCCACAAATACTAACTGTCATGTGAAAATTTGGAAAATTTCAGGGGTCATTTGACCTTTTGAAGACATTTAAATGATTTCCTAGCCATTTAATGACCGTAATTCAGATTTGAACTAGATGTACATGCAATGGCTAACCATAACGGTTTGAAAAATCATATTTGTGTACTTGTGTGCGAGTTAATTCCATACGCAGTAAAGTAGAATGAATTTTCAAACATATTGGTCTCACGGCATGGACACATGTACATGCATGGAGTGTCATGGCATATTTATTCCAATAAATAAAAAAATGTTTAAAAACATGAAACCTTGCCTGATGTAATGTCCTGCCACCTAGATGATGTGGTACAAAAATTGGATTTCTTGACGAAAGTTTGGACACACACCCCTCACAAACCGGAGCAACTCACTAGAAAGCTCGTGGTTTCGAGAGGGAACAATGCATGTTTGATGACGAACGGCGGATAGCTTCCTCTCACGGCCTTCAAAAATTTTCTATGTGTAATGTGCACTGATGCTAACTGTCATGTGAAAATTTGGAAAATTTCAGGGGTCATTTGACCTTTTGAAGACATCTAAGTGATTTCCTAGCCATTTAATGACTGTACGTAATTCAAATTTGAACTAGATGTACATGCAACGGCTAACTATAATGGTTTGAAAAATCATATTTGGGTACTTGTGTGCGAGTTAGTTCCATGTGCAGTAAATTAGAAGGAATTTTCAAACATATTGGTCTCACTGCATGGACACATGTATGTACAAGCATGGAGTGTCATGGCATTGTTATTCCAAAAAATTTAAAAAATGATCAGAAAAACATGAAACCTTACTTGATGTAATATCATGCCACCAAGATGATGTGGTACAAAAATTAGATCGCTTGACGAAAGTTTGACACACATCCCTCACAAACCGGAGCAACTCACTAGAAGGCTCGTGGTTCGAGAGGAAACAATGCATGTTTGATGATGAACGGCAGATAGCTTCCTCTTACAGCCTTCAAAATTTTTCTACGTGTAATGTCCACTAATACTAACTGTCATGTGAAAATTTTAGAAAATTTCAGGGGTCTTTTGACCTTTTGAAGACATTTAAATGATTTCCTAGCCATTTAATGACCGTAATTCAAATTTGAACTAGATGTACATGCAATGGCTAACCTTAACGGTTTGAAAAATCATATTTGTGTACTTGTGTGCGAGTTAATTCCATATGCAGTAAAGTAGAAGGAATTTTCAAACATATTGGTCTCACGGCATGGACACATGTACATGCATGGAGTGTCATGGCATTTTTATTCCAAAAAATAAAAAAAATGATAAAAAAACATGAAACCTTGCCTGATGTAATGTCATGCCACCTAGATGATGTGGTACAAAAATTGGCTTTCTTGACGAAAGTTTGGACACACACCCCTCGCAAACCGGAGCAACTCACTAGAAGGCTCGTGGTTTCGAGAGGGAACAATGCATATTTGATGATGAACGGCGGATAGCTTCCTCTCACGGCCTTCAAAAATTTTCTATGTGTAATGTGCACTGATACTAACTGTCATGTGAAAATTTGGAAAATTTCAGGGGTCATTTGACCTTTTGAAGACATCTAAGTGATTTGCTAGCCATTTAATGACTGTACGTAATTCAAATTTGAACTAGATGTACATGCAACGGCTAACTATAACGGTTTGAAAAATCATATTTGGGTACTTGTGTGCGAGTTAATTCCATGTGCATTAAATTAGATGGAATTTTCAAACATATTGGTCTCACTGCATGGACACATGCATGTACATGCATGGAGTGTCATGGCATTGTTATTCCAAAAAATTTAAAAAATGATCAGAAAAACATGAAACCTTACTTGATGTAATATCATGCCACCAAGATGATGTGGTACAAAAATTGGCTCGCTTGACGAAAGTTTGGACACACATCCTCACAAACCGGAGCAACTCACTAGCAGGCTCGTGGTTCGAGAGGAACAATGCATGTTTGATGACGAACGGCAGATAGCTTCCTGTTACAGCCTTCAAAATTTGTCTACGTGTAATGTCCACTAATACTAACTGTCATGTGAAAATTTGGAAAATTTCAGGGGTCATTTGACCTTTTGAAGACATTTAAGTGATTTCATAGCCATTTAATGACCGTAATTCAAATTTGAACTAGATGTACATGCAATGGCTAACCATAACGGTTTGAAAAATCATATTTGTATACTTGTGTGCGAGTTACTTCCATACGCAGTAAAGTAGAAGGAATTTTCAAACATATTGGTCTCACGGCATGGACACATGTACATGCATGGAGTGTCATGGCATTTTTATTCCAAAAGATAAAAAAATGATAAAAAAACATGAAACCTTGCCTGATGTAATTTCATGCCACCTAGATGATGTGGTACAAAAATTGGCTTTCTTGACGAAAGTTTGGACACACACCCCTCGCAAACCGGAGCAACTCACTAGAAGGCTCGTGGTTTCGAGAGGGAACAATGCATGTTTGATGATGAACGGCAGATAGCTTCCTCTCACGGCCTTCAAAAAATTTCTATGTGTAATGTGCACTGATACTAACTGTCATGTGAAAATTTGGAAAATTTCAGGGGACATTTGACCTTTTGAAGACATCTAAGTGATTTCCTAGCCATTTAATGACTGTACGTAATTCAAATTTGAACTAGATGTACATGCAACGGCTAACTATAACGGTTTGAAAAATCATATTTGGGTACTTGTGTGCGAGTTAATTCCATGTGCAGTAAATTAGAAGGAATTTTCAAACATATTGGTCTCACTGCATTGAAACATGCATGTACATGCATGGAGTGTCATGGCATTGTTATTCCAAAAAATTTAAAAAATGATCAGAAAAACATGAAACCTTACTTGATGTAATATCATGCCACCAAGATGATGTGGTACAAAAATTGGCTCGCTTAACGAAAGTTTGGACACACATCCTCACAAACGGAGCAACTCACTAGAAGGCTCGTGGTTCGAGAGGGAACAATGCATGTTTGATGATGAACGGCAGATAGCTTCCTCTTACAGCCTTCAAAATTTTTCTCGTGTAATGTCCACAAATACTAACTGTCATGTGAAAATTTGGAAAATTTCAGGGTCATTTGACCTTTTGAAGACATTTAAATGATTTCCTAGCCATTTAATGACCGTAATTCAGATTTGAACTAGATGTACATGCAATGGCTAACCATAACGGTTTGAAAAATCATATTTGTGTACTTGTGTGCGAGTTAATTCCATACGCAGTAAAGTAGAATGAATTTTCAAACATATTGGTCTCACGGCATGGACACATGTACATGCATGGAGTGTCATGGCATTTTTATTCCAATAAATAAAAAAATGTTTAAAAACATGAAACCTTGCCTGATGTAATGTCCTGCCACCTAGATGATGTGGTACAAAAATTGGATTTCTTGACGAAAGTTTGGACACACACCCCTCGCAAACCGGAGCAACTCACTAGAAAGCTCGTGGTTTCGAGAGGGAACAATGCATGTTTCATGACGAACGGCGGATATCTTCCTCTCACGGCTTTCAAAAATTTTCTATGTGTAATGTGCACTGATACTAACTGTCATGTGAAAATTTGGAAAATTTCAAGGGTCATTTGATCTTTTGAAGACATCTCAGTGATTTCCTAGCCATTTAATGACTGTACGTAATTCAAATTTGAACTAGATGTACATGCAACGGCTAACTATAACGGTTTCAAAAATCATATTTGGGTACTTGTGTGCGAGTTAATTCCATGTGCAGTAAATTAGAAGGAATTTTCAAACATATTGGTCTCACTGCATGGACACATGCAAGTACATGCATAGAGTGTCATGGCATTGTTATTCCAAAAAATTTAAAAAATGATCTGAAAAACATGAAACCTTACTTGATGTAATATCATGCCACCAAGATGATGTGGTACAAAAATTGGCTCGCTTGACGAAAGTTTGGACACACATCCCTCACAAACCGGAGCAACTCACTAGAAGGCTCGTGGTTCCGAGAGGGAACAATGCATGTTTGATGACGAACGGCAGATAGCTTCCTCTTACAGCCTTCAAAATTTTTCTACATGTAATGTCCACTAACACTAACTGTCATGT
This sequence comes from Aegilops longissima, assembly GCA_021605205.1. Taxonomy (NCBI): domain Eukaryota; kingdom Viridiplantae; phylum Streptophyta; class Magnoliopsida; order Poales; family Poaceae; genus Aegilops; species Aegilops longissima. The sequence continues at coordinate 12,395,090 of CM038678.1, forward strand.
GAAAATTTGGAAAATTTCAGGGGTCATTTGACCTTTTGAAGACATTTAACTGATTTCCTAGCCATTTAATGACCGTAATTCAAATTTGAACTAGATGTACATGCAATGGCTAACCATCACGGTTTGAAAAATCATATTAGTGTACTTGTGTGCAAGTTAATTCCATACGCAGTAAAGTAGAAGGAATTTTCAAACATATTGGTCTCACGGCATGGACACATGTACATGCATGGAGTGTCATGGCATTTTTATTCCAAAAAACAAATAATAAAAAAAATGATAAAAAAACATGAAACCTTTCCTGATGTAATGTCATGCCACCTAGATGATGTGGCACAAAAATTGGCTTTATTGACGAAAGTTTGGACACACACCCCTCGCAAACCGGAGCAACTCACTAGAAGGCTCGTGGTTTCGAGAGGGAACAATGCATGTTTGATGACGAACGGCGGATAGCTTCCTCTCACGGCCTTTCAAAATTTTTCTATGTGTAATGTGCACTGATACTAACTGTCATGTGAAATTTTGGAAAATTTCAGGGGTCATTTGACCTTTTGAAGACGTCTAAGTGATTTCATAGCCATTTAATGAATGTACATAATTCAAATTTGAACTAGATGTACATGCAACGGCTAACTATAACGGTTTGAAAAATCATATTTGGGTACTTGTGTGCGAGTTAATTCCATGCGCAGTAAATTAGAAGGAATTTTCAAACATATTGGTCTCACTGCAAGGACACATGCATGTACATGCATGGAGTGTCATGGCGTTGTTATTCCAATTTTTTTTTAAAATGATCAGAAAAACATGAAACCTTACTTGATGTAATATCATGCCACCAAGATGATGTGGTACAAAATTGGCTCGCTTGACGAAAGTTTGGACACACATACCTCACAAACCGGAGCAACTCACTAGAAGGCTCGTGGTTCGAGAGGAACAATGCATGTTTGATGACGAACGGCGGATAGCTTCCTCTTACAGCCTTCAAAATTATTCTCGTGTAATGTCCACTAATACTAACTGTCATGTGAAAATTGGGAAAATTTCAGGGGTCATTTGACCTTTTGAAGACATTTAAGTGATTTCCTAGCCATTTAATGACCGTAATTTAAATTTAAACTAGATGTACATGCAATGGCTAACCATAACGGTTTGAAAAATCATATTTGTGTACTTATGTGCGAGTTTATTCCATACGCAGTAAAGTAGTAGGAATTTTCAAACATATTGGTCTCACGGCATGGACACATGTACATGCATGGAGTGTCATGGCATTTTTATTCCAAAAAATAAAAAAATGATAAAAAAACATGAAACCTTGCTTGATGTAATGTCATCCCGCCTAGATGATGTGGTATAAAAATTGGCTTTCTTGACGAAAGTTTGGACACACACCCCTCGCAAACCGGAGCAACACACTAGAAGGCTCGTTGTTTCGAGAGGGAACAATGCATGTTTGATGATGAACGGCGGATAGCTTCCTCTCACGGCCTTCAAAAATTTTCTATGTGTAATGTGCACTGATGCTAACTGTCATGTGAAAATTTGGAAAATTTCAGGGGTCATTTGACCTTTTGAAGACATCTAAGTGATTTCCTAGCCATTTAATGACTGTACGTAATTCAAATTTGAACTAGATGTACATGCAACGGCTAACTATAACGGTTTGAAAAATCATATTTGGGTACTTGTGTGCGAGTTAGTTCCACGTGCAGTAAATTAGAATGAATTTTCAAACATATTGGTCTCACTGCATGGACACATGTATGTACAAGCATGGAGTGTCATGGCATTGTTATTCCAAAAAATTTAAAAAATGATCAGAAAAACATGAAACCTTACTTGATGTAATATCATGCCACCAAGATGATGTGGTACAAAAATTAGCCCGCTTGACGAAAGTTTGGACACACATCCCTCACAAACCGGAGCAACTCACTAGAAGGCTCGTGGTTCCGAGAGGAAACAATGCATGTTTGATGACGAACGGCAGATAGCTTCCTCTTACAGCCTTCAAAATTTTTCTACGTGTAATGTCCACTAATACTAACTGTCATGTGAAAATTTTAGAAAATTTCAGGGGTCTTTTGACCTTTTGAAGACATTTAAATGATTTCCTAGCCATTTAATGACTGTAATTCAAATTTGAACTAGATGTACATGCAATGGCTAACATTAACGGTTTGAAAAATCATATTTGTGTACTTGTGTGCGAGTTAATTCCATATGCAGTAAAGTAGAAGGAATTTTCAAACATATTGGTCTCACGGCATGGACACATGTACATGCATGGAGTGTCATGGCATTTTTATTCCAAAAAATAAAAAAAATGATAAAAAAACATGAAACCTTGCCTGATGTAATGTCATGCCACCTAGATGATGTGGTACAAAAATTGGCTTTCTTGACGAAAGTTTGGACACACACCCCTCGCAAACCGGAGCAACTCACTAGAAGGCTCGTGGTTTCGAGAGGGAACAATGCATGTTTGATGACGAACGGCGGATAGCTTCCTCTCACGGCCTTCAAAATTTTTCTATGTGTAATGTGCACTTATACTAACTGTCATGTGAAAAGTTGGAAAATTTCAGGGGTCGTTTGACCTTTTGAAGATATCTAAGTGATTCCCTAGCCATTTAATGACTGTACGTAATTCAAATTTGAACTAGATGTACATGCAACGGCTAACTATAACGGTTTGAAAAATCATATTTGGGTACTTGTGTGCGAGTTAATTCCATGTGCAGTAAATTAGAAGGAATTTTCAAACATATTGGTCTCACTGCATGGACACATGCATGTACATGCATGGAGTGTCATGGCATTGTTATTCCAAAAAATTTAAAAAATGATCAGAAAAACATGAAACCTTACTTGATGTAATATCATGCCACCAACATGATGTGGTACGAAAATTGACTCGCTTGACGAAAGTTTGGACACACATCCCTCACAAACCGGAGCAACTCACTAGAAGGCTCGTGGTTCCGAGAGGGAACAATGCATGTTTGATGACGAACGGAAGATAGCTTCCTCTTACAGCCTTCAAAAAATTTCTACGTGTAATGTCCACTAATACTAACTGTCATGTGAAAATTTGGAAAATTTCAGGGGTCATTTGACCTTTTGAAGACATTTAAGTGATTTCCTAGCCATTCAATTACCGTAATTCAAATTTGAACTAGATGTACATGCAATGGCTAACCATAACGGTTTGAAAAATCATATTTGTGTACTTGTGTGCGAGTTAATTCCATATGCAGTAAAGTAGAAGGAATTTTCAAACATATTGGTCTCACGGCATGGACACATGTACATGCATGGAGTGTCATGGCATTTTTATTCCAAAAAATAAAAAAATGATAAAAAAAACATGAAACCTTGCCTGATGTAATGTCATGCCACCTAGATGATGTGGTACAAAAATTGGCTTTCTTGACGAAAGTTTGGACACACACCCCTCGCAAACCGGAGCAACTCACTAGAAGGCTCGTGGTTTCGAGAGGGAACAATGCATGTTTGATGATGAACGGCAGATAGCTTCCTCTCACGGCCTTCAAAAATTTTCTATGTGTAATGTGCACTGATACTAACTGTCATGTGAAAATTTGGAAAATTTCAGGGGTCATTTGACCTTTTGAAGACATCTAAGTGATTTCCTAGCCATTTAATGACTGTACGTAATTCAAATTTGAACTAGATGTACATGCAACGGCTAACTATAACGGTTTGAAAAATCATATTTGGGTACTTGTGTGCGAGTTAATTCCATGTGCAGTAAATTAGAAGGAATTTTCAAACATATTGGTCTCACTGCATGGACACATGCATGTACATGCATTGAGTGTCATGGCATTGTTATTCCAAAAAATTTAAAAAATGATCAGAAAAACATGAAACCTTACTTGATGTAATATCATGCCACCAGGATGATGTGGTACGAAAATTGGCTCGCTTGACGAAAGTTTGGACACACATCCCTCACAAACCGGAGCAACTCACTAGAAGGCTCGTGGTTCCGAGAGGGAACAATGCATGTTTGATGACGAACGGCAGATAGCTTCCTCTTACAGCCTTCAAAAATTTTCTACGTGTAATGTCCACTAATACTAACTGTCATGTGAAAATTTGGAAAATTTCAGGGGTCATTTGACCTTTTGAAGACATTTAAGTGATTTCCTAGCCATTCAATTACCGTAATTCAAATTTGAACTAGATGTACATGCAATGGCTAACCATAACAGTTTGAAAAATCATATTTGTGTACTTGTGTGCGAGTTAATTCCATATGCAGTAAAGTAGAAGGAATTTTCAAACATATTGGTCTCACGGCATGGACACATGTACATGCATGGAGTGTCATGGCATTTTTATTCCAAAAAATAAAAAAAATGATAAAAAAACATGAAACCTTGCCTGATGTAATGTCATGCCACCTAGATGATGTGGTACAAAAATTGGCTTTCTTGACGAAAGTTTGGACACACACCCTCGCAAACCGGAGCAACTCACTAGAAGGCTCGTGGTTTGAGAGAGGAACAATGCATGTTTGATGATGAACGGCAGATAGCTTCCTCTCACGGCCTTCAAAATTTTCTATGTGTAATGTGCACTGATACTAACTGTCATGTGAAAATTTGGAAAATTTCAGGGTCATTTGACCTTTGAAGACATCTAAGTGATTTCCTAGCCATTTAATGACTGTACGTAATTCAAATTTGAACTAGATGTACATGCAACGGCTAACTATAACGGTTTGAAAAATCATATTTGGGTACTTGTGTGCGAGTTAATTCCATGTGCAGTAAATTAGAAGGAATTTTCAAACATATTGGTCTCACTGCATGGACACATGCATGTACATGCATTGAGTGTCATGGCATTGTTATTCCAAAAAATTTAAAAAATGATCAGAAAAACATGAAACCTTACTTGATGTAATATCATGCCACCAAGATGATGTGGTACGAAAATTGGCTCGCTTGATTTAAAGTTTGGACACACATCCCTCACAAACCGGAGCAACTCACTAGAAGGCTCGTGGTTCCGAGAGGGAACAATGCATGTTTGATGACGAACGGCAGATAGCTTCCTCTTACAGCCTTCAAAAATTTTCTACGTGTAATGTCCACTAATACTAACTGTCATGTGAAAATTTGGAAAATTTCAGGGGTCATTTGACCTTTTGAAGACATTTAAGTGATTTCCTAGCCATTCAATTACCGTAATTCAAATTTGAACTAGATGTACATGCAATGGCTAACCATAACGGTTTGAAAAATCATATTTGTGTACTTGTGTGCGAGTTAATTCCATATGCAGTAAAGTAGAAGGAATTTTCAAACATATTGGTCTCACGGCATGGACACATGTACATGCATGGAGTGTCATGGCATTTTTATTCCAAAAAATAAAAAAAATGATAAAAAAACATGAAACCTTGCCTGATGTAATGTCATGCCACCTAGATGATGTGGTACAAAAATTGGCTTTCTTGACGAAAGTTTGGACACACACCCCTCGCAAACCGGAGCAACTCACTAGAAGGCTCGTGGTTTCGAGAGGGAACAATGCATGTTTGATGATGAACGGCAGATAGCTTCCTCTCACGGCCTTCAAAAATTTTCTATGTGTAATGTGCACTGATACTAACTGTCATGTGAAAATTTGGAAAATTTCAGGGGTCATTTGACCTTTTGAAGACATCTAAGTGATTTCCTAGCCATTTAATGACTGTACGTAATTCAAATTTGAACTAGATGTACATGCAACGGCTAACTATAACGGTTTGAAAAATCATATTTGGGTACTTGTGTGCGAGTTAATTCCATGTGCAGTAAATTAGAAGGAATTTTCAAACATATTGGTCTCACTGCATGGACACATGCATGTACATGCATGGAGTGTCATGGCATTGTTATTCCAAAAAATTTAAAAAATGATCAGAAAAACATGAAACCTTACTTGATGTAATATCAATGCACCTAGATGATGTGGTACAAAAATTGGCTCGCTTGACGAAAGTTTGGACACACATCCCTCACAAACCGGAGCAACTCACTAGAAGGCTCGTGGTTCCGAGAGGGAACAATGCATGTTTGATGACGAACGGCAGATAGCTTCCTCTTACAGCCTTCAAAATTTTTCTACGTGTAATGTCCACAAATACTAACTGTCATGTGAAAATTTGGAAAATTTCAGGGGTCATTTGACCTTTTGAAGACATTTAAATGATTTCCTAGCCATTTAATGACCGTAATTCAAATTTGAACTAGATGTACATGCAATGGCTAACCATAACGGTTTGAAAAATCATATTTGTGTACTTGTGTGCGAGTTAATTCCATACGCAGTAAAGTAGAAGGAAGTTTCAAACATATTGGTCTCACGGCATGGACACATGTACATGCATGGAGTGTCATGGCATTTTTATTCCAAAAAATAAAAAAATGAGAAAAAACATGAAACCTTGGCTGATGTAATGTCCTGCCACCTAGATGATGTGGTACAAAAATTGGCTTTCTTGACGAAAGTTTGGACACACACCCCTCGCAAACCGGAGCAACTCACTAGAAAGCTCGTGGTTTCGAGAGGGAACAATGCATGTTTGATGACGAACAACGGATAGCTTCCTCTCACGGCCTTCAAAAATTTTCTATGTGTAATGTGCACTGATACTAACTGTCATGTGAAAATTTGGAAAATTTCAAGAGTCATTTGATCTTTTGAAGTCATCTAAGTGATTTCCTAGCCATTTAATGACTATACGTAATTCAAATTTGAACTAGATGTACATGCAACAGCTAACTATAACGGTTTGAAAAATCATATTTGGGTACTTGTGTGCGAGTTAATTCCATGTGCAGTAAATTAGAAGGAATTTTCAAACATATTGGTCTCACTGCATGGACACATGCATGTACATGCATTGAGTGTCATGGCATTGTTATTCCAAAAAATTTAAAAAATGATCAGAAAAACATGAAACCTTACTTGATGTAATATCATGCCACCAAGATGATGTGGTACAAAAATTGGCTCGCTTGACGAAAGTTTGGACACACATCCCTCACAAACCGGAGAAACTCACTAGAAGGCTCGTGGTTCCGAGAGGGAACAATGCATGTTTGATGACGAACGGCAGATAGCTTCCTCTTACAGCCTTCAAAATTTTTCTACGTGTAATGTCCACTAACACTTACTGTCATGTGAAAATTTGGAAAATTTCAGGGGTCATTTGACCTTTTGAAGACATTTAAATGATTTCCTAGCCATTTAATGACCGTAATTCAAATTTAAACTAGATGTACATGCAATGGCTAACCATAACGGTTTGAAAAATCATATTTGTGTACTTGTGTGCGAGTTAATTCCATACGCAGTAAAGTAAAAGGAATTTTCAAACATATTGGTCTCACGGCATGGACACATGTACATGCATGGAGTGTCATGGCATTTTTATTCCAAAAAATAAAAAAATGATAAAAAACATGAAACCTTGCCTGATGTAATGTCATGCCACCTAGATGATGTGGTACAAAAATTGGCTTTCTTGACGAAAGTTTGGACACACACCCCTCGCAAACCGGAGCAACTCACTAGAAGGTTCGTGGTTTCGAGAGGGAACAATGCATGTTCGATGACGAACGGTGGATAGCTTCCTCTCACGGCCTTCAAAATTTTTCTATGTGTAATGTGCACTGATACTAACTGTCATGTGAAAATTTGGAAAATTTCAAGGGTCATTTGACCTTTTGAAGACATCTAAGTGATTTCCTATCCATTTAATGACTGTACGTAATTCAAATTTGAACTAGATGTACATTCAACGGCTAACTATAATGGTTTGAAAAATCATATTTGGGTACTTGTGTGCGAGTTAATTCCATGTGCAGTAAATTAGAAGGAATTTTCAAACATATAGGTCTCACTGCATGGACACATGCATGTACGTGCATGGAGTGTCATGGCATTGTTATTCCAAAAAATTTGAAAAATGATCAGAAAAACATGAAACCTTACTTGATGTAATATGATGCCGCCAAGATGATGTGGTACAAAAATTGGCTCGCTTGACGAAAGTTTGGACACACATCCCTCACAAACCGGAGGAACTCACTAGAAGGCTCGTGGTTCCGAGAGGGAACAATGCATGTTTGATGACGAACGGCAGATAGCTTCCTCTTACAGCCTTCAAAATTTTTCTACGTGTAATGTCCACTAATACTAACTGTCATGTGAAAATTTGGAAAATTTCAGGGGTCATTTGACCTTTTGAAGACATTTAAGTGATTCCCTAGCCATTTAATGACCGTAATTCAAATTTGAACTAGATGTACATGCAATGGCTAACCATAACGGTTTAAAAAATCATATTTGTGTACTTGTGTGCGAGTTAATTCCATACGCAGTAAAGTAGAAGGAATTTTCAAACATATTGGTCTCACGGCATGGACACATGTACATGAATGGAGTGTCATGGCATTTTTATTCCAAAAAATAAAAAAAATGATAAAAAACATGAAACCTTGCTTCATGTAATGTCATGCCACCTAGATGATGTGGTACAAAAATTGGCCTTCTTGACGAAAGTTTGGACACACACCCCTCACAAACTGGAGCAACTCACTAGAAGGCTCGTGGTTCTGAGATGGAACAATGCATGTTTGATGACGAACGGCAGATAGCTTCCTCTTACGGCCTTTAAAAAATTTCTACGTGTAATATGCACTGATACTAACTGTGATGTGAAAATTTGGAAAATTTCAGGGGTCATTTGACCTTTTGAAGACATTTAAGTGATTTCCTAGCCATTTAATGACCGTAATTCAAATTTGAACTACATCTACATGCAACGACTAACTGATACGTCTCCAATGTATCTATAATTTTTGATTATTCCATGCTATTCTATTATTTGTTTTGGATGTTTAATGGGCTTTACTATGCAGTTTTATATTATTTTTGGGACTAACCTATTAACCGGAGGCCCAGTGCAAATTGTTGTTTTTTTACCTATTTCAGTGTTTCACAGAAAAGGAATATCAAACGGAGTCCAAACGGAATGAAACCTTTGGGAGAATCGTTTTGGAACAAACGCAATCCATGAGACTTGTAGTGGACGTCAAGGAAGCAACAAGGCGGACACGAGGTAGGAGGGAACGCCCACGGGGGTAGGCGCGCCCCCCACCCTCGTGGCTCCACCGACCTACTTCTTTCGCCTATATATACTCATATAACCCGAAAACATCCAGGAGCACCACGAAACTCTAGTTCCGCCGCCGCAAGCCTCTGTAGCCACCAAAAACCAATTGGGACCTTGTTCCGGCACCCTGCCGGAGGGGGGATCCCTCACCGGTGGCCATCTTCGTCATCCCGGCGCTCTCCACGACGAGGAGGGAGTAGTTCACCCTCGGGGCTGAGGGTATGTACCAGTAGCTATGTGTTTGATCTCTCTCTCTCTCTCTCTCTCATGTTCGTGAATTGGCACGATCTTGATATACCGCGAGCTTACTATTATAGTGGGACCTTATGATGCTTCTCCACCTCTACTCTCTTGTAATGGATTGAGTTTTCCCTTTGAAGTTATCCTATCGGATTGAGTCTTTAAGGATCTAAGAACACTTGATGTATGTCTTGCATGTGCTTATCTGTGGTGACAATGGGATATTCACGTGATCAACTTGATGTATGTTTTGGTGATCAACTTGCGGGTACAGTGACCTTGTGAACTTATGCATAGGGGTTGGCACACGTTTTCGTCTTGACTCTCCGGTAGAAACTTAGGGGCACTCTTTGAAGTACTTTGTGTTGGTTTGAATAGATAAATCTAAGATTGTGTGATGGATATCGTATAATCATACCCACGGATACTTGAAGTGACATTAGAGTATCTAGGTGAATTAGGGTTTTGGTTTATTTGTATCTTAAGGTGTTATTCTAGTACGAACTCTAGGATAGATTGAACGGAAAGAATAGCTCCGTGTTATTTTACTAGGGACTCTTGAATATATCGATCAGAAAGGATAACTTTGAGGTGGTTTCGTACCCTACAATAATCTCTTCGTTTGTTCTCTGCTATTAGTGACTTTGGACTGACTCTTTGTTGCATGTTGAGGGATAGTTATATGATCCAATTATGTTATTATTACTGAGAGAACTTGCACTAGTGAAAGTATGAACCCTAGGCCTTGTTTCGAAGCATTGCAATACCGTTTCCGTTCACTTTTACCACTTGCTCCCTTGTTGTTTTTATAATTTCAGAATACAAAAACCTATATCTACAATCCATATTGCACTTGTATCACCATCTCTTCGCCGAACTAGTGCACCTATACAATCTACCATTGTATTGGGTGTGTTGGGGACACAAGAGACTCTTTGTTATTTGGTTGCGGGGTTGTTTGAGAGAGACCATCTTCATCCTACGACTCCCATGGATTGATAAACCTTAGGTCATCCACTAGAGGGAAATTTTCTACTGTCCTACAAACCTCTGCACTTGGAGGCCCAACAACGTCTACAAGAAGAAGGTTGTGTAGTAGACATCACTAACCATAACGGTTTGAAAAATCATATTTGTGAACTTGTGTGCGAGTTCAAAAATCATCAAACGATGTAAATATCTGGTGTTCAAAAAAGAATATCTAAAATCTGGAAAGACAACCGGCCCCACACGATTAGCACTCTATTTCGCGCCTCGAGTTTTGGAAGGTGGGTGGCGGGCTTTATTAATCAGACACGGTTCTGCATTGGGAACCGCGACTATTATGTTCACACACGGATTTTGCTATGGGAATCGTGTGTAACTCACACTACAGTAATCGTAAATTCCGGCGACTGGCGCGTGTACTGTTCCCGACAATCTAGATTCCGGCCGCCAATAAACACTACCTTGCTCACGCCGCCCCGCCTGCATTCTCATCTAGGTCCTCCCCTTGCTTGCCATCTCTCTCTCTCTCTCAAATCTCTGACATGGCGCCGCCGGTCTGCCCACGTGCCGACGAGGAGTCGCCACCCCCCGAGGAGGCTCACTCGAAGAGCAGCGATGAGGACACCTATGCGCCGCCGGACGAGGTTGCGCCGGACCCCCCAACTTTGGATTGAGTTTGGGGCCAGTACGATCTTTGTCTTTGGAAATCGCTGCCGCCGGCTAAGAAAGCCAGGCAAGTGGCTTTCAAGTAGGAGATGGCAGAGGAGGATGCCAGGTACCAGGCGGCCTATGAAGACCGCGACGTCGCCTGGAAAAAGGAGGTGGCGGAGCTTTGGGGGCAAGCTCATCGTCGTGCGGAGGAGGTGTACGAAGACATCTACTTCACTAGGAAGGCTAGAGGCGCTAGGCGCCTCGTCGCTGCGTGGAGCTGGGCCGATAAGCTCCAGCGTGCCACCGATGAGGAGCTCCGGTGGGCGCATTTAAATTGCAAGATCGTTCGCGCGCGTCCGCCTGCAAGAGGCAGATCGACACAACAAGCGTTGCGAGGTGGAGGAGGCAGAGTACTGCCTCCGCTCTGGGAAGACGCTGCACACCAGGGAGATGCTGGAGAGGGGCTGCCGGAATACTGGCCCGAGGAGAGATTATTAGTTTTAGTATTCTTCGTTTTCAATTTTATGCATTGTACCTAGTAGTTAAGTATCATCACGTATATGTGATGATATGATATATATTCTGTGATGAACTAATCACTAATAGAAAATAGGGCTTTGGTTCAGGCCAGATAAGCCCATTAGTCCCGGTTCAGTCACGAACCGGGACCCATGGGGGCATTGGTCCCGGTTCGTGAGGCCAGGGGGCCTGCCGGGCCTCGTGGGGGCATTGGTCCCGGTTCGTCTGGCCCCTTTGGTCCCGGTTGGTGGGATGAACCGGGACCAATGGGCCTAGCTCCTGGCCCACCACCATTGGTCCCGGTTGGTGGCTTGAACCGGGACCAAAGGGTGTTGTCGGTGTCAAAACCGGCGGATCTCGGGTAGGGGGTCCCGAACTGTGCGTCTAGGCGGATGGTAACAGGAGACAAGGGACACGATGTTTTTACCCAGGTTCAGGACCTATCGATGGAGGTAATACCCTACTCCTGCTTGATTAATATTGATGATATGGGTAGTACAAGAGTAGATCTACCACGAGATCAAGGAGGCTAAACCCTAGAAGCTAGCCTATGGTATGATTGTTGTTGTGTCCTACGGACTAAAACCCTCCGGTTTATATAGACACCGGATAGGTTAGGGTTACACAGAGTCGGTTACAATGGTAGGAGATCTACATATCCGTATCGCCAAGCTTGCCTTCCACTCCAAGGAAAGTCCCATCCGGACACGGGACGAAGTCTTCAATCTTGTATCTTCATAGTCTTGGAGTCCGGCCGTGATGATAGTTCGGCTATCCGGACACCCCCTAATCCGGGACTCCCTCAGTAGCCCCTGAACCAGGCTTCAATGACGACGAGTCCGGCGCGCATATTGTCTTCGGGATTGCAAGGCGGGTTCCTCCTCCGAATACTTCATAGAAGGTTCTAAACACCAGGATAGTGTCCGGCTCTGCAAAAAAAGTTCCACATACCACCGTAGAGAGAATAACTTTTGCGCAGATCTGCTGACGTATTCCGCGGCGTGGCATCACACCACGGCCAGGCCTTTATCTCCACCTCAGCGCGTTTAGCGAGGCGGTGTCCTTAGCACGTCTTATCAAAGCATAGATCGTGCCCCCTTATTCCGGGATTCTCATCAATACGGACGTGGGTAACCCAACCGTGCCCGCTGGCACGCCTCCCCTACCAAAGGCGAATCCTAATCGACCACGGGGTAGGCTCTTGGTATTCAACCTCTTTATAATGAGACCAAGGCCCTCTTCTTTTTACACCCTCCATCGAGTTTGCCTCGCGCTTCGAGTTCCAACACCCAAAGCTTCAAATTCCGGCACTTCGGACACTCGACAATGTCCGGTTCCGACTAGCACGGCAGATGGATGCCTTCCTCTATCACAGAGGAAGATGTGCTAAAGCTGCGAGACGCCAGGTATCTAACCGGCGAGATCTCGCATAGGCTGCCTGCTCCAGGGCAGGTCATTCCCACTCCTGAGGCCGGCGAGAACGTGGTGTTCGTGTCTCACTTCCTTCGGGGTTTAGGCTTCTCGACGGATCCCTTTGTGCGGGGGCTCACGTTTTATTATGGGCTTGATTTCCATGACTTGAATCCAGAGTCCATCCTCCATATCTCGTCATTCATTGTCATATGTGAGGCCTTCCTCCATATTACCCCTCACTTTGGGTTGTGGCTCAAGACCTTCAAGGTGGAGCCAAAGGCGATCGAGGGGCAGCAAGCAGAGTGCGGAGGGGCGGTCATAAGCAAATGTGCTGATGCTCCGTGGCTCGAAGGCTCTTTTCAAAAGGAGCTTGGTTTGTGGCAACAGGAGTGGTTTTATATTATCGCTCCTAGGGGCACCAAATAGGCGGCGCTTCCCGCCTTTCACTCAGGTCCACCATAGCGGCTGGCGTCATCGGTCAACAAGGGACTCGACTGGGGGCCGTCCAAAGACGTTCCTTTGCTGCAGGGCCGTATTCGAGACCTCCAAGAAAGAGAGATCAATCTAGTTGCAGTGGCACAGGTTATGTTGATCCGGCGCCTTGAGCCCTGCAAACGTCGCCCCCTTCGCCTGTGGGAATTTAATCCGGAGGGACCGCGAGCTCTCCAAAATTTTATGGGCACGACGCCCGTGGAGATGTATAAACTGTTCTTCGGATAACAAGAGAAGTGTCCGGACCTGACTGAGGACGCAGGACTAAGCTGCAATCGCATAGATACTCAAGTAAATAGTCCTGTAACCGGACAAGCTGTCCATTCATTTATCATATATACATGCCCTTCAAAGGAGCCGTTTTTTGAACAGGAGTGGATAGCCAAAGCAAAGTTAATAAGGTGTCCGGCTCCCCTCCCAGAGAACACGCCGGACCCCATGCTGGCTTAGATGTTGCAGGCCGCGCCTTTTAAAGAAGGCGAGGGGAGCGGGGAGGCAACTGCCTCCATGAAGGAGGTCTTTGAGGAGGGAGGGATCAAAAATCCCACCCTCCAAGGAGAGAAGAGGACCACTTCGGAAGATCTGGAGGTCAAGGCCTCGAAGAGGGGGAAGAAATCTTCGTCGGAGAGTCCGGCGCTGGGGAGTAGCCCAGCCGCACTATTTCCCCAAGGGGATCAGCCCTCCAGCGAGCCGTAAGTGAAAAGTAGGGGTATTGTAAATAAGGAACATCCTTGTATTTATTTCTGAAGATAACCGAAATTGTACCTTGTAGTTCGGATCTCAGCCCTTCTCAGCAGAGCTCGTCTTCGGGGGATCTTCTTCTGGAGATGATGGAGAGCGAAACGCCTCCACCTGTCGCACCCTCCTGTGAGGCGGACGACCCTGAGGTGTCGTCGCGGAGGGTTCCCCCAAGTACGGCAGGGCCAGAAGGTCCGGCGCCAAGGGGTGTGCGATCGGAGGAGTTGAAGGATCTGCTTGGGCGAGCGGCTATCTCAGAAGATCACCGTGTTCTAATGGGTACGGTGATTGAAAGAATTGCATCTGCGGAGAGTGGATTGCATTCAGGCCGTCAGAAGCTTACTGACGGGGTTCGAGGTACGCAAAAAATGATGTACCTTCTGACAGTTATGCATATAAAATGCGCCCTGTATAGATAGTAGCCCCTGAGACTCGGTATGTTGTCAAAATTGACAGCGTGCCGAGGATCAAAATCTCTGTTATAACATATCGTCGCTCCTAAACAGGTGGCGGGGCGTCCGGTGGCCAGCCGGACTGATGAATATGCTGAAGTAAAGCGGCAGCTTGACGAGGCTGATGCAGACATCGCGCTGGTCAATAAACGGTTCGACGAGTCACAAGGTATGCGACTTCTATGCGGACACCTGGTAAGGGAGCTTGACGCCCATGTCTTACTTTTTGTATGCTTAATGCAGATGGTGCCGCTGCTGTGGAGGAGCTTCGGGCGGAACTCACCCGAGCGAAAGAGCAAGCCAGAAGTAGTAATGCGGCCGCTTTAAGGGCGGCCGAAGAGCTGAAAGCCGAACGGCTGCTCAATGCCGAAGCAGGGAGGAAATGGCCGATATGGCCAGAAAGTTGAAGAATATTACCGACCACTGCGAGGTTCTTGAAAAAGAACGTCAAGTGGAGCAAGAGGGCCTGAAAAAGGCCACCGCCGAATCCAAGGATGCCCGTTCCGCTTTGAGAGCTGCCAAGGAGGAGATGAGTCAAGCCGGGGCTATTGCGGCTGGAAAACCGTTTTTGCTGCGGAGGAAATATACGGATCCAAAGTATGCTCAATTTGACAAGTTGTGGAGTTGGAGGATGCTTATCTATACAGGGCGCAGTTGAGCACTTCCGGGGCCAGAAGGGGCACAGAAGGGAAGAGCTATATTGGTCGCAATTCCATAGTCCGGAGCGTCTTCTTCCGTTAACCGATCGGTTGGCCGAATGGGCCGAGCTGAACCGACTATCCGGACTTGCTATGAAGCATGTCATGACTCATTTGTGGTCGGGCGGACCCCAGCCGAAGAGTTATTTTGGTTTAGTGCAGCAGTTCCTTGGTGCGGTACCACGTATCGACGCAATGAGGTGGTCGGCGTGTATTGAGGGAGCGCGGATGGCTCTGGCCCGTGTTAAGACATAATGGGCAGAGATGAAGGCCACCGACGTTGCATCCCAAGATTTGGACAGAAGCCGAGTACCTGCCGAGCACTACTTTGAAGAAGTCCTGCAGGGCGCTCGTTTAATAGAGGCGCAGTGCTCGAAGGATGTTATGTTTAAATGACATGTATGATTTGTGAAAACAATGTTTCAATATAATATAAGAGCTTTTTATACTTGTGCGTTCAAGTAGTAAACTACTCCCTATGCGGCCGTTTATGTATATGTATATATAACCTGAAAGATGGCAGTCCTTGGCTTCAGCCCCCACGCACATAGTGCGGGGGTGTTTGCAAAGAAAGCGCTTTGTCACACTTAATCCAATGTCTTGGTCCTGTTAAGGAGGTGATAGCGTAGCAAACTAGGCAACCGGACTATAATGCTTTATCACTTTCACTTAGCCATGGGAGTTCAAGGGTGGGGCTACTATATAGCCCCTGGGGGCACCGCACTCTCCCGAATTCGGGGTGCGTATGTGCCTGACCGAAAACCGGTCCTTCGTCAATGCGGGGAATCCTAAACATTCTAGTGAGTCATCGAGTGGTTGACCAGTCTCTCGCTATATCATGACAGTCAGTTTTCGGCTTTCTCTACTGAGGTGCTCGCCCGGCCGAACCGGGGCACAATCGCAGTAGTTCTCCTGGTGCCGCGTTAGCCGATAAAACGGAACGTAAGGCAGCAAAACACAGGAGCTGGGCAAACCCAACATTTGACCAAAGACATGATTCGGAGCTGATGGATGTAAGGCCTATCTCGAGACGCCGAACACTCCCTAAGGTATTCGGTCTTTATAAAAACGGGTAGAATAACGCCCTAAGCCCCTGGTGTCCAGGTACGTGCAAAAATTCTGGTGCGGCCAATGCCAAAACGCTAGCCTCCTCCTCGGTTATAGCAAGAAAACCGGGGGATGTATATCAACAAGAGACAGTAAAAAAGGTTTACGCAGGGTCTTAATCTGAAAAGAATCCTTACAACGGGTCCCTACTGCACGTCTGCGCCTGTGTCTCTGTTGTGCCGTATCCTGGACGGGTGTAGCACGTTGTTCATCTGTAGAAGAGAGGAACTTAGTTTAAAAAGAAAAAAAAGATCGTGCGAAAGATGTACTTTATATTAAATAAACAGAGTACGAGTCGAAGAATTGGATAAGATTGAGCTTTATTGTCTCTTGTGATACATGCATGCAGCCCCTTGTATGGGGGTATGTCGCTAGTAGGCGCCAGACTCGTCTAGCCGTGTCCGGGGTTTGAATGACCAATTCAGGTTCTTTGACTAGTGGTGCCGGATTGGTGTGGGGCTGTCAAGGCAGTCTCACGTTCCTCCGTGCTCAAGTAACACTTAATACTCCCTTTTAATGAGATGATGTCGCGTGGACCGGGCATTTTAAGTGTGAGAGATGCATAATGCGGTATTGCGTTAAAGCGGCCGAAAGCTTCGCGTCCCAATAGTGCTTGATGGCTACTTTTGAACGGGGCGACATGGAAGATTAACCTTTCGCGGCAGAAGTTGTCGGATGAACTAAACACAACTTCTAGCAGTATGGAGCCCATACAATGGGCATATGGGCCTGGCATTGCTCCTTTAAAGGAGGTGTTGCTACGACGAATTTTGGTTGGGTTTATCCCCATCCTGCGGATTGTGTCCTGATATATCAGGTTTATGTCACTGCCGCCATCCATGAGGACTTGTGTAAATTGGAATCCATTGATTATAGGATCCAATATCAAGGCAGTCCATCCTGCGTTCCGGATACTTTCGGAATAGTCCTGATGGTCGAAGGTGATTGGTTTTGACAACCAGTGTGTGGCACGCATTTTAGTGGGCGCCGCTCTGTTTTTCCTTTTGATCACGTGAAGTGAGTTTACTGTTTTAACCTCGTGTGGGAAATTCCTTAGTTTTCCGAGGCTCTGCTTGTGGTGCTCGTAATCATCTTCGCTTGGTGTGTCAAGCCCCTTGTGTTCGGCGTTGAGTCTGCCGGACTGTTTGAAGACCCAACAATTTCTGTGGGTATGGTTTGCAGGCCTCCCAGGAGTACTGTGGATTTGACATATCTTGTCCAAGATTTTGTGGAAGTTGGATAGCTCATCGCTATTGTCCTTGAGGGGCAGTTTTTTGTTGTTCTGCCGTGAGCTTTTGAATCCGGCGTTGACTGCCTCGCTCTTTGGACCGTTCCTTTTAATCTGGCACTGGTCCTTGTTGCGCCGTGGTTTCCCGTTTCCATCCTTGACTTCGCATGTACTTGGGTCGCCGGTGCTGCATCTTGCTAGACAGCTATCCTCTCCCGCGCAAAAGCGGGTCATGAGGCTTGTTAATGCGGCCATGGTTCTCTGCTTTTCTTGGCCGAGGTGTCTAGCGAGCCATTCGTCTCGGACGTTGTGTTTGAAAGCTGCTAAGGCTTCGGCGTCCGGACAGTCGACTATTTGGTTCTTTTTAGTAAGGAACCTGTTCCAGAATTTCCGGGCTGAATCTCCGGGCTGTTGAGTTATGTGACTTAAATCGTCTGCATCCGGAGGGCGGACATATGTCCCCTGAAAATTTGCCCGAAACGCGTCCTCGAGGTCTTCCCAGCTTCCAATGGTATTTTCTGGGAGGCTTTTAAGCCAATGTCGAGCTGGCCCTTTGAGTTTGAGGGGTAAGTATTTTATGGCGTGGAGATCATCTCCTCTAGCCATGTGTATGTGGAGGATGTAATCCTCAATCCAGACTTCAGGGTCTGTTGCACCGTCGTATGCCTCTATGCTTACGGGGTTGAATCCCGCTGGAAATTCATGATCCAGCACCTCGTCGGTGAAACATAGGGGATGTGTGGCGCCCCTATATTTGGGTGTGCCGTGATGTTCCGAATTTTGGCCCGTTGCATTGCTTTGAAGAGCTTGCTTTCTTGGTCCATAAATGGACCTAACTGGGCCATCCTTTTGCTGTGAATCCATGTGCGGATCATATACCAGCTTGTGTGCGGCGCCATTTGCCGCTCTCTTTTTGCCGTGGGGTCGTCCATCCGACCGGGTGGCCTTTTTATTCTTTGATTGTGGGGGCTCTAAGGCCTCCTCGTCAAATTCGGGCAGTAGCTTTCTTTTTGGGTAGCTCTTTGTTCGGCGACTGTCGCCGTATTTGTCTGCGGTGTTGAATACTTTGCTCCATCTGATCCTGAGTGCATCTTCCGCTGTTTTGAGCTTCCGCTTCTGCTTTTTCAGGCTACGCGCAGTGGCGACGAGCCTTTTCTGGAGGTTATCTTGCTCCAACGATTTGTCCGGCGTGAGATCGTCCGGACTGTTATCTTCCCCGGGGACGGGTTGTTTATCCAAGTTGTCTTGTTCGGACGATTGCTCGATAGCATGTTCGTCGTCCACCGGTTCGCCCTGCTCTATGGCTGGGTCTCTGTTGAGGCGGGACTTGGTCCGGCGTCTACCTTGCCGTTTTGACTGCTTTTTGTGGGATTTATCCTTCGTAGCGTCTCGTTGTTCCTCATCTTCATTTCCTTTAGGTGTATCCACCATGTATACATCATGAGATAAGGTGGTTGTCCATCATCCTACAGGTGCTGGTTCATTGTTGTCTCCTACATCATCGTCCATACCGTCGATGTCTTCGGAGTCGAAATCGAGCACGGCGTGTAAGCTTTCGACGGTGGCTACGAAGTGGGTGGTGGGTGGGCGTTGAATTTCTTCGTCGTCTGTATCCCAACCTTCCTGACCATAGTCCGGCCATGGCTCTCTGGATAAAGAGAGAGACTTTAGTGAATTTAGGATGTCACCGAAGGGCGAGTGCTGAAAGATGTCCGCGGCAGTGAACTCCATAACCGGCGCCCAATCGGATTCGATTGGCAGGGGCGCGGAGGGTTCGGAGTCCGGAGAGGAGTCCGGCACCCTGGAGTCAAGGTCTTCGCAAAGGACAGGGATAGAGTTCGGCTCAATCACCGTAGAGATTGTAGCTCCCGAGGCAGTGTCCAACCACTTGTCCTCGATCGGGGAATCCGGCTCCGGATTAAGGGTCGGAGCGGATGCTGGTGCGGCCTCTAGGGCACTGTTCGGCTGCAGAGCTAGATCATGCCCATCGAGACAGTGGGGCACGCTTGGCTGCGGCTCGAATCCGTCGAAGATCAAGTCTCCGCGGATATCGGCCGTGTAGTTCAAACTTCCAAATCTGACCTGATGGCCAGGGGCGCAGCTTTCGATCTGCTCCAGATGGCCAAGCGAATTGGCCCGCAGTGCAAAGCCGTCGAATACGAAGATCTGTCCGGGGAGAAAGGTCTCACCCTGGACTGCGTCGTTGTTGATGATCGAATGAGCCATCGGGCCTATCGGTGACGACACAGAGGAACTCTCAATGAAAGCACCAATGTCGGTGTCAAAACCGGCGGATCTCGGGTAGGGGGTCCCGAACTGTGCGTCTAGGCGGATGGTAACAGGAGACAGGGGACGATGTTTTTACCCAGGTTCGGGCCCTCTCGATGGAGGTAATACACAACTCCTGCTTGATTAATATTGATGATATGGGTAGCACAAGAGTAGATCTACCACGAGATCAAGGAGGCTAAACCCTAGAAGCTAGCCTATGGTATGATTGTTGTTGTGTCCTACGGACTAAAACCCTCCGGTTTATATAGACACCGAATAGGTTAGGATTACACAGAGTCGGTTACAATGGTAGGAGATCTACATATCCGTATCGCCAAGCTTGCCTTCCACGCCAAGGAAAGTCCCATCCGGACACGGGACGAAGTCTTCAATCCTGTGTCTTCATAGTCTTGGAGTCAGGCCGTGATGATAGTTCGGCTATCCGGACACCCCCTAATCCGGGACTCCTTCAGGTGTCCTTTAGTCCCGGTTCAAGCCGCAAACCGGGACCAATGATGTGCCTATATATACCCCATTGCCGGCGAGCAGAGCACTCCACACTGCCCTATTTTTTTCTGGCTGGCGAGGGGAGGGCTTTGTGGTGCTCTAGCTCACCTCCTATGCACATGAGGTGTTCGATGGAATGCCTGAGCCAGACTACCCAAGCTCGACCTCCAAGCTCCATTTTCCTCAATATTTGTCTAGGTTTAGCGGTCCGTCATGTCCCGTACCCGTGTTCACCACCGTCGATTGCCCGCGCCGATCTCGTCGCCGGCACCACCGTGGTGAGCCTCTTGTTCTTGTCTTCTTTATGAAAGGAAAAAATTCTTACTTGTATGTTTAGATAGATACTTTTATAATTTTCTTACTTTTATTATTGCTTCTTATTATATAGTGCGATGGTTTTGGTATCCGCCCCCGTCGGCCTTCGTCCTATCTATGATTCAGATGTGGTATATATTATCTTTTATAATTGCTTCATTTATTGTTTATGACAATTATGCCGACCAACGTGATATAGATTTTATATATCTAGGAGGTATGTGAATCGGAAATTCCAACCGACCCTATTGTCGATAGGTTAAATTTAGTTGAAGAAGAAAACAATTTCTTGAAGGAAAAAATAAAAAAAATTGAGGAGGAGAAGATGATATTGGAGTTGCATGTTGCGGATGTCGTCGATGATCACAAGATCAAGATGGATGCAATGCGTTAGAAGATTAGAAAGATTAGAAAATATGCCATTCATACCGAGGCTTGGTATCATTATGCCGTTGGATCAATTGTTACCTTGGTTGCGATTATGATCGCATTTGTTTTTGCATTGAAATGTTTTACATAGTTTCAATGTATGGTTTAATTAATTAGATGCTCTAGAGAGCTATATGTTGTTCAATGAGAACTATGTATGAACTTTGGTTTTAATGTGATGATGAACTTCATTAATTTAGTAACTTAATTATCTATGCATGATGTTCTGTAATGGTTTTTGACACACTTAATTATATATAATGCACGGAGATGAACCGGCAATGGATGTATGGTGACAGACACACCTCCGAGTACATTAAGGGCGTGCATAATTTTCTCGAAGTGGCTGAGGCAAACAAGCAGAATGGTTTTATGTGTTGTCCTTGCCCTATATGTGGGAATACGAAGTCTTACTCTGACTCGAAAACCCTTCACACCCACCTGCTTTATAAGGGTTTCATGCCACACTATAATGTTTGGACCAAGCACGGAGAAATAGGGGTTCTGATGGAAGACAACGAAGAAGAAGAGGACGATGACAACTATGTGCCCGTTTAATACGGTGATGCTGCAACGAGGGAAGCTATAGAAGATCAAGAGGAACCAGACAATGTGCCCAATGATGATCTCCGCCGGGTCATTGTTGATGCAAGGAGATAGTGAAAAAGTCAAAAGGAGAAGCTGAAGTTCGATCGCATGTTAGAGAATCACAAAAAAGGTTTGTACCCCAATTGCAAAGATGGCAACACAAAGCTCGGTGCTGTACTGGAATTGCTGCAGTGGAAGGCAGAGAATGGTGTGCCTGACAAAGGATTTGAGAAGCTACTGAAAATATTGAAGAAGAAGCTTCCAAAGGATAACGAATTGCCCGACAGTACGTATGCAGCAAAAAAGGTTGTATGCCCTCTAGGATTGGAGGTGCAGAAGATGCATGCATGCCCTAATGACTGCATCCTGTACCGTGGTGCGTACGAGGATTTGAACGCATGCCCGGTATGCGGTGCATTGCGGTATAAGATCAGACAAGATGACCCTGGTGATGTTGACGGCGAGTGCCCCAGGAAGAGGGTTCCTTCCAAGGTGATGTGGTATGCTCCTATAATACCACGATTGAAACGCATGATCAGAAACAAAGAGCATGCCAAGTTGATGCGATGGCACAGAGAGGACCGTAAGAAAGACGGGAACTTGAGAGCACCCTGATACGTCTCCAACGTATCTATAATTTTTGATTGTTCCATGCTATTATATTACCTGTTTTGGATGTTTATGGGCTTTATTTTACACATTTATATCATTTTTGGGACTAACCTACTAACCGGAGGCCCAGCCTGTATTGCTGTTTTTTTGCCTATTTCAGTATTTCGAAGAAAAGGTATATCAAACGGAGTCCAAACGGAATGAAACCTTCGGGAGCGTGATTTTTGGAACGAACGTGATCCGGAGAAATTGGAGTGCAAGTCAAGAAGCAATCAAGGCGGCCAGGAGATAGGAGGGCGCGCCCCTATCTCCTAGGCCCCTCGAGCGGCCACCGACATACTTCTTCCTCCTATATAAGCCTACATACCCTGAAAACATCCAGGGATCCACCGAAGAAATATTTCCACCATCGTAACCTTCTGTATCCGTGAGATCCCATCTTGGAGCCTTCACCGGTGCTCCGCCGGAGGGGGAATCGACCATGGAGGGCTTCTACATCAACACCATAGCCCTTCTGATGAGTTGTGACTAGTTTACCACAGACCTTCGGCTCCATAGTTATTATCTAGTTGGCTTCTTCTCTCTTTTTGGATCTCAATACAATGTTCTCCCCCTCTCTTGTGGAGATCTATTCGATGTAAACTCTTTTGCGGTGTGTTTGTCGAGATCCGATGAATTGTGGGTTTATGATTAAGTTTATCTATGAGAAATATTTGAATCTTCTCTGAATTCTTTTATGTATGATTGATTTATCTTTGCAAGTCTCTTCGAATTATCGGTTTGGTTTGGCCTACTAGATTGATCTTTCTTTCCATGGGAGAAGTGCTTAGCTTTGGGTTCGATCTTGCGGTGGCTTACCCAGTGACAGAAAGGGTTGCAAGGCACGTATTGTATTGTTGCCATCGAGGATAAAAAGATGGGGTTTATCTCATATTGCTTGAGTTTATCCCTCTACATCATGTCATCTTTCTTAATGTGTTACTCTGTTCTTATGAACTTAATACTCTAGATGCATGCTGGATAGCGGTCGATGTGTGGAGTAATAGTAGTAGATGCAGGAAGGAGTCAGTCTACTTGTCACGGACGTGATGCCTATATACATGATCAGATAATCTCATAATTATTCGCTTTTCTATCAATTGCTCGAAAATAATTTGTTCACCCACCGTAATACTTATGCTATCTTGAGAGAAGCCACTAGTGAAACCTATGGCCCCTGGGTCTATCTTTTATCATATAAGCTTTCAATCTACTTTTATTTGCATCTTTATTTTCTGCATCGATATTATAAAATACCAAAAATATATTTATCGTATCATATTTATCTCTATCAGATCTCACTTTCGCAAGTGGCCGTGAAGGGATTGACAACCCCTTTATCGCGTTGGTGGCGAGTTCTTTGTTTGTTTGTGTAGGTTCGTGGGACTTGTGAGGAGCCTCCTACTGGATTGATACCTTGGTTCTCAAAAACTAAGGGAAATACTTACGCTACTGTGCTGCATCACCCTTTCCTCTTCAAGGAAAACCAACACAAGATCAAGATGTAGCACACCCGCTAACGGGTCGCAGTGGAGAAAAATCAAGAGAAAGTATTGGGAGGAGTTTACAGGTAATGCAAGGAATGTATGGTTGGGTTTAAGCGCGGATGGCATTAATCCTTTTGGGGAGCAGAGAAGCAATCACAGCACCTGGCCCGTGACTCTATGTATCTATAACCTTCCTCCTTGGTTGTGAATGAAGCGAAAGTTCATTATGATGCCAGTTCTCATCCAAGGCCCTAAGCAACCCGGCAACGACATTGATTTGTACCTAAGACCATTAGTTGAAGAACTTTTACAACTATGATCGGAAACGATGTACGTGCGTGGGATGAGCACAAACAGGAGGAATATGGCCTGCATGCGTTGCTGTTTGTCACCATCAATGATTGGCCTGCTCTCAGCAACCTTTCAGGATAGACAAACAAGGTATACCACGCATGCACGCACTGTTTAGATGACACCGAAAGTATATACTTGGATAAATGCATGAAGAATGTGTACTTGGGGCATCATCAGTTCCTTCCGACCAACCATCAATGTCGAAAGAAAGGCAAGCATTTCAAAGGTGAGGCAGATCACCGGAAGAAGCCCGCCATGCTTACCGGTGATCACGTACTTGCTACGGTCAATGATTTAAATGTAATCTTTGGAAAGGGTCCAAGCGGACTATCTATTTCGAATGACGCTGAGGGACGTGCATCCATGTGGAAGAATAAATCTATATTTTGGGACCTACCCTAGTGGAAAGACCTAGAGGTCCGCTCTTCAATCGACGTGATTCTGTGGCGTGTATGGGAAGACAAAAGATACACCGGAGGCACGGGAGGACCTGCAACGTTGATACGTCTCCAACGTATCTATAATTTTTGATTGTTCCATGCTATTATATTACCTGTTTTGGATGTTTATGGGCTTTACTAAGCACTTTTATATTATTTTTGGGACTAACCTACTAACCAGAGGCCCAGTCCATATTATTTTTTTCCTATTTCAGTGTTTCGAAGAAAAGGAATATCAAACAGAATGAAACTTTCAGGAGAGTTATTTTTGGAACAGAAGCAATCCAGGAGACTTGGAGTAGAAGTCAGGGAAGCAACGAGGAAGCCACGAGGCAGGGAGGCGCGACCTACCCCCCTGGGCGCGCCCCCGCCCTCATGGGCCCCTCGTGGCTCCCCTGACCGACTTATTTCGCCTATATATATCCATATACCCCGAAAACATCGAGGAGCACAATAGATCGGGAGTTCCGCCGCCGCAGGCCTCTGTAGCCACCAAAAACCAATCGGGACCCTGTTCCGGCAACCTGCCGGAGGGGGGATCCCTCACCGGTGGCCATCTTCGTCATCCCGGCACTCTCATGACGAGGAGGGAGTAGTTCCCCCTCGGGGCTGAGGGTATGTACCGGTAGCTATGTGTTTGATCTCTCTCTCTCTCGTGTCTTGAGGTGATACGATCTTGATGTATTGCGAGCTTTGCTATTATAGTTGGATCTTATGATGTTTCTCCCCCTCTACTCTCTTGTGATGAATTGAGTTTTCCCCTTGAAATTGTCTTGTCGGATTGAGTGTTTAAGGATTTGAAAACACTTGATGTATGTCTTGCCATGCTTATATGTGGTGACAATGGGATATTCACGTGATCTACTTGATGTATGTTTTGGTGATCAACTTGCGAGTTCAATGAACTTATGCATAGGGGTTGGCACACGTTTCCGTCTAGACGCTCCGGTAGAAACTTTGGGGCACTCTTTGAAGTACTTTGTGTTGGTTGAATAGATGAATCTGAGATTGTGTGATGCATATCCTATAATCATGCCCACAGATACTTGAGGTGACATTGGAGTATCTAGGTGACATTAGGGTTTTGGTTGATTTGTGTCTTAAGGTGTTATTCTAGTACGAACTCTATGATAGATCAAACGGAAAGAATAGCTTCGTGTTATTTTACTACAGACTCTTGAATAGATCGATCAGAAAGGATAACTTTGAGGTGGTTTCATACCCTACAATAATCTCTTCGTTTGTTCTCCACTATTAGTGACTTTGGAGTGACTCTTTGTTGCATGTTGAGGGATAGTTATATGATCCAAGTATGAACCCTAGGCCTTGTTTCCTAGCATTGCAATATTGTTTACGCTCACTTTTATCATTAGTTACCTTGCTGTTTTTATATTTTCAGATTACAAAAACCTATATCTACCATCTATATTGCACTTGTATCACCATCTCTTCGCCGAACTAGAGCACCTATACAGTTTACCATTGTATTGGGTGTGTTCGGGACACAAGAGACTCTTCGTTATTTGGTTGCAGGGTTGTTTGAGAGAGACCATCTTCATCCTATGCCTCCCACAGATTGATAAACCTTAGGTCATCCACTTGAGGGAAATTTGCTACTGTGCTACAAACCTCTGCACTTGGAGGCCCAACAACGTCTACAAGAAGAAGGTTGCGTAGTAGACATCGAACAATTACATGAAAAAGACGGCATGCCTCCAAAGCAATATGAAGGTCCTGCCAGCTACGCTCTTACCAAAGAAGAGAAGGAAATCTTCTTTGAATGCCTGCGCAGTATGAAGGTCCCGTCTGGCTACTCGTCGAATATAAAGGGAATAATATATATGGCAGAGAAAAAGTTCCATAACCTAAAGTCTCATGACTGCCACGTCATTATGACGCAGCTGCTTCCGGTTGCATTGAGGGGGCTTCTACCGGAAAGGTTCAATTAGCCATTGTGAAGCTATGTTCATTCCTCAACGCAATCTCTTAGAAGGTGATTGGTCCAGAAATCCTACCAAGGTTAAGGAGTGATGTGGCGCAATGTCTTGTCAGTTTCGAGCTGGTGTTCCCACCATCCTTCTTCAATATCATGACGCACGTCCTTGTTCATCTAGTCGACGAGATTGTCGTTCTAGGCCCTGTATTTCTACACAATATGTGCCCCTTTGAGAGGTTCATGGGAGTCCTAAAGAAATATGTCCATAACCGCGCTAGGCCAGAAGGAAACATCTCCATGGGCCATCAAACAGAGGATGTCATTGTGTTTTGTGTTGACTTCATTCCTGACCTTAAGAAGATAGGTCTCCCTCAATCGCGGTATGAGGGGAGACTGGGTGGAAAAGGCACACTAGGAGGGGACTCAATAATATGTAGGGACGAGCATTCATGGTCTCAAGCACACTACACGGTTCTACAGAATTCTACCTTGGTGACCCCGTATGTCGATGCACACAAGAACATTCTGTGCTCCAAACACCCGGACCAGTGTGACAACTGGATTACATGTGAACACATCAGGAGTTCCGGCAGTTGGTTCCAAACACGTCTCATGTGTGACAATACTGTTTCTGATGACCTGTACTCATTGGCGAGGGAATCATCTTCGACTATAATGACTTACAAAGGGTATGAGATAAATGGGAATACATTTTACACGATCGCCCAAAATCAAAAGAGCACCAACCAAAACAGTGGTGTCCGCTTTGATGCAGCAACCAAGAGGGGAAAGGACACATATTTTGGTTACATAGTGGACATATGGGAACTTGACTATGGATATGGTATTAAGGTCCCTTTGTTTAAGTGCAAATGGGTCAATCTGTCAGGAGCCGGGGTATAGGTAGACCCACAGTACAGAATGACAACAGTGGATCTAAACAATCTGGGGTACCGCAGGTTTTCTATGTGAAGGACATGTCTACCAAACCAAGAAAAAGAAAAGATAAGGAAGCGGATACATCATACGATGGGCCAAAGCGCCACATAGTTCTTTCAGGAAAAAGAGACATCATGGGATTGGAGGGCAAGGCAGACATGTCTGAAGATTATAAAAAGTTTCATGAAATCCCTCCCTTCAAAGTCAAGGCTGACCCAAGCACCCCGTTAAACGATGAAGTTATCCATGGTTACGGCGCAATAAGCAAAGGACACAAGAAAAGAAAAAGTGAAGACTTTCTATCAACAACTATTATGATGATGCCTTTGATCTAGAATATCACTGCAGTTACATGTGAACAAACGAAATCCCTTTGTAATAGATGAGTTTTCGTCCGAAACCCTAATACTTCGAAAGAGATTGTCTGTTTTGTACACGAAGTGCATCCAGTTTTTGCCGTAACCCTCTCAACTTTTTAGCACATGCTATGTGGGTGAAATGATGATACCATGCCAACTTTCAACCTTTTCAGAGTTCATTTGTAGTGCTTTTCAATTTAAGGGTCGTTTAGCTCAAATAATGAACTAATAGCAAAAGGAATGAACTAAAAAAATCAATTAAAATATTCTATTATGATCAACTAAAACAAAACTATAATATCCTTCAATAGCAAAAAGAATCAACTAAAAAGCTTTTATAAAACTCTAATAGCAAAAGGAATCAACTCAAAAACTTTTATAAACCTCTAGTATTATTGAAACTAAAATTATATAAAATTTATGCAACCAAAATTATCAAAGTATTTTCTGTTCAAAACATTCAAAGCAAAACGAATTTTCATGAAGATTTTTTGTTAGAAACTTTAATAGAAAAAGAATTATCATAAAGAATTTTGTGTTAGAAACTAAAATAACAAAATCGGTTTTGAGTATAATGATAAAACATAGTAATATTAAATAGCAGGAAAAAGAATCACTCAAAAATCTATTTTTATAGTAAAGTTATTCAAAAACTAGTGATTCACACGAATTTCAAAAAATTCAAATTTAAACTATTCAAATTGGAAAACAAATGGTACTAACAGAAAGTTTATAATTTTTATTACCTAAAAGCAAGAAGAACTAAAAAATGAAGCAAAAAACAAAAGAAAGTAAATAATGCAAAAAAAAACTGGAAAAAATAAAAAAAATATGCCACTTACTGGGCCACCATGGCCTGAATATGACTAGAAACCCAACCATGGGCCAGGATTTAGGCCCACAGAAGGCCCAGTAGGCCCACAGACATAGCAGTGTCAGATTAGGCCCGTAAGCCTGCAATGGAGAGGAGCTCGAGAGGGGTGCGGTAGTGGGGCTTATAAACCAATACGCGTCCCTCTCAACAAGCGAGGTGGGACTAAAGGTTTTGGCCACGGGCAGTACGAGGCCTTTGGTCCCGGTTGGTGGCACCAACCGGAACTAAAGAGGGGCATTGGTACCGGTTCGTGGCACCAACGGGACCAATGCCACCCTTTAGTCCCGGTTGGTGCTATTAACCGGGACCAAAGGCCTCTGTTTCCCGCCCTTTGGGCTGCTGAATAGAGACCTTTGGTCCCGGTTGGTGGCACCAACTGGGACTAAATGGGGGCTTTGGTCCCGGTTGGTGGCACCAACCGGGACTAAAGGGGGGCTTTGGTCCCGGTTGGTGGCACCAACCGGGACTAAAGGTTGGGCTATATAAGAAAACACTTAGGATTTTTTCCAAATCCATAACTTATTCTCCGCCCTACGCCCCTGCTCCGTTTCATCGCCGTCGCCGCCCGACGCCCCTGCTCCTCTGGTCCACCTCGCCGTCGCCGCCGCCACCGACGCCGTTAGGCTGCACAACGTCGTCGTCGCCGCTGCCACCGACACTGTCAGGCTGCTCAACGTTGCCGCCGCCGCCGCTGACGCCCTTTCCCACGACGACCGCGCCGATCCCCACGCCCTTGCCCGCCCTAACGCGCCGCCCACCGTGCCCCGCCGCACCTTGTGAGCACCATCCGGCTCCCGCGCCCCTCCCCTATCCCACACCCCTGCACCCCTGCCCTGCCCCGCCGGTGGCCACGCCGGCGCCGCCGCCGTGCCCCTCTTCCCCTGCTTCCTTTTTATTTCTTATATATACATATATATATGCTATTCTTAGATGTTTTTACATGTTTTTTAGATGTACTTGGTCAATTTTATGTAGTATATATACATATATAGATGTTAGATGTTTTTGTATATATATGAAAACTTGGTTAATTTTTCTATAGTAGATGATGATGATATATATGATGATATATGAAAACTTGCTTGGTCAATTATTTGTACTAGATGATGATGATATATGAAAAAAAAGTTAGATGTATATATAGATGATGATGAAATTTTTTTCGATCATATATGATGATGTAATTTTGTCAATATACCCCCTCCCCAATAACTTCGACATGAGGGGGGGTCCATATACCCCCTCCCCGATAACATTATTTTGTATGTATATGTCGTCGTTGTTGATATACCCCCTCCCCGATAACTTTGACATGAGGAGAAGAAGAAGGAGAAGAAGATGAGAGGAAGAAGAGGAGAAAAAAATAATAAGAGGAAGAAGAAGAAGAAAAAAGATGAGAAGAAGAAGGAATAGAGGAAAAGAAGAAAAAATAGAAAAAAATTCTATTTTTTCTTCTCTCCTCTATTCCTTCTTCTTCTCCTCTTTTTTTCTTCTTTTTTTTCTTCTTCTTCTCCTATATTTTTTCCTCTTCTTCCTCTTCTTATTTTTTATCGGGAACGAGGGTGTCGGGAACTAGGGTGTCGAAATTTAGGGTAGAGGGCCGAGGGTCGTCGAGGGGTCGAGTGTCGAGGGTCGTCGAGGGGTCGAGGGTCAAGGGTCGTCGAGGGTCGTCGAGAGTCGAGGGTCGAGGGTCATCGAGGGGTCGAGGGTCATCGAGGGGTCGAGGGTTGTCGAGGGTCGAGGGTCGTCGAGGGGTCAAGGGTCCTCGAAGGGTCGAGGGTCGAGGGTCGTCGAGGGGTCGAGGGTCGTTGAGGGTCGAGGGTAGTCGAGGTGTCGAGGGTCATCGAGGGTACGTCGAGGGCCGTCGAGGGGTCGAGGGTAGTCTAGGCGGTCGAGGGTCGTCGAGGGTCGAGGGTCGTCGAGGGACCAGGGTCGTCGAGGGGTCGAGGGTCGTCGAGGGTCGAGGGTCGAGGGTCATCGAGAGTTGAGGGTCGAGGGTCTAGGGTCGTCGAGGGGTCGAGGGTCGAGGGGTCGAGGGTCGAGGATCGCCAAGGGTCGAGGGTCTCCGTTTAACAAGAATGCCCCCATTATGGATGTGCACAAGTTGATCCATTTTTTCCTGATCTCATCCATGGCTACATCATTTGCTGGAAGTAACAGGCGTATGACGCTACGAAACTCTTCAAAGTTGTTTTGAAACGGAGTCCCTGATAGGATGATTCGCTTTTTGGTATGGATTTCAGCAAAGGCCTTCCAAATAGCGATATTCGGAAGGCTCTTCCTGAACTTCATACCAAAAAGCGAATTATCCTATCCGGGACTCCGTTCCAAAACAATTTTGGAGAGCTTTGTACCGTTATACGCTTGTTACTTTCGGCAAATGATGAAGCAATAGTTTTCTTGAGATCGGGAAAAATATGGACCATTTTTTGCACATCTGGAATGGCGCCATCTTGTTAAATCCCTTAAAGGTTAAGAGAATCCGAGCAGTCGAGGATCGGAACTAGCTAGGGTAGGGGGTCAAGGGTCGCCGAGGGGATGAGGGTCGAGGGTCGTCGAGGGGTTGAGGATCGAGGATCGCCGAGGGGTCTATGTTTGCCACTATTAATATATCCATCTCTCTTGTTTGTATATTAATTGCCATGTTTTAATATTTGCAGAAACTATGGATCAACAAAGAGACTTCGAACAAGAAGAGATATTGGGGGACATAATCCGCGATGGAGGTGATGTCTTGTTGTTTCTCAATGACCTCGAAGAAGGTCTGGAAGGAGAGGAAGAAGGCTACGGTGATCGAACAATGGAGGAGGAGAGTCATGATCATGATGGTGGCTCCGGCGACCATGATGACGGCTCCAGTGACCGAACGGAGTCGGGATCAGCTATTGCAAAGTCTGGCAAGTGTATATATATATATATATATATATATATATATATATATATATATATATATATATATATATATATATATATATTAAGCCTGTGATGACTAGCTAATTGATGCATTAATTGTTTTGGTATGTACATATATTAACTCTTCTTTCTTCTTTTATAGCCCTCCGGATCGAGTAAAACTTCGGTAACGAGACGTGGCCCGAAGAAAAAGTTGCACCAGGATGAAAGGTTCACGACCATAGAGATCGCGCGTGATGGCCAACCGGTTAAACCCCTCCGGACCAAGGAAGCATTTTCTGCTCAGTGCGGGGTTCTTGTTAGGGACATGATCCCGATTAGCATCGAGCAATGGTATAAGCCTAAGAAGGAAGAGCTTCAAGTTTCTTTTGTTGAAGATAGACAGAAAGTTGATCTTTGGACCGTGCTGAAGGTAAATTTCACCCTACCGGAAGAGGAGGATCCGGAGAAGCCAGTTATAGAGCCATTGATCAAGGCTCGTGCTCTCAAGAAGATGGCAGGTCTATTCAGGAGGTGGAAGAATGAGTTGAAATCAATGTATGTCGACCAAAACAAGACTCCAGAATTCACCGGCGAATTTGAGAAGATAAGAGATCACTGGCCCGCTTTTGTGGCCCACAAGACATCGGAGAGGAGTAAGAAGATGTCAGCGATTAACAAGATAATTGTTGAAGGAGCATCACCATCACACGGGGTCAGGTGGCTACCTTAAAGCCCGACCGTTGTGGGACAAGGCTGAGCAGAACCTGATTGCTAAAGGGGACGAACCAGAGACATTGCACTGGCCAGACCGTTCAAGGACTTGGTTCTTCGGGGTTGGGGAACTTTGGACCCTGAAACAGGGAAGTGATGTTGGACGGACGATCAACTTGCAACACCCATCATGAAGCTTCAAAAGGCAATCAAGGAAGCGCAAGAAGGGACGTTCGTTCCCGACAGAGAGAACGACGAGCTCACAAAGGCCCTCAGGAATTCTGAGCACCCTGGACGAACACGAGGCACGCTATGCTCTGTTGCGTGGAAGGTTGGGTTTCCTGAGGCAAGCAGTTACAAAACCCAAGAGAATAGTAGGAAAGTGGAGCAGAGCGAACTGCAGCAGCTTAAGGCAAGGGTATGAAAGCTAGAGGAACGACAAGATATTGAGAACCAGCTGCGAGATCCTGCCCAAACTACCCTAGAAGCTACCCGTCATCTCAGTGGAGAAGCAGCGTGGCTTCCACCAAGCTCGTTCAGCAGCCTGACTTGATGGGTCCTAGCTACCCCGTGGATTTTATCATGGTTTAACACCAGTGCCACCTTATGACACGATGGCTTCATCTCAAAGTCAAGGCGGCTCTCGGCTCTGTGTTCCCTCCATCACCCGGAGCAACTTTTCAATGCCGTCCGATTCCACAAGGCTATGTTGTTGTGATGGTGGATTAAATAACGGAGGGATTTGAGGAGCTCCAGCTTGAGCACCCTACAGGTGACGGGGAGACTCAGTTGGGTCTTGCTATGAAGACTCCATGTCTATGGCGGAAGGAGCACATCAAGCTTATGAACTTCGCACCTCCTGCGAGTCAGATGGGAACTCCGCCTCCTCCTCCTCCTCCGGTGAGTGATTAGGGCACTCCGCCTCCTGCTCCGGTGCGTGAGCGC
The DNA here is from genome assembly GCA_021605205.1 of Aegilops longissima. Taxonomy (NCBI): domain Eukaryota; kingdom Viridiplantae; phylum Streptophyta; class Magnoliopsida; order Poales; family Poaceae; genus Aegilops; species Aegilops longissima. The sequence continues at coordinate 12,428,527 of CM038678.1, forward strand.
GGCAGTACTCCGCCTCCTTCTCCTCCTGCTCCGGCGCGTCCGAGCAGCGTACCTCCTCCTTCGCCGCCTCATAAGCAACGGCGATGTCGGAACACAGACGCCGCCACTCCGGCTGCTCCGACGCGTCGTAGCAGTTCGCCTCCTTCTTTTCCACCTCGTAAGCAACGAAAGAAGACAGTCGCAGCCGCTCCGGCTCCTCCGGCGTCTAGCAGTACATCCAGAGGCGGGAGGCAATACAGATTCGGTCCATCGTCTCTCAAGCCTCTAAAGAAGTTACCATACGAGAGGAGCGAGGAGGAAAACCAGAAGATCTGTGAAGGCCCAGTGAGGGACTTCTTTGAATCGGTAAAAGCTAAGAAACATCCACCTCCGGAGGAGAAGATAGATCCGGTGAAAGCGAAGCGCACTTTGGATGCCCTGCAGCGACCATCACCGCCTCTGCCGCAATCCAACTATGTCTGCATTATTGAAAGGACATATAAGGAAGCGAAGCGGTCGGAAAGTACTTGCACTGATCAAAAGTTAGCAGAACAAAGAAGTGGGAAAAAATTCCCCAACTCGGCGAACAAGCGAAGCAATCGTTCCCCCCGCTCAATGTGTCTAGCGATATCGTCGCTAATCTTCCGGGGATGCTACCCAGTACCAATCCTGGAGATTACATGCCCGACGATGCACTTTTTGATACAATGGAGGTGGACACATTCAAATTCCAGCACGGGAAGCCTCTCGTCAAACCTGGTACTCCTCTAACTACGATGATGCGAAGATTCCATGATTGGTACATGGACATCTGCAGGAAGTCTGGGACAGATACTTTGACGCTGAGAGTTAAAGAGGAGCACTACCTTGTTGGAATTGATCTGTTGTTTGTCCCATATGAGGAGTTCTTCCAGTTTTTCAATCAAAAGGCCCTCGATGAAACAATCATCACTTGCTACTGTCTGTAAGTACTACTTCTGTGTAATTAACTAAGTCTCTCTCTCTCTCTCTCTCTCTCTCTCTCTCTCTCTCTCTCTCTCTATATATATATATATATATATATATATATATATATATATATATATATATATATATATATATATATATATATATATATATAGCTCAGCTCTTTCATTGCATGTATATATAATTATCCTCACTATATTATGCAGATTGAAGATCGCCGAATTGAAGAAAAGATAAGTAGGTGATATTGGGTTCATTAACACAAATCGCATGGATGAATGGAATGTTAAACATGATGCCAAACTTCCACTTTATTCTGCTAGAGGTTATAGAAATGTAATTGATGAGTTATGCATGCATGCGCAACTTCCACTTTATTCTGCTAGAGATTAAGCTTGAGCAGGGAGTAGTAACCGCCATACACGCGAAATGAAAAAATCCCGAGGAGTATGCGACCATGTCTGAAATGCTTGATAAGTAAGTTCAGTCGATCATTATCGCACCATATTGGCAACTTTGTTCATTTCCTGATATCAATAAATTGTTTCTTTATCTGGCAGGGTTTGGAAAAAGTTCACCGCACAAGCTCCGGGACTGCCGGCGGAGCTGCGATTTAACCACCCGAAAGTAAGTAATACTAGCTAGTTCCACGCATCTCCCATTGATTCTAGCTAGTTTCATCAATACCATTTAGCATGCTTGCTTATCAGTTTGATTGACCTCTATTTCTTGTAAAGTGGTTGTGGCAGGAACTCGGGAATAATTTCTGTGGATACTACATTTGCGAGTTCATCCGCCAGACGACCTGTGAGCGGGGCTACTCTAAACATTAATATGAAGTGCGTAAGCAATAATATTCACAATTTTATTTTATTACCATCATTTGTGTTGAATTTCATTCACATATATGTATTGACCCCCTTCTTCAAATTGGATGTTTCAGATGCGGGATGAACTCCTACCACAAGATTGCATACGAGCAATTCTAGAGGAATTGGCGGGATTCTTTCTTGACCACGTCATTGACAAACACAGAGAATACCATGTGGAAATTGAGTTCAGATGTTAGGGGATTTTGTAAGAGATCTTATATTGTATATATATGTAGCGAATAGCGTCGGATAGATATACGAAAACTTGTTGTTCGACCAATCTCTCGGAGAAGGAGAGGTCGATCACTTCTCTCTGTATATGTTCATGACGATCTTCTGTACTTAATGGTTTCCTACATTTGCTTACTAGCTAGCTAGCGTGTCGAGTCCTCTCTATACGTATAGTATGTAGCGTCGTCGACCAAGCACGGAGATAAGAGAGGACACTTCTCTCTAATATATGAAACCCCTAAATTAACCCCCCAAAACCCCCAAAAACCCCCCAACCCCCTTTCAGAAAAAAAAAACAAAAACCCCAGCCCCGGAACTGCTGACGCGTGGAAGCCTTTTGGACCAGGTTGGTGGCACCAACCGGGACAAGAGGTCCTCCTGCCTGGGCAAGCCGCAGCAGCCACGTGGAGCCCCATCTGTCCCGGTTCGTGGGCGAACCAGGACTAAAGGTGTTGGGCTTTAGTACCGACACTTTAGTCCTGGTTCGGCAACAGGGACAAATGGGCCTTATCAACCGGGACAAATTGGGATTTTTCTACTAGTGAATGAACAATTAATATTATATATATTATGAATTCCATTTTCTATCTGTTTTTGTATACTAATTTGAATCTATCTGTTAACATCCAGATATACATAATGGAAAGCGTATAAACACACATTGAAACAGAATATATAAGAACGGAAAACAGAGTACACACATTGAAACAAAGCAATAAACAGAGCAATAGTATGATTGTTGTGAATACATAACTATCCACGTCGAAACGACTCAACAAAATAAAACGCGTCCATGAGACCATGACTAGTAGCCCTTGCCTATGGTAGCTCTTGGCTCTGCCTGAACTCGTTCAGGCGTTCGTCCAAGCGGTCGACACGCTCGCAGTACATCTGGAGCGCGATCTCGAGCTCCAAGTTCGCTATTTCATCGGAGATCACTACCTCGAGGATGCGATGGCCATGTTCATCTACTGCGCCCAGGTGGACACCTTGGCCAAGGAGGCGGTCGAGCCTATCGACCAGCGTGTTGGCATCGAGCGGGCCGCGGGCAAGGCGAACGGCGCGACCCATGCGTCCGGTGCGGTGGGCGTCCGGTGCAAGTACGACGAGGCGGGCCTCTAGCGCAAGTACGACGCAGAGGGCATGTGCCCACTCCTGGTGAGGAATGGGGGTACTGACGGGACGTGTACCCAGCTACGATGCCCTGTCGACAGGAGACAAGCGCCGATGGATCCGCTCTTGCTATGTGGCGCGCCGCGCCTATCGCTCTGCGACGCTCCAACGCTCTCGCTGTGCGGCAAGCCGCAGCCTATCGGCGCGAACGCGCCTAGCTTGATGTGCGACGCGCCATCGATCATGTTGTGCAGCGGGCTGCAGCCTCTCGGCGCTGACATGCCTATCTTGATCTGCGGCGCTGAACTGCCATGCGCCAAAGGTCTGCTAAACCCTGGCGATGACACGCATCACGTCATCGTCCATCGCGTTGCCGGGGAGCGCCGTGCTACCTCTTGAGCATGCGTTGGTTTTCCTTTGAAGAGGAAAGGGTGATGCAGCAAAGTTGCGTAAGTATTTCCCTCAGTTTTTGAGAACCAAGGTATCAATCCAGTAGGAGGCTACACTCAAATCCCTCGTACCTGCACAAACAAATAAGAACCTTGCAACCAACGCGATAAAGGGGTTGTCAATTCCTTCATGGCCACTTGCAAAAGTAAGATCTAATAGAGATAATAAGATAAATATTTTTGGTATTTTTATTATATAGATTGGAAAGTAAAAATTGCAAAATAAGATAGATCAGAAACTTATGTAATGGAAAATAGACCCGGGGGCCATATATTTCACTAGTGGCTTCTCTCAAGATAGCATAAGTATTACCGTGGGTGAACAAATTACTGTCGAGCAATTGATAGAAAAGTGTATAATTATGAGAATATCTAGGCATGATCATGTATATAGGCAGCACGTCCACGGCAATTAGATCGAAACGATTCTGCATCTACTACTATTACTCCACACATCGACCGCTATCCAGCATGCATCTAGAGTATTAATTTCAGAAGAACAAAGTAACGCATTAGGCAAGATGCCATGACGTAGAGGGATAAACTCAAGCAATATGATATAAACCCCATCTTTTTATCCTCGATGGAAAAAATACAATACGTGCCTTGCTGCCCCTGCTGTCACTGGGAAAGGACACCGCAAGATTACACCCAAAGCTAAGCACTTCTCCCATTGCAAGAAAGATCAATCTAGTAGGCCAAACCAAACTGATAATTTGAAGAGACTTGCAAAGATAACAAATCATACATAAAATAATTCAGATGAGATTCAAATATTGTCCATAGATAATCTTGATCATAAACCCACAATTCATCGGATCTCGACAAACACACTGCAAAAAGAATTACATCGAATAGATCTCCAAGAAGATCGAGGAGAACTTTGTATTGAGATTCAAAGAGAGAGAAGAAGCCATCTAGCTAATAACTATGGACCCGAAGGTCTGAGGTAAACTACTCACACTTCATCGGAGAGGATATGGTGTTGATGTACAAGCCCTCCGTGATCAATTCCCCCTCCGGCGGAGCGCCGAAAAAGGGCCCCAAGATGGGATCTCACGGGTACAGAAGGTTGCGGCTGTGTAAATAGGGTTCCGTGGTGCTCCTGGATGTTTTCAGGGTATATGAGTATATATAGGCGACGGAAGTCGGTCAGGGGAGCCACGAGGGACCCACGAGGGTGGGGGCGCCTACCCCTGCACGCCCCACTGCCTCATGGCCACCTCGTTGCTTCCTTGATGTCCACTCCAAGTCTCCTAGATTGTGTTTGTTCCAAAAATAACTCTCTCGAAGGTTTCATTCCGTTTGGACTCCGTTTGATATTCCTTTTCTGCGAAACACTGAAATAGGCAAAAGAAAACAACAATTTGGACTGGGACTCTGGTTAATAGGTTAGTCCCAAAAATAATATAAAAGTGTATAATAAAGCCCATTAAACATCCAAAACAGATAATATAATAGAATGGAACAATCAAAAATTATAGATACGTTGGAGACGTATCAAGCATCCCCAAGCTTAATTTCTGCTCGTCCTCGAGTCGGTAAATGATAAAAACAGAATTTTTGATGTGGAATGCTACCTAGCATAATTCTCAATGTAATTTTCTTTATTGTGGCATGAATGTTCAGATCCGAAAGATTCAAGACAAAATTTTAATATTGACATAAGGGTAATAATACTTCAAGCATACTAACAGAGTAATCATGTCTTCTCAAAATAAAATGGCCAAAGAAAGCTATCCCTACAAAATCATATAGTCTGGCTATGCTCTATCTTCATCACACAAAATATTTAAATCATGCACAACCCCGATGACAAGCCAAGCAACTGTTTCATACTTTTGATGTTCTCAAACTTTTTCAATCTTCACGCAATACATGAGCGTGAGCCATGGTCATAGCACTATAGGTGGAATAGAATGGTGGTTGTGGAGAAGACAAAAGGGAGAAGATAGTCTCACATCAACTAGGCGTATCAACGGGCTATGGAGATGCCCATCAATAGATATCAATGTGAGTGAGTAGGGATTGCCATGCAACGGATGCACTAGAGCTATAAGTGTATGAAAGCTCATCAAAAGAAATTAAGTGGGTGTGCATTCAACTTGCTTGCTCACGAAGACCTAGGGAAATTTGAGGAAGCCCATCATTGGAATATACAAGTCAAGTTCTATAATGAAAAATATCCACTAGTATATGAAAATGACAACATAGGAGACTCTCTATCATGAAGATCATGGTGCTACTTTGAAGCACAAGTGTGGTAAAAGGATAGTAACATTGTCCCTTCTCTCTTTTTCTCTCATTTTTTTCTCTTTTCTTTTTTTATTTTGGTGGGCTTCTTTGGCCTCTTTTTTTATTTGAGCTTCTTTGGCCTCTTTTGTTTTTCATAAAGTCCGGAGACTCATCTCGACTTATGGGGGAATCATAGTCTCCATCATCCTTTCCTCACTGGGACAATGATCTAATAATGAAGATCATCACACTTTTATCTACTTACAACTCAACAATTATAACTCAATACTTAGGACAAAATATGACTCTATGTGAATGCCTGCGGAGGTGTACCAGAATATGCAATGAATCAAGAGCGACATGTATGAAAGAATGATGAATGGTGGCTTTGCCACAAATACGATGTCAACTACATGATCATGCAAAGCAATATGACAATGGTGGAGCGTGTCATAATAAACGGAATGGTGGAAAGTTGCATGGCAATATATCTCGGAATGGCTATTGAAATGCCATAATAGGTAGGTATGGTGGCTGTTTTGAGGAAGATATATGGTGGGTATATGATACCGGTGAAAGTTGCGCGGCACAAGAGAGGCTAGCAATGGTGGAATGCTGAGAGTAAGTATAATCAATGGACTCAACATTAATCATAAAGAACTCACATACTTATTGCAAAAATCTATTAGTTATCGAAATGAAGTACTACGAACATGCTCCTAGGGGGACATATTGGTAGGAAAAGACCCTCCCTCGTCCCCGACCGACACTCATAAGGAAGACAATCAATAAATAAATCATGCTCCGACTTCATCACATAACGGTTCACCATACGTGCATGCTACGTGAATCACAAACTTTAACACAAGTATCTATCAAATTCACAACTACTCAACTAGCATGACTCTAATATTACCACCCTCATATCTCAAAACAATCATCAAGTATCAAACTTCTCATAGTATTCAATGCACTTTATATGATAGTTTTTATTATACCTATCTTGGATGCTCATCATTTTACGACTAAAATTTTAACCAAAGCAATTACCATGCTGTTCTAAAGGACTCTCAAAATATTATAAGTGAAGCATGAGAGATCAATAATTTCTATAAAATAAAACCACCGCCGTGCTCTAAAAGGTATAAGTGAAGTATTAGAGCAAAATTATCTAGCTCAAAAGATATAAGTGAAGCACATAGAGTATTCTAATAAATTCCGATTCATGTGTGTCTCTCCAAAAGGTTTTTACAGCAAGGATTATTGTGATAAACTAAAAAGCAAAGACTAAAATCATACAAGACGCTCCAAGAGAAACACAAATCATGTGGAGAATAAAAATATAGCATCAAGTAGAGTTACCGATAGACGAAGACGAAAGAGGGGATGCCTTCCGGGGCATCCCCAAGCTTAGGCTTTTGGTTGTCCTTGAATTTACCTTGGGGTACCTTGGGAATCCCCAAGATTAGGCTCTTGCCACTCCTTATTCCATAATCCATCAAATCTTTACCCAAAACTTGAAAACTTCACAACACAAAACTCAAAAGAAAATCTCATGAGCTCCGTTAGTGCAAGAAAACAAACCACCACTTTAAGGTACTGTAATGAACTCATTCTTTATTTATATTGGTTTTAAACCTACTGTATTCCAAATTCTCTATGATTCATACCCCCCGATACAAGCCATAGATTCATCAAAATAAGCAAACAACACACGAAAAACAGAATCTGTCAAAAACAGAATAGTCTGTAGTAATCTGTAACTTTTGAATACTTCTGAAACTCCAAAAATAATACCAAATTAGGAAGTTCTAGGTAATTTGCCTATTTATCTTCTTCAAAACGAATCAACTAAAAATCAAGTTTCTGTAAAACATGGCAGCTAATCTCGTGAGCGCTAAAGTTTCTGTTTTTTACAGCAAGATCATAAAGACTTCACCCAAGTCTTCCCGAAGGTTCTCCTTGGAACAAACACTAACTAAAACATAAAACCACATCTAACAAGAGGCTAGATGAATAATTTATTAGTAAACAGGAACAAAAAGTAAAGAACAAAAATAAAATTGGGTTGCCTCCCAACAAAAGCTATCGTTTAACGCCCCTAGGTAGGTGTAAAACCGAGAATAGATCTAAGTATTGCCATCTTTGGTATTCAATTCATCGGTGGCTCTCATAATAGATTCATAAGGTAATTTTATTTTCTTCCTAGGAAAGTGTTCAATGCCTTTCCTTAATAGAAATTGGAATCTAATATTACCTTCTTTCATATCAATAATTGCGCCAATCGTTCTAAGGAAAGGTCTACCAAGAATAATAGGACATGAAGGATCGCAATTTATATCAAGAACAATAAAATCTACGGGCACATAATTCCTATTTGCAACAATAAAAACATCATTAATCCTTCCCATAGGTTTCTTAATGGTGGAATCCGCAAGGTGCAAGTTTAAAGAGCAATCGTCAAATTCACGGAAACCTAACATATCACACAAAGTTTTTGGAATCGTGGAAACACTAGCACCCAAATCACACAAAGCATAGAATTCATGATCCTTAATTTTAATTTTGATAGTAGCTTCCCACTCATCATAAAGTTTTCTAGGGATAGAAACTTCTAATTCTAGTTTTTCTTCATAAGATTGCGTTAAAGCATCAACAATATCACTACTAGGAAAAGGGCTATAGATGGAATTGACACTAATGGCGCACCAGACAAGTGGTGCGCCATTAGTATATACTAATGGCGCACCACCCTCTGATGCGCCATTAGTGTTGAAACTACTAATGGCGCACCCTGCCCACGGTGTGCCATTAGTACCAATTTTTTTTTTGAACTAGTGCGCCTGTCCAAACATACTAATGGCGCATCCGCTGGTGGTGCGCCATTACTAGTTGTAACTAGTAATGGCGCACCAGCCAGAAGGTGCACCACTAATGTTTTTTTATATTATTGTTTTTATTCCTTTTTTTTGCAAAAGTACTAATGGCGCACCACCAGGGGGTGCGCCATTAGTAACCTGGATTACTAATGGCGCATTTGTTGCTGGTGCACCATTAGTAAGTGGGCAGCAACAAGATATTTTGGACAGCCTCTCCTCCCACACTCACTTTCTCCCCACTTCATTCTCTCCACCGCCTCCTCCTTGTCTCGGGTGCCTCCTCTTTTCACCTCATTTCCACCATAGATTCATTCAAATTAAGTGGTTAAGTTACCTTGTTTTGCTAGGTAAGTAAGGGGAAGCTATATTTATGTTGTTCTCCTACAACAATGTGCACATGCACTTTTTATGGCCTAGCTAGATCTATGTATGTTCGTGGTGTTGCATATGTTTGTGGTGTTGCATATGTGTTTGTGTTTGGAGGTGTACCGGTATTTGAAATGCGATAGTTGCCAATATTTTGCGGAATGTTGATTCATTTCCGTTTCAAGCGAGAATTTTGGCATTAAGCATTCTTTTGGTCCTATTTTTAGGAAAGTCATGCCAAATTTTTTCTTGGTTCTAAAATATCGTTTTGCTCTACCCCGCAGGCGACCATGGTCCGCACGATGACCGAAGGCATCGTGAATAGGTTTTTGAGGTCCGCGAAGGCCGAGATGCTTCAAAAGAACGAGACGGAGATAAGATGTCCGTGTCGAAGATGCAAGCTGAATAGCCTTATTGCGAACCGGATTCCGGCAGGTGCGGGACCACCTGCTCTTGCGTGGTTTCATGGATGGCTATCGGTAGCAAGGTGATGAAGATGACTACGAAGTCGCCCATGGGGGCGGGCAAGAAATGAGGAAGGGCAGCAAGACAAGCACCGCGCTCGGGGGCGAAGACGAAGAATCCCAGGAGATGATCACGACGGTGATGCTGTACACATCATCATGTAGAAGATGCAGGACATGATGATGATGCCGCGGAGCGAGCACGACGCTGGACCATCGATGGGCTGGGTGCAGGACCCTCATATTCAAGAGCTGCTTCTCAAGCAGACGGATAACGCAAGAGCTGCCGCCGAGAGAAAGCCAAGATGGATCAACTTGAGTTAGACGCGTTACTCCATTGTATGAAGGATGCAGGCCCGAGGATACCCGCCGAAAGTAACGCCATGGCTCGAGATGAAGGTAAAACACAAAATGACCGACGATGCTTCGACGAGAACATGTCATTCGCACGAACGCCTTCCCAAGGGGAACAAGTGCCCCACCAGGTTGGAGGAGGCGAAGAAAATCGTGTGTCCTCTGGATTTACCGCACGTGAAATACCATGTGTGCATGAACAATTGCATCATTTATCGGGACGAGCACGCGGAGTCTACCATATGTCCGGTGTGCGGTGTCACTCGATACAAGAAGAGGAAGAAAGCTCCTCGAAAAGTGGTGTGGTACTTTCCGATCACTCCTCGTCTGCAGCGGTATTTCGCGGATCCTAAGGTAGCAAAGCTCCTGCGTTGGCACGCGGATAGGGAGGAGAAGAAGCGAGAAGATGACGCAAATGATCCGGAGATAGATAAAAAAGACAAGATGCTGAGTCACCCTAAGGATGCGAGCCAGTGGCAAGCGTTGAACTTCGAATACCCAGAATTTGGGAACGATCCAAGGAACATCGTGCTGGGCGCGAGCACCGATGGAGTCAATCCGTTTGGCAGCCAGAGAAGCACACATAGCACCTGGCCTGTGTTTGTGTGGATGTACAACCTTCCCCCCTGGTTGTGCATGAAGAGGAAGTACATTCACATGAGTATGCTAATTGAAGGGCCGAAACAACCAGGGAACGACATCAATCTGTATCTGGGGCTGCTGAAAGAGGAGCTTGACACGCTGTGGAAAACGCCAGCCAATACGTGGGACGCCGCAGAGAAAGAATATTTCCCTATGAGAGCCGCACTGCTCACGACGGTGCACGACTATCTCGGTTACGGATATCTTGCGGGGCAGGTAGTCCACGGATTTTCTGGATGCGTAAGGTGCATGGATGACACAACGTATCGCCAGCTAGATAGAGATCCCGGGTCTTCGAAAACCGTGTTCATGGGACATCGAAGGTGGCTTCGCGACGATGACCCGTGGAGGAAACGCAAGGATCTGTTCGATGGTGAAACCGAACCCAAAACGCCTGTACGAGGAGAGGCGAGGAAATAGACAAGCTGTTGAAAATTGGAAAGACTGCCCACCGCCGGAAAGAAGCAAAAGGCGCCAGAGCGGAAAGAAGCGAAGGCGCCAGAGCCGCTGCTGAAGGTATGGAAAACGAGGTCTGTTTTCGGGACTTGCCGATCGAAGATCCACCGTGTGCCTCACAGCCTTGATGTCATGCATATCACGAAGAACGTGTGCGAGAGTCTGCTTGGTACCCTGCTCAACATGCCAGAGAGGACCAAAGATGGGCCGAAAGCAAGGGCAGACTTGAAATCAATGGGCATCAGGCAGGAGCTTCATGCTATATATGATGATGATGATGATGATGATGATGATGATGATGATGATGATGAGGCGAAGCAGGACACAGAAAGTCGTCGCAAAGGCAAAAAGGCCAAGAAGACCGGAAATGACTACCCTCCCGCGTGCTACACTCTAAGTCAGGAGGAGATCGAGCAGTTTTTCAGCTGCCTCCTAGGAGTAAAACTTCCTTACGGTTACGCGGGGAAGATAAGCAGATACCTAGACCCAGCGAAGTAGAAGTTCAGCGGGATGAAGTCTCACGACTGTCACGTGCTGATGACGCAGATACTTCCAGTTGCAATCCGTGGGATCATGGACGCGCACATCCGTGAAATGCTATTTGGCCTATGCAACTTCTTCGACGCCATCTCGGAAGTCGATTGGCGGAGGCAACTCGAAGGCTACAGGAAGAGATCGTGGTGATACTATGCGAGCTTGAGATGTACTTCCCGCCCGCATTCTTCGACGTTATGGTGCATCTGCTGGTCCATATAGTGGAGGATATCATCCAACTCGGGCCGACGTTCCTGCACAGCATGATGCCGTTCGAAAGGATGAATGGTGTCATCAAAGGATACGTTCGCAACATGTCACGTCCAGAAGGAAGCATAGCCAGGGGCTTTTTGACCGAAGAGTGCATCTCCTAGTGCACGAATTATCTAGGCATCGAGAACCCCGCTGGTCTGCCCGTCAACAGGCACCTCGGCAGGCTCGCTGGATGGGGTCACCGTGAGGGTCGCCGCGAAATGCATGTCGACTTCGAGGGTCGACTCGCCGACTTTGAAAGAGCAAACCTAGTCGCGCTACAACATATAGACGTGGTCGATCCTTGGGTGGTAGAGCACAAAACCTTTATTAAGAAGACGTACAATGACCGAGGCCAACAGAGGACGGACGGAGATACACTCAAAGAGCACAACTCATGTTTCACGCGTTGGTTCAAGCAGAAGCTTCTGTCGTACCCTTTACATGAGGATTCTTCCGCGGAAGAACAACTCATATTCGCCTTTGTCACAGGGCGCCGAGCACAACCTGATGACCTATGAGGCGTACGATATCAACGGCTACACATTCTACACCGAGGCCAAGGACATGAAGAGCGATGGTTATCAGAACTCCGGGGTAACGATGGAATCCTACACCGGTAACGACAAGGACATATACTACGGAAGGATCGAGGAGATCTGGGAGCTGAGCTACGCTGGAGAGAAGGTCCCGATGTTCCGTGTCGATGGGCCAAGAACGTCATAAAAGAAGACCGTATTTCAGCACCATGGTTATACCCGCCAAATCCAAGACCGCAGCGCAAACGTCACCGCGAAAAATGAGCCATGGGTACTGGCTTCCCAAGTGGACCAATGCTTCTTCATTACCGACCCGCCAAAGCCCGGTCGTGTTGTCGTGAGGAGAGGCAAAGGAAGATCATCGGAATGGATGGAGTAGCCAATGAGCAAGACTTCGACAAGCACGGCGACCGAGGATCGAACATGACGACGATGATGAAGTAGCAGCATACACCACAAGAAGAAGCAGGACCACCCTACCTAAAGGACGTCCGCTCCACGGAAGAACTCCATTTGCGAAAAAGAAGGGCAAGAAGATTGTGAACAGATAGCTAGCTAAGATCGATTGTATTTAAATCGTAGCCTTCATTTCTCGATTGTATTTCATGGGTACTTTTGAACTATCATGAATATTTTAAATTTCATGGACACTCGATCTCGATCCCCTCCATCTCGATCGCTATCCCACCTCGCCAGATCCGTCCCCGCCGAGCACCCCCAGTCCACGGCCGCCACGAACCCCCGCACCTCGATTCCCCTACTCAACCGCCACGACCCCCGCACCTCACAAGACCGCCTTATAAAAAAATAAGTATCAAACAGCTTTTAAATGCTACTGTCTTATAAAAAATATTACTGTTATTATTTAAACAAGTTTGAACATATTTAAACACAAATAAGTATCAAACAGCTTTTAAATGCTAAAAAATTGTGGAGCCCACCTCGATCCCTTCCATCTCGATCGCTATCCCACCTCGCCAGATCCGGTCCCTCGCGCCGAGCACCCCCAGTCCACCGGCCGCCGCCGACCCCCGCACCTCGATTCCCCTACTCAAACCGCCGCCGACCCCCGCATCCCGCAGCACCGCCTTATAAAAAAATAAGTATCAAACAGCTTTTAAATGCTACTGCTTATAAAAAAATATTACTGTTATTATTTAAACAAGTTTGAACATATTTAAACACAAATAAGTATCAAACAGCTTTTTAAATGCTAAAAAAAAATTTGTGGAGCCTGGGAGTCGAACCCAGGACCTCCTGGTGTGAGAACTGGCTGCTGACCAGTCGAGCTAGTAGAGGGGACTTGATGTGGATCAGTTCTGGTTGTACATAACCTGTTGGCTCGAGTTGAAAAAAAAAAATACTAATGGCGCACCACGGTGAGGTGCGCCATTAGTATGGACATGCTAATGGCGCACCACGGTGAGGTGCGCCATTAGTATGGACATGCTAATGGCGCACCACGGTGAGGTGCGCCATTAGTATTGTGCCCGATCCCCCCTTCCCTCTCCCCCTTCGCCCGATCCCCCCTTCCCTCTCCCCCTCGCCAGTTCCCTCTCCCTCTCGATCCACCGCCCGCCGCCGCTGCTGCCTGACCCACCGCCCTCGCCCTCGCCTCTCCCTCCCTCGCCTCTCCTCGCCTTCCCTCTCCCTCGCCTCTCCCTCTCCCTAGATCCCTTCCTCTCCTCTCCCGACGCCGCTGCCCCGCCGCCTCGACGCTGCCCCGCCGCCTCGACGCCGCCGCCCGCCGCCCGACGCCGCTGCCCGCCACCTCGACGCTGCCCGCCGCCCCACAAGAAGAAGACTCTCACAGAGCAGGGAGGTTGCCCGGAGAAGTTGCCTACGAACAAAGGCATTTGGCTGCCGGGTCGGTCAGCCAGCCTCGTCTCCACCGTCACCGGCGACAGCTTAGCCCGACTACAGACGTGGTACGCTCTTCCTCCTCTTCTGTTCTTCCCCTTTTCTCTGGGCACATGGTCATTGAGTAAAATCTGAGTAGATTAGGCCATAAATTGGATTACGAGCACAGTTTAGTCAAGAAAATGCTTCGGGGCCAATGTTCATTCAATTCTTCAGATAAACAGGGCATGTATTCAGTTTTTTTCTCATAAGGAGAGCAGATTTTCATCACTTGCACTTACACAGAGTTAATGTAAAAGTTTTGCACAATAACGTAGCATGTATCTTCAGTTTTTGCACTTAAAAAAAGCCAATCTTCAGTTTGTCCACTTCAAAATATTATAAACTCTGTTTCTGCACTGAATATGATCAAATGTTTAGTTTCTTCAATTAAAAGAACGTAAGGTTCGGACTTAAATATGGGCATATATTTAGTTTTTGCACTGTATAGGAATATATGTTCATTTTCTTCTAGTTTTGACAGAGTGCAAGGGTTTAGTTTTTGCACTGTGTTTGATGTGTTCTTCCACCTGTAGAGAAGATTTTCACACGTGTAAACGTTTTTTTTTCAAATATATTTTCAGTTAAAACAGAGTGAAGGTTCAGTTATTTGCTGCCATGGTGGTTTCTTCAATCAAATAATCTTTTCATTCCTGCTTGGCGATTTATTATTTCTAAGAAAAGAGAGAGCTAGGATCTTACTAACAGCTATTTAGCGCAGACGAGCAAGGTTAGCACATGGTGGAGGTAGAAAAGGGTCAGCGAGACAGTGCTGTGCTCGACGAGGTGCACGCAGGAGAGGATCGCAACACAAACCTGAGAGGCTGAGGCCTTGGTGCCCTCTGGCCGGTAGCTGGGTGGAAGAAGCTTTAGCGGGTTGCGGCTGGGTAGAAAAGGGTTTAGTGGGTTGCTGCTGGGTAGAAGAAGCTTTGGTGGGCTGCTGCTTGTCTTGGTTCTCATCAAAACAACCCAGCTGCGCGAAATCCTCGATCGACTTGACATGAACCTGCAAAGGAAAGACAATATTAATAAATCACAACTCTACTAGATTGTTAAGTTGGGTGGGATGTAAAAGCAAATCTTCTTCTAAGTGCAATATACTTAGTGCTGCTATATGAGTGTATAAATATTTGTTGCTATATAAATGTGAACAAATTTCGTGCTTGTATATGATATTCTGCCATGAAGAAAGAATAGATAGTGTGGGTCTGACCTTGTTTAATTTCTGCAATTCTTGTATATGATATTCTTTGGTGTGTATTGCATTCTCATCGTGGTTTTGATCACAGAACAAGAAGGGAAAGGGCGACTGAAGTACCTACTGCAGCAGACAGAAGTATTTGCCCACTTTGCAGAAGGAAGCCACGTGGAAGGTGATTCTTGGTTATGTTTTTTTTTAAAGCACCTTGGTTATGTTAGTGCCACTATATAGTACTTTACTATGAACACCCATCTTGGATGACAAATAGAAATTGCAGCCACATGTGCACCGATCTAATTTGAAACATCAATGAAAATTGAAAAAAAATTACTCTCATAGCACTACTTCTATTTGCATTTCCCAAACATATGGTTCTGTCCATCCTCATTTCCTGTCTTCCCTAATAACCATCATTAAGTTATAGGTTTGTTGTGTGCCTGTGCTATTCCTCGTCAAGAATTGATTTGAAACCGGCAAGCTTTGATAATGTAAGAGTTACTTACTTGCTAATTAGCCAAGCAGTCATGTATTATAACGGTGGAATTTCAGCCATGATACACATAACGGTGAGTAAAGATGATAATATCATTTATGAGTTAGTCAACACAAGACAGTGCCACATACTCTAATTACACGGAACTTGCAAGATAAAAACAGAACCTTAATCAGCATGATCCTCTGACCTGTAATTTCTACTTTTATGCCTCTGTTACTCCAGTCAAAGATGTGAACCAACATCTTTCATTATTATGCATATCAAACACCAAGGGTTATTTTCACTTAAAGTTTTAGAATGGGTGCATTACAATTCAGTCTGATATCTAATAAGACACTCTGGGCTGATATAATTATGGAACAGAACCAACCATGATAAATAAAAGGTGATGTTGTCTATGCATTACCAAAAATGTATCTTTGTGAACAAATAAATTGGTACCAACAGCAATGCCATCTTACTGTAGAATTAGAATACATGGACATGATCAGCTCAGCTCCCTAACTTCCATTCATCACATCAATTTCCCCTTATGTAACTCCTGTCAAAATTTTATGTTGGTCTACCTAGTAGATGCCCATGGTTTGATTTTATGTTTGTTCCTATCAATACAAATGCTGAGCTATGTTCCATTTTTACTGTTCTTTGTGATAGTTTTTGCAACTTTACTTCCCATCTTAAGGCAAGCCCCATTTTTACTGTTCTTTGTTAGCAGAGCTGCTTGTTTCTAAGAACTTTGATACTATTTGGATCAAAGTTAAATGAGCACATAGATGACAAAAAAAGTTCAGATTGTAAAATGTTCATTTTGCTGCTAGTGCCCATTTTGAGTAATTGCTTAGAGGGATGATCCTGTGTGAGCTGGTGGAGTGATTTGTTTTCTACATAAAGCTCTTTAGTCAAGCTGGTTTTCGTGAAATACACATGAAGCTTCACCAGCTCCTGTGGGTGTGGGATCCATGTGACATGTGACATTGCATCCATGTCCACCTGGGATAATGATTTTGCAGGTACCCCGAGAGGCCCTTGAGTTTGCCGGAATGTCGATTAACTTCCGTTCCGGCAAATTTGGGTACTCCATATGTCCTATTTTCAGTAAAGGTCATGCTGAAATTTTCCGTGAATTTTAGCATGACTTTGCTAAAAATAGGACATATGGGGTACTTGTGACTAATGCATGGGCCGGGGTATCTTAGTAGTTAATTAAGTATGATCAAGTGCCCCGCGCATTTGTGACTAATGCATGGCTTTTAGGGTGCCTCGGTGTCCATAAAACCGAAATGATGAAAGGTTAGGCTTTTAGGGTGCCTTGGCGTCGAAAACCCTCAATGATAAAAGCTTAAATTTTAGGATGCCTCGTGTCGACAAACCCTAAATGATGAGACCATGATCTTGTTCCTTGACAATAACCAACTTTTTGACCAAACTTTGTTTCTATTTAGAGAGAAACATGGCCCACAACGATGAGGCCGGGGGTTCGGGCGGCAAGGCATTCTGGGAGCTGTCCCAGGAGATGGAGGAACAACCTCACTTGTATGAGGCCGCCTTCCCCACCGATCCTGAGACCACGGATGGTGCCGCCGAGGATGACCACACTGATGCCACCACTGATGGTGCCGCCGAGGATGCCACCACTGATGATGGCGGCGCACGCACAGATGGCAGCCAACCGAAGAGGCAACGGAAGGACCGGCGCCCGATCGTGCTCCGCACCCTCAAGGAGGAAGTTACTGAAGTGGACTCCAACGGGAATCCAACGGCGCCCGAACGAATAGTCAAGGGGTACTCGCTTCAGCTAGGGTGCATTGTCCGAGCACCGCCTCGATCAACACCGAGAACCTGAGGCATCCTGACCGAGGGAATTTGCGCAACCTCCTCTTCACGAAGCTGCACGAACGATACAAGTTCCCCGCTGAATTTGAAAACACAAGCCTCAAAGGGAATAAAGTGAACAATGCTGCCCTCACGAAGATGAGCAAGGCCCTGTCTACTTGGAAAAGCAATGTGAAGAGAATGATCGAGAAAGGTGAGAGTTATCAGAAGATCAAGGAGAAAAATCCTTCGATCACCGAAGATGACTACAACGACTTCAAGATCAATTGCTCGAGCACCGCAAGCTCCCAATCAAGTGAGTGGGGGAAACAAATGCGGGAGCTGAACATAGGGGAACACACACTCGGTCCCGGCGGTTACAGAGTGGCGGAGCCTATATGGGACAAGGAGGAGGCGGACCGTGCTGAGCAAGGCCTACCGCCCTCTTCGATACATACGGTGACAAGCAGACCAGGAACTTTGTCGGGGCCGGTACAAAAGGACCGAAAACAAAGGAGCTTACCACGGATCCAAGACCAGGCAGCTTGAGCTTGTTTTGGTAAGGAATACACCCAGCGTAATTAGATCCATATGGTTGCATTCTAATTAATGAAGCCAATTTCTAAATGGTTCACATTCCTTCCGCAGCGATCGAAAGCGAGAGCTGGGTCGACTAAGAGCAACCCTTGGGACACCACTCTAAATAGGGGGTTGAATGTAATGAAGAACAAGGATAAGCTCAGTAAGCCGACGTCAGCTGGTCGTGTGGCCGACAAAGGCTTGTCGACAAAATGGGGGTCATACTATACCGCTAGTGTGCAGAAGGAGAAAAAGACCAGCTCGGAAAGCCAGGCGCAAGAGGTTCAAGAACTCAAGGCACAGGTGGCGCGGATTCCGGAGATTGTCCAAGAGCAAGTGGAACAACGACTGGAGCGACGATCACCGCCCTTGTGCCTACCTTGATCTCGGGTTGAGTCGTGGATTGCGGGCGCCAACAGGGCCGCCCGATTCCTAGCTTCACGGCCAGCAACTCGATAATGCGATGGCGGGGCCATTGGTGCCTCCGGCGAGGCGGCATTGGGTCTCCGACGCCGCACGGAGCTTAATGCACCCGGGTGTACGCCGGCCGGCACCTCTTCAGCAAGCGGCCCCTCCGTCAACTGCACGCCCGCCGTTGGCGGTGCGTCGACATTAGCCGAGCTCGACGCCATCATCACGGTAACTAATTAAGCCTCTCTCGGCCGAGGACTTCATCTCCTTGCCTTTGACTGGGCATCCCTGACGCCCTACATGTTTTCGCAGGGCGCCGCCGACGTTCCGTGCACTCTCCTCCACTTCGTGAACAACGAGTTGGTCGATGTCGCCAAGGGCAAAATCGTTCAACCGGGCAACCCCTTGTTCCACGGTACCCAGATGCCACCCAACTTGTTTAGGGTTCAACTGGTTCGGGTGCTGCCAGGCTGCGACGACTTGTTACCTCCGATTCGACCCGTCGGGGCCGACGATGAAGACGTGATGACCCTCAGCGCCTGCCTGAGCTGGCCCCTGCTTTGGCCGAAGAGCCAGATTCGTTTGGGGGCGGGGGACACCACCCCAAAGACAACACCGCCAGTCGTGCCGGCGCCAAGTCGGCCCCATGGCAAGACCGCCGTAACGGTGCCGGACATCCCTATGCCACTGGATCCAAACATGCATATGGCACAGGATCGTAACGGCGGCGACGACGGCGACGATGATATTTGGCAACGCCGATCAGTACTTTGCCGAGCATGGGTACGATGGCGACTTCATGGGGCCTCCTTCTCAAGAACCAAACCCAACAAAAGACGTGTGCGATCTAGCTGGTACCGCGGAGAAGCCAAGTTGCAACAGGCGCCGTCTGGCGTTCAGCTCTCAGGAGACGCCTCCAGCTGCCGACTTCACCGAGCCTCAGATAGGCGAGGTGCGAAATATTATCAGCCCCAACACACTCAAGAAGGCGGTCTGTGAGCAGAACTCGGTCCCATTACAGGAGAAGAAGAAGGCACGCAATGTTGGGGAACGTTGCAGAAAATTAAAATTTTTCCTACGGTTTCACCAAGATCCATCTATGAGTTCATCTAGCAACGAGTATTCAGATTGGATAGCATCTACATACCACTTTGTAGATCGCAACGGAAGCTTCGGAGTGAACGTGGATGAGGTAGTCGTACTTGCCGCGATCCAATTCACCGATGATCTAGTGCCGAACGGACGGCACCTCCGCGTTCAACACACGTACGGTCAGCGTAACGTCTCCTTCTTCTTGATCCAGCAAGGTGAAGGAGAGGTTGAGGAAGATGGCTCCAGCAGCAGCACGACGGCGTGGTGATGGTGGAACTTGCGAGATTCGGCAGGGCTTCGCCGTGCACTACGGAGGAGGAGGATGTGTTGGAGAGGGAGAGGAGGCGCCCAGGGCAAGGTGCTGCTGCCCCCTCCCTCCCCCTTTATATAGGTGCCAAGGAGGGGAGGGCGCAGCCTGCCCCTCCTCCAAGGGAGGGGTGCGGCCAAGAGGGGAGGTGTCCACCTTCCCAAGGCACCCTGAGGTGCCTTCCCTTCATGGACTCTTCCTTTTTCCACCCTAGGCGCATGGGCCCCTTGGGGCTGGTTCCCCTTGGCCCATGTGGGCCTAGGCGCACCACCTAGGGCCCATGTGGCCCCTGGGGCTGGTGGCCCCACTTGGTGGACCCCCGGGACCCCTCCGGTGGTCCCCGTACAATACCGATATCACCGAAACTTGTCCCGATGGTCAAACAGCACTTCCTATATATAATTCTTTACCTCCGGACCATTCCGAACTCCTCGTGACGTCCGGGATCTCATCCGGACTCGAACAACATTCGGGTTACTGCACATACATATTCCTATAACCCTAGCGTTACAGAACCTTAAGTGTGTAGACCCTACGGGTTCGGAGACATGCGAACATGACCGAGGCGGCTCTCGGGCAATAACCAACAGCGGATCTGGATACCCATGTTGGCTCCCACATGCTCCACGATGATCTCATCGGATGAACCACGATGTCAAGGATTCAATTAATCCCGTATACGATTCCCTTTGTCAATCGGTATTTTACTGCCCGAGATTCGATCGTCGGTATACCAATACCTCGCTCAATCTCGTTATCGCAAGTCACTTTTCTCGCATCGTAATGCATGATCCCGTGATCAAACACTTTGATCACATTGAGCTCATTGTGATGATGCATTACCGAGAGGGCCCGGTGATACCTCTCCGTCAAGCGGAGTGACAAATCCGATCTCGATCCATGTCAACCCAAGACACTTTCGGAGATACCGTAGCATACCTTTATAGTCACCCGATTCGTTGTGACGTTTGGCACACCCAAAGCACTCCTACGGTATCCGGAGTTACACGATCTCATGGTCTAAGGAAAGGATACTTGACATTGGAAAACTCTAGCAAACGAACTATGCGATCTTATGCTATGTTTTAGGATTGGGTCTTGTCCATCACATCATTCTCCTAATGATGTGATCCGTTATCGATGACATCCAATGTCCATAGTCAGAAACCATGACTATCGTCGATCAACGAGCTAGTCAACTAGAGGCTCACTAGGGACATGTTGTTGTCTGTTATTCACACATGTATTACGATTTCCGGTTAACACAATTATAGCACGAATAAAGACAATTATCATGAATAAGGAAATATAATAATAATGCTTTTATTATTGCCTCTAGGGCATATTTCCAACAGTCTCCCACTTGCACTAGAGTCAATAATCTAGTTACATTGTGATGAATCGAACACCCATAGAGTTCGGTGCTGATCATGTTTTGCCTTAGGGAGAGGTTTAGTCAACGGATCTGCGACATTCAGATCCGTGTGCACTTTACAAATTTCTATGTCTCCATCTTGAACATTTTCACGAATGGAGTTGAAGCGACGCTTGATGTGCCTAGTCTTCTTGTGAAACCTGGGCTCCTTTGCAAGTGCAATAGCTCCGGTGTTGTCACAGAAGAGCTTGATTGGCCCCGACGCATTGGGTATGACTCGAGGTCGGTGATGAACTCCTTCACCCAAATTGCTTCATGTGCTGCCTCCGAGGCTGCCATGTACTCCGCTTCACATGTAGATCCCGCCACGACGCTTTGCTTGCAACGCACCAGCTTATCGCCCCACCATTCAAAATATACACGATCCGGTTTGTGACTTAGAGTCATCAGATCTGTGTCGAAGCTAAGCGCCGACGTAACCTTTTACGACGAGCTCTTCGTCACCTCCATAAACGAGAAACATTTCCTTAGTCCTTTTCAGGTACTTCAGGATATTCTTGACCGCTGTCCAGTGTTCCTTGCCGGGATTACTTTGGTACCTTCCTACCAAACTTACGGCAAGGTTTACATCAGGTCTGGTACACAGCATGGCATACATAATAGAACCTATGGCTGAGGCATAGGGGATGACACTCATCTCTTCTATATCTTCTGCCGTGGTCGGACATTGAGCTGAGCTCAATTTCACACCTTGTAACACAGGTAAGAACCCCTTCTTAGATTGATCCATATTGAACTTCTTCAATATCTTATCAAGGTATGTGCTTTGTGAAAGACCTATGAGGCGTCTCGATCTATCTCTATAGATCTTGATGCCTAATATATAAGCAGCTTCTCCAAGGTCCTTCATTGAAAAACTCTTATTCAAGTAGGCCTTGATGCTGTCCAAGAGTTCTATATCATTTCCCATCAAAAGTATGTCATCTACATATAATATGAGAAATGCTACAGAGCTCCCACTCACTTTCTTGTAAACACAGGCTTCTCCATAAGTCTGTGTAAACCCAAACGCTTTGATCATCTCATCAAAGCGAATGTTCCAACTCCGAGATGCTTGCACCAGCCCATAAATCGAGCGTTGGAGCTTGCACACCTTGTCAGCATTCTTAGGATCGACAAAACCTTCCGGCTGCATCATATACAATTCTTCCTTAAGGAAACCATTAAGGAATGCCGTTTTGACGTCCATTTGCCATATCTCATAATCATAGTATGCGGCAATTGCTAACATGATTTCGACGGACTTTAGCTTCGCTACGGTGAGAAAGTCTCATCGTAGTCAACCCCTTGAACTTGTCGATAACCCTTAGCGACAAGCCGAGCTTTATAGATGGTCACATTACCATCGCGTCTGTCTTCTTCTTAAAGATCCATTTATTTTCTATGGCTCGCCGCTCAACGGGCAAGTCGGTCAAAGTCCATACTTTGTTTTCATACATGGATCCTATCTCGGATTTCATGGCTTCCAGCCATTTGTCGGAATCCGGCCCGCCATTGCTTCCTCATAGTTCAAGGTTCACCGTTGTCTAACAACATGATTTCCAAGACAGGGTTGCCGTACCACTGCAGTGCGGAACGTGTCCTTGTTGACCTTCAATTTCAGTAGGAGCTTGATCAGAAGCATCTTGATCATCATCATTAATTTCCTCTCTAGTCGGTGCAGGCACCTCAGAAACGTTTTCTTGAGTTTCGCCATTTTCCGGTTCAAGAGGTAACACTTCATCAAGTTCTACTTTCCTCCCACTTACTTCTTTCGAGAGAAACTCTTTCTCTAGAAAGGATCCATTCTTGGCAACAAAAATCTTGCCTTCGGATCTGAGGTAGAAGGTATACCCAACAGTTTCTTTAGGGTATCCTATGAAGACGCATTTTTCCGACTTGGGTTCGAGCTTTTCAGGTTGAAGTTTCTTCACATAAGCATCGCATCCCCAAACTTTTAGAAACGACGGCTTAGGTTTCTTCCCAAACCATAATTCATACGGTGTCGTCTCAACGGATTTCGACGGAGCCCTATTTAAAGTGAATGCGGCAGTCTCTAAAGCATAGCCCCAAAAAGATAGCGGTAAGTCGGTAAGAGACATCATAGATCGCACCATATCCAATAGAGTGCGACACGACGCTCGGACACACCATTACGCTGAGGTGTTCCAGGCGGCGTGAGTTGTGAAACTATTCCACATTTTCTTAAGTGTGTGCCAAATTCGTGACTCAAGTATTCTCCTCCACGATCTGATCGTAGAAACTTGATCTTTCTATCACGTTGATTTTCAACCTCACTCTGAAATTCCTTGAACTTTTCAAAGGTCTCAGACTTGTGTTTCATTAAGTAGATATACCCATATCTACTCAAGTCATCAGTGAGGGTGAGAACATAACGATAGCCTCCGCGAGCCTCAACACTCATTGGACCGCACACATCGGTATGTATGATTTCCAATAAGTTGGTTGCTCGCCCATTGTTCCTGAGAACGGAGTCTTGGTCATTTTACCCATGAGGCATGGTTCGCACGTGTCAAATGATTCATAATCAAGAGACTCTAAAAGTCCATCTGTATGGAGCTTCTTCATGCGTTTGACACCTATGTGACCAAGGCGGCAGTGCCACAAATATGTGGGACTATTGTTATCAACTTTAACTCTTTTGGTACTCACACTATGAATATGTGTATCATCACGCATTTAGATTCATTAAGAATAAACCATTAACCATCGGAGCATGACCATAAAACATATCTCTCATATAAATGGAACAACCATTATTCTCTGATTTAAATGAGTAGCCATCTCGAATTAAGCGAGATCCAGATACAATGTTCATGCTCAAACTTGGCACTAAATAACAATTATTGAGGTTTAAAACTAATCCCGTAGGTAAATGTAGAGGCAGCGTGCCGACGGCGATCACATCGACCTTGGAACCATTCCCGACGCGCATCGTCACCTCGTCCTTCGCCAGTCTCCGCTTATTCCGCAGCTCCTGCTTTGAGTTACAAATGTGAGCAACTGCACCGGTATCAAATACCCAAGAGCTACTACGAGTACTGGTAAGGTACACATCAATTACATGTATATCACATATACCTTTGGTTTTGCCGGCCTTCTTGTCCGCTAAGTATTTGGGGCAGTTCCGCTTCAAAGGACCACTTCCTTGCAATAAAAACACTCGGTCTCGGGCTTGGGTCCATTCTTTGGCTTCTTCCCGCAACTTGCTTATCGGGCGGCAACTTCCTTGCCGTCCTTCTTGAAGTTCTTTTTACCCTTACCCTTCTTGAACTTAGTGGTTTTATTCACCATCAACACTTGATGTTCTTTCTTGATTTCTACCTCTGCTGATTTCAGCATAGCATATACCTCAGGAATGGTCTTTACCATCCCCTGCATATTGTAGTTCATCACAAAGCTCTTGTAGCTAGGTGGAAGCGACTGGAGGATTCTGTCAATGACCGCTTCATCCGGGAGATTAACTTCCAGTTGAGTCAAGCGGTTGTGTAACCCAGACATTTTGAGTATGTGCTCACCGTGAGCCATTTTCCTCCATCTTACAGCTAAAGAATTTGTCGGAGACTTCATATCTCTCGACCCGGGCATGAGCTTGGAAAACCATTTTCAGCTCTTCGAACATCTCATATGCTCCATGTCTCTCAAAACGCTTTTGGAGTCCCGGCTCTAAGCTGTAAAGCATGCCGCACTGAACGAGGGAGTAATCATCGCAGCGTGATCGCCAAGCGCTCATAACGCCTTGTTCTGCAGGGAGAATAGGTGCGTCACCCAGCGGTGCTCTTAGGACATAATCTTTCTTGGCAGCTATGAGGATGATCTCGGGTTCGGACCCAGTCCGTATAGTTGCTACCATCGTCTTTCAGCTTGGTTTTCTCTAGGAACGCGTTGAAGTTGAGGACTACGTTGGCCATTTGATCTACAAGACATATTGTAAAATTTTTAGACTAAGTTCATGATAATAAAGTTCATTTAATCAAATTTAATGAACTCCCACTTAGATAGACATCCTCTACTAGTCATCTAAGTATTACATGATCCGAGTCAACTAGGCCGTGTCCGATCATCACGTGAGACGGACTAGTCAACATCGGTGAACATCTTCATGTTGATCGTATCTTCTATACGACTCATGCTCGACCTTCGGTCTTACGTGTTCCGAGGCCATGTCTGTACATGCTAGGCTCGTCAAGTCAACCTAAGTGTTTTGCGTGTGTAAATCTGTCTTACACCGTTGTATGCGAACGTAAGGACCTATCACACCCGATCATCACGTGGTGCTTGAACGACGAACCTTAGCAACGGTGCACAGTTAGGGTGAACACTTTCTTGAAATTATTATGAGGATCATCTTATTTACTACCGTCGTTCTAAGTAAACAAGATGCAAAACATGATAAACATCACATGCAATCAAATAATAAACGTGACATGATATGGCCAATATCACATAGCTCCTTTGATCTCCATCTTGGGGCTCCATGATCATCTTGTCACCGGCTTGACACCATGATCCTCATCATCATGATCTTCATCATCGTGTCTCCATGAAGTTGCTCGCCAACTATTACTTCTACTACTATGGCTAACGCGTTTAGCAATAAAGTAAAGTAATTTACATGGCGATCCTCAATGACACGCAGGTCATACAAAAATAAAGACAACTCCTATGGCTCCTGCCGGTTGTCATACTCATCGACATGCAAGTCGTGATCCCTATTACAATAGCATGAACATCTCATACATCACATATAGATCATTCATCATACATCACAACTTTGGCCATATCATATCACAAAGCACTTGCTGCAAAAACAAGTTAGACGTCCTCTAATTGTTGTTGCAAGTTTTACGTGGCTGAATTAGGGTTCTAGCAAGAACGTTTTCTTACCTACGCTCAAACCACAACGTGATTTGTCAATCTCTATTTACCCTTCATAAGGACCCTGTTCATCGAATCCGATCCAACTAAAATAGGAGAGACAGACACCCGCCAGCCACCTTATGCAACTTAGTGCATGTTAGTCGGTGGAACCGGTCTCACGAAGCGCACGTGTAAGGTAGGTCCGGCCGCTTCATCCCACAATACCGCTGAATCAAGATTGACTAGTAACGGCAAGAAGAATTGACAACATCTACGCCCACAACAAATTGTGTTCTACTCGCACAAGAAGAACTACGATAGACCTAGCTCATGATGCCACTGTTGGGGAACGTTGCAGAAAATTAAAATTTTTCCTACGGTTTCACCAAGATCCATCTATGAGTTCATCTAGCAACGAGTATTCAGATTGGATAGCATCTACATACCACTTTGTAGATCATAACGGAAGCTTCGGAGTGAACGTGGATGAGGTAGTCGACTTGCCGCGATCCAATTCACCGATGATCTAGTGCAGAACGGACGGCACCTCCGCGTTCAACACACGACGGTCAGCGTAACGTCTCCTTCTTCTTGATCCAGCAAGGTGAAGGAGAGGTTGAGGAAGATGGCTCCAGCAGCAGCACGACGGCGTGGTGATGGTGGAACTTGCAAGATTCGGCAGGGCTTCGCCGTGCACTACGGAGGAGGAGGATGTGTTGGAGAGGGAGAGGAGGCGCCCAGGGCAAGGTGTGCTGCCCCCTCCCTCCCCCCTTTATATAGGTGCCAAGGAGGGGAGGGCGCAGCCTTGCCCCTCCTCCAAGGGAGGGGTGCGGCCAAGAGGGGAGGTGTCCACCTTCCCAAGGCACCTCTGAGGTGCCTTCCCTTCATGGACTCTTCCTTTTTCCACCCTAGGCGCATGGGCCCTTGGGGCTGGTTCCCTTGGCCCATGTGGGCCTAGGCGCACCACCTAGGGCCCATGTGGCCCCTCGGGCTGGTGGCCCCACTTGGTGGACCGGGACCCCTCCGGTGGTCCCAGACAATACCGATATCACCAAACTTGTCCCGATGGCGAAACAGCACTTCCTATATATAATTCTTTACCTCCGGACCATTCCGAACTCCTCGTGACGTCCGGGATCTCATCCGGGACTCGAACAACATTCGGGTTACTGCACATACATATTCCTATAACCCTAGCGCTATCAACCTTAGTGTGTAGACCCTACGGGTTCGGGAGACATGCGAACATGACCGAGACGGCTCTCGGGCAATAACCAACAGCGGATCTGGATACCCATGTTGGCTCCCACATGCTCCACGATGATCTCATCGGATGAACCACGATGTCAAGGATTCAATTAATCCCGTATACGATTCCCTTTGTCAATCGGTATTTTACTTGCCCGAGATTCGATCGTCGGTATACCAATACCTCGCTCAATCTCGTTACCGCAAGTCACTTTTCTCGCATCGTAATGCATGATCCCGTGATCAAACACTTTGATCACATTGAGCTCATTGTGATGATGCATTACCGAGAGGGCCCGGTGATACCTCTCCGTCAAGCGGAGTGACAAATCCCAGTCTCGATCCATGTCAACCCAACAGACACTTTCGGAGATACCCGTAGCATACCTTTATAGTCACCCAGTTACGTTGTGACGTTTGGCACACCCAAAGCACTCCTACGGTATCCGGAGTTACACGATCTCATGGTCTAAGGAAAGGATACTTGACATTGGAAAACTCTAGCAAACGAACTATGCGATCTTATGCTATGTTTTAGGATTGGGTCTTGTCCATCACATCATTCTCCTAATGATGTGATCCCGTTATCGATGACATCCAATGTCCATAGTCAGGAAACCATGACTATCTGTCGATCAACGAGCTAGTCAACTAGAGGCTCACTAGGGACATGTTGTTGTCTGTTATTCACACATGTATTACGATTTCCGGTTAACACAATTATAGCACGAATAAAGACAATTATCATGAATAAGGAAATATAATAATAATGCTTTTATTATTGCCTCTAGGGCATATTTCCAACACGCAAAAGAAAGACTAAGAAGGGTGCGAGCCAGCCGGCACCGAGTACGATCCGTGCTCAAGACGGGCCACCTTCACCGCAGGATATCTCGAGGAGGGTGCATGTGGCGGGTAGGGCGATGCTACCGACAAATATGCTCAATGCTGCAACTGGTGCTATGCGGAGTCTGCATGACAGTGTTCTTTCTTTGGAGAAGTGGCGTCTCAGGGAGAAGGATGTGGCATACCCGGTTTTCGCGGCCAAGGTGCCAGAGGGCAAGGGCTTTGTGGATAACTCCATCGGGCGTACGATCGTCCTGCGTTTTGATGACATCCACGCTATGTTGAACCTTCATCCGCTGCACTACACCTTCGCTCGCTATTTTCGCTGAGTATGGAGATGCGGATCATTCGCGACAAGACCCGGACATCGTGATAGTCGACCCTTCTACATGCGTGCCAAGATCTTGGGCAGCGCTGGGGACCGCAAGTCGCGAAGTTCTTACCTTGAAGGCGTCATTCGGCAAACCAAGATAAGGATAACTTCCTCGTGCCTTACTTTCCGAGTAAGTCCTCCCTCAACCGCCCGTAACATATGAATTCTTACATTTCGATCGTTTTCTTTTAACATTCCGTGTTTTCTGCAGTGACACACGTTGCACGCCATCCTCCTAAGCCCCAAATATTCCATGGCCACGATTTCGACCGGACCGTCGATCGAACGTAGACTACACAAATGTCAAGAAGGTTCTTGATGATGTTCTCCCTGCCACGCCAAATCTGGAGGCACCTTCACCAGGCCTATTCGTAGCACGGCAAGCACGTGTTCTCCCCAATCGACGTTACGCTGCGTCAAGCAGCCGCTGGCGGTCGAAGGGTGCCTACTACGCCATCCATCACATGCGGGCGATCGACGGGACCATCATCAACTTCGCTACCGAGTAAACTCAAAGATTGGGCGCGGCGTGTCGGCAATCCAGACGCGGACCTCCGACAAGAATTCTTTCGCATCCAATGGAGTTTGCGGAAATCATCCATCAAGATGTCCTTCGTACTCGGGCAGTTCTACCTCGAAATCAACCGTCCAACGGTGACATCGACATAATGCTACAAATGCAGGATGACAACGCCCGTTCTTTCATGACTCCCACGATAGACGGCGGCTTCATCCACGCTCCATCCCTTGAGTCGAGTTGTCTAGTTCTGAAACATCGATTGGCTCATGTTGTAATTAAACTTTAATGAACTTGTAGTATGTCTCTTTGGTTTGAGAGTCGCTCAACTTAGATGTAATCGATGCTATTAATGTCTTGCTTTTCTCTTCCGATCGCTCTGTTGCATACTTATATATTGCTTATGTATTGTCTCGTGAATTGGTACTAACGTTTCGCTTGGCTAGTGCATAGCGATGCCGACGTATGTCGTGGTACAAGGGTAAGGTTGCGGAGTCTCACGATGACTGGGAGGAGTGTCGGAGACAGGTTCACCGATTCAGCGGTAACAGTTACAAAGGGTACACCACTAGGGCCGAGGCCGAATCTAGATACGCCCGCTATCTAGCGGAGAGGGAGGAGCGTTGAGGAACCGGATGAAGACGAGTTTCATCGTGATGATGCTCATCGTGATGACCGCAGCTCTCTTCTATGTGATGGTAGTTTAGATGATCGATATCGACTTGTAATGTGAAGACAAACTCGCTACTCGCGGTCTCGAGACTTGTAATATAATGTTCTATCTTTGTTCGGTCTTTTCAATTCGGAGACTAATATGATGAATTGTATTCGGAGACTAATATGATGAATTGTATTCAAAGACAAATCTTCTATTGTATTTGATGAATCTGTTGTTGATGTGTGCTGTCTATATTTTGTCAAATTATACATTTTGTAACCTGTGCAAAAAACAGAAAATAAAAAATAAAAAAACCTAATATTCATACTAATGGCGCATCACATGACAGTGCGCCATTAGTATGACAGTGCATACTAATGGCGCATCACTGGGTAGTGCGCCATTAGTATGTCGCGGTTACTAATGGCGCATCCAGAGGTGGTGCGCCATTAGTATGCCAAAGCACCTGGGATAGATGATCGATATCGACTTGTAATGTGAAGACAAACTCGCTACTCGCGGTCTCGAGACTTGTAATATAATGTTCTATCTTTGTTCGGTCTTTTCAATTCGGAGACTAATATGATGAATTGTATTCGGAGACTAATATGATGAATTGTATTCAAAGACAAATCTTCTATTGTATTTGATGAATCTGTTGTTGATGTGTGCTGTCTATATTTTGTCAAATTATACATTTTGTAACCTGTGCAAAAAACAGAAAATAAAAAAAACCTAATATTCATACTAATGGCGCATCACATGACAGTGCGCCATTAGTATGACAGTGCATACTAATGGCGCATCACTGGGTAGTGCGCCATTAGTATGCCGCGGTTACTAATGGCGCATCCAGAGGCGGTGCGCCATTAGTATACCAGATACTAATGGCGCACCAGGTGGTGCGCTATTAGTAAAAATTACTAATGGCGTGCTATTAATGGCGCACCACACATGCGCCATTAATAGCCATACTAGGTGCGCCATTAGTAGGGGTTTTTCTAGTAGTGTATGTTTGGTAAAAGCTTTATTTTGACTATAAGCATGAGGAGAATTTAACACGGATTGCAACAAGGAAACAAAATCTATTAAAGAACAATTATCATAATTAAATTCCTTGAAATCCAAAATAGTGGGTTCATTGCTATGTAAAGTTTTGACCTCTTCAATCCCACTTTTACCAATTTTTGCATCAAGATCTAAAAACTCCGAATCATTGGGACGCCTCTTAACTAAAGTTGACACATTTCCAGTCCCATCATTATCAAGATTCATATTGCAAAACAATGATTTAATAGGAGACACATCAATCACTTTTATATCTTCATCCCTATTATCATGAAGACTAGAAGAACACGCTTTTACAAAGAAATCTTTTTTAGTACGCGTCCTAGCGGTTATTTCCTTGCACTCATCAATGGAAATTCTTATAGATTTGAGAGACTCATTGATATCATGCTTAGGTGGAATAGATCTAAGTTTCAAAGAATCCACATCAAAAGAAATTCTATCCACGTTCCTAGCCAACTCATCAATCTTAGGCAATTTTTCTTCAAGGAAAGCATTGAAATTCTTTTGAGAAATCATAAATTCTTTAACACTAATCTCAAAATCAGAGGGCACCTTATTAAAATTTCCATAAGATTTGTTGTAGGAATTACCATAATTATTAGAGGAATTACTAGGAAACAGCCTAGGATTAAAGTTTCCTCTATATGCGTTGTTACCAAAATTATTCCTACCAACAAAATTCACATCCATAGATTAGTTATTATTCTCAATCAAAGTAGACAAAGGCATATCATTATGATCAATAGGATCACTCTTATTAGCAAATAATTTCATAAGTTCGTCCATCTTTTCACTCAAAACATTAATCTCTTCTATCGCATGAACCTTTTTACTACTAGATCTTTCGGTGTGCCATTGAGAATAATTAACCATAATATTATATGGGAGTTTAGTAGCTTCTCCTAAAGTGATTTCCATAAAAGTGCCTCCCACGGCCGAATCTAAAAGATTTCTAGAAGCAAAATTCAATCCGGCATAAAACTTTTGTATGATCATCCATAAATCTAATCCATGTGTAGGGTAATTGTGAATCATTAATTTCATTCTCTCCCAAGATTGTGCAACATGCTCATGATCAAGTTGCTTAAAATTCATAATATCATTTCTAAGAGAGATGATCTTAGCGGGAGGAAAATACTTAGAGATAAAAGCATCTTTCACTTATTCCATGAATCAATACTATTTTTAGGAAAAGACGAAAACCAAGTTTTAGCACGATCTCTAAGAGAAAACGGAAATAGCTTCAATTTAACAATATCGTTATCCACGTCTTTCTTCTTTTGTATATCACACAAATCAACAAAGTTGTTTAGATGAGTAGCGACATCTTCACTAGGAAGGCCAGAGAATTGATCTTTCATGACAAGATTCAACGTCGCTAAGAGGAGCAATCGGAGTACTAAGAAAATCATTGTTGTTGGTATTGAAAAAATCACACAATTTAGTATTATCTTGAGCCATCGTGACAAACAATCCAACACGCAAGCACACAAGAGGCAAGCGAAAAAGAGGCGAACGGGAAAGAGAGGGCGAATAAAATGGCAAGGGTGAAGTGGGGTAGAGGAAAACGAGAGGGAAACGGCAAATAATCTAATGCGAGGGATAAGAGTTTGTGATGGGTACTTGGTACGTCTTGACTTGTGCGTAGACCTCCCCGGCAATGGTGACAGAAATCCTTCTTGCTACCTCTTGAGCATGCGTTGGTTTTCCCTTAAAGAGGAAAGGGTGATGCTGCAAAGTACGTAAGTATTTCCCTCAGTTTTTGAGAACCAAGGTATCAATCCAGTAGGAGGCTACACTCAAATCCCTTGTATCTGCACAAAGAAATAAGAACCCTGGAACTAATGTGATAAAGTGGTTGTCAATCCCTTCACGACCACTTGAAAAAGTGAGATCTGATAGAGATAGTAAGATAAATATTTTTAATATTTTTATGATATAGATTGGAAAGTAAAGATTGCAAAATAAGATAGATCGTAAACTTATGTAATGGAAAATAGACCCGGGGCCATAGGTTTCACTAGTGGCTTCACTCAAGATAGCATAAGTATTACGGTGGGTGAACAAATTACTGTCGAGCAATTGATAGAAAAGTGCATAATTATGAGAATATCTAGGCATGATCATGTATATAGGCATCACGTCCGCGACAAGTAGATCGAAACGATTCTGCATCTACTACTATTACTCCACACATCGACCGCTATCCAGCATGCATCTAGAGTATTAAGTTCATAAGAATAGGGTAACACATTAGGCAAGATGACATGATGTAGAGGGATAAACTCAAGCAATATGATATAAAACCCATCTTTTTATCCTTGAGGGTAACAATACAATACGTGCCTTGCTGCCCCTGTTGTCACTGGGAAAGGACACCGCAAGATTGAACCCAAAGCTAAGCACTTCTCCCATTGCAAGAAAGATCAATCTAGTAGGCCAAATCAAACTGATAATTCGAAGAGACTTGCAAAGATAACAAATCATACATAAAAGAATTCAGATGAGATTCAAATATTGTTCATAGATAATCTTGATCATAAACTCACAATTCATCGGATCTCGACAAACACACCGCAAAAATAATTACATCGAATATATCTCCAAGAAGATCGAGGAGAACTTTGTATTGAAATTCAAAGAGAGAGAAGAAGCCATCTATCTAATAACTATGGACCCGAAGGTCTGAGGTAAACTACTCACACTTCATCGGAGAGGCTATAGTGTTGATGTAGAAGCCCTCCGTGATCGATTCCCCCTCCGCTGGAGCGCCGGAAAAGGCCCCAAGATGGGATCTCACGGGTGCAGAAGGTTGCGGCGGTGGAAATAGGGTTTCGTGGTGCTCCTGGATGTTTTCAGGGTAGATGAGTATATATAGGACAAGGAAGTCGGTCAGGGGAGCCATGAGGGGCCCACGATAGTGGGGGCGCGCCTACCCCCCTGGGCTTGCCCTCCTGCCTCATGGTCGCCTCGTTGTTTCCTTGACGTCCACTCCAAGTCTCCTGGTTTGCGTTTGTTCCAAAAATAACTCTCCCGAAGGTTTCATTCCGTTTGGACTCCGTTTGATATTCTAACACTGAAATAGGCAAAAAACAGCAATTTGGACATGGCCTCCGGTTAATAGGTTAGTCCCAAAAATAATACAGAAGTGTATAATAAAGCCCATTAAACATCCGAAACAGATAATATAATAGCATGGAACAATAAAAAATTATAGATACGTTGGAGACGTATCACGCCATGGCCTCGACGAGTCGTCGCGCCTTCTGGTTTTCCTCGTCGACGAGGATGATGGCAGAGGCGGCGCTTTGGTGCGTTGGCATGCTTGGAAATGGTGGATGTGCTACAGGCTGCGCTTGTTGACTCCGTGCATCGCGCCGCGCCTAGGTTTATGTGCAATATCGCTGGGTGACGGGAAACAGGTGAGGAAATGGCGGGAAACGGTGGCGTGTTCATAGAACACCGTCAATTAATGGAAACTTACAATATAAAGGAATATCAAGCTAGCACAAGAAGTAGATAATTATGAGATGAACATGGACCACACTAGGGAACCGTCGGTGATGAATTCATCAATCGCAAATGGTTGTACACTAGCAAGTGTTTTCCCACGACACACACGGCTTATTCCATCACAAACAGGTCGGATGGATCAACTGTATGCCACGTATACACATTGTCAAAAAGTAATGTGGTAGGCCTTCTTTAACATATGTTAAAAAATAAAATAAAAATAAAAAACAAGGACCTCGAGGTTAAATTAGCTGAGGGAATGGGTCATTTCAGTCATTTGACCAATATGACCCATCCTATCAGTTAATTTAACATCAACACAACTTCCCATCCAGTCACCCATCCCATGGCTGATCCAGCCTAAGCACACTTAACTTGAGAGTTCTCTTAGATCAGCTACTCATGGAACAGCTAGTCCTTGCTGATATAGGATGCCTCTTCGCATCCTTATGGCGTATCCGGATGACCGCCCGTCCCCCAATGGCCAATGCATGTTGTGTATACAAAGCATATCACATACGTCTGATTAGAAGCAATCTTCTGTGTTATTATCGATCTTCGCACACATTTCTGATTACAGACCTGTTTGCCACGTATCACACACATCTTGTTATACTGAACCGTTTCTATTCTCTTGTCTCAACGAAAACATTTCATCCGAGTGAACCGCATGCCGTATATCGCACACACCTTGATCTGCCTGACCGTTTCTTTTGTGTTGCCTAATCACAGACAATTCATCCTAGTGAATCGTATGCTATGTATCGCACACGCCTTCATCTGGCTGCCCATTTCTTTTATTCCACCTCATCGCAAATAGTTAATTGAACTGAACCGTATGCCCTATATCGCACACACAACTAAAATCTGAACCGTGTTTGATGCATCCATCATCGCAAACGTTTTGGACATTTTTTACGGTTCTATGACACCACCGTTTGCAATTATTGCATCACACACATTTTCTTGAAGGGTCTCTGATTGTAGTGTCGCGTTAGCAGCATTCTGCAGTAGTGATACACGAAGGAATTTCATAATAATATTTTCTGTAGGTTCAGTAGGTTGAGGAGAAACTCTCAATGCTTTCGGTTGACGTGAAGATACCTCTAACAAGCCCCTCAAAGGATTACTTTTCATAGTAACAAGTGATAGTAAATTTCAGCACGTAATATGAATGGTTCCTTACCAAATTCCACTCACCAAAGGAGCTTCACTCCCGGCAACAACGCCAGAAAAAAGTCTTGATGACCTACAAGTATAGGGGATCAATCGCAGTCCTTTCGATAAGTAAGAGTGTCGAACCCAACGAGGTGCAGAAGGAAATGACAAGCGGTTTTCAGCAAGGTATTCTCTGCAAGCACTGAAATTGAAGGTAACGGATAGTTTGGTAGCAAGGTAATTCATAACAAGTAACAAGTAGTAACAGCAACAAAGGTGCAACATGGTGGCCCAATCCTTTTTATAGCAAAGGACAATCCGGAACGATCTCTTATAATAAGCAAAACGTTCTCGAGGACACATGGGAATTTCATCTAGTCACTTCCATCATGTTTGTTTGATTCGCGTTCCCTACTTTTAGAATTTGACATGTGGGTGGACCGGTGCTTGGATGTTGTTCTTACTTGAACAAACCTCACATTTATGATTACCCCCTCTCGCAAGCATCCGCAACTACGAAAGAAGAATTAAGATAACTCTAACCATAGCATGAAACATATGGATCCAAATCAGCCCCTTACGGAATAGCGCATAAACTTAAATTTATGCTTCTGTCACTCTAGCAACCCATCATCTAATTACTACTCCACAATGCCTTCCCTTAGGCCCAAAGATGGTGAAGTGTCATGTAGTTGATGTTCACACGACACCACTAAAGGAAGCAACAACATACATATCATCAAAATATCGAACGAATACCAAATTCACATGATTACTTATGACAAGACTTCTCCCATGTCCTCAAGAACAAAAGTAACTACTCACAAATCATATTCATGTTTAGAATCAGAGGGGTAATGAATATCATTAAGGATTTGAACATATAATCTTCCACCAAATAAACCAACTAGGATCAACTACAAGATATAATCAACACTACAAGCAACCCACAGGTACCAATCTGAGGTTGTGAGACAAAGAAATTATTATAAGAGATGAACTAGGGTTTGAGATGAGATGGTTCTGGTGAAGACGTTGATGAAGATTGGTTCTCCCATGATGAGAGGATCGTTGGTGATGTCAACGGGTTCGATTTTCCTCTCCTGGAGGGAAGTATCGCCAGCGGAATCGCTCCGCCAGAGAGCAAAATAGCTCCTACCCAGGTTCCACCTTAAGACGGCGGCGCTTCATCCCGAAAGTATTCTCTATAAATTTTTAGGGCAAAAGAGCTTATATAGCAAAAGGAGGGGGCAAGATGCCAGCCAGGGGCCCCACAAGGCATCAGGGCGCGCCCAAGCGGCCGCGCCCTGTTGCCTTGTGGGAAACCGGTGGGCCCCCTCCATTATTTCTTCTTTCCAGTATTTTTTATGAATTCAATAAAAAATCTCTGTGAAATTACAAGTCAATTGGAGCTCCATAGGATAGGTATCTCTGATGTAGCTATTTCAGGTGCAGAATTCCAGCAGCCGGTATTCTCCTCTTCATATAAATCTTGCAAACTGAGAGAGAAAAGGCATAAAAATTGCATCATAAAGTAAAATAATGATCAAATACATTATAA
The DNA here is from genome assembly GCA_021605205.1 of Aegilops longissima. Taxonomy (NCBI): domain Eukaryota; kingdom Viridiplantae; phylum Streptophyta; class Magnoliopsida; order Poales; family Poaceae; genus Aegilops; species Aegilops longissima. The sequence continues at coordinate 12,465,895 of CM038678.1, forward strand.
ATAACAGTAGGAAATCATGATGCAAATTGGACGTATTAGTGTTTGCCTACGTTAGTTGCATGTCCTATGTTAAGAGAAGTATATGGTAGTTGCCATGTCCACTTAGCAAAAATGCAGGTATCTTATGTTTTAGATTTGACCATAGCAACTTTTCTATATTTTTCACCGTGACATTTGTATTGTATTCACATGGCAAAAAATGTGTATTTTCACCATGGCAAAATTTTAACTCAAGTTCCGTAAATATCATGGCAAACTTTTTTCCATATCATGGCAATACTACTTCATGTGCGATGGCAACTTTTACTAAAGAACCATTTGTACATTTTTTTGAATTTTCTGTAACATGGAAAACTTAGTTTATTGACAATGGCAAGTTTAATTCAGTTTACCATGGCAATTTTATTTTCTTTTTTTGAATATGCAATTTCAACTGCTAGTCCATTGAGAATATCATGGGGAGCAATTGTGCATTGCTCGCGTGGCAAAAAAATAATCAAAAGTGTGTCTCATACATCATAGAAAAATTGAAACATTTTTTTGGAATACTCACACGATACATATCTAAAAAATCCATCATCATGACTTTGTAGCATGGCAATTTTTTCTTTTGTTGCTATGCCAATTTTTACCTTTTTAATTTGCCATGACAAATTTACCTTCATTGACATGTTATTCTTACCTGCATCACCATGGCAAATTTTTAACTTTTATAGCCATGGCAAAAAGAAAATTGACATGGCAATTTTAACTCGTATTTTTACCATTGTAAATTTACTTTTTAAAGCCATGGCAATTTTTTTTACTATTATTGCCATGGCAAAATTTACTTTTTCATTTTCCATGGCAATTTTACCTTAATTGACATGGCAGTTTTTCCTATATGACCATGGCAATTTTTTTACTTTTTTTGCCATGACAATTTAACTTTTATTTTCTAGCATGGTAAATTTACTTTTAATGTGATGGATTTTATTGCCGTAAATTTTACTTTTTCGTTTGCCATGACAAATTTACCATCATTGACATGGCACTTTTTCCTATATCACCATGGCAATTTTTTAATTTTATTGGCATGGCAAATTTTTAGAAAAATTCATGGCAATTTTAACCTTTTTTACATGGTAATTTACTTTTAATGCCAATTTTCCTTTGTACCATGGCAATTTTTTTACTTTTACTGCCATGGAAAATTTTACTTTTCCATTTGCCATGGAAAATTTAACTTCATTGACATGGCAATTTTTCCTATATTACCATGGCCGTTTTTAACTTTTATTGCCATGGCAATGTATTTATTTTTTTTCCTAGCAATTTTAACTCGTTTTTTACCATGGTAAATTTACTTTTAATGCGATGGAAACTTTTTACTTTTATTTGCCATGGCTAAATTTGGCATATATGACCCCGATTGAACTATTTTCTTCGTTTATTGTTCACATGTCAACTTTCTTTTTTGCATGATGGCAAATTTGCTTTAAGGCAATTTACCTTTTTTGGGGCAAATACATGGCAATTTTACTTCAATCGCTCATGCCATTTTTTGACTTTTTTATTTTGCCATTGCAACGTTTTCTACCATTTTTTTTACGTGAAACAATGGCAACTTTTCTGCAAAAAAAAAACTTTTTGCATGTTTTTGCAGCTTGTTTTTCGCTGCAAATCCCATCTTAAGGCCTTATACTGGTCTAGTTGGGTTGTTTGTGGCCTATTTATACTGGGTTTGGCACATTTGTTAGATGAGGTTGGTTTTAGCGATAGGTACCCGTTTGATCCCGGAAGAAAATGACTCGTTACGCTTTTTTCTGTGGGGCGTTCGTTAGTTCGGTCGTCCCAGCCCGAACGAATTGTTCGATCTAGGGTGTTCCCAGACCGGACGTTCAGTGGATATTGACGTCCTAACTTTTCTCATTTCAAATTATACAATTTTTCGTTGTCTATCAACAAATAAGAGTACACTTTCAGGGTGGATTTACTCGTAGACAATGAAACGTTACAAATTTACAATACAATTTGAGACATAGGAAAAACCAGCAAAATATCATGTAATAATTTGAAACACGACAAAATTTGCCAAATATCAAAAAATGTCAAACGGACGGTGCATGCATGGACGGTATATCAGAGCAACTCTAGCAGACCCCGCATCCTGCCCCGGCCCACAAAATAACCGCCAAAATGCGGGTCGGGGCGGAAAAACCTGCCCGACCAGACCCCGTATCTCGCCCCGACCCGCAAATATTTTTGCGGGGCGCCGCAAAACTTCTCCCCCAAACTGTAGTTTCATGGGCTGGGAGGCCGACCCGAGCGCAGCCCCCATACGCAACGAGATTTGGCGGGAGGGACATTTCCGCGCGCCCTTTCCCGCTCCCCCCACCCTCTGGCACCATTGCCCCGCCGCCGCACGCTCCAGTGCTTCCTTCGCTGCCATTCCTCGCCGCCATGGACGACTCCCAGCTGCCCCCCATCACCGTCGAGGTCGTGCATGCCCCTTCCCCTCGGGCGGATCTCGTCGCTGGGCATGTTTGCCCCGCCGTCGCTCAAGCTAGCGCCGCGCCTTCCCGAAAGCGGCAGGGCAACTTGGTCGTGCATGGCGGAAATCCGGCAGCCCCCGCCGCCAAGGCTCGCACTCCCGCCGCCAACGCTGCTGCGCGATCTCGGCCGGCGGCGGAGAAGGTGACCAAGGCCGCGGGCGGCAAGAGGAAGAGGAATCCGGCTACAAACAAGGCGCCTCCTTCATCCTCGAACTCCATCGGGAAAGAAGTGCCCAGCCGATGCTGTCCAACGGCGATGCTCCCCCGCAAGCGAGGTGTTCCACGAAATGGCCAGAAGGTATGCGTCTTCGGTCATGGTGTTTTCCTTGCGTTTACGCTATGTGTTGCTAGCTCGTGACTTGTTATCATTCAATATAGCGGTGGTTCAAACAATGGAACTGCCGAGTTCATGAACTTGTTGGACACCAATGCCGTTGACATTGATTAAGTCCCGTTCGCATTCGAGTATAATGAAACGGAGGGCGCGTGGATGATAATGGTTGTGAGGACGATTGGCCGAGATCGAAGCGGAAGCGTTTGAGAAAACGCAATCAAAATCTGGGAAAAGCCAAAGATCGAAGAACTACACGATCTTGGAAGATCAAGCTTTGATCCAAGCATGGAGTGCGGTGTCTCTTGATGCATGCACGGGTACTTCTCAAACTTCCAAGAGATATTGGCAAAGGATCGAAGATCAGTACTTCCGCATCATGGCAAAGGATCGAAGATCAGTACTTCCGCATCATGGCAAAGTATCCCAATAGGACTCCACGCACATTTGGGTCGCTTCAAGGCCGTTGGGAGAACATCCCTATGTGCAGCCGTTGGGCTGCTTGCTTGGAGCAAGTACGCAATGCACCTCCAAGTGGTACCGTGGAATCCGACTATGTGAGTTTGTTTTGCCTTTGTTCAAGTTGTCCACAATCATATTTGCATCATGAGAATTGATTACATCACTTTGTTCTTCACATTGTGTAGGACAACATTGCCCAACATAGATACAAAGACATGGAAGCTTCGGAAGGCAAATTCTTCAGACTAGAGCATTGTTGGGACTTGCTCCAAAAGTGCGAGAAGTGGAAGTTGATCGACAAAGAATCTCCACCGAAGAGAGGCTCGCTTATAAACATTGATGAAGATGAGGATGATGATGGCCCAAGAAATTTGAACAAGCCCGATGGCGACAAGAAGACTAAGGAGAAGATGAAGAGGGAGCAAGAAGCATCGAGTTTGAGGGAGAAGATTGATGCCATGGTGCAATCAAACGAGTTGATGTTGTTGAAGTCATTGGAGATCAAGAAAGAGTTGGACGAGAAGAAGGCAAAAGAGAAGTAAGAAAAGTGGCAATTGCTCAAGGAAAAGGGGCTCCGCATAGCTGCCATTAAAAAGAGAAGAGCACGCGCCGCTGAAAACAAATCAATGTCTTTGTTGCTCGCCGAAGAGAACAAGATCATGTCAATGAACTGCGATGACATGGACGACCTCACCAAAACACGGCATGATATGGCAAGGAGAGAAATCTTGAAGAGGAGAATGGTCGCGTCGGCCGGTCCGCGTTACAGTTCCGGAGATGTTTTCTCTACTCCATATGGTGGCTATGGCGATGATTTCGGTGCGGGAGTTGGGACAAGCGCCGGAGGTGGATTCGGTGGTGCCGATGAACTTCAAGGTGGACTCGCTGGCGCGGATTGAAGATCGATCAAGATGATGCAGGATATGGCTGCAACTTTTGCAAGGCCCTCTTTTGCGTTTCCCGCACTGAACTTGGCTTTTATTTGCGTGTAAAACTGTATTATGTTGTTTGAATTTGAACTTATTTATGGGAACTTATGTCAAATGTGAGAATTGAGTGTTTTCTGTTTCCGGGTCAACAGGGCGGTGTACGAACAGACAGCGCAAAAGCCGACTTGTATAAAAGTATATTCCGGAATATCCTTTTATACGGGTCCTTTTGGGGTTCTGCATCTGCGCCGGTTCGAACCAGCCCGCAAAAGCGCTTTTCCTCGAACTGCAAACACGTTTTGCGGGTCGGCGAGATGCGGGGTCCGCTAGAGTTGCTCTCATGGTAGAAAAACCACTCTCCACACTTTATCTGGGTTGTGTCAAGCAGGGCATCAACCAAAGGGATTTTGCCCAGTCCACGTCCAATTCCGATCCCAGCTGCTTATCGAACATGTGGCGCGGTGCGCGCGGCCAAGCCATCCATTCTGATTCCAAAGGCCTCTCGACCATGCCGCTCGGTACGCGCGGCCAAGTGATCCGGCGGGTGACCACGTCTTATCGAACATGTGGCGTGGTGCGCGCGGCCAAGCCATCCATTCTGATTCCAAAGGCCTCTCGACCATGCCGCTCGGTGCGCGCGGCCAAGTGATCCGGCCGGTGACCACGTCCAAGGCCCACAAGCCTCGACGCCCAAGGCATCCCATGGCGAAACGGTCGCAGAGCGGGATGTTGCTGAAGTAGATGGAATTGGGTCTGAGCCAGGCGTTGCTGTCCACGGGGACCGAGATGGACTGGTTGCAATCGCCGATGAGGAACGCGCGGCCGACGATGCTCCTCGCCGGCGTCCACTGCTCCTCGCCAGATGCTTCAGGGTCGAAGCGCATCACGGCCATGTCCCGGAGGTTGCAACTCCGCGGGTATCCGTCGCCCTCGCTGCGGCTCCACACCACGTGCAGTGCGCCGTCGCCGGAGAAAGCCAGGTGGTAGCGGCGGCACATGACCATGCCGTTGAAGGGGGGCTCCAACACGTCGAGTGGCACGGGAGAGGGGGACGGCGCGGCCATGTCGACCACCCACACCTGGCCGCTTGTGGCCATGTAGTAGACCTTGCCTTGGTGGTACGCCACGTCCAGCTCCCGCCTGATGCCCTCGTGGTCACCGCCGACAAGCTCGGGAAGCCGAAGCCAGCGGTCGGTGCCGGCCCTGGTGCAAAACACGGCTTCGCTGCAGTGAGACACGTAGGCGACGGCGTAGTCCTGCGCGCTTGGGCTCGGGGAGAAGGCCACCTTCCGGACAACGACGTCCAGCTCAAACTCGAGATCATGCTCGGTATCCAACGCCCATCGCCAGCCGGTTACGAGCGGAAGCTCAACGCGCGTGTCCGTGAGAGGGTTGACCAGCGAGATGGCGAGGTTGCGGACGTCCACGATGGTGACGATGGCGAGCCAGCTGCCGTTGGAGCCGACGCAGCAGGCGCGCGCACCGCCCGGGGGCGTCCACCGGAAGGAATTCATGGTGGGCGCGGAGAGGACAATGAAGGAGTCGCTGCAACCCTCGACGCGGGGTATGATCACCCACGGCGCCGGCATTGCGCCGGCTTGCTCTTCCGGGATGGCTTCCCTCCATGTGCGGCACACGGCGCGGAAGCATATGCGAGCAGGCACGGTGAGGAGCGCGCCCACGCAGCTCAGGAGATCGCTGGGCAGGGCAGCCCAGTTCCCGTGCGCGGCCTCCATCCTGCATGGGTGTATGAATCGATCTACAAATCCTCGAATCCTATATCGAATTATTTCTACAAGGAAATTATATCTCTACTTAAAAGTTCTACAACATCCCTACCTACCAATAGTAGTAAAAAAACATAGTTTACTTAACTCTCCAAACGGACAAATATACCAGATTTGAGAACAAACCACTAGCTTTTTTTCCTTTTGATTGAAGGAAAACAAAACCGGTAGTTTTTTTTTTTAGAATTCTTTGCATTCAAATCACGAAATAAAACAAAATAGTTGACCCTTACAAGCACACTGAAACGCAAACACAAAGGACCATAAACACCTAGAGTACCCTAAGACAACTATAACATAAGAAGATCTCCGGAGCTCTGTGTCATAATTCCTGAATCTTGAGAGAAGATTCCTGCAGCAGAACGATCTGCAACCAGGCGCAAGCAGGTCATCATCTTCAATCACGGAACAATTGCCACCACGCTGCTTGCTCCTTTCTTGACACCAGCGCTGAGAGGGCATGGACATCAATCCAACACACCTGCAACAGCTGTCGCCATCTTTGGCTTTGAGTACCGCGAAAAATGTCCCTTCCGGAAGGAAGAGAACTCGAGTCATCCGACCGGTCCAGCACCGCGGCCGGGCCATTCGCCCGGGCAAAGCAGATCTCCCTCCAGCATCAGCGCAAAGGAAGGAGAAGAACAACATCAGCAAATCATACCGACAAGAAAGAAGAAGGCTCTTCGTCTCCCTGCATCCATCGCCCATCTGAGGACCCAAACCGCTAGTGTCAATGGACCTCCAGTCACCATAGCCCGCGACCTCGACGAGATCCGGGATCCCCCACCCCCGCTGGCTCCTAGACGAAGGCCAAAGCCTCGACTGACCGCGAACGGAGCCCGGAGAAACTTATTCCAACGCTACACCACCGCAACGGCCTCGGCAGCGTCACCCTCAACCCTAACCCTACCACACACACCTAGCGGACAGACCCGAGGTTCGCCCTCCCTCCTGCGGCCGGAGCGGCTGACGAAGAGAGAGAGAACCGGCGGCGCCACCGGCGGCACAGAACCGGTAGTTGGATGATAAAATCTTCTCCAACAGGGCTGGGCATAAAAACCGGAAAGCCAAAAACCGAACCAAACCAGAAGTGAAATAAACCAAAATCCTTGGTTTTTATTTGCACCTAATAATTCAGTTTGTTTGCCTAACTATCCGCTTTTTTTAGCGAAGCCTAACTATCCGAATTAGTAGACCCAAATTCGGTTTGTAGGCCTGGTTAACCGAAAATACCCGAAGATACCAGTGTCCGCAATGTTTCAGCCCGTTTTGAGGCATCGAGTGTTGAGCGTTTGAGGCCCAAGGCCTGCTATGATTGGGCTATCAAGACATGTGCATTTGTGCTGCAATTCTCAAAAAAAGGAAAAAAATTAAAAAAAAAAAACCACACGTACATATGACCTATGTTTTGAAGGAATCCAGAAATAAGAATAGAAGCTCTCCTTCTGGCTCCTCAGCGATTTGGGCTTCCTGGCCGTTGGATCGGACCGCTTGATGAGTTTCTGGGCGTCGGATCAAGATCTGGAGAAGCCTGGGCCGTCGGATCTGAAGCTGGCACTGTTGGAATGAATAGTAATTCCAGCAAAATGTAAATACCATGCCCCCACCGGGGTATTTTGGTCATTTCACTCGCCGGGGTATAAAAGGGCCGGCTCCCGTGGAGGCAACCCTAGCCCCCCCCCCCAGCGCCTCCTCTCCCCTACCCTCCCACGCGCCTCCTCTCCTCCTTCCCCACCGCCGCCCGGCCTCCTCCTTCCTCCCCTCCGGCCGGCTCCTCTCCCGCTCGCGCCGCCTTCTCCTCCCCACCAGCGCCTCCCTCTCCTCTTTTCCCGCCTTCGCCCGGCCTCCTCCTTCCGCCCCACCGATCTGGCGCCGCCCAACCTCGTCGGCCTCTCTCCCCCTCCAAACCCTACCCTGTGCCGCTGTCCAGGTCCAGCCCCACGCCGCCGTCGTCTTCTTCGCCCAGCCGGCCGCCGCCGCACCGCATGCTCGTGCGCAGGGGCGAGAAGGGGAACCGCCGCCCGCTCCCGGAGCGCGAGGAGGACGAGGGGAGGCAGCACCCAGATCCACGGCGGCATCGACGCGCCGTCGTCGACCTGAGCCGCCACCGTCCTCGAGGTCGGCCATGGAGGGGGGTCCAACCCAGCTGTAGCCATCGTCCAGACCAAGATGCCCAAACGTGAGTCGAAAAAAGATATTTCTATCACGTTGACCATTTTTGGATTGCATCTGCTCGTTCGCTGATTCGGATCTCGTGATTTGGATGCAGAGTTCCCGCTGATCCAGACGAAGATCGTCAGATTTCTTCAAGATCCAGCGGCGCCCGACGGCCGCGGCGGCCGAGCCGCCGGAGGGGAAGAAGAGGAAGCGGAAGGCCACCAGCGCGCTGGTGGTGTCCGAGAAGAAGAGCAGGAAGCTGCCCTTCACCCCCAGCAAGGACCCCGTCCGGCGCCTCACGAAGATGGCCTCGCTCGCCACGGCGCTCACGGCCACCAGCGCCGTCTTCAGCAATGACCTCACCTACGTGCCCGACATGGCGCCCTGGTCCGCCAACCAATCCGCCCTCGTGGCAGGAGGGATGCAGGTCAGACGTTTCCTCCAATTCGACCACCCGATCTCCATTAAATTCAGTGTCACGACGCCATTTCAGTTTTGCTGAAGCTTGGATGCCATCTCATTTCAGGTGCTGCCAAGGGGGGATGCAGAGACATTGAGCCTATGCAAGAGGATGGTGGAGCAAGGGGCCTCTCCTCGTCGTCTTCAATCCGATGGAAGGGTTAGTACTATCTGCACAATTTGCTGCTCATTTCTGATCTTGTATGTAGGTGTAGGAGGAGTTATGGGGAGCAGATCCAGGACATGGGATGCTAACCATCTACTTGGGAAGGGTTTCTTTCAAATTAGTGAATGGTAACTAACTAACCACGTGTCTACGTCAGAGTTTGATGTTAAGTGCCGATGGAATTTTGAGAGTGGTGATCTGCTCTTTCTTCCTCTTTAGTGCCGACATTTTAATTACTCGGGATATTCTAATGTCATTTGAATTGAGATCATTTTTTCACTCATGTTCTTGGGGATAAAATCTTTGTTTGTTTCTTATCGCTGATGCGGTAAGTTGACTTGAACCTTTTTCACCTTGGTCTGTGTAGGATTGGAGCCCTTGAAGCATTTGAATGGAGCATATGTATGCACGTTGCACTTCATCTTAGGCGAGTGCGACTGTTACATGTTAGTTAAGACTTAGTTTTTGTGATGCATACTAGAGATAATGTTTTCTTCGATGATTTAGACTTATGGTTGTCGTCAATATTTATCAAAAAGTTAGGTCAGAAAAACAGTCAATCTCAAGCTTTCTAATGAAGTCAGTGGCAAGTAACAAGTTTTTTCCTGTTTGAATTTTCTATACTTACACCTGCTTTTCGATCTTTTTATACACCGTGAGAGTTGATGTGGAGGTGAAAGCGTGTAATTCTGTAGAGGTTGCCAACACTAAAGTTTTTGACTTTTTTTTTCCTCTTCGTAGTTGATTTAGTTGAATCCAAAACAATTATCACCAACTGTAGATTTGACCTGGTGATTGAGTTATGCTTCTCAAGGATTATAAATGTAGTTGTTTCCTGTCTAATATTATTTGTCAGCAAATTTCTTTATTGAAATCTTGAATAAGGGAACTATAATAATGCAGATAAATAACGGTTTTTCTTATTTTGCCAACAGGTGCATGTTATGATTATTGTGTTGAAGTGCTGATTGCTGACCTATGCCTTTGATGTCCATTTTAGATTGCATTTTAGGTTCTGTTTTAGTTTACTAAATTAATTTTTCTTGAACTGAACTGTTTCTGTGCGGCCAGTCGGCGCCCCTCTATTTTGTGTGATTGATAAATCCTTCCTCACCTTATTTTGTGTGATTGATAAATACTTGTTTCAGTGGTGCAATGCTTTTTTATTCTTAAGCATGGTTCTGAGTCTCTGAATCTCGCTGTTACATGAGAATTGTTTTTCCTATGATGGTGGTTGTTGCTTAAGTGTCTTCAGCCTACACCTTCAATATATTTATAATAATTCCTTTTAATAGCATGTTTTTCCAATGATCTTCTGTTGCTTATTTAAGAAACAAATTAGATTCTCATGTCCTTTAATAGTTATTTATGTACCTGCCTAAGAAGATCATGCCAATTTCTTAAGCAGTGGGTAGTGGTAACGAGTTTCCTAAGCTGACTTTGAGTTTTAATTACAACATAGACCCATCTGTTACTTTCTAACGTTTGGTGTTTCCGTAGATATGTAATGATGTTGCAATTGCTAAGATAATGGAAGCAACACTTATTTTGCCAGTTCTGAAGCAGGACCAAATATGGAAAGACTAGGCGTAAGTGCTACTTTCTCTTGTACTAGGTGTCCCTCTTTTCTGAATAATCACATGGCCTTCGCTTAATCTACTAATTTGAGACGTTTGTGGTTCCTTCCTAGGCTCCTAACTAACTGCATAGATACTAATTATTAGTATATTATGCTACACCATAATTAGTGCTCAGTGAGTTGTGTCTATTGTTTACACTGTCATCCGCGAAGCCGGCACTGTCATCTTCTCGCGTGGCTGCCTCCAGCCCATCCAACCCTCTGCTCCCCTCCACCAGGTGAAAGCAGCACCACCGCACACGCCCTGCCGTCTTGACTGCCGATGACCTACGGGCCCGTCTCTCTCTCAATCTTGATCTCCTTGTGGACTGAAAGTTGGTGCCATGTGATAATTTTATGTTATTTGATGCCTCTGGTTCTTCCATGATAATTATGTTTGTTGTCTTGAAGGATGGCGTGGTTGATGCAATCTGTGTATCCCTCACAGATCCACTTGGAACTCAGGCTGCAAACCATCAAATAGGTGCAGTAATGAACTTTTCCTTTCCCAAGCATTTCATTTTCCTCTTGTTTTTTGGTTGCTATACTGTAATATTTTTTTTCCAGTAGTGCTTTGCCTTATCTATTCCTATATATTTATCTTTTCGAAATCATATTTTATTTGTACTGTGTGACCTGCCAATTTAGACATTGTCAGTACACCTATTACTTTTCGGCTTATATCTATATTAGTTAAGATGGTTCGTGCAGTTTGATGGCATTTTTATTCTTCTTCTCGGGGTCTGTCGTACTTTATAGCTGAATTTTCATTATGTACGAATGAAAAAGAAATGGAATGAGCAAACCATGTGTATAAATATTACTCCCTCCGTCCCAAAATAAGTGTCTCAACTTTGTACTAACCTTGAGATATTTATTTTGGGACGGAGGGAGTACTAACTACTGATGCTTTGCATTAGTGATTTAGAAGTAATTCATGTTGTACCCTTAGGATCAAAGTATAAGTTGTTTTCATCCAAAGAAATGGATTATAGATTTACCAATTATTACGTACAATCTGAAATAGGTTAACTAGCAGAAAAATTGGTTCGATTATGATAATCTTGTGTGGCTACCTATACATTTATTGTGTTTACCTTCTTGCATACATCTTTTTAGGGGTCATCCTGGTTTTTATTCCAATTGTTTACAGGTCACCTATTTTGTTGATTATTGTTGGTTGCCCAAGCCATTAGAAAAGAGTGATGCCTCAGTCAAGGTAGATCTGAGGATAGAACCCAAGGTGGCACTTTGCAAATATTGTACCCTTCGAACGATACACCTGTATACTTATTAGTACTAGAGAAGTATGCTGCGTTGTCAAAAGGCAATCGACTAATCCCAGTATCCCACACATAATTGATCACAAACTAAATAGATTCTTATTCCCTTTCCCAGGTCAGGATAAAATTACAGTTATCTTATCAATCTTATCTAGAAGGGTTTAACCGGAGAGTGAAGCAACAATATAAATAAAAAACACATGTTCGTATTGGTGTGGCAATGAATACTAACAAACTGTGGTTGTGTGCGTTTAAATGGGATGTTGGTACTTTGGGCATTGTGAGGCTTCTCAGAGCTTAGCGGCTCTTGGCCGTTGGATCATTTTTTGTTGCATTTCTGGCAATCCGATCACAGGATGGAAAGACCTTGGCCGTTGGATCAAAAGGTGACCCAATGCACAGATGTCGTCCGTTCTTCAGGCTGCTAACCTACAGGTTTATCTCCCTCCTTTTCTCTGTGCTTGCATTTGTTGTGTATGCTGATGGTCTCTTTCTTGCAGCGGTCATGTACAGGGCCAGAACAACAACGCCGCTCCCACTACTCCCTAGTGCAGAGGATTTCCGTGCCGTGGAAGCTCCAAGGCACACCTGACCTCCTCCTTTTGGTGATGTTTATCAGTTAGTGAGGTTTCTGCACCTACGCTCTATGACGCATATTGTGTATGCCTCTTATTTATTTTGGTTTATTTGGGAATAGACATTGGCGATATGTATTTTGGATTTAGACCTATAGAAAGGGTATGTGTTGTGACAGTGCAAAGCTTTTTAGGGCTATCCTCTTTCTCCTGTTGGAAATTATGTCTCATATTTATTCTCCTTAACTTGGAAATTATGTCTCATATTATGTCCGCTGAAGCCAATTTAGAAGGACTTGCAAACAACTGTTCATAGTTGTGGTACATCCACTTTATGGTGTGGTTGCCTACTGCTAGAATAATTATTTCTTCATATATCAGTTTCATGAACCATATGCCAGCTTCATTGATTCCACAACAGAATATGGACATTGTAGTCTTAGAAGATAGGAATGCTGCATATCCTATGGTTATTGAGCACAAAACATATGCTTATATAGATATTGTCAACTGAAATAGTGTGCTCCCAGTTTATATTAATGAAGCCACCTATTAGTACGCTTAGTAGCTATGGCTCGGTAGTTGTCTCTCCTTTATTATGTTAATGCTCTTATTACCCCTCCTATTATCACACTTTTGGTATCGAATTTTATGTTGAGTGGCTACGCTTTTGGTTTCGAACTTCATGTCGAGTGTCTATTTTTTGTGGTCTTATCAACGCACTGAAATCGATTCTGACTTATGTTTCTTCTTCCCTTTATTGTCAACTTGTTTGAATGTATATGCTAAATCTAGATACATACCAACTTAGCATTATTTGCTTGACTAAAACATTGGAACCGGCACCCTCGCGCCAAGGAGCGATCCCGATCTAATAGAGATGGCGAGAATTCTCAAGAAAAAAATCCACACGCAAGCTGCTAGCCAAGCGCCCCGTATGCCACCACTGGTACGACATTAAGGCTCCGCCCGTCGGAGGAAAGTCAGGCGGCCGTGGACACCGGGTCTTGCTTATTTTCTACTCCCTCTGATTTAAAATAAATGCCACAGTTTTGAATTAACATTAATTCAACCTTAATTTAAAATAGCGACACTTATTGTGGATCAGGTGGAGTAATGTTTTCCCTACCCAGCATCCCTCGGGCGGGTCGAGCTCCCGTCACCCCGGCCACGTTTGACCAGCTCAAAGACACCCGCGTCGACCTCTTCATTCTCGTTGCTGGACTCTCCCACGGCCTCCTCGGGGATGCCGTCAACATCAACTTTCACCAGGGGCCCTTGGCGCGAGTTATGCACGTAGAGGAGCTCGGTAGCGGACATTCGGCGCGCACGAGCGATGTGGCTGCAACAGCGGACATTTAGTCAGTTCAAATTACAAGAATTGGTAGAAGTTAGGCCAACTCCACCGCACGACCCTATCCTGTCCGGTCCCGTTCGTTTGGGGTAAAGGGGACAAAAGAGGCGGCCCAGCGCGCGGTCTTAAACGAACAAATGTCCGGATTCCGTCCGTTTTCGACACATCCCGGCCCAAACTTGCGCTCGGTTTTGGGGTGAAACGGACGCGTGCGGACGGCCGCGACGCACGCCCTTGTCCCCCCCCCCCCCCCTGGCCCGCCTGTCAGAGACACTAGCAGTCCCTCCGCTCTCAACGCTTCACCCTCTCTCCCCGCCCCGCCCCGCCGCCGGCGCCGCCCCTATTCTCCGGCAGCCTCCTCACCGCGCAGCCCCCCGCCGTCCATACCAAACCACGTCTCGACATGGCCGCCACCACGCCCGCGCTTTCGCCGTAGTTTTGGTCGTCTATCGGGGGAGGTTTGGCCGTCGCCGTCCTTGCCGGTGGCGGAGGGGACACGACTGCCGGCGACGGACCACAGCGGCCGAGGCAGATTCCGACGAGAGCTCCAGAGCGGCCAGTAGCCGGCCGGCAACCACCCCTGCTGCGTCGAGGTGATCATCGCGGCCTCTTCGCCACCACGACCGCAAGGTGTTCGACCTTTTGCCATCAAAGGTATGGACAGTGGAGACGAGTTTTTCTTTCATCACTTCCTTTGTTCGTCGGACGATTCGTCGTCGGATGATGAAGATCTTGTGGTGGCTGCACTGGCCGTTCACGACCATATTCAACGACAGCTTCCTCGGTACGGGGGGTCACTCCCTGGCCGTGCTCCCAACCTGAACCGCAACAGGGAGAGAGGCCACGCCCTGCTTTATGCCGATTACTTTGCCAACACCCCGCTCTTCAAGCAGGATAAATTTCGTCGCCGTTTTCGTATGACAAGGCATGTGTTCAATCGTATCCGAGAGGGAGTGGTTGCTCATGACCCATACTTCGAGTGCAAGACGGATGCCCTTGGCAAGCTTGGATTCTCCTCTTACCAGAAATGCACCGCGGCCATCCGCATGCTTGCTTATGGTATTCAAGGCGATCTGGTGGACGAGTATGTGCGTATGAGTGAGACAACATGTCTGATGTCAATGTACAAGTTTTGCCAGGCTGTGATCAAGGTGTTTGGCCCAGAGTACTTGAGGCAGCCAACTGCCGCTGATACAGAGAGATTGTTGGCGACCAACGCAGCTAGAGGCTTTCCAGGCATACTTGGCAGCATAGATTGTATGCATTGGGTGTGGAAGAACTGTCCATTTGCTTGGCAGGGCCAGTACAAGGGCCATGTTAACGGGTGCACTGTCATATTAGAAGCGGTGGCATCGCAAGATCTTTGGATATGGCTTTCTTTTTTCGGCATGGCAGGTTCTCACAATGATATCAACGTGCTGCAACGCTCTCCAGTCTTCGCGAGGCTTGCAGAAGGTCACTCCCCACCTGTCAACTTTGAGATCAACGGCCACCAGTACAACAAGGGATACTATCTAGCAGATGGTATATATCCTCAGTGGTCAACTTTTGTGAAGACAATCTCGAAACCCCAAGGTGAGAAGAGAAAGAGATTTGCCCAAATGCAAGAGAGTGCTAGAAAGGATATGAAACGTGCTTTTGGTGTGCTTCAATCCCGGTGGGGTATCGTTCGAAACCCTGCACTGTCATGGGATGAAAGGAAGCTTTGGGAGGTGATGACTGCTTGTTTCATTATGCACAACATGATCGTCGAGAACGAGCATGATGAGAGTATCTTCGGCCAAGGATTTGATTATCAAGGTGAAAATATTGAGCCCCTGCACCAAGACCCGGCTACATTTGAACAGTTTGTCCAATTCCACCGTGAGATGCGTGATTGGCACACTCATTTGAATCTTCAAAATGACTTGGTTGAGCACGTCTGGGATCACATTGGCAACCAATAAATGTATTGGTCCAATTTATGTTCAGTCAAGACAATTTCGATTTGGTTGTAAAACTATTTTAATTTTCAGACAAATATTTGGGTTGGAAACTAGTTTTGATGCAAATTTGGGCATTTTTGGCCATGACGGACAGGATGGGGCAAATGGATGCGGCCGCGCGCTGGGCGCACGGCCACCGCATCCCTGGACAGGCCCGGACACGACCCCAAATCCCTACCCAAACGGACAGAATTCGGACAAAACGGACGTCCGTTTGGGGTCGCGCGGTGGAGTTGGCCTTAGAAAAACTTAAGTAAATACTTACCTCGGATACAACCATGTCGGCTATGAGACCGGGGGTGGACGGTTCGTTGGGGAAGTTCATCAACTTCCCCTTGATCATCAGGTAGAGCATTTCTCGAATTGGCCTATTCTCGAAGAAGCCTCCCCGGATCGCCCTTACTCGGGTTGTTCTACCCGGTGTACTGCCACATCGGGTACGTCGGGCTTGCTGTGGCTGGATTCGTTGGCTGAGGGCACTTGCATCATGTGCACCAGGGTTAGACCCTTGTTGGCCAGCTCAAACACTCTAGCCTCTTGGTTGAGCTACACTTAGTTGGGTTGTTCTTCGGGCTCCGAGTGACGCTTGACCGAGGGAGTCAGGATGAACGACATGAAAATGACGCCCGGGGAAAACTCTCCAGTTCCACAACTAGGATGTAGGACCACTCCTCCCTCCACTTCCTGTTTGTGTCAACAAACTCGTCGGGCAGGGGCTAGGGGCTGACATGCCTACTGATGGCGGCTCCATCGCACCCGCAGGTATCGTCGACATTGTTTTGGAGCTTGATGCATAAATATTTTCTCCACAAGCTGAACTATGGCTGGGAGATGATTGAGTTGTAGACAATAAAAATGCATCCGATCCCGGAAAATCGAACCCACGAGTGAGGATGGGAATGAAACAAACCCGTTCGTTGGGCTCTGGCTGTGGCAACACCTCTGCCCAGCCGTCGTCGTTGTTGAACATGGTGACATGGGAGCATGCGAAGGCGACCTTCAGCGGCAAGAGAAATCCAACATTGGAGAGGTGGTCCAACTGACCACGCGTAGTTGTGGAGTACATCCACTTTCCCTTCATATTGGAGACGACCTTCTCATTTGCCGACATGACACACTTGTCGGTGTTGACCGGCTCGTCGCCTGTCATCAAACAACGACCGGTGCAACCCATGACGACGCGCAGGAGTGGCGGAGAAGCACTATGGCCGCGATGCGAGACTGGTCCTGTTTGTCTAGACTGGGCAGGTTAACCTTTGAAGGTACTGCACATGAATTCGGTCCGCGAAGAGTTGGCTCCATGGGAAATGTTTTTACTGCAGGTCGACTATCTCCTTCGACAATTCAATACCGAGGTGGATCATACCACTTTGGAGACAATACAGCAGCTGGATGCCGACAATGTTGGATGTTTTTTTGGAGGGGGGGGGGGCTTCGTTGAACCAGTTTCAACCTCGGCGATCGAAGACGACATGCAATTCAAAGATTGTTGAGGTGCGGCCAAACTTGAAGACCACCTCAATTGCTACTAACGATGTCCCAACCCAGGGCTCTCTCACCATGTCGGTTCCTGCCCGGGGCCGAGCTGAGGACCCCTATGTCGGTTTCGTCTTGGGCCACATTGGGCAGCCCATGGCATTTATATGGAAGGCTGCAGAAGACTTGCTTTACAAAACAGGGATACCGGAGCCGAGGAAGACCTTACCTCCACCGATGCTGCCCATATGTAACCCTAGGACCCCCTCCCACGAAATGTTATATAAGCTAGGGGCTAGGTTCGTCGATAACATGTCACAATCCCTTGGTACTTTACCTGTACTTTGTACACACCCCTATCACAATATACACGATCAGGAGTAGGGGATTACCTCGATCGTGAGGGCCCAAACCTAGGTAAAAACTCGCCTCCTGTTACTACCCAACAATGTGCCTCCTCATTCGCCAATTCAGCTCGCGTATAGGGGCTGAACTGGGCGCCACCACCCTCTCCCGTTTGATTTGGCAGTCCTTCTCCCATGCCCGAACATTCTACATGTATAATATAAGTCTAGCAAATTTTCATACTTGAATTGATATTGAGTTATTTTCTTCCTTTTATTCTCCACCTTCCCACCAATCTTCAGCAGATTACCTAAGTGGCTCCTTGATATTAACCTTTCCGACCATCGTGCCGTTAACACCAACGGGAGCATCTATCACCTCATGGAAAACCATCCTTAGTGAGTTCCATACTCCTGTTCATCAACGAAGAGGCATCCCAAAGATATTAAACAACACTGAAATGAACTTAAACTTGTATGCCTCAACTGTCATCCTCGATTCGAATCTCTCTGATTACAAGAAACTCCTTCTCAAGCCACCACAGACCATCCTATCGTCCTCCTCCATCTAGGCGGTTGTCGAAAGGTAAACAAAAATATATTATTGCCTAGTTCTCTCCAACAGATCCCTTGATGGACCACCAGATCCCGCCTAGAGTTCGTCCTTCCACTGTTGCATATATTGACATCTTTGGCAACAACTTGCCCGCCACTTTGGTTCTTCATGCCGTCTTTCTCACCTGCACCTCGAAGTCCAACCTTCGTGACTCTCCTCTATGCCTCCGATAGCTTGAGCCCCCTTTCCCGCCCCAACCCTTCAACGCCTTCCATCTTCCTCAAAGGAACCACGACCAAACTGGGACGGAAAATGATGTACGGCCCGTGTTGCCTAGGCACATACAAAAGTCTTATGGCGGTGGGTGTGATGACAAAACCCTGTCAAATGGGAAACAGTGCGCCTAGAGGCACCTCGACAAAGGGTGAGACACGAATGAAGACGGGAGAAGGAGATCGACAAACCATGGGGCCAATGACAGCGGTGTGGGAACCCTAATCGCCAACCAGATCTCGCCTAAACCGACGCCGTCACCCTAGAGACAAACTCTTCTACATGTGTCTTTATCACAGTCGATCGTTACATCTATAGTTAACTGAAATGAAATGTCTACATGTGTCTTTATCACAGTCCATGGTTACATCTGCAATCTCTACTCCTAATGGAGCAGTTGGTAGCCTGGTACTCCGGTTTTATTTTCGTCCGGTTTTATTTCCTTCCACCTCCCACCACCCCCTCCCACTGGTTTGTTTTCGCCTCACCTTCCATTACCGCCTCTTGTTAAAAAACCGAATCAATTCCTACTATACTTCCTCTCGTTTCTCTATCCTGATACTTCCCATCACGTGTGATTCTTTCCTTCTTGGGGTAAAGATCTCCCTCTTCCTCATTTTTACACAATCATATCTTAACTTTCCTTACTTAGACACACACTCCCAAATCACAAAGCAGTCTAAAATCTTTCCTTTTGTCTCATCTAGATCGTGTCCCTGTTCCTCACCCCCGCGGCTGCTATGACTAGCCCGTGGACGTGGTGGCCTTGCGGACTAGGGACGATGCGGCCGGTGCTCGGTCCACTTGAGGACTTCACCGTAGTCGAGAAGGTTGTGGCCGGGGACGGTGGATCTGGCTATATGAGCCTGGCGGCAGCCGGATTGTCCCGATGGGCAAGGCGGTAGACCGCCGGATCTTCAGATGGAGGTGTGTGCGCTTGCTTGTTGATGTGTGTCTGTTTGAAGTGCTTGCTTCCATGGTCGAGATGAGTCCGTAGTTGGCGTCGGCTTGCTCGGGGCGGTGTTTTCCACGTGCTCAACCACAGCGACAACCACCGGGGCGGCGGTGGCCACACGGATGATAACGTACTCACGCAGGGCGGCCTGCACATCGGCTTCAACAAGACGCCGGCGTCCACAGGAGGACGAATTGCTTGAAGAGGGCGGCGTACACCCGGACGACGGCGTGCTGCCGGCCTCACAGAGGCCAACATCCACCTGTACGATGGTGTGCTGGCGGAGTGCGGCGTCCAGCTGAACGACGAAAGAAAATGTGGCGAACGACGGCAGCAACCAGCCACTTGTCGATGATAGCGGCAGCATCCTCGCGGATGACAACATGCTTAAGGCCGTGGCATGAGAGCGGCAACCAGCGGGGCGATAACGACCTCGTGCACACACTCCAACACAGCAGCAGCAGGCGGGGCGGCGGTAACCAGGTGCGTGCGAGCACGGCGAACCAACGAAGCCATCTGAACACCACAACCCTCGCCACTCTCGTTTCATCGGCTCGGCGCGACGATCGCGTCTTGAGCATAAGGCTTCATCGGCCGCAGCCACGGTTCAGCTCATAAGGGCTGAGCTCCGGCTTTGGATTCGTGCTAGGGTAGAGGGTCAATACCCATTCCTAATGGAGCAGTTGGTAGCCTGGTACTCCGGTTTTATTTTCGTCCGGTTTTATTTCCTTCCACCTCCCACCACCCCCTCCCACTGGTTTGTTTTCGCCTCACCTTCCATTACCGCCTCTTGTTAAAAAACCGAATCAATTCCTACTATACTTCCTCTCGTTTCTCTATCCTGATACTTCCCATCACGTGTGATTCTTTCCTTCTTGGGGTAAAGATCTCCCTCTTCCTCATTTTTACACAATCATATCTTAACTTTCCTTTCTTAGACGCACACTCCCAAATCACAAAGCAGTCTAAAATCTTTCCTTTTGTCTCATCTAGATCGTGTCCCTGTTCCTCACCCCCGCGGCTGCTATGACTAGCCCGTGGACGTGGTGGCCTTGCGGACTAGGGACGATGCGGCCGGTGCTCGGTCCACTTGAGGACTTCACAGCAGTCGAGAAGTGTAAGTGCATCTAGTGCCCCTTAGTGATTTTGGTGTATTGAAGACTTATAGGTTAAGTAACTGATGTGTTTGTAAGTGTACACAGGTCTATAAGTCTATGAGGAGTTTGATATTTACAGAGAAAGTCGACCCCTAAAAATGAATTTCTTCAACTGAAGAATTTGATATTCTGAAGACTTTGAAAGTGAAGAAATTGGTGTGACCTTGAAGACTTGGTATTCATTTGAGGAATATGAGCGTGAAGACTTTTGTTTTCGTAGTTTCATTTTCTCTTTCCTTGATCATAGGAAACACCGTAATTGTTAAGGGGGTCGAGGAAATACTAAGGAAAAATTTCCATTTTGATGCTCAACTCAAAATCCTCACCTACCAATCCCTTGAGTGAAGCCTTTGGAAATCTCATACAGTTCAGTCATTTTCTTGATGTGAGACGAAGCTCTTACAGTCCTTTGAGAATTTATTCGGCGAGGAGTTAGGAATTCGCCGGTCTGAATTGCCTACACGATGAGGAACATGATAGCCACGAGGAATTTGATATTCCAAATTTCCGACCGTTCTGTCTTGCGTGTGCGGCTGTCCCAAAATATCTCCACCTAACGGTCATATCATTTAAGGGCATTTATGTCTTATCATGTCGGGCTGCTCCCGAGGCTATAAATAGCCGCCCCTACAACCACTAGTTGGTTGGCTGCTCGAGAGAACTTGACACTTGTCATTTGAGAGAAACCCATCCTCCGAGGACTTTGGCGAAAATCATCAAGTGAGGAGAAACCCAAAGTGAGGAAAAACCCAAAACCAAACCCCAACTAACCCAAAGTGATTGAGCATCATGAAGAAATTGATCCAGCGTGGATCCGGCGCTTTTACCTTTGAAGACTGTGCTTCTTCCAGACGGTTAGGCGTCACGGTCTAGAGCATCAAGAGGAATTGTGGATCGCCGAGTGACCAAGTATGTGAAGGTTTGGAAGTCACTGAAGACTTACCACGAGTGATTGGGCGAGGTCTGCGTGGCCTTAGTTCAAGGAGAATCGGTGAGGACTTGGTGTCTGAGCTGCGTGCTCGATGATTGGGTGTCCGGGACTGCGTGTCCTCGAGTTTAAATACTCAGCCGCTCCAACCAGACGCATAACCGAGACAGCAGTTGGAACTGGTCTACCAAATCATTGTCTTCACCAACCTAACTGGTTCTAATTCCTCAACCATTTCATTTCCTCATTCTTGTGTTGAGTGTTTGTCATATCTGTGTTTGAAGACTTTGTTGAAGACTTTCTCAATTTCCTCAGTTCAATTTCTTGATCTGTTTGTCTTCATCTTGTGTTATCCTGTGATTACGCTTTCGGTACTCTGTGATTGTCTTCATTTCATCATGATGACTATGCTTGTAATCTGTTATGCTTACTCGAGTACTTATTCCGCTGCTTGTATTTCTTCGCTAAGGAATTTCCTCACCAGCAAATTCCTCGATGAAGAATTTGTAAATTCATAAAATCGCCTATTCACCCCCTCTAGTCGATATACGCACTTTCAATTGGTATCGAGCAAGGTACTCCCTTGTTACGTGTGATTTTAGTTTAACCACCGGAGTTTTAGTTATGTCGACCGCAGGTATGATCAAGGTCTCAGCAGGGTGTCCTACCTTGATGGGACGGACTACCCCTCTTGGAAGAACAAAATGCGAATGCATCTTGAAGCAATTGACAACGATCTACGGTATGTTGTGACAAAGATGTTTCCTCAGTCACACCCTCTCCGAATGATGCTGATGTGAAGAGATTCAAGCAACTCGATTCTCAAGCGAAGAATATCATATGTGGCCATCGAGCAAAGGTCAATATGGAAGAGTGAGTGCTTTGGAATCTGCCAAACTCATACAGGACAGGCTGTCCAAAGTAAATGAAGGTGTTTCAACTCAGCGTGACTCTCGAGTTGATGTTCTTGGAATCTCTTCAACCGCTTCAAAAGACTCGACAACGAAAATGTTCAACAAACCTTGATCGCCTCACCGACATCTCAAATGAGCTTCAAGCTTTGGGTGCCACCGACATCACCGACCATGAGGTGGTGAAGAAATTACTAAGATCGCTTGATTCCTCATTTGACACTCGCTGCGATGATACAAGAACGAGCTGACTACAAGTCTCTTGATCCTGCTGATAT
Organism: Aegilops longissima; assembly: GCA_021605205.1. Lineage (NCBI taxonomy): Eukaryota > Viridiplantae > Streptophyta > Magnoliopsida > Poales > Poaceae > Aegilops > Aegilops longissima. The sequence goes on from CM038678.1 coordinate 12,488,413, forward strand.
CCTCGAAGGCTAAATACTCACGAGTTCCAGCTTGCTGAAAAGAGAGATCTCTATGGTTCTGGCTATGGAAGAACACGTGCCCTGAAGGCCAAGGCTGAATCTGAATCTGAAAGTGAAGAATCTGGAAGTAGCCTTGGAGATCCTGAAGAATTTGGCCAGGAGCTAGCACTGCTCGTGAAGAAATTCAGAAATTCACAAGGCGTGGTCGTTTTGGAAAATCCTCAAGAAGCGGTGATTCCTCATCTAGTGACTATAAGCGAAGACTTTGCCACAAATGCAAGAAACCTGGTCACTATATCCAAGATTGTCCTCGATGGGAAAAGGAATTAAGAAAGAAGAAACACAAGGATTACAGTTACGATGGCGAAGAAGAAGAAGAAATCATCAAAATCTTCATCATCAAAATCCTCAAAGCCTTCTTCTCACAAGAAGAGCAGCTCCAAAAGGCTCGGGCATTCATTGGCAAGGAAATGGACTCGAAGCTGAATCGAGGAAAATGAGGAAGAGGAGGAGTCGAAGAATCCGAATCTGGTGTGGCTAGTCTGGCTCTTGCTACGCCTATGTTAGCAAGTCCATCTTCAACATCAAGAAACTGACTCCGCCAACAAACTGATGAGGAAAATGATGACTACGCCCCACCTATTGCTTCATGGCAAAAGGTGCTAAGGTACTCAATTTCACCTCCTTTGAATCTAGTGAAAATGAATCTGATGAGGATCTTAAGCCCAGCTACTCTAAACTTGCTAAGATTGCTATAAAACAACAAAGGGCTTTTGAAAAGGTTCAAAACATGCTAGATAAGAGTGATGATATGTTAGGTGAAGAAATGGATCGCACTCAAGCCCCATTGAAAATCTTGAAAGTTCGGTCCAGGCTTGACAGCCTTCAAGGTCATCATAACACTCTCCTAACTGATCATGAGAAACTTTCTTATGAATTTCTTCAAAGAAAGCAAGATCTTGAGAAGCTAAGAGCGAGTTATGAAGATCTTCAGAAGGAGCGCGATTCATTGCTTGCCCAACAAATCAGCGCTTCTCAAGAAGAATTTGTTCCTCCATGCTTAAAGTGCATTGAACGTGAATCTGCTAATTCTTCACCTGAATGTTCAAATGCTTCAACTGTTACAAATTCTTCACCTGCCTCTGCTATCACTAATTCCTCACCTGAGGACATTGCTAGTATCACTGACGATGCAGGGCTGAAGGAATTGTACATGACAGGCATGTACAAAAGCCTCAAAGGGCATCAGACTCTTTGTGATGTGCTTAAAAAGCAGATCCTCAACAGAAACCCTAGGAAAGAGGGTATTGCCTTTGAGAGGAAACTCAATCTGATGGAGCGTCTTTGGAAGCTTGGGCGGTATCCCAAAACCTCATGGGTTGCTGCAAAGGGACCTCCAGATTGATCCATCTACCTTATCTGGTTTTACATGTGAATTTCCTCATTACGATGATGAGTCATTTGACTCAATTATAAACTGTTCAAAAATCAGAATGGTGAAGTATTTGCTAGATATGTTGGTACTAAGCTGCAGAGCGGTCCCCTATGAAGAAAATCTGGGTTCCCAAGAAGTGCCTTGAAAGTCTTGGTGAATGTCCTCATGACACCACCTGTGAAGAAAAGGACCCCAGATCAAATTCTTCATATGGACAAAATTCTTCATATGGATCCAAGTCCTCATACGGACCAAATTCCTCACGTGGATCAAATTCCTCAAAAGGATCAAAGTCCTCATATGATTATCATCGTGCTAACAACTCTGTTTCATGAGGTAGAGCTAAGGGCTATGAATATGTGCATTATTCTTCAAACCATTATGTTCATAAGTCCTCGAAGAATTTCTCTGCTTATTCATATGCTTACCCTAACCCTTCTTATGTGAAGCGAAATGGTTTGGCCTCCATGCCACCATTCTCGTATGGTGCTCATGAGAATGATGAACTCTTTGCCACCCCTTCAGATGTGGGTGGTGAAGAAAAGAACTAATCTCTTCTGCAGGGTCAGGTCTCCGGGCGTGCCTCAACGTCTGAAGAATTTCTTGGGGGCACGACAAATTGCACGAAAGGGACGCAGCTAATCATGATGAAATGAACTTTCATTTCACACGTCCTCATCTTGCTTATCTAATTGATCTTGGTGATGAAATTCATCGATGAACTTGATATCATATTCTTCACCGATGAAGTATATGAGATCGTAAGTTATACTAATTCATCTGCAGGATGATCAACCCAAAGCCACCGAGTGGGTTCTCGATAGTGGATGTACAAATCACATGGTGGTGACAAGAATCTATTGATGGATGCTCCTTATCACCGTCACATCTGAAGCATATCATCTTTCTTGACAAAGGCAAAAGTCGGTATTGGGACTTGGTAAGGTTGCTATCTCTAAGGACATGCACATGGACAAAGTCATGCTTGTTGAGTCTTTAGGATATAACCTCATGTCAGTCTCAATGCTTTGTGATCTTGATATGGTTGTTATCTTTGGCAAGTATCGTTGTGTTGTGATTATGGAAGCTGACAATTCCAAAGTCTTCGAAGGCTTTAGGAGAGGAGACTTGTATATTGTTGATTTTTCCACAGGACCACAACCAGTCGTGTGTCTACTTGCAAAAGCTTCAGAAGGCTGGCTATGACATCGACGACTTGGTCACGCAGGCATGAGGAATTTGCACACGCTTGCGAAGAAGAAGCATGTCATTGGCATTGAGAATGTCAAATTCCTCAAGAATCACTTATGCGGTGCCTGTGAAGCTGGAAAAATGACCAAGGCCAAGCATCCAGCGAAGACTATCATGACCACTACTCGTCCCTTCGAATTGCTTCACATGGACCTCTTCGGTCCCAATCATTACTCAGCTGTCACTAATGATGCATCTCTTTATGGCTTTGTTATTGTTGATGATTACTCTCGCTACACATGGGTACACATTGTTACTTACAAAAATCAAGTGCAGGAAATCTTCAAACGATTTTCCTCGAGGGCTTCAACCAACTTTGGTGTGAAGATCAAGCACATCGAAGTGACAATGGAACTGAATTCAAGAATTCGGTCTTGATGATTATCTTGATGAACTTGGTATTACTCATGAGTTATCTGCTCCCTATACTCCTCGGCAAAATGGCGTCGTGGGCGCAAGAACAGAACTCTTGTTGAGATGGCTCGCACTATGCTTGATGAATACAAAACGCCTGATCATTTCTGGATTGAAGCAATTGACACTGCGTGCCACATCATCAACAGTATATCTTCACAAATTCTTCAAAAGACTGCCTATGAACTCCTCAACGACAAGAAACCCAATGTAAGTTATTTCAAAGTCTTGATTGCTAAATGCTGGATTAGAGATCCTCACCACACCTCTAAATTTGCACGAAAGCACATGAGGTTTTATGCTTGGTTACGGAAAGGATTCGCACACCTCTGAGTCTTCAACATCGCACTTCACAAGATTGTTGACCTTTGTAGATGTGCGGTTCGATGAAACTAATGGCTCGCAAAGAGAGCACCTACCTTCTGTGTTAGACGAACCAGCACCTGAGGATTCTATCAGGTTCAAGGCAACTGAGGATGTCATTCCTATTGAAGAAACTGCTGAAGAATTCATCCCTGTACGCGAAGAACGTCAAGCTGATGCACTGAAGATAATCTTTGAAGAAAATGGTCTTTGAGGAAAATGGTCAAATTCCTCGAAGACAACCAGCTCATCCTCGCGTTGCAAAAGAAGTGCAAGTTGACAAAATCATCGATGACATTGAAGCGCCAGGTCCTCTCACTCGCTCAAAAGCTTCACACTTATCTAACTTTTGTGGGCACTATGCTTTTGTCTCTATCACAGAGCCCACTAAGGTAGATGAAGCATTTACGAGCGGAGTGGATTCAGGCCATGCAAGAAGAATTACATCGATTCGAGCTCAACAACGTCAGGGAACTGGTCAAGCGTCCAGATCCTCGCAAGCATAATATCATTGGCACAAAGTGGATCTATCGCAACAAGCAAGATGAAAATGGTCTTGTGGTGAGGAATAAGGCACGACTAGTAGCTCAAGGCTACACGCAGGTTGAAGGAATTGATTTGATGAAACTTTTGCACTGTTGCTAGAATTGAGTCTATTAGCATATTACTCGCCTATGCTAACCATCACAATATCACTTTATATCAAATGGATGTGAAAAGTGCATTCCTCAATGGTAAGCTTGAGGAAGAAGTATATGTTGCTCAACCCCAGTTTTGAAGATCCAAAGAATCGACAAAGTCTTGAGACTAAATAAGGCCCTCTATGGCCTCAAGCAAGCCCCTCGGGCGTGGTATGATACATTGAAGGAATTCTTCGTGAAGAATGGCTTCACACCAGTTCACTCGACCCTACTCTCTTTACTAAATCTTATGATGGTGAACTGTTTGTGTGCCAAATATATGTTGATGATATTATCTTTGGCTGTCTTGACCAACGTTATAGTGATGAATTTGCCTATATGATGAGTGAAGAATATCAAATGTCTATGATGGGAGAGTTGAAATTCTTCTTAGGTCTTCAAATTAAATCAACAACACAATGGCATATTCATATCTCGGAGAAATACCTCAAAGATGTCCTGAAGAAATTCGCATGCAAGATTGCAAAGGTGTCAAAATTCCTATGCCCACAAATGGCCATCTATGCACTCATGAAAATGGTATTGACTTGATCACAAGGTATACCGCTCCATGATTGGTTCTTTATTGTACTTATGTGCATCTAGGCCAGATATAATGCTTAGTGTTTGCATGTGTGCCCGATTTCAAGCTACAGAAGGAATCACACCATAAGGCTGTGAAGCATATTCTTGATATCTAGCTCACACACCAACACTAGGATTATGGTACCCCAAGGGCTCTACTTTTGATCTCATTGGATTTTTGACTCGACTATCTGGTGATCGTGTGGACCGCAAGTCAACATCTGGTACTTGTCATTTCCTCGGACGATCTTTGGTGCGTTGGTCCTCGAAGAAAGCAGAACTGCGTATCACCGTCCATCTTGCGGAAGCTGAATACATTGCTGCTGGCTCATGTTGTGCTCAATTACTATGGATGAAGCAAACCCTCAAGGATTACGGCATCAACGTGAAGAATGTGCCTCTCTACTGTGACAATGAGAGTGCCATCAAGATTGCTCACAACCCAGTTCAGCACTCGAAGACAAAGCACATTCAAATTCGTCATCATTTTCTTCGTGATCATGTGTTGAAGGGCGACATCTCCATCGAGCACGTGAAGACTGAAGAACAGCTAGCTGACATCTTCACTAAGCCCTTGGATGAGAAGAGATTTAGCAAGTTGCGGTGTGAGCTAAATATCTTAGAATCTTGAGCGTTCTTTGAAAAGACACACATCCTAACACTTATGCAAAATTGATGACTTAGATGTGCAACACATGAAGAAGCGTTTTCTTCAATCAATGAAGAATAACACTCTAAATGTGAAGAAATTAATGAAGAATTTGATTCTCGTAACCCTCGACAATTGTGCGCGGTGTCTGAAATCATCATTCTTATCTGATGGGTCACGCCACCACCAAAGTTGAAAATCTTCAATTTGAGTTTTTCTTCAGTTTTTGAAATTCTTCAGTTTTTCAAATTCTTCAGTTTTTCAAATTCTTCAACTTTGCAAATTCTTCACTGTTGCCGTCGTCTTTCTTCATTGGCTATATATATATATGGATTTATGTCCTCTACAGCATTCACTTATGGCTAATTCTTCAAGTCGCTTTTTCTGCTAAGTGAATGTGATCGGACCCTTCCCCTCTATGCTATACTCAACCCAATCCATTCACAAATTCTTCATGTGCGTTCTACTTTGAAACTCGTTCAAATTCTTCTTTGTGTCCTTGACAGCTGAAGAAATTGCGAACGGAACTTTTAAAACGAATCTTATCAAACTTGATTTTACCGCTCAAACCGTTCCGCATCCCACGATGCATTATTATATCCACCCACGATGCGACACGATCTCCACTACACAAGACGTGGGTGACACATGTCGTGAGAAGGAAGCGGTCAGGGCATGTTAGTCCTAAATCTTGGACGAGCCGTTTTTCACCGTGGCTATAAATACCCTCTCTCCCTTCCTCACTCTTTTACTCCGCTCGATCTCTCTCCCGCTCGAGCTCCTCGAAACCCTAAGCGCCGCCGCTTCTCCATCGTCGCCGGTGAGGAAAAGCTTCACTGCCTTGACCTCTTCGCCCGACGTACTCGCGCCAACCGTGGAATTTCTTCACTCCGCCGTCGCCGTAGCTGATTTCCTCTGCCAAGTTAGGCGGAGAAGATCTGAACAGACGAACTTCTAAACTGTTCATCTCAGTTCGTCGTGTTCTTCACTTCGGGTAAATTAAAAGTTACTTTTATTTACTCGCTTTGATTCTCAAATTTTCTTCAAATTCTTCAAAGGTGTTTATTTCAAATTCCTCACACATATGAACACCTCAAATCTCTTGACTCATTTCTCTAAGCTATGATTTTCTTCAAGATTCCTCAATTGTGTGGATCTTCGATCTATACAACTCTGGAACCTAAGATAAAGAACGCTTATTGAAATTCTTCAAGGCTCATCTGGTCAAAATCCTCAAACTTGTTCTTTTTGAAAAACCCTCTGAGAACGCATATGACCTCTTCAAATTCCTCGCACCTATACTCTGTTCACAGGTACAAATGTCTGCTGCTGAATCCCTAGGTTCTCATCAACTTAACTCATTTGCAGCGTTCCTCGAAGAAAAACTGCACACTTCTTCAGAGAACTCAATTGTTCAATTTCCTCACCTGAAGAAAATGGCAGATGGTAAGAAGCCGCAGAAGGGAGGAAAGAAACCTGAGGTCATGACAGCATTCGAAATCCCTGAGGAAATATATGCTGACTATTGCACACCAGATGAGGAAAGCAAAAACCAACGCAAGGTGCGCATTCAGAAAATTGAACGGAGATGGGCACGGGAATGGAAGGAATACCGCTATGTAACACCTAAGTACATGAAGAAATTCGCGTTAAATCCTCCATGCCCAAGAGCTCCTTTGGCACCAGGCCAAATAGCTGATCCCACTAGCGTCAAGCGCGGTGAGGACTTTCCGATGAGTGGGCTAAGCGCCAAGCAAAGTTGGCTAAGCAAGCAAAGGCGGTGAAGAAATTCAATGAGGATTCTGCGCTGCTGCTGCCATCGAGGTCTCGGCCAAGCCGAGAAATCGATGCAAAGAAGTCTGCCAATAAGCCAAGTGCTTCTTCATCAGTGCCCTCACGGCCAAGTTCCTCAGCAGCTCCCTCAAGGCAAATTCCTCAGCAGCAAATTCCTCACACTGCTACTGTTCCATCAAAGTCCTCAGCTGCTCCGTCCAAACCTTCAGTTCCAGTGCACCTGGCCACTTGTCAAAGGACTGCTGGTTTTTCAATTGCCTCAGGCACCTCTGCAAATTCCTCAGCTGCTTTCAATTCTTCATCAGGCCCGACGCTGCTGAAGACAAAAGCAACAGCTGGACGTGGTCCTCGGCCCAGTCCAAGGAAGAAACAGCTTGTCGTCCACGTGCCATCTGATGATGAGGCATCTGATGAAGAACTTGAAGAAATCATCAGAGACCGCCAAGCTAGAGCCGCAAGAGCCAAGGGAACAGCTGTGCCATTGCTTTTGGACCCGAAGAAAGTCCTCGATTTCATCGACCTCTGGCACAATGATCCCAATACCCCTCTGCCTGATCTTCCTTTGACACCTGGTCAAAGTCATATGTTGACTCACTTCATCGCTGAAGAAAAATGGAAGTTCGAGAAGGCGAAGGAAATCAAGAAGGCTCAATACAAGAAAGATAGGTTCTTGAAGAAAAATGTAGTCAAGATGACACGAGGAACTTCTTCAAGTCAAACTGAAATTCAGAACCTCGGCAAGAACTTTGACACGTACTATGCTGATTGGCAAGTTGTCAAGACCAGATTAAATCAATCGGCGAAGAATCTCACAAGTGTTGCTACACTGTGCAACATGAAAATCCTCAGGCTGAAGCCTATGCTCAGCCTAATGAAGAAAATGCCAGCAACGCTGAAGCTCAGCCTGCTGAAGAAAATGATGATTCCAGGGCTGATGAAGAAATTCCAGCCGCTGAAGAAACTGCCAGGGCACCCACTAGTGGTGCGCCTGAAGAAATTGCTCATGACAGGGGAACTGCATCTGTTCTTCCTGAAGAAACTGCACCAAATTCCTCAGCTCCTCCTGCGCCAACTCCAACTCCAGTTCTTCCATCTGCTCTTGATGTGAAGAAAACAAAGGCTGCGGAACGAGCTGCTGTGAAGAAAAGAAAAGCATCAGCTGCGTCAGATTCTTCGGCTGCGAAGAAAATGAAGCCAATGACCAGCTCCGTTGAAAACCCGATTGATGCTATTCCAATTTCCTCCATACCATCAAAGGAAGTAGTTCCTTTTGGAGAAGAATATGTGGTGCCAACCGGATCTGATGAAGAACATCAATCTCCTGCTTCGTCAGAGAAAATTGATGAAGAAATTGAAGTGGAAGCAATCCCTTCAACCCCAGTCATTCCCTCATCAGACCATGAAATTCCTCAAGATGGTGCTGAGGAAATTGAAAATGAAGATGTGGATATTGGATGCACCACTCCAGTAATAAATGATGATTTTTGGGAAAATCAACATCCCAATACTCCGCTCTTCACCCCGCTTCAACAAGTTCCTCACTCCCCTGCACAGACTGTCCAGATCGACTCTGAAGAAAATCAACCCTCGAGTCCTGTGCATGAAGAAATTCCAGCCACTAGTGCTGATGAAACTGCTGCTGCTGCTGAAAATCCTCAGACTGCACAAGTTGAGGATCAAGAAATTCCTCAAGCTGAAGAACCTGAACTTACGGTTCCAGAGGTGGTGATGCAACTGACTGACACACCTCTGCCAAAACAGAAGAATCCGTTCTCGACCAAACAAAAGTTCAAGGCTAAGGATTTCTTTCTTTGAGCATGTGTTCTTCACTGAATATAATCCCTATGATTCTGCTCGGATTAGGAAGAGGCGCTTCTGGACTGCCAGTCAAGCCAACTTCTATTCCTCAGTGCTTTTCAACAAGGACAAAATCTTCGATCATGCTCATATTCCTCATGTGGATATGGAGTCGCTGCCAGGCTTTGAGCCCGTCCTAAGTGTTCTTCACGATGCAGGTCTTCTAAACTTTTGCACTGATATTTGTGATTGGAACGAAGAGCTAATTCTTCAGTTCTATGCAACACTGCACATCACCGGAGACGCTGAAGATGTGACGTCATGGGTCTTGGATTGGATGACCGAAAACACTCACTACAAGGCTCCAGCAAGTGAATTGCTTGAGCCCTTCCACTCGATCCTCCGGTGACGGTGCGTCGCATCTATGAAGAAAAGGAACTTTCAAATCACTATATGCAAGTGTTGATGAAGCCTTTGAAACCAAGGCAAGCTCAAGGACCAAATTCCTCGTCAAGGAATTGTTATATGTGCCTCGAACAGTCTATCGAATTCAGCGAAGACTATGAGTCCTATCAAGGGCCACGACTCGAATGATGAAGAAGTCGTTGGCATCATGAAGAATATGCTGTTCAACATCATCCATGGCGTTCCGTCAATTTCCATGATTTCTTCATGAGGACTCTGGCTAACATTGCCATGTCACCTTTTGAGCTGAAGCCTTATGCGCCTTGGATTATGAGATTCATCAGGTCAAGATCTTCACTGAATTACAAGGCAGACACTTTGAACCACTGCAGCTACCTGCCCCCGATTGAAGTCCTCAAACGGCCAATTGCCTCAGCTGATGAAAAGGGAAAGGCTGCTGCTGTGATAGATGAAGGCATTCGTCCATTGGATGGACAGTTTCACAAAGCAGCATCTTACTCCACCAATGATGACTCTGCCACACATGACTCTGCAGCAAATACCTCAGTTAAGCATAGTCCTCAAGCTACTGCACCCAGGGTGATGACTGATCGTGAGTTACTCCTTAGTCTTCATCAGAAGGTTGATCGCAATCACAAGTGGGTCAAACGTCAGTTTGGTACTATTCTTTACAACATGACCTCAACTCACAATGCAGTGAAGAAAAACCACTACTATCTTCATGAAACCTTCAAGCGCTCCTGGGCTGTTCTTTCACATGTCTACAATGAAGAAGAACTGCAATCAATGGGACTCAAGGAAGAATTTGACTGGTCTGCACCTCCTCCGAAGAAATTCAAGAAAGTCAAAGTTCCTTCCTTAGTGGCCAGCTCCTATTCTTCATCTCGCGACACTGATGAAAATGAAGATTTGGAAGACACTGCTGCTGGTCCTACTTCGACAAACAACCCCGACAATGCTGGCGCTCCATCTTCAACTTGAAAATTTTTCAAGAGCGTTAGTCCTCAGTTTCGATCCTTTTGGTCATTCGATGACAAAGGGGGAGAAATTTGAGTTAGTCTTCAAGCGGGTCTCGTTTTTGTCTATATACAATATTTTATTAAGTTACAACTCTCGTTCTTCTGAAACCTTTTATTGGATCGAGTTGTAATCTTAAACCCGATGGTGCTTTGATACTTTTGATGCATTATGCTTTTGCTCTATGCTCTGATTACAGTAGTGTTGATATGCATTGATCCTTGTTATGCTCTGATCCTCATGAGCTCAGTGAAAATCTTCAAATCGATTTGGGATCTGATACTTATGAAGAGTTTCAAATTCCTCATACGCATTGGGCTCTGATACTCTATGCATCATTTTGCATGCTCTGCATATCATCAAGCACCATATTTCATCATGCATTTCAAATTCCTCATATTATATGTCAAATGCGTGTATGAATTACAAGATATAGGGGGAGATCTCCATGATTCAATTCTTCAAATGTGCATTGCCTCAAAAGCAAATTCCTCACTATGCACATCTTCAGGGGGAGTTCTTCTATATCTTGCAATCAAAATCCTCATTATCAGTATTTACACTTCATATATTTATCCCCGTTGAAAACTTAACCTGTATTGTCATCAATCACCAAAAAGGGGGAGATTGTAAGTGCATCTAGTGCCCCTTAGTGATTTTGGTGTATTGAAGACTTATAGGTTAAGTAACTGATGTGTTTGTAAGTGTACACAGGTCTATAAGTCTATGAGGAGTTTGATATTTACAGAGAAAGTCGACCCCTAAAAATGAATTTCTTCAACTGAAGAATTTGATATTCTGAAGACTTTCTGAAGACTTTGAAAGTGAAGAAATTGGTGTGACCTTGAAGACTTGGTATTCATTTGAGGAATATGAAGCGTGAAGACTTTTGTTTTCGTAGTTTCATTTTCTCTTTCTTGAGTCATAGGAAACACCGTACTGTTAAAGGGGGTCGAGGAAATACTAAGGAAAAATTTCCATTTGATGCTCAACTCAAAATCCTCACCTACCAATCCCTTCGAGTGAAGCCTTTGGAAATCTCATACAGTTCAGTCATTTTCTTGATGTGAGACGAAGCTCTTCAGTCCTTGAGAATTTGTTCGGCGAGGAGTTAGGAATTCGCCAGTCTGAATTGCCTACGATGAGGAACATGATAGCCACGAGGAATTTGATATTCCAAATTTCCGACCGTTCTTTGTCTTGCGTGCGGCTGTCCCCAAAATATCTCCACCTAACGGTCATATCATTTAAGGGCATTTATGTCTTATCATGTCGGGCTGCTCCGAGGCTATAAATAGCCGCCCCTCGACCACTAGTTGGTTGGCTGCTCGAGAGAACTTGACACTTGTCATTTGAGAGCAACCCATCCTCCGAGGACTTTGGCGAAAATCATCAAGTGAGGAGAAACCCAAAGTGAGGAAAAACCCAAAACCAAACCCCAACTAACCCAAAGTGATTGAGCATCCTTGAAGAAATTGATCCAGCGTGGATCCGGCGCTTTTACCTTTGAAGACTGTGCTTCTTCCAGACGGTTAGGCGTCACGGTCTAGAGCATCAAGAGGAATTGTGGATCGCCGAGTGACCAAGTATGTGAAGGTTTGGAAGTCACTGAAGACTTACCACAGTGATTGGGACGAGGTCTGCGTGGCCTTAGTTCAAGGAGAATACGGTGAGGACTTGGTGTCTGAGCTGCGTGCTTTCGATGATCGGGTGTCCGGGACTGCGTGTCCTCGAGTTTAAATACTCAGCCGCTCCAACCAGACATACAGCCGAGACAGCAGTTGGAACTGGTCTACCAAATCATTGTCTTCACCAACCTAACTGGTTCTAATTCCTCAACCCTTTCATTTCCTCATTCTTGTGTTGAGTGTTTGTCATATCTGTGTTTGAAGACTTTGACTGAAGACTTTCTCAATTTCCTCAGTTCAATTTCTTCAGTCTGTTTGTCTTCATCTTGTGTTATCCTGTGATTACGCTTTCGGTACTCTGTGATTGTCTTCATTTCATCATGATGACTATGCTTGTAATCTGTTATGCTTACTTCTGAGTACTTATTCCGCTGCTTGTATTTCTTCGCTAAGGAATTTCCTCACCAGCAAATTCCTCAGTGAAGAATTTGTAAAATTCATAAAAATCGCCTATTCACCCCCCCTCTAGTCGATATAACGCACTTTCAAGAAGGTTGTGGCCGGGGACGGTGGATCTGGCTATATGAGCCTGGCGGCAGCCGGATTGTCCCGATGGGCAAGGCGGTAGACCGCCGGATCTTCAGATGGAGGTGTGTGCGCTTGCTTGTTGATGTGTGTCTGTTTGAAGTGCTTGCTTCCATGGTCGAGATGAGTCCGTAGTTGACGTCAGCTTGCTCAGGACGGTGTTTTCCACGTGCTCAACCACAGCGACAACCACCAGGACGACGGTGGCCACACAGATGATAACGTACTCACGTAGGGCGGCCTGCACATCGGCTTTGTGGCGAACGACGGCAGCAACCAGCCACTTGTCGATGATAGCGGCAGCATCCTCGCGGATGACAACATGCTTAAGGCCAGTGGCATGAGAGCGGCAACCAGCAGGACGATAACGACCTCGTGCACACACTCCAACACAGCAGCAACAGGCAGGACGATGGTAACCAGGTGCACGTGCGAGCACCGGCGAAGACATCTGAACACCACAACCCTCGCCACTCTACGTTTCATCTGGCTCGAGCGCGACAGCCGCGTCTTCGAACGCAAGGCTTCATCGGCCGCAGCCACGGTTCAACTCATAAGGGCTGAGCTCCGGCTTTGGATTCGTGCTAGGGTAGAGGGTGGATACCCATTTCAGATTCACTATAACAAAGCGGTGGACTGGGCCTAGGCGGAAACGCTATGTAAAGATCGTGTGACTCGGTTCCTCTCTTCTCTTTCTTAATGGAGAAGACATGCAGTGCTCTTGCATGCTCTTAAAAAAGCATCTCCTAGGAGCTGGGGCCGAACGACGAAGAAAGCATCCCCTAGGAGCTCACGGTCAAGCATGAGATTGCTTGGGCCTGGGCGTCTCATCTGTCCTTGCTGGTATGTGTTATTTTCTCCTCTCATGAGATCATCTTGTGCCAATTATGCTAGAGTTGTACGTATTACACATACGTTGCAAGACCTGACCAATAAGCAGTTGTGGCTTAGGATGCCTTTGGAGACTCGTGGGAATGGTAAAATTCATTCAGACTATCACATGAGCATAGCAGACCATCATATGATGACTATCATTCAGATTATAATGAATGACAAATGAAGGTCTGGATGTCAAACAAAAAATATTGAATACTGAGTCAAGTAATAGCCAACCAGTAGATACAATAAAACGTTGTCAGACTCTGCTTACTTGACTTCTTTTACCATTCAAATTAGGTAATTATATCTTGTAGATCAAATCATAATGTTTCCCAAGTATTCAAAGGAATGCACATTGAGCCCATACTCAAACTACGTATTGTTTCCCAAGTAAAATCCTTTAATTTCCCCTTCGTCTGGCTCGGTCACTGCTAACTTTCCAAGGCTTCTATTAACAGAAGAAAATTTTCAAAAATATTGTACTACTATTTTCTCAAGCAACTGTTAATACCATAAGACCAGAAAGGATCTCGTTGTTTCCTGGATAGGTCTATTACACAAATAAGAACATTGTTAGCCAAAAATGACAGCTACACTTTGGCGCATTATAAATGGATATTATATGCCATGATGTTCAACACACAATTCTTAATTAGAGAAATTGTTTTATTACTTTCTTTTATTTTTTTATTCCATGGCAACACGTGGGTTCTCACTTTGTTCGGCTATGCATTTGAAATGTAGTATACTTAAGATTAACTGTTTTTATTCTCATATTTTTGGAGTTTAGTTCTCAAGTCCTTCTCTTGGTTGTAGTAAAATCTTATGTTATGATACTGAGGGAGTATGTGCATATCCATTAAAAATTGAGTGAATTTCGGTTTTTAACCCCTATTTTGACATTTTTAACACTAATTATCCCATTTAGTGAAATTTCATCAGTTTTACCCCATTTAGCAAAAGTTCTGCCACGATTTACCCTGTTTAAAATTTTGTGAGTGTTCTGGGCCGACAGGCCCCAATTGTCAAGTCCAGCTGGCATGCCACATCGATGGTTTTTTCCTGCTTATTTTTCTCTCTCCTAAACCAATCCTCCCAGCTTCTCCCGACCGGACCGGCTCGACGGATGTCGCTCCCGTCGCGTCCAACGCATAATGCCTGAGTCGACCACGCTCCATACTCACGCCCAATCGATTGCATCGCCCGTCCAGGCTTCTGCCCGCACGTACCCGTCAGGCTCGCTTGAACCTAGGGATAGGGATTGTCAGGCAGCGGCAATGGCTATGGTCCAACAATTCAGCGTGGTTACCCAATTCCACAGGATTTTGACCATCTCCATCATATATAGCAATTTTTTGTATTATGAAATTTTCCTGACCCATGCATTGGCCGGTGAGGCGTTTGATTCAGACAGAATTAAAATGCTTATTAGAAGATCACGTCTATACATATCACCCATCTATAACTGACGTACATTGATTTAAAGTTTTCTTTTTCAACATTTTTAATATTGTCAAAATCCTTTAACTTCTTTGTTTGCAGCATGTGCATGATTCGAAGGAAGGCGAGCGATGCGTGCTATGAATATTGGAGGCTGGAGTGGTGCGGCCCAACTTAGGCGTTGTGCCTTGGACGCGGACGACCTGCTCTGCGATCATATCGGGCCAGCCCGGTCGAGCGAAGCTGCGAGGACCGGTTCAACATGGAGAAAAATAGACAGGTAAAAACCGTCGATGTGGCGTTGTAGATGGACCTAACAATTGGGACCTGCTCATCAGAACACTCGCAAAATTATAAAACGGGTAAATTATGGCAGAACATTTGCTAAATGGGGTAAAATGGATGAAATCCTGCTATGGGGTAATTAATGTCAAAAATGTCAAAATAGAGGGTAAAAAAGGGAATTCACTCTTAAAAATTTGATATGCTTTGTACTAAAAATCTGATGTGATTTTGTAGACACATTTTTCAGATACTAAACATGTAGTAAGAATTATGAAACTAAAACGGGATATTACTGTTGGCATTTGATGGCGAAGTGAGGAAAAAAAGAAAAAAGAACACTAAAATTTAGCTTTTGGTGAGTAACCTATGATTTTGTGTCTGGCTTTAGTTTGCAAATGCAACATGAAATACATATGTGATTGCTCTTTCCTTTTGCACCGACTAACTAGAGAATATTAGTACTATGTTGGTGTTGACAGGCCACACTATCTTCTCCAGTGGCATGGGCAACGTGTATTATGTCGAAGTGTGTAGAATTATTGATTTTATGTCTTTATTTGTACCAATATATATTTATACAACGGCGTGTATATCTCATTCAACCAGTTTCCTCACATGTAAAGACAAGTAATGCTCTGAGAAAATGCAGGGAGGTCTTATTTTACTCAAGAATATGAAATTCTTATATCACTCTAGAATATGACCAGCACAAGGGGTCCTTTTACACTTCTTATAAATGCACCAACATCATCAAGCAAAATCATCTTTAAAACAGACTCATGCTTCCTCGTAGATCTAATATCGAGTATCATCTATTGTGTGTGTGAGAGAGAGAGAAAGAGAGAGAGAGATGGATCTAATTGTTACTCCTAAGTGAATCATTAGATACATAAATCTGTGCCACGAATCAGGAATGTGTGCGCGAGTGAGGGAACAAGAGAGAAACATTTACATTTTTTATGATTTGGACACGTCCAGCTGTATGATCTTCAACTTTGGAGACAAATTTAATTATGCATGTGCGTTGTCACAAGCACCAAATATTTTTAACTTGGGCCATGCATGGTGGAAGATAAAAATATCAAAGAGTAGAAGGGAGGGGGGTATGCATCTATTTAAGTAGTAGATATTTATGTGCATCTTAGCCCGTAGCAACGCACAGGCGTTCTACTAGTTAACTGTAATGTAACAGGTCCCGGGAAAAACGGTGAAGTATTTTTTCAGAGGGGAACCGTGAAGGCAAACAGTGCTGATGTGCCGCAACCATAGCCGTCCGTCTCGTACGCTGTCTGAATTTCCATGTGTGGGTGTCTTTCCCCCACAGTGCAGGTGCTCGCCGTCCCTCGCCGCCCCCCTCGCAATCCCAGATCCACCATCCAACCTCCCCTCCTTCTCCTTGCTCTTGCCGAACAATCCCACAATCTGGTCATTTATTTCCAGGTTCAGTATAGTAGCATCAAGAACATACTGAAACTGAAACACCCCCTCAAAAAGGAACTAAAGAACCCAGATTACTCTACTTGATTCAGAACACCAGCCAACATCCCTTTGTCTTCAGCAACTAGCATCAGGCTGACCCTCTTGACCTGCTCCAGAATGTTGCTCTTCATCTTCTTGAGAGGTTGAGTCAGTGAGCCGGGCAGATCCAGAGGGTGTCACTGGGCTTGTTGTCCAAGAGGCATCTTCTTTAGCGATGGACTTCCAAACAGTGAATCATCATAACGCCAAGGGGTCTGGGAATCTGACCCTTTCCCCAGTGACAGTTCAGTGAGAAGGGAGACCTGGGAGGGAGACACCTTCAGTATCCACCGCGCTCCCCGTCACCCCACTGCCAACTGAAAAGGGCCCCTTAGAATGCAGGATATCCAGAGAGAGAGACACTAGTAGAAAAAGGGGCTATCATTGAGGCCTATTTTGCCCATTAGTCCCGGTTCAATTCAGAACCGGGACTAATGTGAGCATTTATCCCGGTTCGTGAGTCCAGGGGGCCGGCCGGGCCACGTGGGCCATTGGTCCCGGTTCGTCCGGACCTTTTGGTCCCGGTTGGTGGGACGAACCGGGACCAATGGTCTGGCTCCTGGCCCACCACTATTGGTCGGTTGGTGGCATGAACGGGATCAAAACTTCCCTTTAGTCCCGGCTCATGCCACCAACCGGGACTAATGGTGCTGCCTATATATAGCCCCTCGCGCAAGAGCAGAGCACACTGCTCTGTTTTTTCTGGCTGAGGGGGAGGGGGCTTGGTGGTGCTCTAGCTCACCTCCTATGCACACAAGGTGTTCGATGAAATGCCCGAGCCACACTACTTAAGATTTCTCCTCTCCAAGCTCGACCTCTAACCTCCATTTTCCTCAATATTTGTCTAGGTTTAGCGGTCCGTCACGCCCCGTCCCCGTCTTCACCGCCGTCGATCACCCGCGCCGATCTCATCGCCAGCACCACCGTGGTGAGCCTCTTGTTCTTATCTTCTTTCTGAAAGGAAAAATATTCTTACTTGTATTATTTTCTTACTTTTATTATTGCATCTTATATAGTGCGATGGTTTTGGTATCCGCCCCCGTCGGCCCTCGTCCTGTCTATGATTCGGATGTGGTATATATTATCTTTTCATAACTATTGGTTCATTTATTGTTTATGAAAATTAAGCCGACCAACGTGACATAGATTTTATTTATCTAGGAGGTTGTTGAACCGGAAATTCCAACCGACCCTATTGTCGAGAGGTTAAATTTAGTTGAAGAAGAAAACAATTTCTTGAAGGAAAAAATAAAAAAACTTGAGGAGGAGAAGATGATGTTGGAGTTGCATGTTGCGGATGTAAATCGATGATCACAAGATCAAGATGGATGCAATGCGCTTGAAGATGAGAAAGATTAGAAAATATGCCATTCATACCGAGGCTTGGTATCATTATGCCGTTGGATCAGTTGTTACCTTGGTTGCGATTATGATCGTATTTGTTTTCACATTGAAATGGTTTACATAGTTTCAATGTATGGTTTAATTAATTTAGATGCTCTGCAGAGCTTTATGTTGTTAGATGAGAACTATGTATGTACTTTGGTTTTATGTGATGATGAACTTCTATTAATTTGGTCATTTAATTATCTATTCATGATGTTCTGTAATGATTTTGACACATAATTATATATAATGCACAGATGAACCGGCAATGGATGTACGGTGTGAGACACACCTCCGAGTACATTAAGGCGTGCATGCTTTTCTCGAAGTGGCTGAGGCAAACAAGCAGAATGGTTTTATGTGTTGTCCATGCCCTATATGTGGGAATCTGAAGTCTTACTCTGACCGGAAAATCCTTCACACCCACCTGCTTTACAAGGGTTTCATGCCACACTATAATGTTTGGACGAGGCACGGAGAAATAGGGGTTATGATGGAAGGCGGCGAGGAAGAAGAGTACGATGACAACTATGTGCCCCTAAATACGGTGATGCTCTGAACATCAAGTTGCACAGACGATGTGCACGATGGTGCTGCAACGGCGAAGCTCCTGAAGATCAAGATGAACCAGACGATGTGCCCCATGATGATGATCTCCGCCGGGTCATTGTCGATGCAAGGACACAATGCGAAAGTCAAAAGGAGAAGATGAAGTTCGATCGCATGTTAGAGGATCACAAAAAAGGGTTGTACCCCAATTGCGAAGATGGCAACACAAAGCTCGGTACCGTACTCGAATTGCTGCAGTGGAAGGCAGAGAATGCTGTGCTCGATAAAGGATTTGAGAAGCTACTGAAAATAATGAAGAAGAAGCTTCCAAAGGATAACGAATTGCCCGACAGTACATACGCAGCAAAGAAGGTCGTATGCCCTCTAGGATTGGAGGTGGAGAAGATACATGCATGCCCTAATGACTGCATCCTCTACCGTGGTGCCTACAAGGATCTGAACGCATGCCGGTATGCGGTGCATTGCGTATAAGATCGAGGCGAGATGACCCCGATGATGTTGACGGCGAGCCTCCCGGAAGAGGGTTCTGCGAAGGTGATGTGGTATGCTCCTATAATACCACGGTTGAAGCGTCTGTTCAGAAGCGGAGAGCATGCCAAGTTGATGCGATGGCACAGTGAGGACCGTAAGAAAGGCGGGAAGTTGAGAGCACCCGTGACGGGTCGATGGAGAAAAATCGAGAGAAAGTACTGGGTTGAGTTTGCAAAGGACCCAAGGATCGTATGGTTTGCTTTAAGCACGGATGGCATTAATCCTTTCGGGAGCAGAGCAGCAATCACTGCACCTGGCCCGTGACTCTATGTATGTATAACCTTCCTCCTTGGATGTGCATGAAGCGGAAGTTCATTATGATGCCAGTTCTCATCCAAGGCCCTAAGCAACCCGGCAACGACATTGATGTGTACCTAAGGCCATTAGTTGAGGAACTTTTACAGCTGTGGAATGGAAGCGTGTATGCGTCGTGGGATGAGCACAAAAGGAGAATTTGACCTGAAGGCGTTGCTGTTCGTGACAATCAACGATTGGCCCGCTCTCGATAACCTTCGGGACAGACAAACAAGGGATACCACGCATGCACGCACTGTTTACTTGACACCGATAGTATATACCAGGAAGCTGCAGGAAGAATGTGTACTGGCCATCGTCGATTTCTTCCGACCAACCATCAATGTCGAAAGAAAGGCAAGCATTTCAAAAGCGAGGCAGATCACGGAAGAAGCCCGCCATGCGTACCGGTGATCACGTACTTGCTATGGTCAATGATATACACATAATCTTTGGAAAGGGTCGGCGGACTAGCTGTTCGAATGACGCTGAGAATCACGCACCCATGTGGAAGAAGAAATCTATATTTTGGGACCTACCCTCTGGAAAGACCTAGAGGTCCGCTCTTGATCGACGTGATGCACGTGACGAAGAACCTTTGCGTGGACCTGCTAGGCTTCTTGGCGTGTATAGGAAGACAAAAGATACACGAGGCACGAGAGGACCTGCAACGCTTACACGAAAAAGAGGGCATGCCTCCGAAGCAAGTATGAAGGTCCTGCCAGCTACGCTCTTACGAAAGAAGAGAAAGAAATATTCTTTCAATGCCTGCTCGAGATGAAGGTCCCGACTGGCTTCTCGTCGAATATAAAGGGAATAATAAATATGTCGGAGAAAAGTTCCGAACCTAAAGTCTCATGACTGCCACGTGATTATGACGCAACTGCTTCCGGTTGCATTGAGAGGGCTTCTACCGAAAACGTCCGATTAGCCATTGTGAAGCTATGTGCATTCCTCAATGCAATATCTCAGAAGGTGATCGATCCAGAAATCGAGTAACGCTAAGGAGTGATGTGGCGCAATGTCTTGTCGGTTTTGAGCTGGTGTTCCCACCATCGTTCTTCAATACCATGACGCATGTCCTAGTTCATCTAGTCGGCGAGATTGTCATTACGGGGCCCGTATTTCTTCACAATATGTACCCCTTTGAGAGGTTCATGGGAGTCCTAAAGAAATATGTTAAGTAACCGTGCTAGGCCAGAAGGAAGCATCTCCATGGGCCATCAAGCAGAGGATGTCATCGGGTTTTGTGTTGACTTCATTCCTGGCCTTAATAAGATAGGCCTCCCTAAATCGCGGTATGAGGGGAGACTGATTTGGAAAAGGCACGCTTGGAAGAGACTCAATAATATGCAGGGACGGATATTCTTGGTCTCAAACACACTACAGTTCTCAGAACTCTACCTTGGTGACCCGTATGTCGATGAACACAAGAACAGTCTGCGCTCCAAACACCGGAGCGGTCGACGATTGGATTACATGTGAACACATCGGGACTTTCAGCAGTTGGTTGGAAACACGTCTCGGAGGTGACAACACTGTTTGTGATGAGTTGTACTTGTTGTCCAGGGGACCATCTTCGACTGTAATGATTTGGAAAGGATCTGAGATAAATGGGAATACATTTTACACGATTGACCAAGATGAAAAGAGCACCAACCAAAACAGCGGTGTCCGCTTTGATGCAACAACCGACAAGGAAATGACACATATTATGGTTACATAGTAGACATATGGGAACTTGACTACGGAGTAGATTTTAAGGTCCCTTTGTTTAAGTGCAAGTGGGTCAATCTGTCAGAGGCGGGTGCAGGTAGACCCACGATGCGGAATGACAACAAGTGGATCTGAAAAATCTTGGGTACACCGACGAACCGTTCGTCCTAGCCAATGATGTGGCACAGGTTATCTATGTGAAGGACATGTCTACCAGACCGAGGAAAAGAAAAGATAAGGAAGCGAATACATCATACAATGAGCCAAAGCGCCACATAGTTCTTTCGGGAAAAGGGACATCACGGGAGTGGAGGGCAAGACAGACATGTCTCAAGAGTATCAAAAGTTTCATGAAATTCCCCCTTCAAAGTCAAGGCTGACCCAAGCATCCTGATAAATGATGAAGATTATCCATGGTTACTGGCGCAATAAGCAAACGACACAAGCGAAGAAAAAGTGAAGACTTTCTCCGCAACTATTATGATGATACCATGCCAACTTTGTAACACACAGTATGATACCATTGTCCGTTTTGTTCATGAACATGCTATGCCAACTTTTTCAGAGTTCATTTGAAAACTATGAATTTGAAAACCTCGCCAACCGATGGGCCCTCACACGGTTTATAATTAAGCCCGTCCCCTCGCCTTGTTGAGCTCACAAACTTGTGATTCACACAAATTTCAAAGAATTCAAATTTTATAAAACTAATGGCACAAACAGAAAGTTTATAATTGTTGTAAAACAAATGGCACTAACAGAAAGTTTATAATTTTGCTGACCTAAAAGCAAAAAGAATTAAAAATAAAGCAAAAACCAAAAGAAAATAAATAATGCAGGAAACAAAACAAAAAACTTGAAAAAAAAATAATAATAGCAACAATAAGCATTTTGTTGTAAGTAGAAACAAAATAAAATAAATAAAGCAACAAAGAAAACAAAAAAGTGTTTTTGAATTTTAAAACTAATGGCACAAACAGAAAGTTTATATTTTTCTAAAACTAAAAGCACTAACAGAAAGTTTATAATTTTGCTGACCTAAAAGCAAAAAGAATTAAAAATAAAGCAAAAACCAAAAGAAAATAAATAATGCAGAAAACAAAACAAAAAACTTGAAAAAATAAAATAGCAACAATAAGTATTTTGTTGTAAGTAGAAACAAAATAAAATAAATAAAGCAACAAAGAAAACAAAAAAGTGTTTTCAAATTTTAAAACTAATGGCACTAATAGAAAGTTTATATTTTTTCTAAAACTAAAAGCAAAAAGAAATAAAATATAAAGCAAAAAAAACTGCCACCTACTAGGCCCCCACGGCCTGAATACGACTAGAAACCCTACATGGGCCAGGATTCAGGCCCTTGAGAGGCCTAATAGGCCCACAGGCAGTAGCATGATTAGGCCCGAAAGCCTGCATTAGAGAGGAGCTCGAAAGGGGACGCACACCTGCGCTTATAAACCAGTGCCGGCGCCCTTCAACTAGCGAGGTGGGACTAAACATTTGGGTTCGGGGCAGCACAGGCCTTTGGTCGGTTGGTGGCACCAACCGGGACTAAAGGGCTTTGGTCCCGGTTGGTGCCACGACCGGGACTAATGCCCCTTTAGTCGGTTGGTGCCACCAACCGGGACCAAAGGTCGCCGCTTCCGCCCTTTGGGCTGCTGAAATTTGGCCTTTGGTCGGTTGGTGGCACCAACCGGGACTAAAGGGGCATTAGTCCCGGTCGTGCCACGAACCGGGACCAATGCTCTTTCTATATAAGAAAGACTTGTGAAATTTCAGATTCATCGCCCCATTTGCCCCCAACCTCCCCGCGCCAGAGCTGCCCGACGCCGCCCGCCGCCGCCGTCGCATCGCCGCCCCGTCGTCACCATCGCCGTCGCCCGCGCCCGTTATCGCCGCCGTCGCCCGCGCCGTCGTCGCCGCCGTCTGCCCCCCCGCCGTCGCCGCACCGCATCTGCCCTAACGCCGTCGCCCTGCCTCGTCGTCGCCGTCCCGCCCGTCGCCGCGCCCTCGCCGTCGCCGCCCTGCCTCCATGACCTCGCCGACCTCGCCGTCGCCGCCCCTGCCTCCCGACCTCGCCGTCACCTCCGCCTCCCGACCTCGCCGTCGCCTCCGCCTCCCCGCCGCCCCGTCTGCCGCGACCTCGCCGTCGCCTCCGCCCTGATGAGCCCCAGCCTGCCTGCCCTGCCCACAAGCACTGCCTGCCCTGCCTGCTGCCGCCATGATTTTTTTTCCTGCATATATATGTGATGTTATTTTGTATATATATTGATGTATAGAATATGATGTTTTTATTGATGTATAGAATATGATGTTTTTATTGATGTATAGAATATGATGTTTTTGCAGATAAATGTTCATGTATATATATTGATATATTCATTGATGTATAGAATATTTTATAAAAAGAAGAAGAAGAAGAAGAAGAAGAAGAAGAAGAAGAAGAAGAAGAAGAAGAAATGAGAAGAAAAAAAGAGGAGAAGAAGAAATTTTCTTCTTCTCCTCTTTCCTTCTTCTTCTCTCTCTTTTTTCTTCTATTTTTCTTCTTCTTTCTTCTTCTTCTTTTTCTTCTTCTCATTTCTTCTTCTTCTTCTTCTTCTTCTTCTTCTTCTTCTTCTTCTTCTTCTTCTTCTTCTTCTTCTTCTTTTTATCGGGAACGAGGGTGTCGAGGATCGCTGAGGGGTCGACGGTCGGGAACTAGGCTAGAGGGTCGAGAGGGTCACAGAGGGGTCGAGGGTCGTCGAGGCCGGTCGAGGGTCGTCGAGGCGGTCGAGGTTTCGAGGCACAAGGGAGGGTTCGAGGGTTCTAGGGTCGAGGTTCGAGGGTTCTAGGGTTCGAGGGTTCTAGGGTCGAGGTTCGAGGGTTCTAGGATCCGAAGGAAGAAGAAAGAAGAAGAAGAAAAGAATGAGAGGAAAAGAAGAAAGAAGAGGAGAAGAAGAAAGGAATAGAGGAGAAGAAGAAAAATAGAATTTTTTCTATTTTTCTTCTTCTCTCTATTCTTTCTTCTTCTCCTCTTTTTTTTCTTCTTTTTTCTTCTTCTTCCTTCTTCCTCTTTTCTTCCTTTTCCGATAGGGGTACCGATAGTGTCAAAGTATTGAAGAAATCCATCGCTTCATCATTAGCGGAGTAACCATGGCATGATGGTGCGAAGTCCTCAAAGTTGTTACGGAATGGAGTCCGGATAGGATAATTTGCCTTTTGCTGAACTTTGTACCAAAAAGCTAATTATCCTATCTCGACTCCGTCCAAAACAACTTTGGAGAGCTTCGTACCATCATGCACCTGTTACTTTCGCCTAATGATGAAGACATGGTTTTGTTGAATCCTTTGACACTAGGCAACCTCCCGACCCCTCGGCGATCTTCGACCCCTTGACCCTCGACCGCTCGGCGATCCACGACCCTCTACCCTACTTGTGGGACATAGATGTACTGTTCAACGCCGACCCCCTCCCGATAGCTTCAACACGTGGGGGGGTTGATATTACGTACCCCCTCCTAGCTTGAAGCGTTCTCGAGGCCACCCCCTAACCCTTGAAGCGTTGTCGAGGCCACCCCAAACCCTAGAGAAGCAGCGTCGAGGCCACTAATATGATTCCTTATTGTGATTAGCTAGCTAGTTCTACGTTAGCACTAATATATCCATATCTGTCATGTTTGAATAATAATTGCCATGTTGTAAATATTTGTAGAAACTATGGGCACCCCCCGAGACGAAGCACAAGAAGCGTTGTTGAGGGACATAATCGCACACGGAAGTGATGCCGTCTCCTCGATGATGTTTCTCAACGTCGATAACGATGGTCTGGAAGGAGAGGGTGAAGAAACAGCTGGCTATGATTTACATGGCTCCGATGACCCAATGCGGTGCAAGAAGTAGACCGTGAGGACGGCTCGGTGATCACCAAACCGAGTCCGCCAGGTATATATATTAGTTAAGCCTGTCTTGACTAGCTCTCGTCTTTGTTTTGTATATATATATGTACACATATTAATTAACTCTCGTCTTTGTTCTTTTTCTAGCCCTCCGGATCGAACACAACCGGTAAAGAGACGAGGCCCAAGAAAAAGTTGAGCTTGGATGAAAAGTTTGAGATCATACAAATCGCGCGACGGCCAACCGATTGAACCCTACCGGACAAAGAAGGCATTTGTTGCTCGGTCAGGGGTTCGGTTAGGGACAAGATCTCGATCAGCATCCACCAATGGTATAAGCCTAAGAACGAAGACCCCGAGGTGTCTTATGTCAATGATATGCAGAAAAAGATCTTTGGACTGAGCTGAAGTCAAATTTTACCCTACCGCCAGAGGATGATCCGGAGAAGCCAGTAATAGAGCCATTAATCAAGTCTTTTTCTCTTAAGAAGATGGCAGAACTATTCAGGAATTGGAAGAAAGACCTCAATACGTTTGTCGAAAAAAATGAGACACCAGAATTCACGGGCAAATATGAGAAGATCGAGATGATGGCCCGCATTTGTGGCCTACAAGACATCGGAAAAGAGTAAAAAGATGTCAGCGACAAACAAGAGAAATGCTGCGAAGAAGAAGCTTCATCATCGCACGGGTCGGTGGCTACCTCATAGCCCGCCTAAGTGGTCCAAGGCTGAGAATGATCTGCTTGATAAAGGGATCGAACCGAGACAATGAACTGGCCAGACCGTTGCCGGACTTGGTTCTTCGGGGCCGGCGGATCCTTGGACCCTATAACGGGGAAGTGCATTTGGACGGACGAACAATTGGACATACCAGTCAAGAGGCTTAAGCATTATATCGAAGCAACGCAGCAAGGGAAGTTCGTTCGACAGGAGAAGGACGAGCTCACAATGGCCCTCGGGAATCCTCGAGCTCCCGGACGGACACGAGGCACGCCAGCTCCATTTCGTGGAAGGCTGGATTTCGGACGCAGGGGTTAAAAACCCATGAGAGGAGGAAGAAAGCGGAGCAGAGCCTAATGCAGGCGCTGCACGAAAGGGTAATGGGGCTAGAGGAACGAGAAGAGGAACGAGAAGCAGCCGATCACAACAAACGACCTGCCGAAGCTTCCCCCGAAGCTACCCCGCCATCTCAGCGGAGAAGCAGCGTGGCTTCCACCGAGCTGCTTCAGCCAGAGCAGCATGCCTTGACGGCTCCTGCCAGCTATCCCGTGGATGCTATCACGGATGCTGAAAGTTGCCACCTTATGGCGCAATGGAGCAATTTAAAGGTCAAGGCGGCTGTTGGCTCTGTTTATCCCACTAAACCCGACTCAACTTTTCACTGTCGGCCGATTCCAGAAGGATATGCTAAGGTGATGGTCGATGAAATAACGGAGGGATTTGAGGAGCTCCGGCTTGACCACCCTACCGGTGAAGGGAGTATTGGCTGGGTTACGCTCAAGACTCCATGCCTATGGCGGAAGGATCTCATCAACCTTCCGAACTGGACGCCTCCGCCTCCTCCTCCTCCTCCGTGAGTCAGGCACTCCGCCTCCTCCACCTCCTCCTCCTCCTCCTCCGGCGAGTCGGGGCACTCCGCCTCCTCCACCGCCTCCTCCTCCCGCGAGTGACGATCAGGGCACTCGGCGGCTCCTTCTCCGGCGTGGCGGCACTCCGTCTCCTTCTCCGCCTGCACCGTGGCGTCCGGCAGCCAGCCTCCTCCTTCTCCGCCTCGTCGGCAAGGGCGGAAGAGACCGCCGCCGCTCCGGCTCCTCCGCGTCGTAGTCCTTCTCCTCCGCCTCGTAAGCAAGGAAAGAAGACATCCGCTCCGTCTGCTCTGCGGCGTCTAGCAAGACTGCCAAAGGCGGGAGGAGATAAATTCGGTCCTTCTCTCAAGACTCGGAGAAGTTACCGTCGAGAGGAGCGAGGAGGAAAACGCGAAGATCGCGCAGACCGAAGTGGATGACTGGTTTCAAGGGTTGAAAGCAAAGAGACATCCACCTCTGGAGGAAAAGGTAGATCCGGTCAAAGCGAAGCGCACTCTGGCTGCCCTGACAAAACCACCCAAGTCTCCGCCGAAAGGCAACTATGAGCGCATTATTGGAAAGGCATTTGCCGAGGCGGAGAGATCGGGAAGTACTGTCAGTGATCAAAAGATGAAAGAACGACGAGCTGGAAAACAAATTGCCCAGCTCGGCGAACAAGCCGAAGAATCGTGCCCCCGCTCAAGGTGCTGCTAGCGACATCGTCGATCCGAGGATGGTGCCCGTTATGGCAATCCTGAAGATTACTTGCCCGACGATGTACAATTTGATTTCTTGGAGGTGCAGATACAAAGATACGAGTACGAGAAGCCTATCGTCAAAGATGAAAGCTCTCTAACAACGATGATGCGAAGATTGCATGATTGGTACATGAAAACCTGCAAAGAGTCTGACGGGAGGAATACTTTGTATTTGAGAGTTAAAAAGGAGCATGACCTCCTTGGAATTGAACTGTTGCCTATTCCATTTGAGGAGTTCTATCAGTTTTTCAATCAATTGGCCATCGATAAAGCAACGGTCACCTGCTACTGTCTGTAAGTAGTACTACTTCTGTCATTAAGTATCTCTATATAACTCAGCTCTTGCATGTATTTATAAATATCCTCACTATATTATGCAGATTGAAGATCGCAGAAATGAAGAAAAAACAAGTGGGTGATATTGGGTTCATTAACACATATCTCATCGATGCAAATGAGGTTAAATATCGTGCCAAGGAAACCGAGGCCAACTTGCTACGATCGTTGGAAATAAATGAACACAAAAATACAATACTCTTTCCTTACAACTACACGTGAGTGTTACTGTCTTGTGGCATATTCGGTTTCCCTTATTTAGTCCAGGTTATAGAAATGTAATATTGATGAGTTATGCATGTGTGCAGGTTCCACTATATTCTCCTAGAGATTAAGCTTGAGCAGGAGTAGTAACTGTCTTACACTCGAGACGAAAAGATCCCAAGGAGTATGCGGAAATGACTGAAATGCTCGAGAAGTAAGTTAAATCGATCATTATCCACCATATCAGCAACTTTGTTCATTTCTGATATCAAGTAATTGTTTTCTTTGTATGGCAGGGCTTGGGAAAATTCACCAAAAAGCTCCGGGACTACCAAGAAGCTGCAATTTAGACACCAAAGTAAGTACTATATAGTAGCATATTCCACGCGCATCTCCTAGTGATTCAAGCGCTAGTTTCATCAATACCATTTAGCATGTGCTTGCTGTATATAATTATCAGTTTGATTGACCTCTGTTTCTTGTAAAGTGGTTGTGGCAGGAACAAGGGAATGATTTCTGTGGATACTACGTTTATGAGTCCATCCGCCACACGACCTGTGAGAGGGCTACTCCGACAAACAATTTGAAGTGCGTAAATAAAATATTCACAATTTTATTTTATTACCATCATTTGTGTTGAGTTTCATTCATCATATATATATATATATATATATATATATATATATATATATATATATATATATATATATATATATATATATATATATATGTATTGACCCTTTCTTAAAATTAGATGTTTCGCAGCGGATGAACTCCTAGCACCAGATCGCATGCGAGCAATTCAAGAGGAATTGGCGGCATTCTTTCTTGACTATGTGATCGCTGAAGACGGGAATACTATGTGGACCACGCGTCCGTATTGTAAAAGATAATTATTGTATATATGTAGCGGTAGTGTCGGGTAGATATACGAGAACTTGTTGTTCGACCAATCTCTCGGAGAAGGAGAGGTGGTCGATATCACTTCTCTCTGTATGCATATATATGTTCATGATGATCTTCTGTTTGCTTAATTACTAGCTAGCTAGCATGTCTAGTTAGTCCTCTCTATACGTATGTATAGTACGTAGCGTCGACCAAGCACGGACAAAAGAAAGGACACTTTTCTCTATTAATTAGCTAGCTATAGCACAATATATGAAACACCTAAATTAACCCCTCAAACCCCCAACCCCCCTCTTTTGAAAAAAAACAAAACCAGAGCCAAAAAAATGCTGACGCGTGGATGCCTATTGGTCCCGGTTGGTGCACCAACCGGGACCAAAGGCCCTCCCGCCTGGGCTCCGCGGACAGGCCACGTGGAGGCCCATCTGTCCCGGTTCTGGATAGAACCGGAACTAAAGGGTGAGGGTATTAGTACCGACCCTTTAGTCCCGGTTCACGAACCGGGACTAAAAGCCCTTATGAACCGGGACTATAGGCCCTTTTTCTACTAGTGAGATCCTCTGCATTCTTTCCAGTGAATCCCCTTTGTCCAGTATCATCCACCTTTTGAGAGTCCTCCAGACGAGCCACCAGATCTGTTCCATGTCATACCAGATAGCATTGTTAAAAACATGGCCATTTCTAGTTTTCCACAGGCACTACAGAACACATGCACAAACTGCATTCATATCCTTATGTTAATTGTTAGCTGGCCAAAACCTGGCAATAGAGATATAATTTGTTCCTTGCTCAGTAGAGAAAAAAGAGGAAATCTCACTCTAGACTTTCTTCGCAACCACACAGTGAAAGAACAGGTGATTAACTGATTCATGTTCAGAACAGAACATACATTCTGGAGGCTTTTCAATCCCTCTTTTAAGCAAGTTATCTTTGGTTATTAGTTTGTTGTGAACCTTACTATTTTTTGCCGCTACGGCATATTCATTTTTACAAATTCTCGCTGCAATGCATTGCTGCAGGTCTAGTATTGCCTCCACGACGACTGCCGTCCTCTCCTGCTTTGACTCCCTGTTGGTCAAAGTTACTGCAACATTTGGCACTATCTGTTGATGCTTGATGGGCTAATTAGCCTCATTTTGTAGGTATTGTTGAAGTACAACTCGAATTTATTACCGCATAAGCATAAGCATCAGCCTGTGTATGTAGATTTAAAATGGTCTTTTTTTTGTCAGCAGGTAATGGTTTTTTTTCTCACTGCAAGGCATTGCTGCAGGCCTAGTATTGCCTGCATGACGACTGCCCTCCTCTCCTGCTTTGACTACCCGCTGGTCAAAGCTACTGCAACATTTGGCACTATCTGTTGATGCTTGATGGGCTAGTTAGCCTCATTTTATAGGTATTGTTCAAGTACAACTCGAATTTATTAACACATTAGCATCAGCATCAGTCTGTGTATACGTAGATTTGAAATGGTCTTTTCTGTCAGCAGATAATGGTTTTTGTACTCGACGCACAGGCTGTGTTGTTCTTCAGCGTTGCCCTCCTCTTGTCGGGATGAATGATCCCTGCGAGAATCGCTCACACGGTGGCAACATGCAGCACAACGCAGGCTCATCACAATTCCAGGTAGCCGTCTGTGCATGAATGAATGGTACTGTATGCAGCAAGTGGTCTTGCTTGGTAGCAGAGTATCATACTCTGATTTCCATTTTATTTGAAAAATATGCACGCAGCTGGCCAATATTTGTATCATGTAGGAGATGCATTAACTGTTCCTTTAATCTCTTTTCAGATTCAGAATGGCTTCATGTTAACAAGTGTGTTTGCCAGACCCTTCCTAAACCCTCCTGCTGCCGCCTTCATCCTCTCAGCAGCGGGAAGAGAACCAACATTGAATTCCTTCCAGCCCCAGCCCCAGCTCCACCCCACCCCAAATCCCCTCCCCTCCCGCCTTGCCGGCTTACTTCCGTGCCAAGCTTCCTCCCCGCCTCCCTCCACCTCCGCCTCCACTCCCCTCCCCTTCCCCGCCTTCCTCCACCTCCGGGAACCAGCCGCCTCCGAGTCGGCATAGCCAACAGAACCCCCTCCCCGCCTGCCTCCGCCTTCGGGACCAGCATTCCGCCACCGCGTCGCCTACCCAACCGGTTGGAACCCCCTCCGGCCCTCCCCTCCTACCCCGCTTCTCCCGCTTGCTGCCGGTGCCGGGTTTCTCCGACGAATCGCGCCTCCTCCTCTACCTCTAACCCCCGCCACGCCTCCGCCCTCCCCTCCATGACAGCGTGCGAGCATCATGGCGGCTGCGGTCGGCACCATGCAGGCGGGGGAGGCAGTCCGCCTCGAGTGCCTCTCGCCGACCTTCGACGCGGAGGTCAGCGAGGTGAGGGCGTGGACATGGGCGGGCGCCTCCATCGCCATGGTCGCCGTCGTCACCAGGGGCCGCGTCCGGAGGAGGGAGCTGCCACCCGGCGAGCGCGTCACCCTCCACGCCGCCGACGGCTCTCGCTGGGAGGGAGCGATCGGGGGCTCCCTGGACAGCGCCGCCTCGATTGTCCTGAAGTAGTCCCCAGGTGAGATGATGCCTTTGCAATTCTGTTCATAGTCCATGGCATGGTTTTCAATTACAGTTTCAGAAAAATTTCAGCACCAACCGAAATCACTGAAATTCAGTGAATTTCAGTGATTTCAGTTTCCATTTCAGCCAAATAATCGAAATATTCACTTGAATTCAATTAAAAATTTGAAATTTTTTAAAAATAATTTGAAAAATATTGGAATTGTTGTGCTATACTGAAATTACTGAAATATTTTGACCGAAACGTAATATTTCAGTGTCTGCTGAAATTACTGAAATTCAGTGAATTTCACCGAAATCTCACTGAAAGTGAAAACCATGGTCCATGGCGATTTCGAGCTGTGCCTCTCCCCGGGCATGATGCTTCGTGGAACTTGTCTTCCCCTTTCCCCCCTTTTCGATTTCATGTTTCCGTGCTCCAGATATTGCATTGTTTTCTTAGATTCCCGTGGTTGTTTCATATAGATGAAGGTGTATGTGTAGATGTAGAGGTTGATGAAGACGTAGGTGCAGATGTTATGGTTTGATTTTGCCATGGCATTTGATGCGGCTGCATCACTTTGATTTCAACCGGTGTTTGCTGTAGATGAAGGCTGTGTAGATGTAGAGGTTGATGAAGACGTGGGTGCAGATGTTATGGTTTGATTTTGCCATGGCATTTGATGCGGCTGCATCAGTTTGATTTCAACCGGCGTTTGCTGTAGATGAAGGCGGTCGATTCGTTGGATGTGCAGATTTCTTATATTTTAGCGTCGTTCGTTTTGATATCCCCCCTGTACTTGTTATTGTTTGATCCCCTGAAATGAAATGTGTACTTCTTAAACTTCTAATATTTCATAGAGGAGTACTTAAATATCTGTGCAGATTTGTTGTTTTTATACTGTAAACCCATGCTAGTCGACCTTACATTTAGGAGAAACATTTCTTCTTGTGACCCCTAATGTTAGCACGTCCTCTTCAGTGATTCGTTTGCTTTATTCCGTGCATCTGCAAATTGGGATGGATCATTTCGATAGAACAGTTTATCATTAGAACACGTCAATACACCTGAATGTCAGCTTTTGCCCAGGTTGTAATCTCTGCAAATGTCAACTTTCCCAAATTTCATTGTAATTTCAGCGTACATCGTAGTGTAATTTCAGTGTAGATTATCCTGGAGTTTCGGTGTTGTTTCAGCGTAATTTTCAGTGCATTTACACTGTCATCACAATTCATATTTACAGCAGATTCAGTGTAGTTCCACTGAATTTTGTTCTGGTAGTACAGTGTAATTACAGTAAAATTGATTTCTAATTACAGTGTAATTACAGTGTTACTATACTGTAATTTCAGTGTAACTATAGTGGGCATTTCACTGTATGTTTACTGTAATTTCGGTGATTTCATAGAGTATCTCACTTAAAGGTTATTTTTCTGGTTTGTCTATGTTTGGCATTGGCAGCTTTTACCTTATACTCACTCTGCAAAGAAATATAAGAGTGTTCAGATTACTACTTTAGTGATCTAAATTCTCTTATATTTCTTTACGGAGGGAATATATTCTTATTTTTCAAGCGGTTTTCTATGTAGTGTAACATCCATCCGTATTTTATATGTTTTTGTCTTTGTCATTGTTTAGTTTTTCAGTTATGTTCCTTCAGTTAGTGGTTCACTGTAAGTTCTCGGTAGTTTTACAGTTGCATGCAGATTACTTGCAATTGTACTGTAGTTACATGTCAATTCTTTTGTTAATTACAGTACAAATGCACTGCAATTATCTTTCCCCCTTTTGTTTCTGAAATTTCATTTCCCCACTTTCGTTCGGAAAGGGCAGAGAGAGAGAGAGAGAGAGAGAGAGAGAGGCGAGAGCACAGGAGGCGATTTGTTCACAGTTCATGGTGATTGCTAAGTCTTCTTTAGCTTGATGTCCGCTCCAATTCCTCGCGGTTTCGTGTGGTTTTAGTCGTCTTCGGCGTCTTTCATGTTCTTTATTTTGTAGTGGCCCTTGCCCAATCTGCTTTCCTGCTCTGAGCCCCTTGTCGTGTGCCTTGCAGTTTTTGCGTGGGCAGCTCTTTAGTTAGTTTTTTTAGGTGTAGAAATGCTGATTAGAAGTTTAGAGCTGATTCCTTTACTTTCTTTTAGTTGAACTGCTTTTCCTTCTGTTGGTAACCACTGCTATTCCTTGCCTTTATTGTAGAAACACACCAAGCTGTGATTCCCCATGATGCCACTGATCTGCTACCAGACCAAGATGGCGTTGCTGAAAATCAACAAGGTATGGTAGCCCTCTTGCTGATTCATGGTGAATCAAGATTATTTACTCAATGCGCTCTGCTAAAATTTGAATTAATGCATGGTTCATGTCCTGTAAAACAAAGTTGAGATAACCACCACTATTCCTTTACTTTCTTATATTTTTATCGTCGTTCATTTTGATATCCCCCCTGTAGTTGTTATTGTTTGATCCCCTGGAATCAAATGTGTAGTTCTTAAACTTCTAATATTTCATAGAGGAGTACTTAAATATCTGTGCAGATTTTGTTGTTTTAATACTGTAAACCCATGCTAGTCGACCTTACATTTAGGAGAAACATTTCTTCTTGTGACCCCTAATGTTAGCACGTCCTCTTCAGTGATTTGTTTGCTTTATTCCGTGCATCTGCAAATTGGGATGGATCATTTCGATAGAACAGATTATCATTAGAACACGTCAATACACCTGAATGTCAGCTTTTGCCCAGGTTGTAATCTCTAGAAATGTCAGCTTTATCAAATTTCATTGTAATTTCAGCGTACATCGTAGTGTAATTTCAGTGTAGATTATCCTGGAGTTTCGGTGTTGTTTCAGTGTAATTTTCAGTGCATTTACACTGTCATCACAATTCATATTTACAGCAGATTCAGTGTAGTCCCACTGAATTTTGTTCTGGTAGTACAGTGTAATTACAGTAAAATTGATTTCTAATTACAGTGTAATTACAGTGTTACTATACTGTAATTTCAGTGTAACTATAGTGGGCATTTCACTGTATGTTTATTGTATGTATACTGTAATTTTGGTGATTTCAGAGTATCTCACTTAAAGATTATTTTTCTGGTTTGTCTATGTTTGGCATTAGCAGCTTTTACCTTATACTCACTCTGCAAAGAAATATAAGAGTGTTTAGATGACTACTTTAGTGATCTAAATGCTCTTATATTTCTTTACGGAGGGAGTATATTCTTATTTTTCAGGGGGTTTTCTATGTAGTGTAACATCCATCCATATTTTATATGTTTTTGTCTTTGTCCGTGTTTAGTTTTTCAGTTATGTTCCTTCAGTTAGTGGTTCACTGTAAGTTCTCGGTAGTTTCACAGTTGCATGCGAATTACTTGCAATTCTACTGTAGTTACATGTCAATTCTTTTCTTAATTACAGTACAAATGCACTGTAAATTACAAGTAAATCTATGTAATTGTACTTCAAAACTCACTACGTTTTTAGCCACCATTTGCACAGTAGTACTGTATATGTATGTTGGATGGGAAACATCATTTTTCTAGATAGTTTTGGTGGTTTGTCCATATAGCACTTTCTTACTGTGAGAGCAATTTATAGTCAGAGTGTTTCGTTTGTAAAAGCTGTATATCTTACAACTATAATTCTATTGCAAATTTACAGTATAAACTCCACTATAAAACTATAAATATATACTAATCTAATTCAACTGATTTTCATATCTATTGTAATTTACATTGTAAATCTTTCATGGTAAATATGTATTTACACTGTAATTTTAGTGTAAGTCCACTGTAAATTATCACAATAAATACTATATTTGCATTGTAATTTACAAGTAATTTGGTGTAAGTCACCGTGAATTTCACTGTAAAGAAGTGTACCAATTACACTGTAACTCCTCTAAATTCACAGTGAAATTCACTGAGGACTTATTTCCTCCTTTTGTCTACAGAAGGGATTAAAAAGGGTTAGGTCCAAGGTTTTTGTGTTCATAGGGAAAGGAGAAGAAGGGGACAAAGGGGAAACAAGAGGAGTGTTTTGTCAGGTGTTTTTGCCGTCTTTTGGGGTATCGGGTGAGGGGAACAGTTGAATGAGATACCCATTAGCGTACATACAAACAGCACATACGTTTCCCATTAGAAAAACAGCGGACATTCATTTTTCTGAAAATACAACCGCAGCAATTTGATTGGCTCAAAAATTTGACTGAAACCGAATTCCTTTTCAGCCGAGCCGACTGTCCAGTAGACAGTCCCTTCCTCAAAGTTCTGATGTATTCCATTCTTTTATTGTAGATACACAGCAAGTTGCAGTTCCTTTCAAAACACCTGATCAGCCACCAGCCCCACCTGTTCGTCGCCGACCCCATGATGCTGGTGTTCCAGTGGTAGTCAGACAAGGTACAATGCGCAATGAACTTGCCCGTTCAAAATTCCGAATGTTCAAATATTTGCTTTTCCCTAAATTGTCCTCTTGCAGTCCCAAGGCCAGCCGCTTTCCAATTTATTGCTCCTCCGCGTGACAAGGAAACTACAGGAAATGCTTGGCGGCACGGCAAGAACTTCAGGAATGAGCGGAAGGTCAAGAGTGCCGAAAAAGGCAAGTACGGCTAAACTCAAGGGGAGCGGCGTTGCAAAGGCCGAGCACCAGGCAGCACGTTACGTTATCCCCTTCGTGGGAATGGGCCTTGCGATTCTCTCCTGTCAGTTGTTTTCTAGATACACGAGCCAATATACATCTGGGTGAATAGCCGTATGCACTTGCACATTGTCAGGCTAGAGTGAATGGGATGACACTGTTTGATGCGGGTGATGATTGACTTTGACTACTTGAAGTCAATACGTGGTTTAAGGGGCCGTTTGGATTGTGATTATGTTTGCCTTATATTGTCACATTATTTTTACCATACTTGCCTAACTTGAGTTGCTCAAATTGTTAGCCATACTTTAGCTTGCCTAAAGAAATCTTGCCACACTTGAGGTTCACTGCTTATAAAAAAAAAATCTTGCTTTATGTATGGATAGAACCAAACACCTACCCCTCTGTCCCATAATGTAAGACGATTTTTGATACTACACTAGTGTCAAAAACGTCTTACGTTATAGGACGGAGGGAGTACCTAACTTGGTCTTTGCCTAAGTGTGGCAAAGTTTGGCCAGAAACCAAACAGCCCTTAACACTCATTGGCCGCGGGCGCCAAAAGTTTCAATTTTCTATTCGACCACCTCGTCCCGGCAATTTTCTGTATATGTACAGTCGATGCATTTCTCTGTTTTTATAAAACTAATAGTCAAACTAGTGTGCAATTAGCTACTATTTATTTTAGCAAATAATTACTACTACCGTCCCGGTTTACTAGTCCTCTTACATTTTGGATCATATTCTGACAATAGCTTTAACTAATAAAATTTAACTTATATGTAGCATAAAATAATAGCATTAGAAACTACGTTCAAATACAAATTCAAAAATAATTTATTATTTCATGCGCTAAAATTTATTAGTCAAACATGTGGCCAAAGCTTGATCTAAAATATAATGAGGACTAATTTACTCGGGCGTAGGTAGTAACTAGTTGTGCCTTCTCTATTATTTAAAAGCTCTTTTAAGATGGTTCCTCTAGTCCCTGAGAGGAAAGAGAAATATTTGATCTAAACCGTCCATTCATCAAGGATATATTTGACCACACAATATATTCTAATTATGGCAATTACTTGTCAAAAGGGAATGTTTAAAATATTTCCCTCGTCTCTTTTTATTTTATAATATACTAAAAAATCACGTTCCAGCCTCCTACCGTATGTGTTGTATTATCTACCATATGATATGAATAATTCCCCTAAAAAAAGGACCGGTAATCATCATGTAGTAAAATATGATACGTATCCATGGGATCCTACAAAATTGTATACACACTACAATGTACAAATGATATTAATATAATTCATCTAGATTGCTAAGTAATAATCATCATAATAATTAACAGTTTGTGTGCTCGCATTATTCTGAGAAAGGCAATAAAGAAAATAGATGTACGCATGCCATCCTAGGAACGTGTTTGACTTTTTATTGTGTCATGTGAAATAAAACGTTTTCCGTCATACATTTTCTTCTCAATCAAATAAAATGTGCAAGAACACTGGTACACATGGCTGCTGTGTTAAAGAAAAATACTGATCGTGGCAGGTCAACATTTTTTAGGGAGTCAAGCACAAATTCATTCATAAGAGTTGGGAACGTTTTGCACGCGCGTGCACCAAGCCGCCGCGTCACGCCCCTGGCCTTTGCTCGCCTGCAGAGCCGCGCCTCGCCCTCGACCACTCGCCATAACGCGCCAAGCCGCCCTGGTGCCCTACAACGCCGCCGTCAGAGCCCCCTTGACGGCACGCCGGCGTCCGCAGCGCGCCTCTGCCACGGTCTGCGCCGCCCGAGCCACAGCCACGCGCCAGCTGCCCCCTTGAGCAGTCCAAGCTTATCCGCACGCTCGTCTGCAAGCTCTCGTCGGCGCCATGTCGCCCTGCAACAACAGAGAGGCGGTTCGCCGCCGTTCTTATCTCCGGCCGCCTCGGGACCGACCTAACCGCGCTATAAAAGGGGGCTCCCGAGCACGTTCGAGCCTCAGGCAGCCTCGCACCACACCTCTGGCGCGCCCCACGTCCAGCAAGCAACGGCGGGAGACCTTCTTCCTCGCCTCCGACCGATTCGGCCGCCGCCGCCCTCCGGCCGATTTCGTCGCAACCAAAGCCCCTCTCGTCCATCCAGCGCCACCATCCGACTCCACGTGATCGTGCGGAGCCGCCCATCACCTTAGCCCCGACCAGGAGCCACCATAGCCTAAACCCCCAATCCCTCCCGAAGCCATCTCCGCCGCGAAGCTCGTCGCCGGCGACTCCGTCCACGTCGGCGACCATGGCGGGTACCCACAGGTTCGCCTCGACCACCTGAGCACACCCATGTGCTCAGATCCCCGAGGGATGCCTCCGTTCGCCGGCGAGCCTTGCCGGAGCTCCGCCTCTGTTCGGTCGGAGACGACGCGCGCGTGGAATGGTCAAACCTGACCAGTGGGTCAGGCGGGCCCACTGTCAGCGACCCAACGCCGGTCCACGCAGGCATAAGTGGAGGCGTATTCCCAGAGTACGTCTTTGACGTGTGCATATATTCGAATAGTTTTTCTTTTATTTTTAATAACAGAGTTTGACCAAAACTTTGACCGACCATAACTTTTTAAATAAAACTCCAAATGAGTTGATTCTTTTTTCTATCTTCCTCAAATTTAGTCTAGTTTATTTTAAGATTTATTTGGAATTTTTCCAAGCAACTTTTTTGTACTGTTTTTAAAGTATGTGTTATTTGAATATTTTTTAAAATAGGAAATGGAGGGGAGTTATCACTTTGAAAAGTTTTGGAGAGCACCTCACCCCTCCACAACTTGAAGGCAAGCATTCTGAACCCTGGCATAATATTGTGTGTTATTTGACACGGTGACAACCCCACCTCGACACGGGGTATACGTCATTTTATGTGATGATATGTTCCTACTCATGAGTGCATATTGATGATTTCATGTTGTTGGAGTTTGATATGTTTGTGATAGTAGTCACCATCATATGCCTTTCATGCATACCGAAGGAAATCCGGGAAAGCCTCTGTCTTGGGTAGACACGGTCTTGTCCCTAGTCCTCCGTCGAGACGGTCGTGTCACGTATGGCATGAGGTGGTAGGTCGCGTGGTGATTCCGTCTGTTGGTTGAAGTATAAATTGTTATGCTAACCATGCAGGGAATACTAAGCCTCCTGAGTCGACCATAGATCGAGTCTTGTCCCGGTAACCCCCATACTTGTTTCGTACTCCCACTTGTCCCTGCCATAGGTAGGGTACGGTTCAGTAAGTGTAAACCCCTTCCTAGCACACACCGTACAGAGAGGCCATGATGGAAGATACCGGCTGCATCCGGTAGGCATGCCACCTGGTCCGGGGGCATGGGTGTTTCCGGTTGGGACCGAGAGGGGGGCACCCCTTAGAGCGCGCGATATAAATTTGATCCCATGCTACGCGAGGTTGTAGCCTCCCCACTTAGAGTTTTGCTTAACAAGTGTTGTGGTTGACTCCAGACACCGGTGAGTTAAGCTGGTGTGTGCGAGTTAGGCGTGTTTTCAATTAAAAGACCGTAAATGGAATTAGTCCCGATGGACTAAAGGAATCCGTTACTCGTGGGTAAAGAGTACACCCTCTGCAGAGATTAAATCTATTCGAATAGCCGTGTCCATGGTTAAGGACTACAGTCTCGGATGGGTCAAGTGTCGGTCTTAGTGTCGGTCTTCGGAGGAGAAACTACTAAACCAGAACTTGGATCGTGACTTGTGACGTGTGATGATCATGATTACTATTTGTTATGGACTAACCCGTTATGTTATTAAAATTATCAAGTATCCCTGGGATGGTTCTACCTCTTGTATATTTCACTGTGATTATTTATAAGCTCTTTATGTGGTGTCACTAAGACGCCCGACTGTGGCACGCTTGTTATTTATTTACTTTAGAAGCCCTTTATGTGGTGTCGCTGAGACGCCCGACTGTGGCATGCTTGTTATTTATTTACCTTATAAGCCCTTTATGTGGTGTCGCTGAGACGCCCGACTGTGGCATGCTTGTTATTTATTTACCTTATAAGCCCTTTATGTGGTGCCGCTGAGACGCCCGACTGTGGCATGCTTGTGATTTATTTAGTTTATAAGCCCTTTATGCGGTGTCGCTGAGACGCCCGACTGTGGCATGCTTGTTATTTATTTACTTTATAAGCCCTTTATGTGGTGTCGCTCAGACGCCCAACTGAGGCATGCTCGTTGTTTACTAACCTTTCGAGGCGTCGCTTCAGACACCCGATCGGTGCCTTTCATTAATACTCTGTTATTGCATATTAATGTTTATAAATAACCTGCTCGCATGCATCAGAGATTTTATTTTGTGACTTACGCTGTGATTATAAAATATTTCAGAACATGATTATCGTTTGTTATATTATACCCGTGTTCATAATGTTTGCGAGTACATTCAAAGTACTCACTGGCTTGTCCCTGGATATTGTCTTGGCCAGATTGCTTGCATGGAGAGGAGCGATGCAATGACAGCCCCGGAACCTATGCAATGATGATAGCAGCCTCGCGAAGATAGGAGTTACCCTGGTCAGCTGTTCTTGTGGGAAATGGAGTCCCATAGACGCTGATGATCCACAAACCGCTTCTGCCATCAACCACTAGAAACCATTTGTTGTACTCATAGGCCAGAATGGTCTTGTACTACATATTTTGCTATTTGCTTGGAATTTCTGTATCAAGTTGGTGCCTCATCAGCTAACAGTAATCCTGGGGCTGGTGAGCACAAGGGCCATTTTCTGGGAAATCAATACCCGAAAAACCGGTCGTGACACTGCTCCGGCTCGTTCCTGTCTCGGCCTCGCAGGGGGCCCCTGCTCGGCCTCGCGCTACCGCATTGCCGCGCGCTAGGATTTGACAGGACGCAATGCGGTTATTCTATTTTCATCCCCACCGCACGCACCCTAAAACCTAAAAAACCTAAGATAGATAGTGGGGTCACGGATGTGACGGACTCGCCTCCGGATGCGACGACGTGGCACGCCGCGTTGTCGCCTACTCCGGCTCGTTCCTGTCTCGGCCCATACTTGGGCTAATCCCAACAAAAGTCTAAAAAAACATCTGGAGAATTAAAATTACAAAGAAAACCAAACAAAGAAAATATAGAGCATCATGCACCTTCGCCTTCCAATGTGGAGTGCAATCTCCAAAACCTGAAGTTCAACCATTAATAAAAAAGAAGTCCAGATCCTACTGAAGATAGTGCCTGTGGTCCAGCTCCACACTTACACACTAGTTACAACAAATTGCAGAAAGAAATCTACTAAGGGTTTTTTTATTTCTAGAATGTAATCTGTCCTGGAATATCAATGTCAAAAATATGAACCTGCATTCAAGAAAATTTTTGTTGTGACATAAAAAAACTAAGAAAGAAGCACCTGGGAATAATAATGTTTAGTGTCGAAGAAACAAAATGCACAAGGTGTAAGTTAACTAATCAAATGTTCTAAATAAAGATAAGTTCAAGTTGTAAAAACACAGAAGTTTGGCGTTTTGAGAAAACATCAAGTGAACATGTAGAAAGACAAATTACACAGAAGCAAAAATCTTGTAAGTTCACGTTAAACACAAACTGAAGTATGCAAACATGTTACAAAAAAATAAGTAAGGTATGCATGCATATTTGGGAATAATCCCATAGTTGCCACAGAACAAACTAAAACCCAAATTAGAAAATTGAAAATTACAAAAAAAAGAAAAAATATAGCGCGATGTTGCACCACCTTGCAATGTGGAAATCAGGAAGTTCAATGATTGGTACCATAGAAGTCCAATTACTACCACAGAATGTGGATGATCCAAAAAACTAGTCCCGAAGATAGAATAAATATAAAAAGGATGATTTGTGTATCTATGGACCAGCTCTACATTTACGTATATGAGTACTCTGAAAAACAAAAAAACATACACAAATTTTTTATAACAACACCAACCGAACAGATCGTATTGCAGCATCACCCAAAAAACATGCATTAAAACGAGGGAAGTTCAAGCACAAAAGGTGCAGAAGTCCAACTCTATAACACAGACAGTAGAATCAAGGAAAAAATGCATTATCGAATTTTATTTTCAGATTTAATCACTTGGGTGACTACACCTTCTCAGTCCGCGACCTCGAACGATATCCTATTGCGCCGTGACATCAAAACGATAAATCAACCAAGTTGTCTCATTAAAGAACCGAAAACTAGCATGGGCCGACATGAGATCCAATCGCCCGATTTCAGGGGTGTATTCGCCTTCCCGATCGAATTAACAACGCATGAACGGTCCAATCTCACTACTTCAATCAAATCCGCCCTCTATATTCAAATAAAAATAACAAATCCACAGAAGCCGCGGAACCACTCCCGCGGACGAAGAACACAGAGTCTGAAATCAAATCCGTTGAAATTAACGACAAATTGCCCATGAAACTCGTACTTACACCAAATTACCATCATTTTGGAGGTTCTAGAACATCCAGTAAATGCATTAAACTTATAAACAGACACGAGTTCATCCGCCCCGAGAGTGAATCCGCCAAAATGCAAAATTACGAATCAAAACGAGCATTTAGATGCAGGTATGAGTATATGGATTACAGTCACATCCCAGACAACACTACCGACCGGAATAATTCGCAGGGGAAGCCACGGTTGCGAAGATAGCCCGAAGGTCGAGTTCGTACACAGGGAAGTTCAGGCGCGTTATATGGGAAGTTCAGGTTGTGATCAGAATATTATTCTGATCCCGTGATCAAAATAGTGTTTATGAACCAAAAACCAGCACGGGCCGACACGAGATCCAATCGCTCGATTTCAGGGGTGTATTCACCTTCCCGGTCGAATTAACAACGCATGAACGGTCCAATCTCACTACTTCAATCAAATCCGCCCTCTATATTCAAATAAAAATAACAAATCCACAGAAGCCACGGAACCACTCCCGCGGACGAAGAACACAGAGTCTGAAATCAAATCCGTTGAAATTAACGACAAAATGCCCATGAAACTCGTACTTACACAAAATTACCATCATTTTGGAGGTTCCAGAACATCCAGTGAATGCATTAAACTTATAAACAGACACGAGTTCATCCGCCCCGAGAGTGAATCCGCCAAAATGCAAAATTACGAATCAAAACGAGCATTTAGATGCAGGTATGAGTATCTGGATTACAGTCACATCCCAGACAACACTACCGACCGGAATAATTCGCAGGGGAAGCCACGGTTGCGAAGATAGCCCGAAGGTCGAGTTCGTACACAGGGAAGTTTAGGCGCGTTATATGGAAAGTTCAGGTTGTGATCAGAATATTATTCTGATCCCGTGATCAAAATAGTGTTTATGTATATATATATTATATAGGGATTGACTATTCGTCACCCTGGGTGAGGAATAGTTATTCTTCACCCCCTTTATTTTACCATCAATGCATCGTAATTTTACGTTACGTAAGTTTTGTCTTATTTTCGATGTAAAGAGAGACTGTAAGAAAATATATAATCTTCATAAAAATATTTTATGTTATGTAAAATTACAAACGTGAAAACATAATGTAAAATACACATAAACTGTAAATTTTCTTGTCTTATGACCTATATTTTTATTTTCTTATGCAAAATTTTACGTAGTGAATCAATAGGAATGTAACTATTTGAATTCCAAATGTAATTTAATTATGAAACGATTGTAAGATTACCTCGGTGAAGAATAACTTATTCTACACCCTGGATGATGAATAGCATCACTATATATATATATATATATATATATATATATATATATATATATATATATATATATATATCACGCTATTCGTCACCCTGGATGAGGAATAGTTATTCTGACCTTTTTTATGCCAAATTTTACGCAGTGAATCAATATGACTGTAACTATTTGTATTTGAAACATAATTTATTTATGAAATGATCGTAAGATTACCTCGGGTGAAGAATAACTATTCTGCACCCTCGGTGATGAATAGTGTTACTATATATAAACAATGTGTAGTTCTCATTAATTCATGCTGGGACTGCTCATTTTCTATCAGCGCCACTCATGCTCGTTTTGTTATTTTTTTTGCTTGATTTTCCTTTCATAATTATTTTGCATGGTGATGCGAGCCTGGTAATGTGGATCCCATCTGGTCAAAGATATTTGAACACCGCCTAGTGTGCATGGTCCCAAAGCCTTCAAAATTGATGTAAGGTGTATTAGTTTGTTTTTAAAAAAGTCAAACATCTCTAACTTTGACAAACTTTATAGAAAAAGAAATGGTTAATACCAAATTGTTATAATTAGATCCATCATGACATATAGTTTCATATTTTATTTATTAATATCATAAATGTTATGTATTTTGCTATAATCATGCCATGGGTTCATCGGAATGGTAATATCGTGGTCGTGTGGGAGAGAAGAAAAATTGA
This sequence comes from Aegilops longissima, assembly GCA_021605205.1. Lineage (NCBI taxonomy): Eukaryota > Viridiplantae > Streptophyta > Magnoliopsida > Poales > Poaceae > Aegilops > Aegilops longissima. The sequence continues at coordinate 12,532,920 of CM038678.1, forward strand.
GAGAAAAGAAGTAGCAAACCGGTAGGCTACATGGCCACTTAGAGCATCTATAGTATTGCCCCTATATGTCTGGGTTGACTGGGACACCCTTATATTCAGCCCATATCTAGGCCGGATATGGGAAATGCTATGTGCGGGTACTAGAACATATTCGTTGCATAGGTGTCCATTGTTGAAGTTATCTTTGTTGAAGTTAACAGTCGGAAGAGCATGTGGTACTTACCTTAGAGCATCTCCAGCCGTTGGCCCCAGGCGGCTCATAAAATCGCCGCCTGGGGGCGAACCGGCGCTAAAATCGGCCTGGGGGCTTTCGGCTTCCCAGCCGCCGGCCCCAGGGTCGCCCTCAGAAGGCGTCTTTTAACATTTTTTGAAAAGGGATTCGGCTAAAATTCGGCAAACCGGACATAGTTTCGGCTAAAATTTGGCAAACATGACATTACTTAGGTGACTTAAATAGTTCTTTATATAGGAAACTGAAATACTTAAAAAAACAAAGGCCGCAACTACAGGCCAAAGAGCGCGCTGACCACGGTGAAGTTGCCGTCGTCGCCGCCATCGCCGTTGTCATCGTCGTCATTCTCCTCCTTCACACGGCCTCACCTGCTCGACCCCTGCCCGGGGTCGCCCCGGCGGACCGGTGGCGGCGCGTCGTCATCGTTGTCGTCATTGAGGACGACGACGCCTCCCTCATCGCGGCCACGGCGCCGAGCAGTGAACTGCTCAAAGGCGCGGCACTGGCGCTCCGGCTCCATCCGCGCCCAGTCTTCGCGCGCCCACTTCAATGCCGCCGCCTCGAAGAGCACCGATTCCGTCTTCACGGCGGCGAGCCCTGGCTGTGTCTTCACGGAGGCGAGCCCTGGCTGTGTCTTCACGGAGGCGAGCCCTGGTTGTGTCTTCACGGAGGCGAGCCCGGGCTCCGTCTTCACGGCGGCCGGCTTCGTCTTCGGCTTGATGAAGAGGGGAGGAGCCGAGGAGGAGGCGCGCCCGCCCTCGTTGATGACGATGCCAGCCCTGCGGGTGCGCCGGCCGAGCGGTGTCTCCGTGGGCTCGGCCTTGACGCTGAACAGCGTCGGCGACCCAAAGGAGGAGGAGCGGGAGGAGGAGGAAGAAGAGGACGCCGTCCTCATCGGCATCCATTGGCCGCCGCTCCGGACTGGGACGGCAGGGTACATCATCGGCGGGTCGTTGCCGCCCTCGAGGTGCCGGAGAACGGCGTGGAGCATGCGGCCGGTGCGCCCCACCACAGGCGGCACCCCTCACTGTTCTTGGTGCCCCTTTGGTGGAGGCGAGCCGCTACGCCTGCCGGTGCTGGAAGTACTCCGCCCACGCCTCGTGGTTGCCGGTGGCGTACTGCGGGAGGGCCTGCTGCTCCTCCATCAGCGACACCCGCACGCAGTCGACCTCCTCGGCGAAGTAGTCGGGGCGCACGTCGACGTCGGGCAGCGGGGGGATGGCGACGCCACCGGCGCTGAGCTTCCATCGCCCCGGTGCGCGCATGTCGGGAGGCGTCAGGATGTTCGCCTCAAACAGCAAGTGGGCTTCCCACTCGTGCAACGTGCGGTGGCCGAAGCCATTGGCCGCCACGCCATCGCTGGGGAAACGCTCGCCCATCGTCGCGGCTGGGCATGGGGAGAGACGGGAGGAACGTCGGCGGCGGCTCCGCACGGGGAGAGAGAGGTAGAGCTCGGCGGCTGTGGGCGGTGTGTGGTCACAGGCGAGGGGGAGGCGTGGCTTTAAGCGGCCGGGGGGATGGGCGTCGTGTGTACGCGTGGTGGGAGAGGGGGCGTCTCCGTGCCGCCCGTGTGGAATCAATGGCCGCGCCGCCCGTGAGGAATCAATGGAAGGCTGACCTGTCGCAGCCTTCGGATTAACTCCCCGAGGGAAACCGAGGTGATGAGGACGATGAGGCTCGGGGGTCGCTGACTCGGCGGGCCCGCCGTTCTTTTGCCAAAAACACTTGCCCCGGCGCCCCCGGGCGCCCCCAGCGCGTCGGGTTCAGCCTGGGTCCGCCGGCGCCAATTTCGGCCCAAACCGGCAAAAACAGGCTCCTGGGGGCGTGACTAGGCCGATTTTTGGCCGCCGGCGCTGAAAAATTTCAGGGGGCTGTTGGGGTGCGGCTGGAGATGCTCTTAAGCAGGGTTTGCTTTCCTATAGAATCAGTCAGTTCCGACATTTAGTGGTACTGGAGATTAGAGATCCTGATCCACTTCTCCAGTTTTCAAAGATTTCAAAATTTTCCTTGTTCTTCAGGTGGTAGTGAGATTGCAAGGATTGTCATTGATTAAAGTACCACTGAAGTGGATGAAGCAAAATAGTTTCTAGAAGATGTTCGTGTTACATTCCCTCAGGTTGTGGTTACAATGTGCTTCTATCATTTGACTCAAATTATTATTGATTGGTTAGCCTCACAAAATCTTGATAAGTTTGTGGTCCTATTTGCTCTTTTTCCTATATGTAGTTTCCTCACACAGGTAGAAGAGATTGTATGAGCGCCCCGTGTGAGATCTACTTTAGCCACTAAAGGTGCCCAATGGTGTTGGTGTGGTTGGTACTGAACTATCACTGTCGTAACCTCCGTGTCCTGCTACTATGGCTTTGGTGGACTACCTCCTTCTCGGCCACTACTCTGCTTCCCTCACAGCTCAACGCGGTGGTGATAGTCTCGTCCTTGGTACTGATGAGTTTGTGGTTTCCTCTCTCTCTCACTCCCTTGTGCACTGAGATTGTCCGGCCATCGAGCCGTGGCTGATTCTGCGGTAGACCATTGAGCCATTGATTGGAAGCTTGGTTATGTGGTAATGGTGCCTGTGGTGCACTGTTCTGTAGTGACTGCTATTATGTTACCAATTATATGAGTGATGCCGTTTATCTACCCTGAATAGATGTTTAGAGCAATGGACTTTCCTCGGTTACTTTTTGTTTTGTTTTGTGTTTTGTTCATTTAGAGAGACCTGATTGGTGGTTCATTTTGAATGTCACAGGAGTTCAAAGCTAAAGGGGGGAAAACCTGGAAGTCAGGAGCAGAGGGAAGGGAAGTTGAAACATGCCAGCCATGTGTAGTCGATTGTCCTCGGTTCTGGTGAGTTCCTAGTCTCCTACCCCTTGTGCCTTGAGATTATCCAGACATCGAGATGTGGCTGATTGTGGTGCTGAGCATCAAGCCAACGATCGACGGCTCAGTTATGTGGTCATGTTGCCTGTGGTGCTGGTCTTCTGGCCATCTTATCTCTAGTCACTTTAAGCAGCAATGAGAACCTTGTGCTTCTGTATTGAAATGAGATTGCTCACTCTATGATGTTTACTCATGTATTTGAGGTTGCTATGTTAATTTCCTTTCTGTAAGCGTGATTACAAGCATCCGCTTATGATTTGTATGGCCTGTATGTAAAGATAAAGTTGATGGTTTGGTTGTGTATTTACTACATCATTGTCTTGCTGGATGTAATGAGAAAAAAATGTTCTTTTAGGGCCATGCGTTAGATCGGTGTACAAAATGATATTATTTCTCTTTGTTTAATCGCAGCCATAAGAACTACTTTTTTGGGGGAAAATGATCCACTGTTTTTTATCTTAATCATAATCTGTGTTCTAACTTGTGATCCTGCAACAGGCTACTTGTGAAAAAGGCCAAGAGGAGATGGAGTGCCTGCCTGGTGGCTTCCCATTCCCAGGAGTCGTCATGTTTCTTTCTTCCTTGAAATAAAGGTTGAATGAAAGGTAAGACGAGCAATCAAGCATAGATAGGCAGTGGAAATGTTTTGTCTTTGTCTACTCCACCCAAAGCAACAAAATTTCCATTTACCAATGTAATGTAGGTGGTTGGTGCTTTTCATTTCTTAATTGTTCATTAGCTACTGTGAAAAACTGTTGATAGTTCTTGATATAGCTCTAACTCGAAATAGCCAGCAGAATTAATGTTGCTTGTCCAAACTTATCATATGTAACCAACAGAGAAATTATGGACTTTAATTTCTAGTCCTAGCTAGTTCTATTGACCCATCTGCTAGTGCTGTGAATTTGCATATATGGCTGTCACATGTAAATATTATCTCTAGATTTTGATCAACAGAGTGGAACTACACACCCAATTTATCTGCATGTCTTTGTGGTTTACCAATTTCCTTTGTAAATTCTGGGATTTGTGGCATTCTTGATTTGTTGCATGTGTTGCACTTCATATGAAGACGCCGACACCATGGAGCTTGTCAAGGTCCACTCCCTCTCTTCTCCTCCCCACATCTCACTCTCTTTGATTTAGTTTGGCATGTGTGGTTCCCTGGCTTGTCAAATTTTCTAGCCAAGTCATGGGTTTTCTTCTTTTGCTGCTTGTGGATGTACTGAATCCAATTACTCAGTGCAACAAGTGCACGGAGTAATTGGATTGACTTGTGGATGTAATGAATCAACAAAGCATTATTTCCCCTTTTCACTTCTCCATTGCACAGATTTGTCAATTGGGAACAGTTATCTGTTCTAGAGGTTTAGGACATTTCTTCACGCAATGCCTTATGTGGTCCTGGTTTACTGTTTGATTGAATGATTGATTGATGTCATTGATGTATTTCTCTAGTTGCCTGTTGAAATGGTCCTTTATATGATGCTAGTTGAACCTAAATGTTGTGTTAATCTATACTACCAGTAAAGTAGGTGTTTGCAATCCTTTAGTATAATGTGAATGTACTCATTGGGAGCCTTGCTCTTTTACTTGTGAAATGCAGCTGTTGATCGTGTACTTGTGATTATGCATGGGGAACTTGTGTGAACTGGTAGAGAAGCTTTCCAGGTATTCATGATAAATATTTTGTCTTGTGTTGTCAAACAGGCAAGGTACACGGTGGTATGCCCAGTTTTCGGCCTTGGCATCTTCCGTTGGCCCTGCTGCCATGCCGCGGTGGTGCTGTTAGGCATAGGCTACCAAACCGGCACGGTGAGCTTCTCCATCTTCTCTCCCTGTCGCCCTCTGGTTCTGAGCATGTGTCCATCGAGCCATGGCTGTGGTGATCTCTCTGGGTTCATAGCAATCGTGCTCATGTGAATAGCAAGTGTATGCGTATGCAAATGTGTTCTACATACAAGTAGATCATTCTCAGTTAGATATAGCATGTACCGGCTCCTCTTATGATTGTATGGCTCACACCCTCAAGCTCGAGGAGTTGGTTGTGGTTGTTGGGGTGTGGCTAGGATGTTAGGTTAACTAGCTGGTGGTGCTGGTGTTGTAGACGCCACATCAGTGACTCGGCCAAGCTCCAGGTGTGGCCTGGCCTTGCTGGATTTACTGATTAATTCGGGTTTTACAACATGGTCAACTTGCTATCTTGATGCTTATCTTTTTAAGCAGTTGTGTGGCTAATTGCTTATCCTTCATTTTTCTGAAATGGAACAGTGCCTTGTGGTGTATGATTATTCAGTATAATAGTGCCTTGTTACCATTTCCTTGCTTTTTTTGTTGTTACATAAGTGACTAAGTTGTTTGATGAACTCTGGATTACTAAAATCCAAGGACTGGCCAATCCATAAACTGACTGCAATACTAAAATCTCACTCGATCTACTATAATGTTTTTTTTTAAAAAAGTGGTAGTTTTCGGCATAAAATCGTAAAGTGGTAGTTTGTAGGCACAGATCGACGGAATGTGGTAGTTTTTTGTTAAATAGTCGTGGCGTCGGGGTGGTACTCCGCAACCACAGGTGTCATTTTTTCCATGCTATCTCTAATTCGGACCTGACGGGAATTCTAGCTTGCAAACGTGCGGTGCAGTTAGCAATGGAGATGGATGTGCTCGTTGTTGAGGTGGATAGCAAAGGGGTAGTGAGCATGTGTAAACTGCCCCGAAAGAACCTCTCTCATCTTGGTCCGCTGATCCAAGAAACTAAAAAGTTGCTAAAAACGCCAATGGAGTAGCCCACAGTCTGGCGCATGAATCAGGAACTAGATTTTTTCAAAACTATCACTTTTTTGAAGCAAATTCAGAAACTATACGACACAATGCAAAACAAATCAAAAGTATGCCCCTGTTGGCCTCACGTGGGCCGAAAAGGGAGTTTTCGACCACCATTTGGCCGAAAAGGGGTCGTCGGCCTGCGGTTGACTGAAGACGGGCTCTTCTAGGCCGAAGACATGGCGTCGGTGGTGGCCCGGCCGAAAATAGTAGCTTCGGCCACCAGTCGACAGAAATGGGTCGTTTTCGGCCACACAGAGGCCGAAGTGGTCTTCGGCCACCCATCGACCGAAAAGGTTGGATAAGCTAGCCGCGCCCGTCTTCTTCCTCTCGCCTCTGTTCTTCTTTCTCTCCTTTCTCTCTCTTGTTCTTCTCTGTAGGTCGCCACCCCACGCCGATCTCCTCCATTTGCCACCCATTTTCACATCCAAGCCACAGAATCGATAGATCGTAGCAATCCCCGACGGCCTACGGTGTTTTTTCTTGCTATGGGATAGTTTTTGATGCGTTTGGGGAGGAGTAGCCATGGTGGGAGGAGGACGTGGGGTTGGGCAGTAGGTGGTGGTGAGGAGGAGCAGCAGCTGTGGAGGAGGAGGTGCGGCTTGGGGGTGAACGGAGTTGAACCTTGATACGTCTCCAACGTATCTACTTTTCCAAAGACTTTTGCCCTTGTTTTGGACTCTAACTTGCATGATTTGAATGAAACTAACCTGGACTGACGCTGTTTTCAGCAGAACTGCCATGGTGTTGTTTATTGTGCATAAAACAAAAGTTCTCAGAACGACCTAAAAATCCACGGAGATAACTTTTGTAAAATATAAAAAATACTGGCGAAAGAATCAAGGCCAGGGGGCCCACACCTTGTCCATGAGGATGGGGGCGCCCCCCTGTCTCGTGGGCCCCCTGAAGCTCCACCGACCTCAAATCCAACTCTATATATTCCGTTTCGCAGAGAAAAAAATGAGAGAGAAAGTTTCATCGTGTTTTATGATACAGAGCCGCCGCCAAGTCCTAATCTCTCTCGGGAGGGCTGATCTGGAGTCCGTTCGGGGCTCCGGAGAGGGGGATTCGTCGCCGTCGTCATCATCAACCATCCTCCATCACCAATTTCATGATGCTCACACTCGTGCATGAGTAATTCCATCATAGGCTTGCTGGGCGGTGATGGGTTGGATGAGATTTACCATGTAATCAAGTTAGTTTTGTTAGGGTTTGATCCCTAGTATACACTATGTTGTGATATTGATGTTTCTATGACTTTGCTATGCTTAATGCTTGTCATTAGGGCCCGAGTGCCATGATTTCAGATCTGAACCTATTATGTTTTCATGAATATATATGAGTTCTTGATCCTATTTTGCAAGTCTATAGTCACCTATTATGTGTTATGATCCGACAACCCCAAAGTGACAATAATCGGGATACTTCTCGGTGATGACCGTAGTTTGAGGAGTTCATGTATCCACTATGTGTTAATGCTTTGGTCCGGTACTCTATTAAAAGGAGGCCTTAATATCCCTTAGTTTCCATTAGGACCCCGCTGCCACGAGAGGGTAGGACAAAAGATGTCATGCAAGTTCTTTTCCATAGGCACGTATGACTATATTCGGAATACATGCCTACATTACATTGATGAACTGGAGCTAGTTCTGTGTCACCCTATGTTATAACTATTACATGATGAATTACATCCGACATAATTATCCATCACTGATCCAATGCCTACAAGCTTTTAACATATTGTGCTTTGCTTATTTACTTTTTTGTTGCTACTGTTACAATTACTACAAAACTGATATCGTTACTTTTACCACTGTTACCATTACTATCATACTACTTTGCTACTAAATACTTTGTTGCAGGTATTAAGTTATCCAGGTGTGGTTGAATTGAAAACTCAACTGCTAATACTTGAGAATATTCTTTGGCTCCCCTTGTGTCGAATCAATAAATTTGGGTGGAATACTCTACCCTCGAAAACTGTTGCGATCCCCTATACTTGTGGGTTATCAAGACTATTTTCTGGCGTCGTTGCTGGGGAGCATAGCTCTATTCTTTGAGTCACTTGGGATTTATATCTGCTGATCACTATGAGGAACTTCAAAGACGAAAGAACTAAGATTTTTCCCTCAACTACGAGGGAAGGTAAGGAACTGCCGTCTAGCTCTGCACTAGATTCTCCTTCTGTTTTGAGTAAGCTTACGACACCTAAACCTGCTAATGCTATGAATTCTGATATGTCGCATGTTATTGATGATGCCACTTCTGCTATGCATGATACTTATGATGAAACTACTTCTATGCTTGATACTACTGTGCCATTAGGTGAATATCTTGATGAACAACTTGCTAGGGTTAGAGAGAATGAAATTATTGAAGATGAAATTATTGATGATAGTGATGATGAAGGTTCTCCCCCTAAGTATGAATTTCCTGTTGTTCCTGAGGGTTATGTTATGGATGAAGAAACTGCTAGAGATCTTTTTGCTTGCAATGATAGATATGATCTTAAGAAGTTACTAGCTAAACTTAAACATAAAACTCTGAATGCTAGAATGAAATATGACCCTGCGTTTGCTACTTCACCTATCTTTGTTACTGATAAGGATTATGAATTCTCTATTGATCCTGAAATAATTACTTTGGTTGAATCTGATCCTTTTTATGGCTATGAATCTAAAATTGTTGTGGCACATCTTACCAAGTTACATGATATAGCCACCCTGTTTACTAATGATGAGAAGTCTCACTATTATTATATCCTTAAGATATTTCCATTCTCATTAAAGGGTGATGCTAAAACTTGGTTTAATTCTCTTGATCTTGGTTGTGTGCGTAGTCCCCAGGATATGATTTATTACTTCTCTGCTAAATATTTCCCTGCTCATAAGAAACAAGCTGCCTTGCGGGAAATATATAATTTTGTGCAAATCGAAGAAGAGAGTCTCCCACAAGCTTGGGGGACGCTTCTCCGATTACTTAATGCTTTGCCTTGTCATCCTTTTAAGAAAAATGAAATAATTGGTATCTTTTATAATGGACTAACCGATGCTTCCAAGGACCACTTGGATAGTTGAGTTGGTTGTGTTTTCAGGGAAAGAACAGTCGACCAAGCTGAATTACTATTGAATAATATGTTGACTAATGAAAATAATTGGACCCTTCCTGAGCCAATTGAGCCAACTCCTGAGCCTATTCCTAAACCAACTCTGAAGAAGAGGGGAGTTCTATTTCTCAGTCCTGAAGATATGCAAGAGGCAAAGAAATCTATGAAAGAAAAAGGGATTAAAGCTGAAGATGTTAAGAATTTACCTCCTATTGAAGAAATACATGGTCTTAATATACCGCCTATTGAAGAAACACATTGTCTTGATAACCCGACACAGGTAGTAAAGGTAAATTCTCTCTATAGATGTGATAAGGTTGATATCCCATCTACTAAATTTCCTAGCCAATGTTTAGATGAATTTGATGATTTTACGGCTAGGCAAGAAAGTTTTAATGCTTATGTTGGTAGAGAATTAAAGAGTAATGCTTTCATGATAGGACGCCTGAGTGATTATATGGCTAGAGTTAAAGGTGAACTTAAACTCATTAGCAACTATGCTTCTATGGTTACCACTCAAGTAGAACAAGTACTTAAAGCTCAATGTGATTTACTCGATGAATTAAATAATAAACATGATTTTGCTGTTAGAGTGGCTACTAGAACTGGTAGAATGACTCAGGAACCTTTGTATCCTGAAGGTCACCCTAAGAGAATCGAGCATGATTCTCAGAGAAATAATTTAGAGGCACCTAGTCCTTCTAAAAAAAGAAAAAGAAAAATGATAGGACTTTGCATGCTTCTAGTGAACCTGTTGCAGACACACCTGAGAATCCCAATGATATTTCTGTTTCTGATGCTGAAACACAATATAGTAATGAACATGAATCTAGTGATAATGTTGATGATAATGTTCATGTTGATGCTCAACCTAGCAATAATAATGATGTAGAGATTGAACCTGTTGTTGATCTTGATAACCCACAATCAAAGAATCAATGTTATGATAAAAGAGACTTTGTTGCTAGGAAGCACAGTAAAGAAAGAGAACCATGGGTTGAAATACCCATGCCTTTTCCTCCTAAGCCATCCAAGACAACGGATGATGAGGATTTTGAGCGCTTTGCTGAAATGATTAGACCTATCTTCTTACGATGCGCTTAACTGGTATGCTCAGAGTAAATCCTTACGCTAAATTTATGAAGGATATCATTACAAATAAAAGAAAGATACCGGAAGCTGAAATTTCCATCATGCTTGCTAATTATACATTTAAGGGTGGAATACCAAAGAAACTTGGAGATCCAGGAGTACCAACTATACCATGCTCCATTAAAAGAAATTATGTTAAAACTACTTTATGTGATCTTGGAGCCGGTGTTAGCGTTATGCCTCTCTCTTTATATCGTAGACTTGAATTGAATAAGTTGACACCTACTGAAATATCTTTGCCAATGGTTGATAAATCAACTGCTATACCTGTCTGTATTTGTGAGGATGTGCCTGTTGTGGTTGCAAATGTCACTATCTTAATGGACTTTGTTATTCTTGATATTCCTGAGGACGATAGTATGTCGATTATCCTTGGTAGACCCTTTCTGAATACTGCAGGGGCTATTAATTGATTGCAACAAAGGCAATGTCACTTTTCATGTTAATGGTAATGAGCATACGGTACACTTTCCGAGGAAACAACCTCAAGTTCATAGCATCAATTCTATTGGAAAATTCCAACTATCATTATTGGAGGTTTTGAATTTCCTCTCCCTACTGTCAAGAAAAAGTATGATATTCTTATTGTTGGGGATATTCATATCCCCGTTGAGGTAACCTAGTGTTATTCGAAATTTCTCTGGTTCCATGTTATTCGGAACGAGTTTGCTAACAAGACTTGATCAACCTTGTTAGTGGATTCCTTTTGATGATCATGAGATGGATGAAACTAGAAGGAACAACCTTCTGTACTCTCTTTTTACTTTCTATTATTTAGAATAAATAATGCAAAAATAGTATTATCTGTCTGTTTTCTGAATTAACCATGCAATAAAAAATATCCTGAAAATAAAAGTTCTCCAAATGCACTGCAAATTTAGTATGATTTTTTATGGAATATTTGAGGATTTTAGGCACTGAAAACACAGCAGGGGGCAAGCACCTGGCCACGAGGGTCCAGGGCGCGCCCACTCCCCACCCCCTGCCTCGTGGGCCCACGATGGCCCCCCTCCACTTATTCCTGGACCCACACACTCCATCTTCCTCCCAAAAAAATCCTCATCCAGCTCAAGCACGAGTTCTAGCTCATTTTCCTGCGATTTTCGATCTCCTTGCTCAAAGCTCCATTCACAAAATTGCTTTAGGAGATTGTTGCTTGGTATGTGACACCTACATTGGTCCAATTAGTTTTTGTTCTAGTGCTCTATTCATTGCAATTTTTTGTTGCATAGATGAACCTGTGCTTGAGCTTGCATGTCAAATATATGAGGTCCCAAGTAATTCTAATACATGATATAGGCTCTAGGCACTTATGGGAGTAGTTGCTATCAATTTTGTTTAGTTTGATTTAGTTTTATTTTGAAGTTACTAAAAATTTCAGAAATTTTTCAGAGAAAGAAATATGTCCAGGAAAATGTACCAAGGTGGTTCCTCAACAAAGAGATGACCTAGGAGTGCTATGCGCGGGCAAGACGATGAACCACCAAGGGAAGCTGAGGTGCGGTCTTGTGAATGGTCGTCAGAAGATTTTATGGTCAATGCGGGCATCAAGGATGAATTTGATGCATATGTGTGTAATGCCGATCTTGAAGACTTCATGCAAGATAAGTGTCCTCAATACTACCAATTGACTGATTCATACGTGAGAAGATTTAAATTTACATCTTCGCATAATTCTCAGAATGTCCTGTTTGATATTTATGATCAATCTTATACCATGGACCTAGAAGATTTTACAACTTCTTGCAAACTCGCACAGTGGGGCAATGCTAATGAACCCCATAAATCTGAATATAAAGACTTTCTTGCTAGTATCACCGTGGGAGAATCTAGGGATATAGCACAAGCTACCATAGGGAGCATTCATTTTCCTACTATACATTATTTTGCTCTCTACATTGGTAGATGCATTAATGGTAAATATGAAGCATGTCACATGTGTGTCCCTGATCTTTGTGTTCTTAAGAGTGTTGTATTAGGCAATAAAGATTACAACTTGGGAGAGATTGTTGCATGTAGGTTGCATAATAATGGTTTAGTTGGAGATTTATTTGGAGGGATTTATGCGACCCGTGGTGCTAATTATCTTGGTATACCCCCACATGAGATGATAGGGAGTTGCCTCCCGCTTATATCGATTATGAAGCTATGGTCAATCATCGTTTTCTTGTGAGGAATGATCAATACATCCAGTATCGACTAATCTTTGACAGACCTCGCGCTGTCCATGTTACTCTCCCTGCTCCTTCCCTTTTTGATTACTAGGCAAAACGAAGATATGTTGTCACCAGGGAGGAGGCAATCGAATACGAGAGGAGAGCGGAGGCAGCTCGCCAACATGCCGCAGCTCAGGAGGCATTGGCTGCTGCATCTCAGTATGACCCCAATTATAACTTCGGATATCAGCCACGCTTTCCATGCAATAGACCAACTTAGGCTAAAAGCCTAAGCTTGGGGGAGTACGTATTTCTCACCGACTTTACATTCATGTTCACACACTATTCTGGTTGTCGGTGCTCATACTCTTTCATTGTATTATCCATGCTAGTTTAATTTATTTTTCTAGCTTTCTTCTTGTGTGTTTGATAAACCTTAAGAAAAAATAGTTAGTTTAATTTCCATGCTCGTAGTAGTCATTAAAAAGAAAACCCAAAAAGATTTCTCGTTCTTCTTTTGCTTGTTGGGAGCTTTCCCCTGTAAATAGTTTTATTTCTTTTCTTTCCTTTGGGGCTCGAGAGGAGAAGACCATAATGAAAATGTTTAGTGGCTCTCATATGCATGATTGTTGATTTAACCTAGAGCCCATATTACTTTGTCTTCTCCCTTGAATTGAATGCTTGCAGATTCCAGCTTAGTCCAATGCACGTGCGCTATTATTATTATCCACATCGTTCGGTCGTGCAAGTGAAAGGCAATAATGATGATATATGATGGACTGATTGAGATGAGAGAAGCTGGATGAACTCGACCTCTCTTGTTTTTGTAAATATGATGAGTTCATCGTTCCTGATACAGCCTATTATGAATAAACATGTTTGCAATGACAATTAGAGATTATAGTTGCTTATGCCATGCTTAATTATCTAGGAGTTTATAATGGTTTACCTTGCGTGCCAACATGCTATTAAAATGGTTGTGATGTGGTATGATAGGGTGGTATCCTCCTTTGAATGATTCCAGTGACTCGACTTGGCACACATTCACGCATGTAGTTGAAACAAATCAACATAGCCTTCACTATATTTATGTTCATGGTGGATTATATGTTACTCATGCTTGCACTCAATGTTGATTAATTTTAATGCATGTTCATGACTGTTGTCGCTCTCTCAGTTGGTCGCTTCCCAGTGTTTTGCTAGCCTTCACCTGTACTAAGCAGGAATACTGCTTGTGCATCCAAACTCCATAAACCCCAAAGTTATTCCATAAGAGTCCACCATACCTTCCTATATGTGGTATCTCCCTGCTGTTCGAAGTAAATTTGTATGTGCCAAACTCCAAATCTTCAAATGAAATTATGTCTTGTATGCTCGAGCATCTCATGTTTCAACTAGGGCTGTCTGTATCTTCAATGCTAGGTGGGTTATTCTCAAGGGGAGTGGACTCCACTCCTCATTCACAAGAAAATGGCGGGTAACCGGGATGCCCAGTCCCATGATAAAAAAGATCAAAGCAAATCAAAATAATTAAACAAAACTCCCCCAGGACTGTTGCTAGTTGGAGTCGCTCGTTGTTTCGAGCAAGCCATGGATTGATGCTTGTTGGTGGTGGGGGAGTATAAACTTTACCATTTTGTTTGGGAACCGCCTATAATGTATGTAGCATGGAAGATATCGAGATCTCATAGTTGTTGTGTTGACAGTGAAAGTATACCGCTCAAAATGTTATTCATCTCTATTTTAAAATCGAGCTCTGGCACCTCTACAAATCCCTGCTTCCCTCTGCGAAGGGCCTATCTATTTACTTTTATGTTAAGTCATCACCCTCTTATTAAAAAGCACCCGCTGGAGAGCACACTGTCATTTGCATGCATTACAATTAGTTTATATTGGGTACGACTTGACTGGATCTCTTTTACCACGAATTACAATGTTTAGTCAGTCCTTGATCTTTAAAGGTGCTCTGCATTTATGTTTTGCGGTCTCAGAAAGGGCTAGCGAGATACCATCTTGTTATATCATATTATGATTGTTTTGAGAAAGTGTTGTCATCCGAGTTTTATTATTATTGCTCGCTAGTTGATTATGCCATTGATATGAGTAAACATGAGACCTAAGTGTTATTGTGAATATGGTTAGTTCATAATCTTTGCTGAAAACTTGAATGCTGGCTTTACATATTTACAACAACGAGAGCAAATAGAGTTTGTAAAAGTTTTTCTTTATAAATTTCAGTTTATCAACTAAACTGCTTGAGGACAAGCAAATGTTTAAGCCAGGGGGAGTTGATACGTCTCCAACGTATCTACTTTTCCAAACAATTTTGCCCTTGTTTTGGACTCTAACTAGCATGGTTTGAATGAAACTAACCCGGACTGACGTTGTTTTCAGCAGAACTGCCATGGTGTTGTTTATTGTGTAGAAAACAAAAGTTCTCGGAATGACCTGAAAATCCACGGAGATAACTTTTGGAAAATATAAAAAATACTGGCGAAAGAATCAAGGCCAGGGGCCCACACCCTGTCCACGAGGGTGGGGGCGTGTCCCCCTCCCCCTGGGCGCACCCCTGTCTCGTGGGCCCCCTGAAGCTCCACTGGCCTCAACTCCAACTCTATATATTCCATTTCACGGAGAAAAAAATCAGAGAGAAAGTTTCATTGCGTTTTATGATACAGAGCCGCCGCCAAGCCCTGATCTCTCTCGGGAGGGCTGATCTGGAGTCCGTTCGGGGCTCCGGAGAGGGGGATTCGTCGCCGTCGTCATCATCAACCATCCTCCATCACCAATTTCATGATGCTCAGCGCCGTGCATGAGTAATTCCATCGTAGGCTTGCTGGACGGTGATGGGTTGGATGAGATTTACCATGTAATCAAGTTAGTTTTGTTAGGGTTTGATCCCTAGTATCCACTATGTTCTGAGATTGATGTTGCTATGACTTTGCTATGCTTAATGCTTGTCACTGATACATCTCCAACGTATCTATAATTTTTGATTTTTCCATGCTATTATATTACCCGTTTTGGATGTTTATGGGCTTTACTTTACACATTTATATCATTTTTGGGACTAACCTACTAACCGGAGGCCCAGCCCGTATTGTTGTTTTTTTTGCCTATTTCAGTATTTCGAAGAAAAGGAATATCAAACGGAGTCCAAACGGAATGAAACCTTCGGGAGCGTGATTTTTGGAACGAACGTGATCCTGAGGACTTGGAGTGCAAGTCAAGAAGCTGTCGAGGCGGCCACGAGGGTGGAGGGGGAGCCCACCCCTACAGGGCGCGCCCCCCTATCTCGGGGGCCCCTCGGGCGGCCACCGACCTACATCTTCCTCCTATATATACCCACGTACCCCGAGAACATCAGAACAAGCCAGGAAAACCTAATTCCGCCACCGTAACCTTCTGTATCTGCGAGATCCCATCTTGGAGCCTTCGTCGGCGCTCCGCCGGAGGGGGAATCGACCACGGAGGTCTTCTGCATCAACACCATTGCCCCTCCGATGATTTGTGAGTAGTTTACCACAGACCTTCGGGTCCATAGTTATTAGCTAGATGGCTTCTTCTCTCTTTTTGGATCTCAATACCATGTTCTCCTCGATCTTCTTGGAGATCTATTTGATGTAACTCTTTTTGCAGTGTGTTTATCGAGATCCGATGAATTGTGGATTTATGATCAAGTTTATCTATGAGAAATATTTGAATCTCCTCCGAATTCTTTTATGTATGATTGAGTTATCTTTGCAAGTCTCTTCGAATTATTAGTTCGGTTTGGCCTACTAGATTTATCTTTCTTGCAATGGGAGAAGTGCTTAGCTTTGGGTTCAATCTTGCGGTGTCCTTTGCAAGTGACAGTAGGGGCAGCAAGGCATGTATTGTATTCTTGCCATCGAGGATAAAAAGATGGGGTTTATATCATATTGCATGGGTTTATCCCTCTACATCATGTCATCTTTCTTAATGCGTTACTCTGTTCTTTATGAACTTAATACTCTAGATGCATGCTGGATAGCGGTCGATGTGTGGAGTAATAGTAGTAGATGCAGGCAGGAGTCAGTCTACCTGTCGCGGACGTGATGCCTATATACATGATCATGCCTAGATAATCTCATAATTATTCGCTTTTCTATCAATTGCTCGACAGTAATTTGTTTACCCACTCTAATACTTATGCTATCTTGAGAGAAGCCACTAGTGAACCCTATGGCCCCGGGTCTATCTCTTATCATATAAGTTTGCTATCTACTTTTATTTGCATCTTTACTTTTCCAATCTATATCATAAAATACCAAAAATATATTTATCTTAGCATACTATCTCTATCAGATCTCACTTTCGCAAGTGGCCATGAAGGGATTGACAACCCCTTTATTGTGTTGGTTGCGAGTTCTTTGTTTGTTTGTGTAGGTGTGTGGGACTTTCGAGGAGCCTCCTAGTGGATTGATACCTTGGTTCTCAAAAACTGAGGGAAATACTTATGCTACTAGTGCTGCATCACCCTTTCCTCTTCAAGGAAAACCAACGCAAGATCAAGAATAGAAAGAAGGATTTCTGGCACCGTTGCCGGGGAGGTCTTCGCTCAAGTAAAGACATACCAAGTACCCATCACAAACTCATCTCCCTCGCATTTACATTATTTGCCATTTGCCTCTCGTTTTCCCCTCCCCCACTTCACCCTTGCCATTTTATTCGCCCTTATTCGATTCGATCTTATGTCTGCTTGTGCCTTCTATTTGCTTGCATCTTTGCTTGCTAAAAATCTATTGATAAGGATTCACTTAAAGTGTTCTACTTGGATCATCTTCGATCCTTATGCGCTCGTGCTGAAACCCCAACTAGCCTAGTTGATGGGAAATCTTTAGATGAGCATGCTAATTTTGTGCGTCATTGTGTGTCACAAAAAGGGGTACTCTTATGGGATCAAATAAACCATTTGATGTGTTATGCTTGGAATCCTTGTGAAATTTGTGATATTACTTGTTGCTCTAAGAACACTAAAAAACACCTTCCCTACCTATGTGAGTTTAATGAAAATGAAATCTTATCTTCCTATGCAAAGGGTGTTTATAGTTATTATGATATCGAACAAATTGAAGAATTTGTTGATTTTAAATGTTCTTATGAAGTTGCTTCCTTGATTGAAAAGTATGATATTACTCTTTACACTAGTGCAGAACCGGGCAATAGCACCGGTTCAGTAAAAGCCCTTTAGTGCCGGTTCCACAACCGCACTAAAGTGGTCACTAAAGCCCCCCTTTAGTACCGGTTCAGCACGAACCGGTGCTAAAGGCCAACCACGTGGCACGAGGCAGCTCCGGGGCGGAGTTTTAGTACCGGTTGGTAACACCAACCGTACTAAATGTTTGTGGGTTTTGTTTTTTTATTTTTCAATTAAATTTGTGTTATCAATTTAATTTAGGATTGTTTTACGTTACAGTGAGTTGTAGTGGTCATCATCATCATCATCATCATCGCATATTAATAAATAAATAAACTTTAGCTAGCTACAAATCATCATAGTCGTCATTATAGTTACCACTACTATTTAATCATCATAGTCATTACCGCTAGCTATCTAATCACCAATATAATCATCGAGTTCACTTTGTAGCAGAAGCAAAGATATCATCGAGTTCAACATAATCATCACCAACATCGAAGTTCAGGACAATACGGACATGCATGAGAGAGGACAAGTACTAATTAATTAAGAGCATGAACTAGCTACTCCTGTTGCTCCCTCTCGTAGAATAGCATAGAACATGTATAGCTCTCCATCTTCATCATATGGAGCATGCAGATGAATCTGTCTCCTAATCTTGGGTTGCGCTTCTCCTTGCTGCCCCTAGTACTTCTCTGCGATCGTTTACAATTTTGCTCCAATCTTTCACTATTAAGCATTCTTCGCTTTCAGAAATCCTGAATGCACTCATGTGTAATGTAGGAAATCTTGGTCATAAGCTAACCATTGACATGCGACCTTTTGTCTCGATCCATCGAGGCACAACTGTCATCGGAAGTCCCTGTTGATGAAAGAACATCGTATAGTAATTAATATACTAAGCAATGAAAGTTTAGCTTCAAAAATAATGTATGCAAAGATGCACTAATTATGGACAAATAGTTAAAATCTTACCATCTTTCGATTATAGATGTGACCGTAGTTCAATACGATCACCATTGGTCGTACGTTTTGAGTACTAACATTTCTAAGTTCAGGAAAAAAATTTGTCTTGACAGTATTAAGATCCTCAAGCCATGAAACATAATGACTTATCTCCTCCCAGTTTAGTTGAGCCCCGGGGCAATAGTAGGTCCTTTCTACCAAGCGCCGGACATGTTTGCTTGAACCGAAATAAGCTGACAATACAAATTAGTTGTCAACTATTTTTGAATAAAATGTATCAAAGACATAAACATATGCATGCATGGTTGAGAAAAACTCACATGATGGTAGAACTGGAGGCGTTTGCACATCAACCCAGATGTCTATATTACCTTCAATATCATCTTCCGGACGAATATCAAAGGTGATAACCATATCAGGCTCAAATGCATAAGCCTTGCATAGTGCTTGCCAAGTTTTGCATTCAAAATGGGTGTATGTGTCTCCATTATATAATTTGACGTTGAAAGTATACCCATGCTCCGTCTTCAAGTAAACTCTCTTTACCTCCATATCATCTATAGCACTAAAACCTATCTTATCCAAGACAAAAATTCTTGCATGGCAGGGGATGCGCTAGTAGAATAGTGAAAATTTAAAATTATAAGTTGAAGCAAATGAAGCATAAGTCATGCTTTAAAATTATAAGTTGAAGCAAATGAAGCATATGTTTTGCATTCAAATAATAATTGCCGTTGTGACTTACTGTATCCACTTCGAATGTCTCATTCAGCTTGATGCTGAAGCGCCTACCATCAACAAGGAAATTTCTGTCGCACAGGCCGCGCTGGTCTTCACAGTGTTCGCACATAATGAAATCTTTTTCGTCGTCAGATGAAATTTCCTATATGTTCATATAGGTGAAACATTAAAGACTTATTACTATCTAACATTAATTAATATCTAGCCAATTCAAATATATATCTAACTATATTCATCTCTAACAATTGACATTACTATTAATTATTCAATTAGTTCAAATCTCAAATACCTAAATAAATTAGTTCGACAATTTTCTTACTAAAATAAACTAGTTCTATAAATTATTCAACTAGTTCAAATCTCATATACCTAAATAAACTAGTTCGACAATTTTCTTACTAAATATAAACTAGTTATATTAATCATTCAACTAGTTCAAATCTCAAATACCTAAATAAACTAGTTCGACAATTTTCTTACTAAAATAAACTAGTTCTATTAATTATTCAACTAGTTCAAATCTCATATACCTAAATAAACTAGTTCGACAATTTTCTTACTAAAATAAACTAGTTATATTAATTATTCAACTAGTTCAAATCTCAAATACCTAAATAAACTAGTTCGACAATTTTCTTACTAAAAATAAACTAGTTCTATTAATTATTCAACTAGTTCAAATCTCATATATCTAAATAAACTAGTTCGACAATTTTCTTACTAAAATAAACTAGTTATATTAATTATTCAACTAGTTCAAATCTCAAATACCTAAATAAACTAGTTCGACAATTTTCTTACTAAAAATAAACTAGTTATATTAATTATTCAACTAGTTCAAATCTCATATATATACCTAAATAAACTAGTTCGACAATTTTCTTACTAAAATAAACTAGTTATATTAATTATTCAACTAGTTCAAATCTCACATACCTAGCAAATTAATATCTAATTAAATTTTCTAAAAACAGAAAACAGAAAATAAGTAAAAAATGTGTGTGTGTGTGTGTGTGTGTGTGTGTGTGTGTGTGTATGTGTGTGTGTGTGTGTGCCACGTACGTGCGTCTGGCGAAGGGGCGTCTGATCTTGCGGGGTGGCGTCTGGCGACGGGCGGGGCGCCTGACGGGCGGGCGGGCGATCTTGGCGGGCGCGGCGTGAGGGACGGGGCGCGAGACGTCTGAGACATGGGCGGCAACGACGGACGGCGGCGGCGTTGAGGCGGCGGCGTGAGACGACGACGACGACGGGCGGTGGTGGGGACAGCGACGACGACGACGGACGACAGGCGACAAGCGGCGACGACGGATCGAGCGCCAGCAGCGATGTCACGAGAGGTTGGAGACGAAGTGGGAGATGTAACTGAAATTTTCGTAAGTGCTATATATATAGGATGGGCCTTTAGTACGGTTGGAGCCACCAACGGTACTAAAGGCCAACTTTGGCAAGGCCAAGAGGCGGAAGAGTAGCCTTTAGTACCGGTTGGTGGCTCCAACCGGTACTAAAGGTGATTTTAGTACCGTTGGAGCCACCAACCGGTACTAAAGGCCTCGCGCTGCCACCCCAAAGTTTAGTCCCACCTCGCCGGGCGAAGGGCAGCCGCACTGGTTTATAAACCCAGCCGCGGCTGCCTCTTTGAACTCCTCTATATAGCAGGCTTGTGGGCCTAAATTCTACGCGCTGCCCTGTGAGTCTGCTGGGCCTTTAAGGCCTGTAATTGCACGCCCGTGGCCTAGCAGGCCCACAGGGCAGCGCCCCAATTTTTTTATAGTTTTTTTCTTTTCTGCTTTATTTTCTTCTATTTATTTCTGCGTAGTTTTTTGTATAGTTTTTTCTTTTCTGTTATATTTATTTTCTTCTATTTATTAGTGAGTAGTTTTTCATCTAGTTTGCCAAAATTCAACATTTTGTAGTGATTTTCAATTTCACGGTCATTTTATATAGTTTTTTCTTTTCAGCTATAGTTTTTTCTGCTATTTTTCTTTTCTGCTATTTTTCTTTTCTGCAAAACTTGATGGTCAAAGTCTGGAGTTATAACCAAAGTTTTAAAAAAAATGCCGACATGCAATTAGTTTTTGCCATAACAGAAGAAGTCCGCAGTTGTAATAAGTTATTAAAATTGAAAAAGAGGTGCAATGCTCGTTAATTTGCTTCAAGCCTTTCGGAATAGTGTAAACTGCACTGCGCATAGCTCCGTGCAGTCTACCATATTCCTGAAGGCTTGAAGCTAAGCAACGTGAGCATTGAGCCTCTTCTTCATCGTCTCTGCACTCAGGGCTTATAAACCGCTCCTAGTCCCTCTCTCTTCGCGAGGTGGGACTAAAAATCAAGTTAATAAGAAATTGTAGTACTGGTTCATCCATGAACCGGTACTAAAGGTGCTCGTCAGGCCCCAGCCTTACCTGACACAACCTCATTAGTACCAGTTCGTGGCACGAACCGGTGCTAAAGGTTCACCACGAACCGGTACTAAACAGCTCCTCCCGCCTAGCAGTTGGAACCGGTACTTATGAGCTCCTCCCGCCTAGCAGTTGAATGGTGCATACTGAATGCACAAAAAGTCTGGAGTTGTAATAAGTTTAAAAAATGAAATGCTTTTGTAACAGATGAGTTTAATTTCGTCATAAACCCGAATACTTCGAAAGAGATTGTCCAGTTTGTAAACGAAGTGCATCCAGTTTTTGCCGTAACCCTCTCTACTTTTTTAAACATGATATGTGGGTGAAATGATGATACCATGCCAAGTTTCAACTTTTTCAGAGTTCATTTGTGGTGCTTTTCAATTTCCAGGTCATTTAGTTCTCAAAACAAATCATTAAATGCATGAAAAATAGCAAATGAAGGCATAAACGGTTGAAAGTTGATGGCGTCGCTTTGCATGGTGCATACTGAACGGAAAAAATATAAGAGCATTTAGATCATGATCTTATATTTCTTTACAGTCTAAATTGTCAATATGATCTTATAACATCAAAAATACTTTGATCATCAATGATCTTTGTGTGTACAATCTGAATTGTCAATATGAGTCATCAACGATTTATAAACCGATGAAGACTCATATTGCGGCCACAAATTCTACACATAGAGTTCAATGAAGATCAAGTGCTTGTGATAGTTTGAGAAATAACATATTTAAGGTGGTAAAAGGCTTGTTAGGGGAGCGAGGTGGGACTAAAAACAGCTTGCCATAACCTCATTAGTACCGGTTCGTGGTACGAACTGGCACTAAATGGTGATGGTGGGGCCATAGCCTGACCGCAGGCTGACACAACCTCTTTATTACCGGTTCGTGGCATGAACCGGTACTAAAGGTTCGCCACGAACCGGTGCTATTGATCGCCGCCACGAACCAGCACTAGTGTACACATTAGTGCTGGCTGAAATTCAAACCGGCACTATTGTGCTTCACATTTGACCCTTTTTTTACTAGTGTTATGAATCTGAAAATTTGGACATACTTGAATATTGCTATGAAAACTATTCTCATAATGTCTATGTCAAAGGATTTATTGAAAGAATGACCGTTGCTTCTAAATAAAATAATGATATGCATGAATCTTTAGATAATTGTGATCCCGATGATTTGATTGAAATATCCCATGATGAACATGATGCTTGCTATTCTTGTGGCCATGATGCCAATATTTTTGAAGACGAATTTGCTATAATTCCTTATGTTAAACATGAGATCGTTGCTATTGCACCCATACTTGGTGGTTCCTTTGATGAAAAGCATGATTGCAATGATCTTATTATAAATTCTCTTGATGTAAATTGTGCTAATAATATGAAAAACCCTAAGCTTGGGGATGCTAGTTTTGCTATATCTACTATTTGTTGAAATGATCATGATTGGGGTGATTCTTCTTATGATCTTGAAAATATATTTAAGCCCCATGATGAATATGAGTTTGATAATAGTGTTTGCAATATTATTGAAAGTGGGTTTGGAAGAGTGTCAACTTTAGATCCCACATATTTGGAGAATGTTCAGTCTCATGAATTTTTTGATTAAAGTGGGTTTGGAGAGCTCATGACTTTATTTAATGTTAATCCCACTATTTTGGAAGAGTGTCAACTTCGCATGCATGTGGATCGTGTTGAAAATAATTTATGCCATAGCTATTTTGTTGAATTTTCTTATGATCCGACATGTAATTATTATGAGAGAGGAAAATATGGTCGTAGAGATTTTTATGTTACTAAATTACCTCTCGTTATGTTGAGATTGCTATCGTTTCCTTCCGCTTCCTTGCATATGCTAGTTTGTGCTTGCTATGATAATTTGTTTTTCTATAAGATGCCTATGCATAGGAAGTATGTTAGACTTAGATGTGTTTGTCACGTGTTTCATGATGCTCTCTTTGTGCTTCAATTCAAGTCTTTCATGTGAGCATCATTAAAATTATCAATGCCTAGCTAGGGGCGTTAAACGATAGCGCTAGTTGGGAGGCAACCCAATTTTATTTGTGTTTTTTGTTTTTGTTTCTATTTAGTAAAAAATTATGCATCTACCTTCTGTTTAGATGTGTTTTTATGTTTTAGTTAGTGTTTGTGCCAAGTAGAACCTATAGGATAACCTATGGTGATAGTTAATTTGATTCTGCTGAAAAATAGGAACTTTGCGTGCACGAAATTAGTTAAATCACAGAAACGTGCTTTTGCGTTGATTCTTTTTTCTGTAGATTAATAGACAAATTGTCCAGGACTTCCTATTTTGGTAGGATTTTTATAGTTCCAGAAGTATTCATGGGTTACAGATTGCTACAGACTGTTCTGTTTTTGACAGATTCTGTTATTTCGTGTGTTGTTTGCTTATTTTGATGCATCTATGGCTAGTATTAAGTGTTATGAACCATAGATAACTTGGAATACAGTAGGTTTAACACCAATATAAATAAATAATGAGTTAATTACAGTACCTTATGTGTTGGTTTTGCTTTCTTTCACTAACGGAGCTTATGAGATTTCCTGTTGAGTTTTGTGTTGTGAAGTTTTAAAGTTTTGGGTAAAGATTTGATGGACTATGGAATAAGGAGTGGTAAAAGCCTAAGCTTGGGGATGCCCATGGCACCCCAAGATATTCAAGAATAGACAAAAGCCTAAACTTGGGGATGCCCCTGAAAGGCATCCCCTCTTTCGTCTTCGTTCATTGGTAACTTTACTTGGAGCTATATTTTTATTCGCCACATGATATGTGTTTTGCTTGGAGCGTCTTGTATGATATTAGTTTTTTCTTTTTTTAGTTTTCCACAATCATCCTTTCTGTACACACCTTTTGGGAGAAGCCCACTTGATTAGAATTTATTAGAATACTCTATGTGCTTCACCTGTATCTTTTGAGTTAGATAGTTTTTGCTCTAGTTATTCACTTATCTCTTTTAGAGCACGGCGGTGGCTTAATTTTGTAGAAATTGTTGATCTCTCATGCTTCACTTATATTATTTTGAGAGTCTCTTAGAACAGCATGGTATTTTCTATGGTTATAAAATTGGTCCTAGAATGGTAGGCATCCAAGTTGGGTATAATAAAAACTATCATAGGAAGTGAATTGGATGCTATGATCAATTTGATACTTGATAATTATTTTGAGATATGGAGGTAGTGATATTGAATTCATGCTAGTTGGGTGATTATGAGTTTAAAGAATGCTTGTGTTGAAGTTAGCAAGTCCCGTAGCATGCACGTATGGTTAAAGTTGTGTAACAAATTTGAAACATGAGGAGTCCTTGGATTGTGCATCCTTATGAGTGGCGGTCGGGGACGAGCGATGGTCTTTTCCTACCAATATATCCCCCTAGGAGCATGCGCGTAGTGCTTGGTTTTTGATGACTTGTAGATTTTTGCAATAATTATATGAGTTCTTTTTTGACTAATGTTGAGTCCATGGATTATACGCACTCTCACCTTTCCATCATTGCTAGCCTCTTCGGTACCATGCATTGCCCTTCCTCACCTTGAGATTGGTGCAAACTTCGCCGGTGCATCCAAACCCCATGATACGATACGCTCTATCACACATAAACCTCCTTATATCTTCCTCAAAACAGCCACCATACCTAACTATTATGGCATTTCCATAGCCATTCCGAGATATATTGCCATGCAACTTTCCACCGTTCCGTTTATCATTATGACAAGCATCATTATTGTCATATTACCTTTGCATGATCATGTAGTTGACATCGTATTTGTGGCAAAGCCACCATGCATAATTTTTTATACATGTCACTCTTGATTCATTGCCCATCCCGGTACACCGCCGGAGGCATTCATATAGAGTCATATTTTCTAGTTTTGGGTTGTAATTCATAAGTTGTAAATCAATATAAGTGTGATGATCATCATTATTAGAGCATTGTCCCCAAATAAAAAAAGGCCAAAAAGAAAAAAAAGGAAAGGCCAAAGAAAAAAATAAAAAAAAGAAAGGTCAAAAATAAAAAAAAAGAAAGGCCCAAAAAAAAAGAAAAAGGGAAAAAGAAAATAAATAAAAAGGGGTTACTATCTCTTTTTCCACACTTGTGCTTCAAAGTAGCACCATGTTCTTCATATAGCGAGTCTCATATGTTGTCACTTTCATATACTAGTGGGAATTTTTCATTATAGAACTTGGCTTGTATATTACTACGATGGGCTTTCTCAAAATGCCCTAGGTCTTCGTGAGCAAGCAAGTGGGATGCACACCCACTAGTTTCTTTTGTTGAGCTTTCATGCATTTATAGCTCTAGTGCATCCGTTGCATGGCAATCTCTACTCCTCTTGTTGGCATCAATTGATGGGCATCTCCATAGCCCGTTGATTATCCTCGTCAATGTGAGACTTTCTTTTTTTTGTCTTCTCCACACAATCCCCATTATCATATTCTATAACACCCATAGTGCTATTTCCATGGCTCATGCTCATGTATTGCGTGAAAGTTGAAAAAGTTTGAGATTATTTAAATACGAAACAATTGCTTGGCTTGTCATCAGGGGTGTATAATTTGGGAGCATTTTTGTGTGACGAAAATGAAGCATAGCCTAACTTTATGATTTTGTAGGGATGAACTTTCTTGAGCCATGTTATTTTGAGAAGGCATGATTGCTTTGATTAGTGTAACATCCCAAATTTCCAATTTGGAATGTTATACTTAGAGCATCATTGCATATCATATATTTTTTCGTTGCATTTTGCTCGATCCTAGAAATTCTACACAACTCAAGGACCCACGGAGAGAGTTGGAGATTTTCGTTCTTTTCATATTTGAGTTTTCTCAAATTTTGCAAACGGATCATTTGATTTTAATTATTTTATCTTCAATTATTTCTACTACCAAAATATGAGAGAGGGAATAAAATGACTTTCCCAAAATAAAGAAATAATGAAGATTTAATAATAAAATCGAATAAGATTTTATTTTGGAGTTTTTCGCCTTTTTATTTGAATTTAGAAAAAATGCGCGTTTTTCAAAATTGCATTTAGGCCCCAAATAAATGTTTATTAAATCCGTCTTGATTTTAGAAGCCGGGGAAAATTTATTTCGGGATTTTTGGAGTTCGTTTAGTATTTCTTTTTATTTCTTTCTCTGCACGTAATTTTTTTTTAAAAAACGCGCACCGCCTTACCGGGCCGTACCCGAGCGGGACTCCGCTCGGGGGTGCCTTTATAAGCACGGCCGCCCGACGCCCCAGCCCACCAGCGCACCCGGCCCGCTCCGCCGAAACCCTAGGCCGCCTCGAGCCTCGCCGCCGACCACTGCGCGCAGAGCCTGCTACCGACCAGCAGCGCCGCCGCCGCCCCGCCGTCGCGGACGCTGCCGCCGCCGCCCGCCCGGACTGCGGACTTCGCCGCCGCCGACGAGGTTCGCTGCCGCCTCGTTTTCCGCGCCGTTTTTTTAATAAAAACCGAGCGGTTTTTCTTCGGTTTTTATTTCGGTTTTTTTTGTTTTCTTATTATTTTGGTTTTTTTATTAGTTTCGGTTTTTTTCGGTTTAGGCTAATTAATGAACGTTCGTTCGTTAGTTCGTTTAAACGAACCCGTTCATCATTTTTCTTTTTCTTGGATTTTATCCGCTATTTTCGTTTTAGTATAACTTTTCGCTCGTTTATCGGAATCAGGCGATTCAAGTGCCTAGAGTTTCGTCTTGAAACACTCTTTCCGAATAATCTACTTAAACAAATTTTTGCTACTGTAAAATTTGACTTAGATCCAGATTAGTAAAATGAAGCTCTTTTTTTTTCTGCCGTTTGACTTTCGTTGCTTCGTTTGATTTGATTCTTTTTGCAAACCGGAGTTCTTAAGTTGAACTATCTGGTTAGATCTATTTGAGTTTTACCTGTGCATTAGATGAGTACTTATTGTATGCTTGTTTGTTTGTCTGCGATATAATACCCGGAGTGCGCCGCTTGTTACTTCGAGTCTCTAGGTTTCGCGGATCATCAGCAAGGCAAGTAACACCTTGATCATACCTTTTCTACTACCCAGTTTTTATGCATTAGATCTATCCTCAAACATTGCATGATTAGGTTTTAATTAAATTGTGGGATGGGGAGTAGATTGAGGTAGTACCTATTACCTGTTTTATTATCAAACCCTGGGGAGTTACTTCTACGTTTGCTTATTATGCCAAGCTATGCTAGTAGACGTGGATTGGGTGAGTGAATCCATGAAAGATGTGAGATTATTATTTAATGGTTTATTTAAGGTGGCAACTTAAACACACATCTGGGTGGATTGAGGCACCTGGTTTCCATCAGGACTTGCCTGTATTTATTTCGGACCGCCACCCAGGCTCAAAGGGATCATGAGATTATTCAAACTAGAAACTTACGTGTGCAGCCACAAGCCATTATGGGCTCTGGCGTAGTTGATTAAGTTGTGCGAACTCTTATGGGTAGGCTAGCAGATGTAGGGGATGTAGGTTGGTACGGTCTACCCACATGTAAGGTGCTAGCGCTTCTGAAAGACTATGTCTCGGTCATCCGTTTCTCAAACATCATGTAGTGCGAGAAATCAAACGGAGGCGATCGAGTCTTGTGGGAAAAGTGCGCAAACCTCTGCAGAGTGTATAAACTAATCATGGTTAGCCGTGTCCCCGGTTATGGACATCTTTAGTATCTAGTACTTGGATATCATGTGAATCTCATCATGTTACTTCTAATTAACTAGTCGTCAACCCGTGCATCTGCACGGGCTAGCACTTTTCATATTAAATATGTCAAAAAGTTGAACAGTAATATAAATACGTTGTTATGGATTATTGTTATTTTGGTGGACAACATAGTTAAAATTCAAAACATGTTACATACACCTTCCTTTCTTTCACGTACCGGAAAAACATACATCTTCCTTTCTGCCGCAGAAGCACGGTAGAATTTGATCTTAAAACAGTTCGTAGATTAGATCCTATATGTGCATGACATTTAAGCAAAAGTCCTCTCTTGGGAACAAATGGGGAGCGGAGAATTAACTATTAACTATTTTCTCATGCCCTTTTTTGGGGAAATTCTCATTCCTTAAGAGCCATAAATTATTCGGATTTGATGTTGTTTTCTTAACCAATAAATTATTACAGAATTACTTTTAGCATTAACGTGTCTGGGAACTTCGTAATAAATTATTCGGATTTAAGTTGTTTGTACCAAACATTCTTAAAGAATTTCTTTTATGATTGTTCCTAATTTTTAATACTTACTATCCATTCTAAGGAAATATAAATATCCCTCATATGAGATATTTGTGGTGAATGACACATCCAGATTTTGTATTGTTACTGTGGTGATTAGGTGTTATTTTGAAGATATTTTAATAGCTATAATTTTCTCTTACTTATAAGGCAAAATAAAGTCATGCATAGATTTAATATACACGCATATAATATGTATTGACAATCTGCACATGCGAAGAATCATGTGGATCCATGTAATTCATGAATCGCATGCATGCGTGGAAAAGTAGTATAGATGTCAGAACAGTAGTATTATGTGCATGCATAATAATTATAATCAATGCTTGAGCTGATTTAGCATCTAGACTAAACTTGCAGGACACCACAACATTGCACCTACCGAAGTCGGATCCAGCCATACCCCGGCGGCGTTTAGGAGGAGCTCGTCGAGCCGGCCAGTACACGCCGTAGATTCATGAAATGAGTTCGCTCCATCCAAAATGATTTATCTTGGTCAGGTAAACGCACTCTTTCACTTCCTGACCAATTAGTTAGTGAAGTGGATCGGCCTTTCCTTGCAGAAGAACGGCATGCTCCCTTGTTTATATCGTTTATTAGGAGCAGCAAGCAAATCAGTACAAAATTTGACCGTATTTAAATTCGACAAAATACTTGTGGAGATGCGGGATATATCTCAATTTTCCGAGAACACATGGATGTCCTTTGCTTTTCAATATGATGAACACATTGAATATTCGGAATGATTACGTTCATTTTTTGTAGGACACCCAATAATAGTGTTTGCTTGTATGCACTATATGGGAAAAAAATGATGTGATAAACTAATTATTGGGTACATTGGCGGCTTCCCTATGCTCTCTGCACCAACAAAACTCGCCAAGAAAACAGAATTATAATTTAAGTGGCCCAATGTCGCCAGCTTAGGAAATCAAAACTGTAATCTGATTCCTCAAACTTGATTTATTTTTCAAAAAAATAAATAAATCAACCAACTGCTAATCTGATTTCCTAGGTTATTCATCTCAACGACTATATCCATTAGACTTGAGTCCTGACCCGACCCAAGTCTTTCGTTGCGGCGCGTCTCGTCTAGCTGTTAATTTCGATCAACTCCACATCTATAGTTCACAAACTTCCGCGTCAGCCTTCTTTCAAAAAATATATATTGTATCTATAAAACATGAGAGATTTATTTTTTGAGCTAGCATATAAAAAAATATATTAGGTGTATGTTAGATTGAATTCTAGGATAAAAAGGAAAATATATTAGGAGAACCGAGCACTTGAAAAAGAAAAATCAGTGCCACCAGCCATAGAGAGCACGATTGAAAGGGGCATGAGGCAGCGATCACGTATAGGAGTCCAGCCAGAGTTTAATCGGCAGAATATTTTATTCTTGGGCGTGGCTTTTGCGGTGACTCAGCTGCATGGTGAAGTTTTCCACCTTTTACGTTGGACTGGACTCTTTTTTTTTAGATCGGATTAGACTTTTTATGGTCCGCGACATGCTTTTTCTTTTCAGAACACGGATGGACGTTTTTTTTTGTTGCACAAACATTGGACGTGTCATATGCCTTTTTTAGGCACGTTCGGACCATCTATATTACGTACCTTTTCCTTTAATCCCAAACGTAAATTCTACAATCCAACGGTGTAATTAATGTTAATGATGTGGATTAATGAGAAGACTTGAAAGGTGCCTCCAATTAGTAAATATAAGATATTGTTGGGTTTTTAATGAGTACTTTTAATTAGGATTGAGAATGCTGTCAACCATTCTCAATGTTTCACTACCACCATGATAGTTAAATAAATTTATTCCTTTGCAGTAGGGAAAAATTGGCTTTATGCAAAACTGTAACCATAGAGCTTTTCCACCAGCCATATATGCATGTAGTATAGGCTTATCATTCCATTATCCTCTATGTGTTACATTGCCAGCATATTCCATGTGCTGGCCTGTTTTCGGGCTGCAACGTTTCATGTTGCAGACTTTTCAGACGACGAGTAAGGTGCTTAAGTCGTGGTTCTATACTCAGTGATGCCGTTGGAGTTGATGGACTCGCTTTTCTTCCAAGCCTTCCTCTGTTATCGTATTAAATGGCCTTAAGCCATATTTATTTTATTAAGTTCTCTCTTGAGACATTCGATTTGTAATAAGTGTGTGATTGCTACTCTGTTATAAATCCTTCGAGTACTGTGTGGTGTCAGCATTACTGATCCAGGGATGACACTGAGCACAGAGATCAGACTGTTTGAGGTTTGGTCGCTACAATTAGTATGTTTGAAGTATTACTATTTCTTATGCCAATATGAACTTTTATTTTTAATCATTTGGATCTGAACATTCGTGCCACAATAAATAAAATTACATTGAGAATTATGCTAGGTAGCATTCCACATAAAAAATTCTGTTTTTAT
The DNA here is from genome assembly GCA_021605205.1 of Aegilops longissima. Classification (NCBI taxonomy): domain Eukaryota; kingdom Viridiplantae; phylum Streptophyta; class Magnoliopsida; order Poales; family Poaceae; genus Aegilops; species Aegilops longissima. The sequence goes on from CM038678.1 coordinate 12,564,231, forward strand.
CATTTACCTACTTGAGGACGAGCAGGAATTAAGCTTGGGGATGCTTGATACGTCTCCAACATATCTATAATTTTTGATTGTTCCATGCTATTATATTACCCGTTTTGGATGTTTATGGGCTTTACTTTACACATTTATATCATTTTTGGGACTAACCTACTAACCGGAGGCCCAACCCGTATTGCTGTTTTTTTTGCCTATTTCAGTATTTTGAAGAAAAGGAATATCAAACGGAGTCCAAACGGAATGAAACCTTCGGGAGCGTGATTTTTGGAACGAGCGTGATCCAGAGGACTTGGAGTGCAAGTCAAGAAGCAGTCGAGGCGGCCACGAGGGTGCAGGGCGCGCCCCTACCTCGTGGGCCCCTCGGGCGGCCACCGACCTACTTCTTCCTCCTATATATACCCACGTACCCCGAGAACATCAAAACAAGCCATGAAAACCTAATTCCACCACCGTAACCTTCTGCATCCGCGAGATCCCATCTTGGAGCCTTCGCCGGTGCTCCGCGGAGGGGGAATCGACCACGGAGGGCTTCTACATCAACACCATAGCCCCTCCGATGAGTTGTGAGTAGTTTAGCACAGACCTTCGGGTCCATAGTTATTAGCTAGATGGCTTCTTCTCTCTTTTTGGATATCAATAACATGTTCTCCTCGATCATCTTGGAGATCTATTCGATGTAACTCTTTTTGCGGTGTGTTTGTTGAGATTTGATGAATTGTGGGTTTATGATCAAGTTTGTCTATGAGAAATATTTGAATCTCCTCTGAATTCGTTTATGTATGATTGAGTTATCTTTGCAAGTCTCTTCGAATTATCAATTTGGTTTGGCCTACTAGATTGATCTTTCTTGCAATGGGAGAAGTGCTTAGCTTTGGGATCAATCTTGCGGTATCCTTTCCCAGTGACAGCAGGGGCAGCAAGGCACGTATTGTATTGTTGCCATTGAGGATAAAAAGATGGGGTTTATATCATATTGCATGTGTCTACATCATGTCATCTTTCTTAATGCGTTACTCTGTTCTTTATGAACTTAATACTCTAGATTCATGCTGGATAGCGGTCCATGTGTGGAGTAATAGTAGTAGATGCAGGCAGGAGTCGGTCTACTTGTCGTGGACGTGATGCCTATATACATGATCATGCCTAGATAATCTCATAATTATTCGCTTTTCTATCAATTGCTCGACAATAATTTGTTCACCCACCGTAATACTTATGCTATCTTGAGAGAAGCCACTAGTGAAACCTATGGCCCCCGAGTCTATCTCTTATCATATAAGTTTGCTATATACTTTTATTTGCATCTTTACTTTTCCAATTTATGTCATAAAATACCAAAAATATATTTATCTTATCATACTATCTCTATCAGATCTCACTTTCGCAAGTGGCCGTGAAGGGATTGACAACCTCTTTATTGCGTTGGTTGCGAGTTCTTTGTTTGTTTGTGTAGGTGCGCGGGACTTTTGCGGAGCCTACTACTGGATTGATACCTTGGTTCTAAAAAACTGAGGGAAATACTTATGCTACTATTGCTGCATCACCCTTTCCTCTTCAAGGAAAACCAACGCAAGATCAAGACGTAGCAGTCACTAGGGCCCGAGTGCCATGATTTCATATCTGAACCTATTATGTTTTCCTGAATATATGTGAGTTCTTGATCCTATTTTTCAAGTCTATAGTCACCTATTATGTGTTATCATCCGACAACCCCGAAGTGACAATAATCGAGATACTTCACGGTGATGACCGTAGTTTGAGGAGTTCATGTATTCACTATGTGTTAATGCTTTGTTCCGGTACTCTATTAAAAGGAGGCCTTAATATCCCTTAGTTTCCATTAGGACCCCGTTGCCACGGGAGGGTAGGACAAAAGATGTCATGGAAATTCTTTTCCATAAGCACGTATGACTATATTCGGAATACATGCCTACATTACATTGATGAACTGGAGCTAGTTCTGTGTGACCCTATGTTATAACTATTACATGATGAATTGCATCCGTCATAATTATCCATCACTGATCCAATGCCTACGAGCTTTTCACATATTGTGCTTTGCTTATTTACTTTTCCGTTGCTACTGTTACAATTACTACAAAACTGCTATCGTTACTTTTACCACTGTTACCATTACTACCATACTACTTTGCTACTAAATACTTTGTTGCAGATACTAAGTTATCCAGGTGTGGTTGAATTGACAACTCAACTGCTAATACTTGAGAATATTCTTTGGCTCCCCTTGTGTCGAATCAATAAATTTGGGTTCAATACTACCCTCGAAAGCTGTTGCAATCCCCTATACTTGTGGGTTATCAAACCTCCGGTCATCGAGGGGGCGCCGGTGTTGTTGTCCGTTGGTGCAAGTACTCCGCGAGGTAGCCGGTGCCGCTGAGTCGAAGAGAGGAGCAAGAAGCTAGGGACACACGTTTCGAAGGTATAACCATGTCGTCACAAATTGATTTTATCTAAATTGTATAGTTTAGTTAGTGTACATAAGTCATATTGCGAATTTTAGTGTTAATATATTTGTGGAGGCATTTTAGCGCATTGTTGGGGATATGACTACTGAGTTAAACCGCCCAGGAGGGGCCGGATTACACTCACAAGGAATCATGTACAAAGATCCCATGAAGATGAAGGTTATGGCGCTTTAACTTAGAGGACCGGAGCCCAATAGCGGTTAGGGCCCATAATAGTAAACCGCCATAGAAGTATAACTTGTATTATAAGTCAAGGAAAGGAGAAACCGAGCCGGACACTTGTATGAGCCGGCCTCGGGATTCTATAGATCGGCCGGGCGTCAACCTTTGTATATAAAGGGACGGCCGGCGGCGGCTCAGGGACAAGAAATAACAACTCGAGAACTAGGCAAAGCATATTTGCTCCCTGGTAATCGAGACCACATCAAGAACACCACAACTGGATCATAGGCTTTTACCTCCACCTCAAGGGGCCGAACCAGTATAAACTCCCTGTGTCCTTTGTCCGGTTTAACCCCTTCAAGCTAACCCGATCGCGATGGCTCCACGACTAAGTCCTTTCACTAGGACATCTGACGTGATAATTCCACGACAGTTGGCGCCCACCGTGGGGCTATCACACGATGGTTTCAAGTTCTTGGAGAGCAAGTTCGAAGGGCTTAAGGGATACGCAGTGGGCCGGATGACTAAAAGTCGTCGTGGCAAGCTCTACATCGACGATGCAAGCTGGGGCCCTGACGCCGGCTCAATCGAGTATGGGTACCGGGTCCCCTTCGGAGGAATTCACGTCTTCATCAGCAAGATCGGACATCTGCACCGACCTCGTCGAGACGGCTCATCGTGCGAGTCCTGCCCGGATTCAGCCCGCCATGAAGCATGCGTTCGTAGGATGTATCCATGGGATCGAATCTGAACTGGTGTCTGAGGGTGAGATGGCCGTTTATTCCGATGGCGAGTCATCCACCGGTGAGACCGAGTCTTTGTATCAAGTTCAGGATGGCACGTTTGGAGGGTATTCCGATGGCGGCAGTATTCCAGACTCTTTTGAACCGCCAAATGGGGTCGCAATCTTCATGGCCGGTACACAGCCAGTATTGCAAAATTCAACTGCAAAGGCAATGAATTCCGGATCGGCAGCCGGGGCAGGAGGCCCCGCGGGCCGGCCGGCTCAAGTTCTTTCCGGTTTGTTGGACGCCTGGACGACATTGTTGACCACGACAGTTACCCCAGAGACTCAAGATCGGCATAACGCGGAGGTCATAAAACTGTGTGATCAAATAACTCAGGCCAAGGAGGACTTGGCGGCTGAGGAAACCAGGATGGCTGAGGAACGGGCCGCTTTAGATGCCCAGTCACTGAGGATTCAGGACGAAAGTTATCGACTCCTGCTGGATCAGAACGCTTCGAATGACGTATTAAGGAGGAGGCATCAGTCTCGCCTGCCGACGGATTACAATGCGATGAATCTCTTTAGTACGCCAGGAGCAGGGACCAGCAATCCGGCAGCGGTAAACCGGACTACAGCACCTAGGACCAGAACGCCGGATCAGCCACGGGTGATGGGCCCACCTCGACGGACAGATAACTCGCCGCAGTACATGACGCCCCTGCCGGGTCACTTCTCCACCCCTTTGGACAACATGATTGCTGCAGCATCTCAATTGGCAGCTATTCCAATGGAGGGTGAGTCGCCAGCAGTGGTTGAGACGCGGCGGGCCAGGGATCTTCTTCAGACTGCTATGGTGCAGTGGCAGGCTTATTCATACATCCGAGACAGGATCCACTCGGCCCCTCGCCCGAGAAAGAGCTACAGCAGGCACATGGATGAGCCGGCTGTGTCAAGCAGTGCGCGGAACCGTGACGCCCCTTGAGGGCCTAATCCGGCGCGTGGTGGTGCAAATGCTCAGGACGTGGTGGATAATGGCAGAGCACGAAGGGAGGCCGCATTAGCAGCACAGTACGTGGGTCATCATCAACCCGCCCCGGTTCAGCCAACGGCGTCGATAGAACGAGGTACCGGGCTTGCTTTCAACTCCTGGGGAGTGCCATGTCTTACTCCGGCTCTGTGCAATGTACGGTTACCCAAGGATTTCAAGGGCCCGCAGAAGGTGCCTAATTACACCGACGATTTACCCCCCAAGTCATGGGTTGAGAGCTACGAGATGGCTATGGAGATGCTGGAAGTGGATGAAGCGGCATGTGCAAAATACTTCACCATGATGTTGGAAGGAACAGCTCGCACTTGGTTGAAGAGCCTGCCTACTAACTCCATCGGGTCATGGGACCAATTGAAGGCCCAGTTTATAGAGAAATTCAAGGATATGTGCAAACAACCCATGTCTATTGTGGATCTGGCTGCTTGTGTTCAAGGAGAGAACGAATCAACAACTCATTGGGTGCGCCGGGTTTCAGAAATCCTGCATTCGTCGGACCGCATCAATGCGGATACAACAATTGTAACATTGGAGGGTAATTGCCGGTTTAAATCGCTGAAGATGAAGTTGGGACGGCTCAAGCGCCACTGCAATGATATGGAAACACTCATGGCCGCTCTGGTTAAATATGCTGATTCTGATAATACCAAAGATCCCGATTCTGACGAAGAGAAACCGGAGAAGGGAAAGAAGAATGCCGGTACAAAAGGACAACATAACCACACGAACCATGGGAACAATGGTAAGCATAAAGCGGATAATTCGGATTTTGTGGCTAACACCAATTTGCAGGGCAATGCGTAGCGTCGTAAGGGTAAACCGCCCCAGCGCGACGGAGGCATGAATCTGGAGCGCATGTTAAACCAGCCCTGCCCAAAGCACGGGACGAAGGAGGTTCCGACAACACAACTCTAGAAGGATTGCTTCATTATGAAGGAATTCAAAAATTCTGATCTCTTCCGGTATGATCAGGGTCCGTCTGGCGGTTTAGGTCCAGGTTTTAACGGGCCGGGTTACGGTGGCGGCGGTTCAAACTCTGGATTTCAGAATAATCAGGGCAACTAGAACAACCAAGGTGGTCACAATCAACAGAACAATCAGGGGAATCAGCAGCAATCATGTTTTCAGAGTCACCCAAAGCAGTTGAATGGCGGGCGGTATCATGTTTTCACCACTAGCTTGTGTAAGCGTGATCAGAAGCTTCACAAGAGGGCAGTTAATGCTGTTGAACCGGCAGTACCTCGTTACTTGTGTTGGTCCGAGCAGCCCATTGTGTGGAGCAGAGAGGATCATCTGCCCCGGGTTGATAATCCGGGTCATCTGGCCTTAGTGGTGGCACCTCAGGTGGGGGGTTATAAGTTCACCAAGGTACTCATGGATGGAGGGAGCAGCATCAACATCCTCTATTATGAAACCTTCCGTCGCATGGGATTGACGGATAAGAATCTTAAACCGTCGAACACTGTTTTTCATGGTGTAGTACCAGGTAAATCGGCATATCCAGTTGGCAAGATAGCGTTGGAGGTTGTGTTTGGTGATGAGCATGATTCCAGGTCAGAAACTTTGACCTTTGAAGTGGTAAAAAACCAGAGCCCATATCACTCCATGTTTGGACGGCCGGCTTACGCAAAGTTCATGGCGAGACCCTGTTATATTTATTTACAACTCAAAATGCAAGGTCATAAGGGGACCATCACGGTGCACGGGAGTCGTAAGATCGCTTTGGACTGTGAAGAGGGTGATGCGGCCTATGTTGAGTCGGTTTGTGCAACAGAAGAGTTGAAATTCTATAAGGACAATGTTGATCCGGCAGATATGACCCCTCTGAAGAAGCCCACCACAGAGCATGACCCAACCCTGAAGTTCAAACCGGCTGATGAGACTAAGCTAGTTGATTTTGTTCCTGGCGATTCATCCAAACAGTTTAGTATCAGCACTAATCTGGATCCGAAATAGGAAAGCGCGCTCATCGAGTTCATCCGTGAGAATCAGGACATTTTTGCATGGAAGCCTTCTGACATGCCAGGTGTACCGAGGGAACTCGCTGAGCACAATCTCAATATTGATCCAAAGTTGAAGTCGGCCAAGTAGTTTCTCCGCTGGTTCAATGAAGAACGGCGCAAGGCTATTGGTGAGGAGGTAGCCCGGCTGTTGGCTGCTGGGTTTATCGTTGAAGTTTTTCATCCAGAATGGTTGGCCAATCCGGTGCTAGTGCTTAAGAAGAATGGCACTTGGCGCATGTGTGTGGATTACACGGACTTCAACAAAGCTTGTCCGGCAGATCCTTTTGCTCTCCCGCGTATTGATCAGATCATTGATGCTACGGCGGGTTGTGAGCGTTTGAGTTTCTTGGATGCTTATTCTGGTTATCATCATATCAAAATGGCAGTTAAGGACCAGGAGAAGACAGACTTCATCAATCCCTTTGGAGCCTTCTGCTATGTATCTATGCCCTTTGGGCTCAAGAGTGCCCAAGCAACTTATCAGCGATGTGTACAGAATTATCTTCATACTCAGATCGGGTGCAATGTTCATGCTTATGTGGACGACATTGTGGTGAAATCCAGGAAGAAGAAGGCATTGATAGATGACCTCAAGGAGACCTTTGACAATCTTCGGGTTTATAAGATGATGCTCAATCTGGACAAGTGCGTCTTCGGTGTTCCGGCAGGTAAACTTTTAGGTTTCCTGGTGTCTAACAGGGGCATTGAGGCTAATCCGGAATAGATCAAGGCAATTACGTCTTTGGCTAAACCGGCGTTTATCAATGATGTTCAGCGTCTGGCGGGTCGAATTGCAGCCCTGAGCCGGTTTATCAGCCGCTTGGGAGAGAAGGCGATCCCTCTGTATCAGATGTTGAAGAAAACATACACTTTTGTCTGGAGTGACGCAGCTGATGCGGCGTTTGAGGACTTGAAGAGGCAGTTGGCTGAACCGCCGATCCTTGCTGCTCCGGTTGATAATGAACCGCTGTTATTGTATGTGGCTGCTAATGCCCGGGCTGTCAACGTGGCTATTGTGTTCGAGCGCAAGGAGGCTGGGAAGGAATATCCGATTCAAAGACCTATTTACTATATCAGCAAAGTGCTCATCGATTCAAAGCAAAGATATCCGCATTGGAAAAAGCTGGTATATGGGGTTTTCATGGCGAGTCGGAAGCTTAAGCAATACTTTCAGGGCCATCCCATCACAGTGGTCAGTTTTGCTCCTTTGGGCGATATAATTCAGAACAGGGAGGCAACTGGCCGGGTTGCAAAGTGGGCTATTGAGCTTGGACCACACGGTTTGAAGTATATGCCTTGGATAGCTATCAAGTCTCAGGCGCTTGTTGACTTCATCAATGATTGGACAGAGTTGCAGGCACCAGAAGACAAACCGGATAACACATACTGGACTATCCACTTCAACGGGTCCAGGCAATTGGAGGGCTCGCGGGCTGGAGTTGTCCTTACTTCCCCTCGAGGTGATAAAATTTGTTATGTTCTCCGCTTAATGTTTCCTTGTACTAACAATGCAGTTGAGTACGAGGCCTTACTCCACGGTCTCCATGTGGCTAAAGAAATGAACTTAAGCCGAGTACGATGCTTCGGAGACTCTGATCTGGTGGCTCAGCAAGTTTCTGGTACTTGGGATTCTAAGGATCCACTCATGGCGGCTTACAGACGAGAGGTGGATATTGTGGCTGGTCACTTCAAGGGTTATCAGGTTGAGCACATTGATCGGCGCAAAAATGAAGCGGCAGATGCTTTAAGCCGGCTAGGGTCTCAATGTAAACCGGTACCACCCAATACCTTTCTGGATATCCTGCATAACCCGTCTGTTAAATTGCCTACAGAGGAGGATTTAGCTATTCCTGGCCCAGAGGCACAGTTGGTGGCCGCTTTACATGTAATTACGGATTGGACGGTTCCATATTTGGCGTATATGAACCGGGGCGAGTTACCAGAGGATGAAGTTCTGGCCAGACAAATAGTCCGGCGATCAAAGTCCATGGTTATTCATAATGGCGAGTTACATCACTGCAGTGTCTCAGGCGTGTTCGAGCGCTGCATTTCTCCTGAAGAGGGCCAAGAGATTTTGCATGAGACCCACGAAGGAGATTGTGGTCACCACGCCGGTTCATAATCGTTGGTTGCTAAAGCTTTTCGTCATGGTTTCTACTGGTTGACGGCTCATGCTGATGCTGAGGACCTGGTAAAGCGGTGTGACGCTTGTCAGAAGATTTCACGCCGAGCTCATGTTCCGGCTCAAGAGCTATGGATGATTCCAATCACTTGGCCGTTTGCTACTTGGGGGCTTGGTATGGTGGGACCTTTTAAGCGATCCAAGGATAAGAAGACCCACCTGTTGGTGGCGGTTGACAAATTTACTAAATGGATTGAAGCGGAGCCCGTAAGCAAGTGTGACGCAGCCACGGCGGTTCAATTCATCAAGAAGGTGATCTTTCGCTTCGGCTTTCCACACAGCATCATCACAGATAATGGCACGAACCTCTCCAAAGGTGAGATGGACGATTTCTGTCAAAGAGAGCATATCCGGCTTGATGTGTCATCAGTGGCACACCCCCAGTCTAACGGACTAGTTGAGAGAGCAGATCAGGAAATCTTAAAGGGTATCAAGCCCCGGCTTATGGTTCCTTTGAAAAGGACGCTGGGTTGTTGGGTGGAAGAATTACCTTCTATGTTATGGAGCATAAACACGACCCCCAATCGATCAACGGGTTATACTCCTTTCTTCATGGTGTATGGGGCAGAGGCAGTACTCCCAAGTGATATTCGTCATGACTCGCCCCAGGTTGCCAATTATGTTGAAGCGGACAACGAGCAAGCACGTCAGGAAGCACTGGACCTGTTAGATGAAAAACGGGACATGGCTTTGGCTCGTTCGGCGGTTTATCAGCAAGACCTGCAGCGTTATCACAGCCGTCGGGTCAAGACAAGAACCTTTCAAGAAGGCGACTTGGTGCTTCGGCTCATCCAGGATCAGACCGATATGCACAAGTTATCCCCACCTTGGGAAGGACCCTTTGTGGTCAGCAAGAATCTGCACAACAGATCATACTACCTCATTGATGTTCGAGAGCACGCAGACTCACGCAAATCTGAGGAGGAGACCCGGCGGCCGTGGAACATAGCTCTCCTTCGGCCTTACTACACCTGAGCCATAGGCTCCTCTTATGTACATATTTTGACAATGTATATATTATGATCAATATAATAAACCGGCATCCTTGCTATAAGCAGGGCCTCTGCCATTTTTTCCAATATATTTTGATTAGATGGGGGCTTCAGCTGACAAAGCGGAGTTTTGCTTGTTAAACTGGCTATCACGCCACAATACAGCTTGGGAGCTTCACACCCAAGGGGCCAAAGAGAGTCTGGTTGCTATGCACAGCTCAAACATAAGCACCCATTGAGCACAGCTCACAAAGTTACTTGGGGATCTTTGTGCAATGCAACAAAGAGTTTGAAAGGACCCTTGTAATACGCTATCAAGCACGGCTTGGAAGCCTGGTGTATTCACCTAAAACCCCGGGTTAACCTGCCTTCATCAAGTAAGCCACTCCTATCCAAGTAATCCTGGCATGACCCGCCGAACGTTTGACAAGTCAATCTTACACAGACCCTGAACTTGTCAAAGTTAAAATGATGATTGGTTAGTTGGAGGCCCATCTTGAAAGGCTTTGCAAAATGGTTTAACTCAGCG